>CM054060.1:227491451-228094603 GCA_028641055.1 Alopecurus myosuroides | reverse complement strand
ACGAGCCAATTGCTTGATCTCAAAGCCAAGAAAGAATTTAAGCTCACCCATCATAGACATCTCGAACCTGTCAGTCATAAGCTTAGAGAACTCATTATTGAAAGCTTGGTTACTTGAGCCAAAGATAATATCGTCCACATAGAGTTGGCATATGAAAAGCTCTCCCTTTACTCTCTTGGTGAAGAGAGTGGGGTCGATCTTCCCAACTTCAAAACCACGGTCATCCAACAATTCTCTAAGGTGCTCATACCAAGCACGAGGTGCTTGTTTGAGACCATAGAGAGCTTTGTCAAGTTTGTAGACATGGTTAGGAAAGTTGAGATTCTCGAACCCCGGAGGTTGCTTCACATATACTTCCTCCTTTAGTGGACCATTTAAGAAAGCACTTTTCACATCCATTTGTTGCAATTTGAAAATATGAGAAGAAGCATAATAAAGGAGGATACAGATGGACTCAAGGCGAGCCACGGGTGCATAGGTTTCATCAAAGTCAACGCATTCAACTTGAGTGTAACCTTGAGCAACCAATCTAGCCTTGTTCCTTATGACAATGCCATGCTCATCTTGCTTGTTCTTGAAAATCCACTTAGTTCCAATAACATTGTGGCAATCTTTGGGCTTCTCAACCAATCTCCAAACTTTGTTGCGCTCAAAGTTATTGAGCTCATCATGCATTGCTTCAACCCAATCGGAGTCCTCAAGAGTTTCAAACACTTTCTTAGGTTCCACCATAGAGATATGATCTTGATGCTCACTAAAGTGTGCCAATTGCTTTCTTGTGGATCTTCTAGCTTGAATATCCTCCAAGACCTTGTTGTCTTGGGCATAAATTTGCTTCAAAGCTCTTCTTATCCTTGGTCAATGAGAGGAGGGTCTTGAACATGTTCTTGGTTAGGTGTAATACTTGGATCCTTGGCTTGTTCTTCTATTGTAGAGGAGGGCTCCACTTGAGTAGAGCATAGTCCTTCTCGAGTCGCCATAAGGTGTCCCTCAATGGGGAGGAAAAATCCCACACCAATCCTTCCTATGGCTTCTTGAGGTATTTCAACATCTACATTTAGAAACATGAAATTGCGCCACTTGGGAGCCATCATTTTCCTCGAAAGCCACACTACAAGATTCTATGACAATCCGTGAGGCTTTGTCAAAGACTCTATAAGTGTGGGATTCGGCACCGTAACCAACAAATATACCCTCAATAGTTTTGGATTGCAATTTAGACAACCTAACACCCTTGATCAAATAAAAGCACTTACAACCGAATACACGGAAGTAGGAGACATTGGGCTTGTTGCCGGTGTGGATCTCATATGGAGTCTTGTCCAAGCCTTTGCGGATGTAGAGGCGGGTGGAGGAGTGGCATGCGGTGGATATGGCCTCAGCCCATAAATATTGGGGAGAAGTGTATTCCGCCAACATGGTCCTTGCCATATCCAAGAGAGTGTGATTCTTCCTTTCGGCAACACCATTTTGTTGAGGAGTGTAAGTGGCGGAGTATTGATGACGAATGCCTTCTTAACTAAGGAATTCATTCAAAGTGTAGTTCTTGAACTCCGAACCATTATCACTCCTAATAGCCATGATTTGCACATTGTGTTGACGTTGCACTTCGTTGGAGAAGTCGATGATGGTTTGTTGAGTTTCACTCTTGCACTTGAAGAAATAAACCCAAGTGTATCTTGAATAATCATCGACAATCACCAAGCAATACTTCTTGCCACCAAGACTTGCCTCGGGCACGGCACCAAAGAGATCAACATGGAGAAGCTCCAAGATCCTCTTTAATGAAATAATAGTCTTGGCCTTGTGTGCCTTATCATGCATCTTTCCTTCAACACATGACCTACAAACGCGATACTTTGAAAAGGAAACATTTTCATTTAGTCCGACAATAAGGCCACCTTTGTGAAGACTTTGCAAAGTTCTCATGTTGACATGGGATAAGCGGCGATGCCACAACCATCCCACGTCCGCCTTTCCGAAAAGACACATTGTTTGAGAGTTGGTAGACTTCGAAAAGTCCACCACGAACAACTCATTTTCAACATGTCCCACGTAAGTGAAGTCAAGAGTCTTTCTCCTCAAAAGGACCACAATATCAACATCAAAAAAGACGGAGAAACCCATCTTTCCAAGAGAGCGGACGGAAAGTAAATTGTAACCAAGGGATTCGACAAGCATGACGTTCACGATAGTGATATCAGGAGCAACCACAACCTTGCCGAACCCGGATACCTTAGACGAGGACGAGTCTCCATAAGTTACGGTTGCTTGTATGTCATTTGGGTGCAACTCCGCCAAAAGTTCTTTGCTTCCGGTCATATGTCTAGTGCATCCACTATCAATTATCCATTTAGTCCCACCAGAAGCATAGTCCTGCAAGAGATCATTGACTAGAGTTAGGACCCTAGGAGGGTACCTTCATGTTAGCAACAAGGGTCTTTGGAACCCAAATAGTATAGTCAATGAAAACCTCAATAGGACCAACATATTTAGCTTGCACAACGCCATAATAATCAACATATAAGAAATGGTGTGGATTGTTAGTTCCCGCGGAGGTGCAACGAGTAGTGTTGTCCCTCATGACACTACTACTCGAGGCAATATTGTTTGCTTGAGCGGGTGTGCTACGAGTAGTGTTGTCCCTAATGACAATACTACCCGAAGCACCATTGTTCTTCTTCTTGGCTACATAGCCAAGACCTTGCTTGCCCACTTGTTGCCTAGGAGCACTCAATTTTGGTCTAGCAATGACCACATTAGAGCTAGGGGCAACCACTTGTGGGGTGGGAATCACAACCTTCTCAACTTGAGGGCCTTTACACTTGAGCCTTGCTATCTCATCCTTCAACCTAGCATTTTCCTCAATAATATTTGCATGATCACAAGAAGAAGTAGAGGTGCTATGATTGTTAGGTTGGTTAAGTTGAGTTTGAAGTTGTTCATGCAACTCTTTGAGGGAAGAGTGTTGGCTCTCCAAAGCTTTGTGAGTCTTGGTTAGCTTTTTAAACTCCTCGGTTAGTTTACCATGACCAAACCCAAACTCAACCTTATCCTTTTTAGCCTTTTTATATTTAGAAATAGCAAGATCACGTTCCTTAGTGATGTTAGAGACAAGTTCATTATGAGTTAATTCAATAGATTCAAGTTCATCCTCTAGAGAAACTCTACCATCATGCTCTTCCTCAAGAGTCATAGAGAGGGATGCAATTTCATTCGCATCCCTTCTTTCAACCTCACCTTTCTTCTCAAGAGAATCTTGGGCCTCTCCCAATTGCCTCATGAGATACTCAAAGTACTTCTTGGTCTCCCCTTGCATGTTAGACATAAAATGTTCCAAGGAGATCCTCTCCTCTTCTACTCTAAGAGTAGCAAGATGTTCTAGTTCACTAGGGGTCTTAGAGTTGGAAGAAGGTAATACCTCCGTGGCCTTAGCCATGAAGCACTTGGCATTTTGTTGAGGAAGATCATCATTGTGGGATTCAAAGAGGGATGAAGATGATGGAATATAAGCAATAGCTAGAGCGGCCACTTCACTTGTGGTTTCTTCTTCTTCATCACTCCCGGAATCATACTCCTCTTGAGTCAAGAGCACAAACTTGGTGGGATACTTCTTGTTGAATGGTTTCTTCTTGAAGTGAGGTTTCTTGTACTCAACCTTGGACTTATCCTTGCGAATGAGATTGCCACTATGGAGCTCTCTATTCTCATAGGGACACTCCACAATGAAGTGGTGCTTGTCTTGGCAATTGAAGCAAGATCTCACTTTTTGAGCCCCATCATTGCCATAGCGAGACCTTGTCTTCTCCTCAACAAATTTCTTGCCCTTGGGAGGATTGTTCCAAAACTTTTGCACGGTGAGAGCAATGAGATCCTATAGAACGAGATCATAGTCATGTTCTTTCAAAGGAGGCAATGCATCTTCTCCTTCTTCTTCATTCTCAACCTCTCTTGACAAAACCTTGGCCTTCAAAGCAACGGATGCTACTTTGTGCATTCCAATGGCCCTAGCACTGTTGTCAAGAGCATTCTTGGTTTGCACTTTATAGGAGCACATTTCTTGCATCACTTGAGTTGAGGTCATGGAAGAGAAATCATGTCTTCCTTGAATGCTCTTCATGTCCGCGCCCTCAAATGGCATTATGGCAATCATGTACTTCCTCTTGATCCAAGCATCATCAATATACTTGGCACCAACATTTGAGAAGGCGGTGGCAATAGTCTTGAGTCTCCGGTACATGTCCACATGATCCTATCCATCATGAATATAGAACCCTTCAACCTCATTGGTCAAGGAATCATATCTATTCCTTTGCATGCTCTCATTTCCCACAAACATGATGACAAGAGCGTCCCATGTTTCCTTGGCGGTGGAATATTGTTGAAGATGCGTCATGTGGTTAGGACCCACGGCTTGTTGAAGAATGGACAAAGCGGTGTAGTTGAGTTGGCAATCTACGGCTTCTCTTCTTGTTAGGTTCTTGGGATCAGATGGCTTGTGTCCATCACGAGTGATCCTCCAAAGATCTATACAAGAAGAGTTCAAGTGAGTTTCCATGTAATATTTCCATTCACGAAAAGAAAAAGCATCGATTTTAGGTGGATCTCCCCTAGGGATTATATGATGATGAGGGACGGGGGGGGGGGGTCGGGAGAATATCGTCCTTCAACGGAGTGATATGCTTCGTCTCCATCTGAGCCCTTCTTGGTGGAGTTTTCGGCGGAAGCAATTTTAGATGGATCACCATCTACCCTTTTCTTGGCGCCCTCCGGATTAGTTTCCGGAGGAGTAGATTCGGTTACCTCCGGTCCTTTGGCTTTGAGGAGTTGTGCCAAGGCTTGATGCAATTCATCAAATTTGGTGTCTATGGATGACGTCAATGATGTTCTCAACTCATTGAGATCATCCATGGTCACCTTTGCCACGGACGTTCCGGTATCCAAATCGTCTCCCATACTAAAACTCTTAGGCGGTTAAGTGTAACAGCCCTACTTTTTGTGTAATAAAGAGAGGTGTTGTGTACATGGCATGCATGCATGAAAATTGGACCAAATTTTTGCTTTTAAAATTTAATTAGAGCATTACCAGAAAATCACTTAAACTTGTTTCAAATAAAATTGTTCTACAAAGTTTTTCAAATGGAACCAACTTTATGCTAGAAAGGTAGCAAATTTAAAGAGCTTTCCAACAACTATTTTTGTGTAATTTTTGGTTCACAAAAAGGCCCTCAAATTTCTGTTTTGGGATCTGTTTTAAAAATTCCAGGGACTTCTTTGCAATTCTGATTTTCTCCCAGGGGGTTTTCTTGAAAACCCTGTCTTCTTCCTCCTGTCCGGTGACAGGAGGGCAACCGCCCCGCCGCGCCACCTCCTGCTTGGCTCCCTGTCGACGTGGAGACCCCGAGGGCCTCAAGGAGACGTCCCCATCGTGAACGCTCGCAGAAACCCTTTCTCTCTCGCAGTTCCTCTCCCCTCCTCTGTCTCCTCCTCCGCCGAAACCCGACCGCCGCCGCGATCCGCCCTCGCCGCCGTTCCTCTCCCTCTCCGGCCCTTCCGAGGAGCTCAATCGAACCGCACCGAGCTCCTCCCCGCCCTCGAGCAGACGCAGCAGCCGGGATGGCTTAGGGGCCGCGAATCGCGCCGCCTCCTTCCTCCTCTCCGGTCGCCGGAATCCTCACCGCGCCGCCATCTCCGGCCACCTCCGGCCCCGCCGAGCTCTTCCTCGTGCCCGTGGTGAGCTACCGCACCTCCCCACCCCCTCCGTTTCCTTCCAATCGGCCGGAATCACCGAACGCCGCCGGAGACCGAGACCCCGCCGCCGTTTCTCCACCGCGGCTCGCCGCCGATGACCGTATCGGGGCGGCGCCGCCACCCTCACGTCCGCCTCGACGAGTTGAACCCAACGCGCATACGCACGCTTCCGGGGGCCGCCGGAATCGTCGCCGGCGTTGGCAACTGCCACCGGCCGGCCACCACCGTGAGGTCACGGTGATGTCACCGTGACATCACCTGCCCACGTGGCGTGCCAGGTGGCATTTTTTCTGTCTGTTTTAAACTGAGCAGTGGGCCCCGCAGTAAAAGAGAAAAACAGAAATAAATATAAATTTGGAAATTCAATAACTTCTACTTCTTAGCTCCAAAAATTGTGATAAAAATATGTGTGTGTTCAGAAAAATGAGAGCTATTTATCCATGTCATTTTCATACATGTTCAACCAAGTTTAAAATGAGGTCACTTTTGTACTTAACTTTTAATTCAATTAAATATTGAAAATAAAGTTTTTATTCAATAAAAATAGAAAATTAAGTGTAATATACCATTTTGATCAGTGAAACAAATGCAATCCAACTATGAGGTTTACAAAGTCATTTGAGAATGTTAGCTTGGTCACATCTTCAGTTTAGGGTTTTTCCCCCTCCTCCGGTGTTCGTCGTCCACGACGCGAAACCCTAGCTTCCTGCTCCATCTTTTAAGCTTCATTTCAATTGCATTGTTTTACTCATGCATACATATTGTGCATTGCACTGTCGTCAAGTATTGATTGTTTGCCTTCTTTCCGGTGTTGTTCGTTATCGGTAGACCGAGATCCGGAGGTCGACCCGGCGTTCTACGACAACCCAAGCTCTACTTTCGACGAGCAAGGCAAGCACAACCTCATAGCTTCACCCATGTTTTGAGTCTTTCAACCTCTTACTCATGCATCCGATTCAACTTGGTTTTGAGTCTGTTAGAGTAACCTATTCATTGCATGACCCCTCCCCTCACATGTCACCTTCATACCTGTTTACCCTCCTAGTATGACTAGGGTTGTTTGAGTAACGTAGAGCCTTGTGTGTTCAATGCTTAGACATGCTTAGTCTTATGATCTGCTTCATCCGGTTGATGAAATGCCGATAATGCGTGAACCTAGTATGAAAGGTGTTTATGCTTTGTTATGGTTGATTAACATGATTAACATGGCATGGATGTTGAGGCCACTTTGGGTTGTGGTGTTTGTCTCGTTCATGCCCCTAGGTGCGAGTTCTCGCCTTCGAAGCCAAGACTGAACATACAGCCACACGCGGGGCCTAACAGACCGCGCTCGGCTAACTAACTTGTCTAGTCACTTCCATGGGTCACGTAGATTGAGGTTTCCATTTGCGGGTGTGTCATAAAACGTTTTGGAGAAAACTAGGGCGTGACCGGGACCAGTGATGGACGTACACGGATCTTGTCCCGACTCACAGAACAGGTGCCGTCAGGAGGTGGCCAACTCCCTGTTGACGGGGTGGCCCTGTTTGGGTTGACTCATGGATAGGGCTAAGCAAGGTAAAGGCCGTGGTCGACCACACTCTGCCGCGCTCTTAGAGAGGAGCGTTACCGCGTGGCGTTAAGAGTCGGTTGATACGTGTGGGTAAAGTGTACCCCCTGCAGGGATAAATCTTTCGGAAAGCCGTGTCCACGGTTATGGACGACTTGGCAACGGATTCTGTGATCATAGACAACTCTAACGGAATGACTAAAACTTGCTGGCAATGAATGAAGGATGCCTCCTCGACTACGTCGAGAGGGGTGATTCTTGTAGCATAAGGTAGTCTGGGGTTGAGAAAGTACTTGGTGGACTAAAGAACATAATGATCTCAGTAGTTGAGTAGATTCCTCCTCTGTTTTATAAATGCTCTATTACACGTGCTTTTCTTCCTCAACTTCGGAAAACAAAGTTGGCTTTATGCAAAGAACCTTAAAAGCCAAGTCTTGCTGAGTACCTTTTGTACTCAACCTTGCCTCGTTGTTGTTTTGTTTCAGACTTCGGTGATGCAGCTGAAGAGGGGTTCTACCTCGACGTCGACGAGTAGTTAGGAGTTCCCAGGCAGCAGCTTGGTATCTGTAGTATGGGTTTGGCTACGTTGCTTATGTTTCGGACTCTTAGTCCTTTTGCTCTTGTTGTATAGCAACATATTTGCTTTCGCTGCTTGTTGTAATGTTGGGTTGCTGGACCTATGTTGGTCTTGTAACCTCTGTGTGTAAGCTACTCTAGTATGCCTTGTTTAATACAACTTTCATGTCTAGAGTACTGCTTTGATCGATTGTTGGTCTCGAGCCCGTTGTTATATAGTTTTGGCTATGCCTGCATAGTTGTCGCAGTCGAGGGGTTGTGGAGCCGATGATCCATGACCGAGCCCGCCTGCCGGAGATATCCGGCCTGGGGCGAGGTAACCCCAGTAACCCTCGATTGTTGTTGCACTTTCTGGACACATAGCATCTCTGTATAACTCTGGTCCCGTTCCTTCAGTTTCATCCGACTCGTGGATGCTTGGGTATACATATCTGGTTATGACTAGCATGGACACAAGGAGTAGTAGACCGGGGATCCGGACTACGTGCCGATGAATCCGGTCTGCCTGCCGTTGTTTGTTGCGGCCGGGGCTGGTAACCCTGAAGCCCTTGTGGGTCCACTGCTAGGAGCACATGATAGTTTGTATATCTCGGGGTCCGGGGTCCGACAGGTCTTGGTATCAGAGCAGGACTGCCTGTAGGAAACCCTTACCGTTGGTCGATGTTGAGTCTAGAACTTGTGAAAACTACTTTGAAAAGACAAAATGAGTTATGAAAACCCTCTTAGGATTCTTTTTGCTCCTTATCTGGTATCGCTCTAACTCTGAGTCATCGTATCTCATTTGTTTTTGTGTGTTGTTTCCTTGTTGTTGTCTCAAAAGTTAGGAGTAAAACCGTTGGGTGTTTTTCTTCTGAGTACTTTGTCTCAGGTTGCTATAGTTCCAAATTCAACTCATTTCTCCATGCCTTTTGACATCTTGAAAATGTCTTTGTTTCAGATGCCTTCTGGTCAGGTTGTTCGACATACACTATGCCTTGGAGTTCCAGGTTTTCCTCATCTCTTAGCCTCAGCCTGTGCAAACATAGGAGCCCCTTGGTATCCTGTGTACACCGTGTATGAGGAGTACCGTGACTTCCACCAGACCCAGTACTTGTGTGGTGTCCGTCTTCCACAGCTAGATGGCACCATCTTTCCTGCTGAGCACTATGCTGAGGGTATTGGTTTCACCATTGAGATGGCTGTGCAGGATGCTGCACGGCACTGTCTTAATGAGCTTCGTTACCACTATCCAGATCACGAGCATAGCTCCTTCCGTTACTGCCCTGGTTCTGATGCTACTCTTGAGGGGTGTTACACTCACACCTTTGTTGATTCCTCCCAGGAGGAAGATCTTACACTTAGGTGCACCGCTGATCTTCTTGCTGCTTATGCTCGTCGCGAGCGGGAGCTTAGTGCACTAGTTAACACCCTTGCAGCTAGTCTCAGGACTGTGACAGCCATAGTGAGGCCATTCGTTGAGAGTGGTATTGTTCAGGCCTCTGAGATAGAGCTTCCAGCTGTACTTGTGCCTTCCTCGGTTGCATCTCCAGATGTTGGAGGCGATGTTCCCCCTCGTGGACGCCCCAGGAGGCCTAGCATGGTGCGTGGTGTACCACAGTCTCTCCACGGACCGCAGGACGAGTCTGTTCGTCGCTACCCTGGTGCTCCGGTTCCACTTCCTTTCGACTTCGGAGGATACTGAGACCGTTGTCGGTTGCAGCTAGAGTAATGTTTGCTTTCATGTACTCGAAACCCGAAGTTGTAGAAAAATAATGTATAGGAGCAGAACTTCGGTGATGTGTATCTACCGTACTTTCTTTCAGTGTTGTATGTACTTAAGCTTGTGAGCTTGTACCGCCACTATGTATGGTTTGTACTTCGACTGGTTTCAATAAATGTTGTAATATGTTGTCTCCATGTTGATGAAATGATACACTTCATGTTCATTCATTCTGTTCCACTACATTTTGGAATGTATCTTGTTGTTCCGTTGGAATTATTACATGTCGATCCATTGAATCCTTTTTCTATGGATGTGTTATTCATGATTCCTCTTCCTTTTACTCAGGATGTCGGGTGGTACTCGTGGCCGTAACAACCCTCCCCCTGAGCCAACACCTCCGCCGCCACCCACAATGGCGCAGGTGCTGCAGAGCATCGAAACTAACCGTTTGAGGAACGAACAACTTCTGGAGCGTGTGGCCCAGAACACTGAACGCCGTGCTGCCGGCGTTACCCTCGTGGACTTCCTCAAGGCTCAGCCACCATACTTTGCTGACTCCACTGAGCCTCTCGATGCCGATGACTGGCTTCGTACTATGGAGCGCAAGTTCATCGCTCTCCGTGTCCAGGAACGTGACCGTGTGAACTTCGCCACCTATAAGCTTGAAGGTGCTGCTGGTGCTTGGTGGGAAGGCTTTCTGGCGTTGCAGGCGCCCGATCATGAGGTCACTTGGGCAGAGTTCCGTACTGCTTTCCGTGAGGCTTATATTCCGAAGGCAGTCATGGACGGCAAAAGAAAGGAGTTCCTTGATCTTACTCAGGGCAGTATGGGTATTGAGGCCTATGGTCGTGTGTTCACTCGTCTGGCTCGCTATGCTCCTCGTGATGTCACTAATGACGAGGACAAGCAGGATCTGTTCCGTAAGGGCCTGAACCCAACTGTTCGTTATGAGATGCTGCCCTTCAAGTTCCAGAGCTTCCAGGAACTTTACAACCAGGCCGTCACTCTTGAACGTGGCAAAAAGGAGATGGATACTGCTATCAAGAAGAGTGCTGGAGATTCCCGTGCTTCACCCTCTGGTCAGAAGAGGAAGCGCCGTGTGTTCATTCCATACAGCGCTGTTCCTAGGGCTCCGTTCCAGCCAAGGCCATCTGGATATGCTCCTCGTCCACCTGCCCCACCTGCTACATCAACCTACGGTGGTGGACAAGGTTCTCGTCCTCCAGTTGCCGCTCCTCCCAGCAATGTGTGCTATCGCTGTGGCCAGTCTGGTCACTTCTCGAGGGAGTGCCCTCAGAATCATGCTGGACGTGCACCTCCTCCTCCTCCTAAGAAAATGGCAAAGCCTGCTGGTGCTGGACGTGGTCGTCTGAACTATGTAACTGCCGAAGATGCTCAGGACGATCCAAGCGTCCTACTGGGTACGATTCGTGTCAACTCAATCTCGGCTTTAGCCTTATTTGATTCTGGAGCATCGCATACATTCATGTCAGAAGGGTTTGCTAAAATGCATGGGATACCTTTCGAAAAGTTGCAAAAACCGTTAATGGTAAACTCCCCTGGTTGCAACTGGCAAACCACCATGGTTACGCCAGAGCTCATGGTTGAGGTGGGATCCTTACAATTCCCTGCAACCTTCATTGCCCTAAAATCCACTGACCTTGATGTCATACTGGGCATGGATTGGCTTGCTAAATATGGAGCTGTTTTGGATTGTGCAACAAAATGCCTCACCTTGAAACATCCTTCCGGTGCCATCATCGACTATTGGTCTGAGTTCACCATTCCTCCTTCAACACGCACACGACTTTCTCCTGAACTGCAGCTGTACTTCATGCAAGGTGATTACCCTCCTGAAATTCATGAGTTACCTGTAGTCAGTGATTTCCCTGATGTGTTTCCTGAAGAGTTACCTGGCATGCCACCTGATCGAAGTGTGGAGTTTGTCATTGAGTTAGTCCCTGGTACCGCTCCTATGTCTAAAAGACCTTACCGTATGGCCCCAGAGGAGTTGGTAGAATTGAAACGCCAAATTGAGGAGTTAGAAGAAAAGGGTTTCATCCAACCTAGCACATCTTCTTGGGGTTGTCCCACTATCTTTGTCAAGAAGCGGGATACCAATGTTCCACGTTTGGTTGTTGACTATCGGCCGCTGAATGCAGTGACCATCAAAAACAAGTACCCTCTTCCAAGAATCAATGACCTCTTTGATCAGTTAGCTGGTGCAACTGTCTTTTCCAAGATGGACCTGCGATCAGGATACCATCAAATAAAGATCAGAAAGGAGGACATTCCTAAAACGGCGTTTACTACTCGTTATGGTCTTTACGAGTACACCGTCATGTCTTTTGGTCTTACTAATGCTCCAGCTACCTTCATGAGGCTTATGAACTCGGTATTCATGGAGTATCTTGATAAGTTTGTAGTGGTCTACATCGACGACATCCTAGTCTATTCCAAAACCGAAGATGATCATTCTGAACACCTGCGTTTGGTGTTATCCAAACTCCGTGAGCACAAGCTATATGTGTCGGGGGGTTACCCCCGAGTAGGGTAAAGACAGGTGGTAAAGGCCGCTTACAGAAGAGAGGTTTGGTCGAGTAGCCGACTACCGGGTACTCGCTACCCGGTCGACTGCTACTCGGTCTCACCTCAAGATGGCCAGAAGGAGATATCAATCAGTTTCTACCCTGTCGAGTAGAAGGTTTGGCCCGAGTACAATTGGCGGGAACATTTGGCGGGAAACTACTCGGGCAGGAAGTCAAAGGAGCCGTTCTGACACAGGATCCCGCGTATCCTGGGTCCGTACTTGGCAGCATTCGAACTACTGTTCACGTGGGGACGGTCTGCCTGACAGTGACAGCATGGAAGCAGTCGGTGGCAGGATAAGGGGGGCCTACTCTGTGACTAGGTACAGTGATACCAGTCTGTCCCCTAGTTTTGCCCAACGACTTTACAGAAGCAGACAAGATCAACGGCCAAAGCTGTCAGCGGGTACTCGGAGAAAGGACAGTGTGCACACTATGTCGACACTTGTCTAGGATTTGGACGTATCCGGCTGGGCACCGTGTATATAAGGTGCCCCGCCGCCTCCTGCGCGAGGCATGCTCTCACGTGCTCCCATAGAGGCTAACGGTTGCTCCCTGGAAACCCTAGAATCCCTAAGTTCTTAACCTAGCTCTACTCGGAGAGGGGCAAGGGGCTACTCGGTAGCGATACCACTTGTACTGTTTCTACTCGGAGAGACATCGTAATACATAGAGAAAGGCAGGAGTAGGGGTTTTACCTCCTCGCGAGGGCCCTGAACCTGGGTACATCGTGTTGTTTGTGTTGTGTGGATCTTACCTCACGCGGCTACTCGTCGCGTGATCCCTCCCCGGACACCTCCAGCGTCCATCGTCCCCACATCTTTAGCCATCCCATGGCATCTGCCGTGACACCACCACGACAGTTGGCGCCCACCGTGGGGCAACCAGCGGCGCTGGCTGGAGTTTCTGTTCGGACGGGATCTTCATCAGCGGAGCGCGTAGTTTGTGGCCTTGTCCACAGATTCGGCTCCTACGACTTCGTCACCGACAACGCCGGCTGTTTCGGCGGCAAGGCCATGCCGGAGGACGGCTCGGTGATCTCCTTCGGCTCTCACCTCGTCTACATCGCCACCGTCGCCAACGACACCTACCCCGAGCTGGTGCACGACGCGGAGGATCCTCCCGCGGTTGTTGCTGCTCGCGGAAGGCCCGCATGCAGCTCTGCATGCTGCGCGGAGGTGATGGTGACGGGCTTGGCGGCAAACGCTGGCGCAGCTGCTACTGGCGCTGCGGCCGTCGTCGAGGAGGTTGACGACCCGCCTGCTGGTGGCAGGACCCACCGGCCATACGAGAAGGAGAGCAACCTGCCACCTTCCACGTCTACGGTCATCCCCGCGTCAGCTGCGCGAACTGGCATGCCCACTCCCACCGACGTCGAGCTCCTAGCCGTAAGGGAGCAGCTCGAGCGGCAACGCCAGGAGCTGCTCGCCGAGCAGGCGGAGTTGGAGAAGATCAGGTTGGAGCTGAGCCTGGACCAGCTCGAGTACAACAAGGCGCACGGCTTCACGCCAGTCGCCAGGAGGCCCAGCAGAGTGGGCGCTACGCGGCGCAACCTAGGCGCCGAAATGGCGACTGTTGCAGAGGAGCCCGCGCAGTCCGCCACTGCGAACACCTTCACAAGGCCGAGGTACAGCACGCCCGCCAAGACGCTGCGGGCTGCGCAAGCCGTGGCTGCCAAGTTGCCGCGCCTAGAGGGAGAGGCGCGTCGCAGGCAGCAGGAGAGGCTCGGCGAACTGGTGCTGGAGGCCGCCAGGCAGAACGAGGAGTTCCGGAAGGCCAACCCGGGAGCTGGAGCCTCGCAGGTGGTTCACTCGCATGCGGCAAGATCTAACGATCAAGCCTCATCTCCGCATCCTAGCCGCGAGAAGAGCCGCAGCGGACGTACGGGTAGAGACAGGCAAATGCAGGTGTATGACCCGGCTGCTGCCGCGAAACAGGTTGCTGTGCCGCAGCAGCCCGGGCAGGAACACAACGCTGCAAGAGCAGGCTCCCAAGCCCATCAAGCTCAAAGCCGTGTCCGAGAAGCCGCACGTCCGGGTACTTCTCGGCAACCCGCAGCTCCGCCTACTCGGCAAAGGCAGCAGCCGCGCCCGATGGCACCAGTCGCCAACCCGGTGGAGCAGCCTGCAGCTATGCAGGTGGATAGGTATGATGATGGCTACTCGGCTATGGAGATGGCCGGTTATGACATTCATGACCGTGTTGGTGAGCGCGTGTTGGCGCCTGGAGATGCAAGGCACCAGTTGGACCGTATCAGCTTGTCGGCGCGGCTTGAGAGCACGGGTCCTCCTGGCCCCGAGTGCTTTGGCCCGCGCATCATGAACGAGCCTTCCGTGAAGGGCTTCCAGCTTGCAAGAGGCACCAAGAGCTACAATGGTAGCACCAAGCCTGAAGATTGGCTCAACGACTACGTCACCGCGGTCCATATCGCGAATGGCAACAGGAGATGGGCGGTACGCTATGTGCCGCAGATGCTAGAGGGTCCAGCTCGCACTTGGCTCAACAACTTGCCCAAGAATAGCATTAACTGCTGGCTGGATTTCTCGGATGCCTTCATCAGCAACTTCACCAGCACCTACAAGAGGCCGAATAGGCCACAGCAGTTGTCGGCTTGCCGGCAGCGAGAAGACGAGACAGACCGCGAGTACCTTACTCGGTGGAGCACCTTGAGGAACACCTGTGAGGGTGTGAATGAGGCGCAGGCCATCACTTGGTTTGCGCAGGGTTGCCGACATGGCAGCATGCTTTGGCAGAGATTGCAGAGGGAGATGCCGAACACCTTGGCCGAGACCATCAAGATTGCGGATCAGTACGCACTCGGCGATCCTACTCAGCCACTGATGGATTCCTCCGAGCCGAGAAGGAACTTCAACAGCAGCAAGCGCAACGAGTTCCGCAACAAGCGCCGAGTAGATACTCGGTACGATCCCGAAGAGGTGAATGCAGTGAATGTCGGAGGCGGTGGTGGCCAGAGGCAGAAACCTGCTGGAGCCTACGGGCAGAACCAGAACCAGGGCCAAGGCAACAAGAAACCGTTCCGCACTGCGCAGTCGGGTAGCGGGAACTCCGAGCAGCCGAAGAAGTTTGTCTTCGATGACATGAAGGATGGCCCATGCAGCTTTCACACTCACCACCCCTCAAGGCCTGCGAACCACACTACTCGGCAGTGCGAATGGTGGGATGTGATCAAGAGTGATGGCTTGCCTCCTCCACCTCCTCTACCAGCCGCCAATGCTACTGTTCAGCCTACTCGCGCTCCTGCAGCTCGGCCGCCAGTATACCCGAGAAGAGAGAATGTCAACCAGGTGGCTTTAGGAGCCAACCAGAACTTCAACAACGAGAGATACCGCAACAACAACAACAGTTACAACCGCAACAACAACAACAGAGGCAACAACAACTATCAGGGCAACAACAATGGCAACAATGGCAACAATGGGGGCAATGGCTCCAACCAGTACCAAGAGCACCATGAGAGCTATATGATCTTCACTTCTGAGGCAGTCGACAAGCAGTCGCAGCACAGACGGGCCATGGAGGTCAATGCAGTGATCCCGGCTGTTCCTCACTACATGTACTGGTGCGACCAGGAGATCAGGTGGACTCGGGCAGATCACCCCAAGGTGATGCCCAACCCGGGTACCTATGCCTTGGTACTGGATCCCACTTTCCTGGGCCCCGAGAAGAATGTGAGGTTCAGCAAGGTGCTGATCGACAACGGCAGCAACATCAACATTGTGTACAAGGACACACTCGAGAAGCTCGGCCTGGCCGAGAACATGATGCTGCCCAGCAAGACCACTTTCCATGGCATTGTGCCCGGGATCTCATGCAACCCGATTGGCCGAGTGTGGATTGATGTGCTATTCGGTACTCGGGAGAACTGCCGCACTGAGCGCCTGCAGTTTGAGGTGGTGGATCATCGGAGCCCCTATCATGCTCTGCTCGGCAGGCCTGCTCTGAGCAAGTTCATGGCCTCCACTCATGTGGCTTACCTGAAGATGAAGATCCCTGGTCCCAATGGCATCATCACCATCTCGGGAGATTACAAGAAGTCCATGGAGTGTGCCTCTGCTAGCTCTCAGCTGGCGGAATCGATGGTGATTGCTGCCGAGAAGAAGAAGATGTACGAGGTGGTGGCCATGGCTCAGTCCGCACAAGCCGGCGCACATGGTGTGCCGAGTACTCAGCATGGTACTGCCTTCCAAGCTGCCAAGGAGACCAAGACTGTCCAGGTTGACCCCGAGTTCCCGGAGCGCGTGGCCATCATTGGTGCCGGGTTGGCGGAGAAATAGGAAAGCGCGCTCATCCACTTCCTCCGTGAGAATCGGGACGTGTTCGCCTGGACCAATGAAGATCTACCAGGAGTCCCGAGGGAGTTGGTTGAGCACTCTTTGCATGTGCGTCCTGACGCCAAGCCCGTGAAGCAGGCTTTACGCCGTTTCGGGGATGAGAGAAGGAAGGCCATCGGTGATCAAATCACCAAGCTGCTGATCAGTAACTTCATCATGGAGGTGCTGCACCCGGACTGGTTAGCCAACCCGGTCATGGTCGAGAAGAAAAAGGAAGATCCCAAGGCTGCCACTGCATGGCGCATGTGCGTCGACTACACCGACTTGAACAAGGAATGCCCCAAGGATCCCTTCCCGCTACCTCGCATCGATCAGGTGATCGATTCCACTGCCGGCTGTGAACTGTTGTCTTTCATAGATGCCTACTCTGGTTTCCACCAGATTGCACTCAATCCTGCTGATCAAATAAAGACTGCTTTCATTACCCCGTACGGGGCTTATTGCTATCGTGTCATGTGTTTTGGCCTGAGGAATGCGGGTGCAACCTATCAGAGATGCATGCAGAAATGCTTGCACGACCAGCTCGGCAAGAATGTGCAGGTGTACGTAGATGACATTGTCATCAAAACGAATAAAACACATACTCTGCTTGCCGACTTGGAGGAAACCTTTGCTAACCTACGCAGGTACAAAATGAAACTGAATCCGAGTAAGTGTACCTTTGGTGTACCAGCTGGAAAGCTACTCGGTTTTCTGGTTTCTAGTCGGGGCATTGAAGCCAATCCGTCTAAGATAAAAGCTATTGAGAGCATGTCTTTGCCGAGATCATTGAAGGATGTGCAGAAGTTCACGGGTTGTCTGGCATCACTGAGCCTCTTTCTTGGCCGAATGGGCGAGAAGGCTCTGCCTCTGTACCAGCTGATGAAGAAGAGTGACAAGTTTGTCTGGACTCCACAGGCGGATGTGGCATTCAATGAGCTGAAAGCAATGCTGGCTAGCGCTCCTGTCTTGGCTAGTCCGCTACCCAAGGAGCCTATGCTGCTGTACATTGCCGCGACTAACCGAGTAGTCAGCGTAGTGATAGTGGTGGAGCGAGAAGAAGAAGGCAAGAGTGTGCAGCGCCCAGTCTATTATCTCAGTGAAGTGCTGTCCAGTTCCAAGCAAAACTACCCTCACTACCAGAAGATGACATATGGTGTGTACCTGGGCGCCAGGAAGCTGAAACATTACTTTCAAGAGCACCCCATCACTGTTGTGAGCTCTGCTCCCATCTCGGACATCATGGGTAACAAGGAGGCGAGTGGCAGAGTAGCCAAGTGGGCGATTGAGCTAGCTGCGTACGCTCCCGCGTATACGAGAAGAGAAGCAATCAAGTCTCAGGTACTGGCAGAATTTCTTGTGGACTGGGCCGAGATGCAATACGAACCTCCTGCTCCAGTTTCCAACTATTGGAAAATGCACTTTGATGGCTCGAAGGTGAAAGAAGGCCTTGGTGCTGGCGTGGTGCTTACATCACCCAAGCGGGATCAGCTCAAGTATGTGTTGCAGATTCATTTCAAGGCATCCAACAATGTAGCCGAGTACGAGGCAGTGGTGCATGGTTTGCGAGTAGCAAAGGAGGTTGGTGTGCAGCGCATTATCTGCTATGGCGATTCAGATCTGGTGGTGCAGCAAGTCTCGGGTACCTGGGATGCTTTGGATGCCAACATGGCGTCGTATCGTTTCCTGGTGCAGTCAATGACTGGGTTTTTCGAAGGCTGTGAGTTCCAGCATATTCACCGAGCAGAGAACGAAGCAGCAGACGAGCTATCCAAGTTGGGATCTTCTCGGCAATCCATCCCGGCAGGGATTGCCTTGGAGCATTTGAGGAAGCCATCCATCAAGCCTTCCCCCAACTCGGAATCCATCTTTGTTCCTTCTCTGCCAAGTGAAGAATCTGACCCAATGGAGATTGACTGGGAGAGTGCTGCAGGGAACCCGGGGACTGCCGTTCCCTACTCGGGGACTGCCATTCCCTACTCGGGGACTGCCGTTCCCTACTTGGGGACTGCCATTCCCTACTCGGGGATTGCCGTTCCATACTCGGGGACTGCCATTCCTTACCCGGGGACTGCCACTCCTTACTCGGGGACTGCCGCCCTCAATACAGAAGCTGTTGCATTCATTGAAAAAGTTCTCGCCAATCGGTCTGGGCTGCAGAGAAGCGCTCCTACTCCTCCTGTGCAACCACCAGAGCCTGTCCCAATGGAAATGGACGAACCAGTGTTTCCCGTGCGGGAGACACCGAGTTGGGCAATGCCCATATTATCCTTTCTAAGGGACGGTACTTTACCTGAAGATGAGGTGACTGCGAGGCAAATTCAGAGAAGATCCAAGGGCTACGCCTTAGTCCGAGATGTGCTGCACAAGAGAAGTGCCACTGGTGTGCTGCAACGCTGTGTGAGCCCAGAGGAAGGAGAAGAAATCCTGGTAGAGATACATCAAGGGGAATGTGGGCATCACGCCTCTTCTCGGGCTTTAGTCAAGAAAGCTTTTCGGCATGGCTTCTACTGGCTCACTGCATTGCAGCAAGCTGAGGATATTGTGAGGAAGTGCGCCGGCTGCCAGATGTTCGCAAGTAAGATTCACATGCCAGCTTCCGAGTTGAAAACAATTCCTATCACATGGCCTTTTGCTGTTTGGTGCTTGGATATGGTTGGCCCTTTCAAGCCGGCTAAGGGCAATATGACGCATATCTTGGTCATGGTGGACAAATTCACCAAGTGGATCGAGGTGAAGCCTATTCGGAAGTGCGATGGAGTCACAGCTGTGAAGTTTGTGAAGGATGTGATCATGAGATATGGCTACCCGCACAGTATCATCACCGACAACGGCACCAACTTTGCAGAGGGGGCAATGGTGCGATTCTGCAGAGATAAGCACATCCGACTAGACGTTGCGTCAGTCGCGCACCCTGCCTCCAATGGGCAAGTTGAGAGAGCAAATGGGATGGTACTGGCAGGCATCAAGCCAAGGCTTATCGAGCCATTGCTGAAAACACCTGGGTGTTGGCTAGAAGAGTTGCCAGCGGTGCTGTGGAGTCTAAGGACTACCCCTAACCGGTCAACCGGCTACACGCCATTCTTCTTGGTATACGGGGCTGATGCCGTGTTGCCAATAGACTTAGAGCATGACTCCCCCCGAGTAGCCCTCTACACTGAGGTGGAGGCGAGAGAAGCTCGAGAAGACGACGTTGACCTGCTTGAAGAAGCAAGAGAGCTGACTCTGTCACGTTCGGCTATCTACCAGCAAAACCTGCGGCGCTATCATAGCCGAAAGGTGAACCCAAGGGTTTTCCGAGAAGGAGACATGGTCCTTAGGCTTGTGCAGCGCACAGCCGGGATGCACAAGTTGTCTCCTCCATGGGAAGGGCCCTTCATTGTGAGCAAAGCGCTGCACAATGATGCGTACTATCTTGTAGATGTGCGCCCATCGCAGGCGAACAGGGCAGATAAAGCTGGAGAGGAAACCAAGCGTCCCTGGAATGTAGCTCTACTTCGTCGTTTTCATTCGTAAGCAAAGATGTGTATGTACCCTTTCATCCGAGTTGAAATTCTACTCTGCAATCTAAAATTGTTCTCGGGGACTGCCCTCGTCCAAAATTGCTCTAAGTGTCTTTCTTACTTGGCTTGTTCCTTTGTCTATTCGGTTGCTCCACTTCAGAACTCATAAGTGCATTGAGTACTGTGTTTAAACCTATATGCCAACTCTTCGACTTCGCTGCTGTCCGAAACCCGGCTTCATGGCAAGCAAGAGAACAAGCAAAAGGTCAATGAGCACACGAAAATCACTAAGGAAGAAAGAGTGCAGGAACCGAGTAGATTGTCGGTTACTTTTTGTTTCCCGTTTTCGTCTTCTCGGCTAAGTGGTGGGCTGCGTTATCATGATTGTTTCTAGCGGCTAAGTATTTGCAGCCTTGTTCCTTGATTCTTGTGACTCGAATACCAAACAAGCGACAAGTCGCAGGTAGAGCAGAGATGAAAAAGACAGGGTGAATAAGAAATGCTACTCGGGGACTCGCATGGAAACACAACTCGGCATTAAGCCAGTGTCGTTCAAATTGATTAATGTCAACGAAAACCGAGTGGGCATAAAAACTGAGTAGCAAGCAAGATAAAGGTAGTCTATTACATCTGCTCCCGGCATTCCGGGGATCTGATAAAGGTTCAAGTGAAAAAAGATTGCAGGTTGCTTCAAGTTGAAGAGGCGATGTTCTCGGCGCTGGCCTTGGCAGCTGTTTCCTAGGCGGCGCTCTTGGCAGCAGTTTCTTCAGTAGCGGTCGCGGTAGCTGTTCCTTCGGCGCTGGCTTGAGCGGCATCCGCTCCCGCCTGGGCGGTGGCGGATTCCTCCATCTCGGCATCCCCCTGGGTGGCCGCCTGCTCGGAAGTGGCCGTGGCCACCGAGACGGGCCCTGGAGCCGAAGAGGAGCCTGAAGCGTGGCCAGGAGGGGGCACCGTGTCGTCGAGAGCAGCACCTGAGGAGGTGCCGAAGTCGAGTGGCTCGCTGTCGATGTGCGCCCCTTCGTCTTCATCGCTACTCGCGACGACGGTGGTCTTCCCCTTCCCGGCCTTGCCCTTGGGAGATTCGAAGTAGTCACCAAGTTCTTCCTCGTCGTCATCATCTCCTTCGTCCTCGTACTCGGTGTCGGGTTCGGGGACGCCATCGATGTAGACCTCCGTCTCGGCGCATTCTGCGACATCATATGCAATCTGCTTGCGCAAGGCCACGCTATCGGCATCAATCTCCCACTTGGAGTTATTGCGCTTCCCGCGGATAAGCTGCATATCCAGGTTCTCATACCAGGACGCAATGCAGAGAAGCATCACGTCCGCACCAGCACGGGCTCCGGAGGCTCGCCACTTTTTCAACTCGGCCTTCACTCCTTCCAGCTTGAGGGCGAGCGCCCGCATGCTTTTTGGCTCAGGATCATGAGGCCAGAACAGCCGGTGGAGCTCAAAGCCCGCATGCATCAAATCAGTCCCGCAGCCGGCCAGCTGTTCGAAGTAACCTTTGAGCACCAGCAAGCTGTCCTCGATATCAGCCCTGGTGTCAATCGGCTCACCCAGCGAAAGGCGAACTGCTCGGGCCTTGGCTATCGTGGGCGCAGAGGTAGACTCAAGACGAGGCCAGATATCTGAAATAGCAAGTGGCAAGATCAAAAACCGAGAAAGAAAAAAGGAAGCCGAGAAGAAATAAGACCGAGAAGAAAAGATGCAATGAAGAAAAGAACTTACCGATCAGTTGGCGGCGCAGCTGCTGCAGCTTGGTTCTCCAAGATTCCTCGTTGCTAATGTGCTTTGATTGGATCTGGCGCAGGGTGTCCATCTGAGCGAAAAGATCAGCATTGGTCTTCTTCAGAGTCTCGCATTCAGCCTCGAGGGCCCTCTCCTTGGCCTTGAAAGTGGTCTCGGCCTTGGCTTTCTCGGCGATGGCCGTGTCCCTCTCGGCGCCAATCTTCACGGCATCTTGGAGGGCATTCTGAAGCAGGACCTGCAGCTTCTCCATCTCGGTGGTATGGTCCTTCACCAGAGTAACGGCCTGGTCGGATAGCTGTTTCTCCACCTCTGCTGGCTTGACGCAATCTTGGTGCGCCTCAGCAAATGACTTATAATCTTCTGCGAAAAGATAAGATGAGGTCAGTAAACGGGCAGAGAAGAACCAAACTCAAGGTCACACCGAGTAAACAGCAAACTCACCTTCAAGTTTCTTTATGGTGGCCTCGGCGTTCTCCACGAAGCTACGGCATTTTTCATGCTCATCGGCCAAGGCCTTCAGTTTGTCTGCAGAGAAGAAAAGGTTAGTGCGTGAGAAAGCAGAAGCGGGCGTAACCATAAAACGCAGGAACCGCGTGGCTAAAGGCGTACCTTGCACTTCGGCCAGCTGTTGGGTGCTGTCGTTTGCATTTTTGCTCGCGGCCTCAGCAGCTATCTTCTCCTTCTCCAGCGCAGCAATACGCCTCCTGGCGATGGAGTGATTCCAGAGAAGGATGCGGTACAAGTTGGTCCGCTTAAGAACGCTATCCTGAAAACCGAGAAGAAAATGAGTTAGGCAAAGCAGAGAAGATTCGGCCCGAGTAGGAGGCTACTCGGAGAGTATCCACCTACTCGACCCAAATCTCGGGGACTGGGGGTGATGGTAAGAAAGAAGAAAGGCGAGTAGAAGAGAAGAAAATTCAACTCGGAAAAGGCAAAAAGACTTACTGCGTAGCTCTGTTCGATATCTTCGGCGTTCTTGCGGTGCAAGAACATCTTGGCTGCGAGGGTTGCGGTATCGGTGGAGACGGACATGGGCTGGTGTCCCAGGTCGATCTTGTTCCACTCCACGCGGTAGTGGTCGACGGAGCCAAGGGTCAAGCCGTGCCACTTCTCCTCTCCGAGAACCCCGCTGTCCCACTTGGCGCTGATGTAGCCGACAGTGTCCAGTACCTGCTCAAGACCCTTGGAGGTTATTGGCTTGTCTTGGGCTCCCCGAGAAGCAATATTGACGGGTTTGTTCTGGGCTGGATCGAAGGGAGGAGTATTCCTGGCTACAGCTTTCCTCCCCTTCTGAATAGCTACAGCTTTATCTTGGGGAGGGAAGCCGATGGTATGTTGGTGGCTAACCTCAATCATATATTCCGGGTAGCAGGGCTGACCAGCA
This sequence comes from Alopecurus myosuroides, assembly GCA_028641055.1. NCBI lineage: Eukaryota > Viridiplantae > Streptophyta > Magnoliopsida > Poales > Poaceae > Alopecurus > Alopecurus myosuroides. Next base: position 228,071,467 of record CM054060.1, on the reverse strand, counting down.
GCGCGAGCATCAGCCGAGAGCGCAGCAGGAATCGGGCCGGAGTCGCGAATCACGAGTGCTCCGCCCGCGGATGCGCCTTGGTCTCTGGCCCTTTTCTTCGTTCGTTCCTTCTCGACTTCCTGCTTCTCGAGATCCTCGGGTTTCTTCCCCTCAGTCTTGGCCTTTGCCTTCTCGGCGACTGCCTTCTCGGCAGCTTGCTTCTCGGCCTTCTTCTGCTCAGCCCTGGCCTTCTTCTGCTCGGCCTTGGCTCTCTCAGCAGCTTCTTTCTCAGCTTTGACCTTCTCGGCGGCCTCCTCCTTGGCCTTGGCCTCCTCAGCAGTCACCTTATCGGCAGTCTCCTTCTCAGAAAGGCCTTTCTTGGAACAGTAATCCCTCAGAGCATCAAGGGCCTGTTGCTTGGCTGCTCGCCCAGGAGGGCTGGATGTGTCCTTGCTCTGTGGAGACGAGGAGGAGATTGGTGCGGTAGGGCCTTGCGCAGTTGGGGGCGAAGGGCCTTGCGCAGTTGGTGGCGCCGCTGCAGCTCCCGGCAGAACACCACTCGGTGCGCTGCCTGGCAGTGGGTAGACATCCGCGGCGGTGTCGTCTGTCATCAGCTGCTCGGCAGTGATGTTATCTTGTGCAGCAGCCTCGGTGGTGGGCTGCTCTACTTCTGGCCGCTCAAGGGCGGCAGCGTCTTGCTTTTCTTGTCCTTGGTTCTCCTCGGCGTTGCTAGCCGGAGGAGAAGGGGGTCTCTCTTCATGAACGGCGCCATCTTGCGCTGCTGGCTCTGGTTCTGCTCCTCGAGCATCACCAGCCTGTGCGTTGGTGGCACCAGCATTGGCAGCGTCGTTCTCGTCGTCAACGAGGTCGATCAGGGGTACTGCCGTCTCCCTGTCTTGGCCGGACGCAAGGGCTGCGTTCGCATCCATGGCAGGACTGCAGAGAAGAAAGAAATCAGGGATTGGAAGAAGATTTGGGAGAAACCAGTATTCCGCGAGAAGGAGGGCAAACGAGAAGAGAACTTACGCATTGGTGGATTTAAGCTGTCGTCGGGGCTTCTTGACAGTAACTTTCTTCTTCTTCTCGGCAGCCTCCTCCTTCTCGGCGGGCCTCCTCTTCTTGGCTGGAGGTGCCTGCGCTTCGCTCCCGGTCCGCTTGCGGGTTTCGGGAGGGGCAGTAGACAAAGGTTGGACGACGAGGGGCGCATCGCCCTCGTTCTCGCCCTCATCCTCGTCGTCCTTCTCCGCAGCGGCCTCATCTGAGAAGTTCAAAAGAGAAGAAGGAAGAATCAGAAACAGCAATGCAAGGGGTTGATATTTCTCAGAAACAAACAAGGTGAAAATAACAATACCGTGAGAGCCTTCATCCGACCAAGTGCGGAGAGCATCGCGCTTGTCAGGAACGGGGCTGCTCTGTTCCGCGTCATCAGAGGGCAGCATGTCATCCTCCTCGCGATCGGCGAACCAGTTGTCTTCAAAAACTTCGCGACTCTCAATCAGCTGTCGAGTAAGAGTCTGAAAGACAGAGAAGGATCATAAGTCAACCGAGTAGCAGGATGGAACTCTACTCGGATAGGCGTGCAAACACAAAGCTCACTAAGCCTATGCAATTTTCCAAGTGTTCTACCCGGATAGGCGTGCAAACACAAAGCATACTAAGCCTAAACGCGAGTCGACTAAGTGCTCTACTCGGTGCACCAGGTGATTGCTAGTCGGGGCGGAAAGGGAGGTTATCTACTCGGGAGGCAGAGGCAAAAGCAGAGTAAGAACAGCATACCCGGGCAATCGGTTGCGTACGGCTGTACGGGACGAAACCATACCGCCACTTCTCGGTGAGGCTTGTCTTCAGCATGTTCCTGGCATGATAGGCAACATCCGCGTCGTCGATTTCGATGGTGGTGGTCCTGGTGCAGTCGCGCGGGCCTCCCATGTAACACATGAGATGGCAGCGCTCCTGCAGAGGGAGTACTCGGCGCTTGATCCAGCACACCGCCGGGTCGTCGTTCTTGAGGCCCAGCTTCTTCAACTCGCCGAGTCGATCTTCTATCTCGACGGCGATTTCGTCGATGGTGGGCTTCTCCTTCCAGTTCGACCCGAGTGGAGCACGGTTCCTCCAAGCAGGCAGGTTGATTCGATCATCAACCACACCTCCTTCCGTGGCGGGGACATTCGTGACATAGAAGAATGTCTGCTGCCACATTCGGCAGGAATCCAGCCCCTGGATGCGGGGATGGTTCGTACCCGTCCGCTGCACCATCATGGCACAGCCCGTGTCGGTGGCACGGCCGATACCTGCACCGTCTTTCTTCCCGACTGATTGTTGGCGGAGATTGAAATACCTGAGCCACGTATCCGTCGTGGGCCTGATGCCGAGGAAAGCCTCGCAGACCACCGCATGGTAGGCGAGGAAGACGACCGCGTTCGGTGGCAGATGATGCATCTGCAACCCGAAGTGGTCGAGGAATTTGCGCAGGAAGTCGGAGGCGGGCAGTCCAAAGCCGCGCTCGAAGTGCGACATGAAGACCACCCGCTCGCCTTCCCGTGGAGTTGGCACGACCTCGTCGTCGGGTGCCCGGCACTCCACGCCGGGGGGAACCCTTCTGCTGGTCACGAGCCAGGCGAGGTTGGCATTGGTGACGGAGGAACCCGCCCAGCTAGCCTTGGCCATCGTCGCGAGTGGAAGGAGTGGATGATTTTCGAGTGGAGGTGCTCGGTGGAGTGAGTCCGCGGCGGCGCGGAAGTTTGCGCGGCGGCGGAGGGCTCGGTGGAGAAGAAGGACAAGAGGCAGAAGGGGAAAAGAGCAGGGAAGAAGAAAAGGAAGTTACCGCGGGGGTATTTATATCTCCCTCGCGAGATTACCGTTACCGCCGCGGTAGTGGGATCGACTGTGGCGTGTGGTGGGTCCTGTGGCCGGCTAGAAACGCACACAAGCGCGGGCTGCGCGCGTAACGGCCGCATTTGATCCCACCTTCAGATCGTGGCCAGTAATTGCGCGTGATGGGACATGACGGCCGGTGGGCCCACGGCGTGAAAACTGGACACGTGGCGTCGTGTCCTGGGCAACCAAACGACAACGTCGTGGATGCTTGACACGTAGGCCGCGCCTGCGTGAAGGGCTGGATGATGCTCTGCGCTGCAGAGGCTCAGTTTGCGAATTTTCGCTAAGTCTTTTTACTCGGATACAGAGTAGAAAGCAAGTGCTACTCGGAAAAGAGGAGACTCAAGATACTTTCCGGATAGCTACTCGGAGGACCTACTCGGCATCTTGAGGTTCGATGGCTGAGATGCAAAGGCTGGTTTTAAGCTGGCAGAGCCTAGTGAACAAGTTCGCAAGACTCAACCAGCTTCGGGGACTGCTGTCGGGGGGTTACCCCCGAGTAGGGTAAAGACAGGTGGTAAAGGCCGCTTACAGAAGAGAGGTTTGGTCGAGTAGCCGACTACCGGGTACTCGCTACCCGGTCGACTGCTACTCGGTCTCACCTCAAGATGGCCAGAAGGAGATATCAATCAGTTTCTACCCTGTCGAGTAGAAGGTTTGGCCCGAGTACAATTGGCGGGAACATTTGGCGGGAAACTACTCGGGCAGGAAGTCAAAGGAGCCGTTCTGACACAGGATCCCGCGTATCCTGGGTCCGTACTTGGCAGCATTCGAACTACTGTTCACGTGGGGACGGTCTGCCTGACAGTGACAGCATGGAAGCAGTCGGTGGCAGGATAAGGGGGGCCTACTCTGTGACTAGGTACAGTGATACCAGTCTGTCCCCTAGTTTTGCCCAACGACTTTACAGAAGCAGACAAGATCAACGGCCAAAGCTGTCAGCGGGTACTCGGAGAAAGGACAGTGTGCACACTATGTCGACACTTGTCTAGGATTTGGACGTATCCGGCTGGGCACCGTGTATATAAGGTGCCCCGCCGCCTCCTGCGCGAGGCATGCTCTCACGTGCTCCCATAGAGGCTAACGGTTGCTCCCTGGAAACCCTAGAATCCCTAAGTTCTTAACCTAGCTCTACTCGGAGAGGGGCAAGGGGCTACTCGGTAGCGATACCACTTGTACTGTTTCTACTCGGAGAGACATCGTAATACATAGAGAAAGGCAGGAGTAGGGGTTTTACCTCCTCGCGAGGGCCCTGAACCTGGGTACATCGTGTTGTTTGTGTTGTGTGGATCTTACCTCACGCGGCTACTCGTCGCGTGATCCCTCCCCGGACACCTCCAGCGTCCATCGTCCCCACATCTTTAGCCATCCCATGGCATCTGCCGTGACACCACCACGACAATATGCCAAATTCTCCAAGTGCGAGTTCTGGTTGAAAGAACTCGTCTATATCGGACACGTAGTGTCTGCCGAAGGTGTTGCCGTTATTCCAGACAAGATCCAAACTATTCTGGACTGGGAAACACCTAAATCAGTCAAGGATGTTCGTAGTTTTCTCGGACTGGCAGGTTATTACCGTCGTTTCATCGAGAACTTCTCCAAAATTGCCAAACCTATGACTGAACTTCTTAAGAAAGGCAAAAAGTTCGAGTGGTCAGAAAAAGCAGAGGAAAGTTTCCAAACACTGAAAACCAAACTGACTACCGCTCCTGTGCTTGTTCTTCCTGATACGAGCAAGGACTTTGTCATCTTTTGTGATGCCTCCCAACAAGGACTCGGTTGTGTGTTAATGCAAGAAGGTCATGTAGTGGCTTATGGTTCTCGTCAACTGAAACCACATGAGCACAACTATCCAACCCATGATCTTGAGCTAGCAGCCGTGGTCCATGCTCTTAAGCAATGGCGTCATTATCTCCTTGGAAATCGATGTGAGTTATACTCAGATCATCAGAGTCTGAAATATCTGTTCACCCAACCGGATCTGAATCTCAGACAGAGAAGATGGTTGGAGGTAATCAAGGACTTTGACTTGGGTCTCAGCTACCAACCCGGCAAAGCAAATGTCGTTGCTGACGCGCTAAGTCGGAAATCTTATTGCAATAATTTGATGATACAGCAAGCCCAGCCTTCTCTTCATGAGGAGTTCTCCAAGCTGAACCTTGAAGTTGTTCCTTCCGGATATCTGGCCAATTTGGAAATAAAACCTTCTCTTGAAGATCAAATAAAAGATGTTCAGAAGAACAACTTAGGCATTGCTAATATTAAGAAGAACATTGCTAGCGGGGCTGCTAAGTGTTTCTCTGTTGATGATCAAGGCATTGTCTACTTCAAAAACCGTCTGGTTGTACCCAAGAACCGAAATCTGAGAAATCTAATACTCCAAGAGGCTCATGACACACCTCTTTCTATTCATCCTGGTAGCACCAAGATGTATCAGGATCTTCGTCCGAAATTCTGGTGGACCCGGATGAAGCGAGAAATCGCTCAGTATGTTGCTGAATGCGACGTATGTCGTCGTGTGAAGGCAGAACATCAAAGACCAGCCGGAGTTCTTCAACCTCTGCCTATTCCTGAATGGAAGTGGGATGAAGTGGGTATGGATTTCATCACTGGTCTTCCCAAGACAAGGAAAGGCCATAATGCTATCTGGGTGGTGGTTGACCACTTGTCCAAGGTTGCTCACTTCCTTCCTATCCGAGAAGATATCACCGCTATCCAGCTGGCGGATCTGTATGTATCCAGAATAGTCAGCCTTCACGGTGTTCCAAAGAAGATCATCTCTGATCGTGGAAGTCTGTTCACCTCAAAATTCTGGGCAAGTTTCCAGCAAGCTATGGGAACCCGTCTATCCTTCAGCACTGCTTTCCATCCACAAACCGGTGGTCAAACTGAGAGAGTTAACCAGATTCTTGAGGACATGCTCCGAGCTTGTGTTATATCGCTCGGTAAGGATTGGGAGAAGTTTCTTCCATATGCCGAGTTCACTTATAACAACAGTTATCAATCTAGCTTGGGCAAGGCTCCTTTCGAAGTTCTTTACGGCCGCAAATGCCGAACTCCGCTGAATTGGTCTGAAACCGGTGAAAGATCGTTCTTTAGTCCGGATGTAATCAAGGAAGCGGAAGAAATCGTTCGTGTCATTCGTGAACGACTGAAAACAGCTCAGTCTCGCCAGAAAAGCTATTATGATCGTCATCACCAAGATGTTCATTACGAGATTGGCGAGAAAGCTTATCTTCGAGTCACACCTCTGAAAGGTGGAAAACGGTTCGGAATCAAAGGCAAACTGGCTCCTCGTTATATCGGTCCTTTCCCTATCATTGGAAAACGAGGTCAAGTTTCATATCAATTGCAGTTGCCTCCAGGATTTTTCGGATGTCCATGATGTATTCCATGTCTCACAACTCAAACGTTGCTTCAAAGATCCTGTTCGTGGTGTGGATCACGAAACCATCAAGCTCAAGGATGATCTCTCTTACAAGGAGGTTCCTGTCCGTATCCTCGATGAGGCCGAACGAAGAACTCGTAGTCAAACTATCAAGTTCCTCAAAGTTCAGTGGTCGCATCATTCCGAGAACGAAGCAACCTGGGAACGAGAAGATCGCTTGCGATCTAAGTACCCCGACTTCTTTTCTAAAACCTAGGAATCTCGGGACGAGATTCTTGTAAGGGGGGTAGACTTGTAACAGCCCTACTTTTTGTGTAATAAAGAGAGGTGTTGTGTACATGGCATGCATGCATGAAAATTGGACCAAATTTTTTGCTTTTAAAATTTAATTAGAGCATTACCAGAAAATCACTTAAACTTGTTTCAAATAAAATTGTTCTACAAAGTTTTTCAAATGGAACCAACTTTATGCTAGAAAGGTAGCAAATTTAAAGAGCTTTCCAACAACTATTTTTGTGTAATTTTTGGTTCACAAAAAGGCCCGCAAATTTCTGTTTTGGGATCTGTTTTAAAAATTCCAGGGACTTCTTTGCAATTCTGCTTTTCTCCCAGGGGGTTTTCTTGAAAACCCTGTCTTCTTCCTCCTGTCCGGTGACAGGAGGGCAACCGCCCCGCCGCGCCACCTCCTGCTTGGCTCCCTGTCGACGTGGAGACCCCGAGGGCCTCAAGGAGACGTCCCCATCGTGAACGCTCGCAGAAACCCTTTCTCTCTCGCAGTTCCTCTCCCCTCCTCTGTCTCCTCCTCCGTCGAAACCCGACCGCCGCCGCGATCCGCCCTCGCCGCCGTTCCTCTCCCTCTCCGGCCCTTCCGAGGAGCTCAATCGAACCGCACCGAGCTCCTCCCCGCCCTCGAGCAGACGCAGCAGCCGGGATGGCTTAGGGGCCGCGAATCGCGCCGCCTCCTTCCTCCTCTCCGGTCGCCGGAATCCTCACCGCGCCGCCATCTCCGGCCACCTCCGGCCCCGCCGAGCTCTTCCTCGTGCCCGTGGTGAGCTACCGCACCTCCCCACCCCCTCGTTTCCTTCCAATCGGCCGGAATCACCGAACGCCGCCGGAGACCGAGACCCCGCCGCCGTTTCTCCACCGCGGCTCGCCGCCGATGACCGTATCGGGGCGGCGCCGCCACCCTCACGTCCGCCTCGACGAGTTGAACCCAACGCGCATACGCACGCTTCCGGGGGCCGCCGGAATCGTCGCCGGCGTTGGCAACTGCCACCGGCCGGCCACCACCGTGAGGTCACGGTGATGTCACCGTGACATCACCTGCCCACGTGGCGTGCCAGGTGGCATTTTTTCTGTCTGTTTTAAACTGAGCAGTGGGCCCCGCAGTAAAAGAGAAAAACAGAAATAAATATAAATTTGGAAATTCAATAACTTCTACTTCTTAGCTCCAAAAATTGTGATAAAAATATGTGTGTGTTCAGAAAAATGAGAGCTATTTATCCATGTCATTTTCATACATGTTCAACCAAGTTTAAAATGAGGTCACTTTTGTACTTAACTTTTAATTCAATTAAATATTGAAAATAAAGTTTTTATTCAATAAAAATAGAAAATTAAGTGTAATATACCATTTTGATCAGTGAAACAAATGCAATCCAACTATGAGGTTTACAAAGTCATTTGAGAATGTTAGCTTGGTCACATCTTCAGTTTAGGGTTTTTCCCCCTCCTCCGGTGTTCGTCGTCCACGACGCGAAACCCTAGCTTCCTGCTCCATCTTTTAAGCTTCATTTCAATTGCATTGTTTTACTCATGCATACATATTGTGCATTGCACTGTCGTCAAGTATTGATTGTTTGCCTTCTTTCCGGTGTTGTTCGTTATCGGTAGACCGAGATCCGGAGGTCGACCCGGCGTTCTACGACAACCCAAGCTCTACTTTCGACGAGCAAGGCAAGCACAACCTCATAGCTTCACCCATGTTTTGAGTCTTTCAACCTCTTACTCATGCATCCGATTCAACTTGGTTTTGAGTCTGTTAGAGTAACCTATTCATTGCATGACCCCTCCCCTCACATGTCACCTTCATACCTGTTTACCCTCCTAGTATGACTAGGGTTGTTTGAGTAACGTAGAGCCTTGTGTGTTCAATGCTTAGACATGCTTAGTCTTATGATCTGCTTCATCCGGTTGATGAAATACCGATAATGCGTGAACCTAGTATGAAAGGTGTTTATGCTTTGTTATGGTTGATTAACATGATTAACATGGCATGGATGTTGAGGCCACTGTGGGTTGTGGTGTTTGTCTCGTTCATGCCCCTAGGTGGGAGTTCTCGCCTTCGAAGCCAAGACTGAACGTACAGCCACACGCGGGGCCTAACAGACCGCGCTCGGCTAACTAACTTGTCTAGTCACTTCCATGGGTCACGTAGATTGAGGTTTCCATTTGCGGGTGTGTCATAAAACGTTTTGGAGAAAACTAGGGCGTGACCGGGACCAGTGATGGACGTACACGGATCTTGTCCCGACTCACAGAACAGGTGCCGTCAGGAGGTGGCCAACTCCCTGTTGACGGGGTGGCCCTGTTTGGGTTGACTCATGGATAGGGCTAAGCAAGGTAAAGGCCGTGGTCGACCACACTCTGCCGCGCTCTTAGAGAGGAGCGTTACCGCGTGGCGTTAAGAGTCGGTTGATACGTGTGGGTAAAGTGTACCCCCTGCAGGGATAAATCTTTCGGAAAGCCGTGTCCACGGTTATGGACGACTTGGCAACGGATTCTGTGATCATAGACAACTCTAACGGAATGACTAAAACTTGCTGGCAATGAATGAAGGATGCCTCCTCGACTACGTCGAGAGGGTGATTCTTGTAGCATAAGGTAGTCTGGGGTTGAGAAAGTACTTGGTGGACTAAAGAACATAATGATCTCAGTAGTTGAGTAGATTCCTCCTCTGTTTTATAAATGCTCTATTACACGTGCTTTTCTTCCTCAACTTCGGAAAACAAAGTTGGCTTTATGCAAAGAACCTTAAAAGCCAAGTCTTGCTGAGTACCTTTTGTACTCAACCTTGCCTCGTTGTTGTTTTGTTTCAGACTTCGGTGATGCAGCTGAAGAGGGGTTCTACCTCGACGTCGACGAGTAGTTAGGAGTTCCCAGGCAGCAGCTTGGTATCTGTAGTATGGGTTTGGCTACGTTGCTTATGTTTCGGACTCTTAGTCCTTTTGCTCTTGTTGTATAGCAACATATTTGCTTTCGCTGCTTGTTGTAATGTTGGGTTGCTGGACCTATGTTGGTCTTGTAACCTCTGTGTGTAAGCTACTCTAGTATGCCTTGTTTAATACAACTTTCATATCTAGAGTACTGCTTTGATCGATTGTTGGTCTCGAGCCCGTTGTTATACAGTTTTGGCTATGCCTGCATAGTTGTCGCAGTCGAGGGGTTGTGGAGCCGATGATCCATGACCGAGCCCGCCTGCCGGAGATATCCGGCCTGGGGCGAGGTAACCCCAGTAACCCTCGATTGTTGTTGCACTTTCTGGACACATAGCATCTCTGTATAACTCTGGTCCCGTTCCTTCAGTTTCATCCGACTCGTGGATGCTTGGGTATACATATCTGGTTATGACTAGCATGGACACAAGGAGTAGTAGACCGGGGATCCGGACTACGTGCCGATGAATCCGGTCTGCCTGCCGTTGTTTGTTGCGGCCGGGGCTGGTAACCCTGAAGCCCTTGTGGGTCCACTGCTAGGAGCACATGACAGTTTGTATATCTCGGGGTCCGGGGTCCGACATTAAGCCCGATAGAAGAGCCGAGGCTCTGATACCAATTGAAAGTAAAGTATGGGCACCTAGAGGGGGGGGGGTGAATAGGTGCTACGACCAATTTTAATTTTTCTTTTGATTTAGGCTTGACACAAAGGTAAATTCTCTAGATAGTGCAACTAAGGTGAATTTACCTATATGAAAAGGATAGCAATAAATGCAACTAGTACAACACTTAATGAAACAAGTACAACAATTAATGCAACTAGTACAAGTGAGTAAAAGATAAGGGAACGAGGTAACCGATGGGGGGACGCGGAGACACGATGTATTCCCGAATTCCTCCTTGTTAAGGGAGTACGTCTCATTGGAGGGGTGTGAGCTCGCCACGAAGGCCTACTCAACGCCACAAAGGACTCACCTTATTCTCCGATGAACTCCGCCACAAAGGCCTAGTTCACCTTCCACTATTGAACCCCTTTGAGGCGGGGATCGAGTCCTTTACAAACAAGTTTGGGGCACACACCCACAACCAAATTGGGGGCTCCCAACACTCACAAATCACCAAGAGTAGCAAGAAGCCTAGGTTCTCCACAAGAGGAAACCCTAGGAAAAGATCCCTCAAGCAAATGAGAGGGGAAATGAAATCCGGTTGGTGAAGACGTAGATCGGGGCCTTCTCCTTCAATCCTCCAAAGATCAAGGCTTTTGGGTGGATGGATTGGGAGATCTAGCAAGGTGGGGGAGCTCCAACAATGGTGACTTTAATTCTGGACGAGCTAACCCAAGGTAGGTGGAGGGGAGGGGGTATTTATACCCCTCATAAAGTCTTGGAGCCGTTGGAGCATTTCTGCCAACTTCACACCGGAGACTCCGGTGTAAAGGCCGAAGACTCCGGATAGTCTCCGGTATCCCTCCGGACTGGATGCAGCAGGAGACACCAAGTGCGCAACACTTGGAAAAGCTCCAGGAATCTTCAGTACGGAGACTCCGTTCTGGAGGACCGGAGACTCCGGTCTTGGCGTTGCGGTTAGACCTGGAGAGTCTCTGGGGTCGAGCGGAACCAACAGAACCTAGTCACACCGGAGACTCCGGACAGTCTCCGGTAAGACTCCGGTGTGAGTACCGCAGGCGACACCAGAAAGTCCTTAGCCATTTCTTCAGAGGCAGCTCCCACACTGGAGACTCCGGTCTGAGAGTCCAGAGACTCCGGCCTGGAGAAAACTCCAGCAGACAGAGATCCTGGTGTTTTGCCCCTTTTTGCAACACCTCACCACCATATCAAATATGTTGTTTATGCCCTGAAATACATCAACACACTTAAGGATACATGTGTTGTTAACAAACACCAAAACAAGATGATTTAAGCGCGTTTGCACTTTCATCTTCAAGCTCCATGGTCTGCCCCTGTCCTTGGTGTCTGACCGAGATCCAGTATTCACCAGCCAGTTCCGGCAGTCTATATTCAGAGCAACGGGCACACAATTGCGCATGAGCACTGCCCATCATCCAGAAACGGATGGACAAACGGAGTTTGTCAATCAGTCGTTGGAGTGTTACCTGCGGTGCTTTATCAGTGCCCACCCTCAAAACTGGTCTAAATGGATTTCTCTCTGCGAGTTTTCGTACAATACCAACTGGCACTCGTCACTAGCCAAGACTCCCTTTGAGGTCATCTATGGCCGGAAACCTCGGTACTTTGGCATCACTACAAGTGACAAAATCGCATCGACGGATATTGAGGCGTGGTTGGATGAGAGACACTTAATCACAGATTCTGTCAGGAAGCATCTACTCTGTATGCAGCAGAGGATGAAACATCAGGCTGAAAAACACATATCAGAACATTTTCTGTTGGTGATCAAGTGTTTTTGAAACTGAAACCTTACCTGCAGTGGCGACGCGCCAACCACAAACTTGCATTCAAGTTCTTCAGGCCGTTCACTGTTCTGGAGTGGGTTGGCGAGGTGACTTATAAGCTGGACTTGCCCCTGGAGAGCCGGGTGCATACCGTCTTCCATGTTTCCCAGCTGAAACCTTGCGTTGGCCCCAGGCAACAGGTACTGCCGCAACTTCCATCCGCTGACGTTGTTTTGCAGGTTCCTGTGCGTATGCTCCAGCGCCGAGTTCGACAACAAGGACTCCATACTGTCATTCAAGTTCTTGCCCAATGGAGTGGCTGCCCCAAAGAACTCGCAACATGGGAGGATTTCGATTCCCTTCGACAACAGTTCCCTCGTGCCTCTGCTTGGGGACAAGCAGATTCTCAAGACCGTAGGATTGTCAGCGACCTGGAACCCCTGGACAAGAAGGCGAGCCACTCTTCGACACCATAGGAGGAGGGAGAACCCGTAACAAGTCCCAAGAGAAGGACTCGTCTACCTAGCTGGCTTGCAGGCCATTACTTGGGCCAGAAGGGGGCCGTGTAATCACCTCGTCTACTTATACCGTGGCGGCTGTGCCGTGTAGATTTGGCTAGGATCAGAATGACTCGGACAACATGATGCCATGTGTTATCGAACAAGCTCGGGGGCGGTGGGGAGGAACGAGCTATCTAATCCAATTCCAGTTCATATTGCATCTGAGAAGTGAGACCGAGAGAGAGAATCGAGAGATCCGCATCGGGTCTCTTACAGACGCTTTCTGGCATCATGACCTCCTGATAGAGCTCACTGCAAACAGCTAAGCACATGGACCTTTGTGATCTCGGGTCACAACGCCCGTCTCCGACAAGCAGGAGAAAAAAATACAGCTCCAACATTAATTAAAAATGTACCTTTTGGTGGTGGTGACCATCTGGGAATGGAAGAACATGTCTCACGCATATGAATAGATTCAGTTTGAGAAATATGCAACACAATCATTTGAATATACGCCAAAGCTTTCTAACCACGATTCCTGCGGCGAATCCATACACAACTACATGTGTAGTAACATAAAACTTACGGAAGTGCTCCTACATAAATATTACACATCTCAGAGTAGTACAAGAGAAACATTCTGGCTCCACAAGCTCACACCGCTTATTATTACAATCCAAAAACGTTTAACTCTTCGATATATTTCTCCATTAAACAGTTCGAAGTCAAATCGGGATAGTTGATGAAACACTTGCGAAAACAAAGAGAGAACCATGATAGCTCAACAACTTAGATTTAGAGATGCTCGACTAGACTCCCTTCTAATACTAGTCTAGACTCGCTTAACTACTCTTCTGGTTTGTCTTCTTCGTTGTCGTCTGCTCTGTACGTGATGATGTGGTCAACTCCTTCGATTCTTCCGGATAGATCCGGTGCTTTGTAATAATACTCCTGGCCTTCGGTGTTGACGTCATTGTTGACCTCCTCAAAGTCTAAGAAAGGGATCAACGGAAAGGTTGAGTAACGAGCGTTACTCAGCAAGTCCAAGTAAGAAAACGTTTTGGTTTTCATGCACTGGGTAATGCCATGACCAACGGTTGTAGACACGATGCAAGTCTTCAAAAATGTTTCTTCAAAAGGTTGATTTTGGATCCAAAAACTATGTTCCTTAGCCCTAATGGGTTTGAGAATCAACTAAGATTTTTTCCCGTCGCAAATGTAGTTTTTTCTGGGAACACGGATATAACTTTCATAATTTTATACACTTTGCAGAGGTGTGTCACGTTTTTCAAAAGTAGCCTTATCCTTTATATAAGTTTCACACTCACGTGTGTGGTTTGTACAACGTGAGGTTCTTGAATTTATTCCGAGCATTCTTCAACTCTACACATTCACCCTTATGGTGACATACCAGATCCTTGGCACAACGTGGGCCCCAATCCATCTCTGCCACTCCACCCAAGACACACTACCTTCACCGGACCCTCCGGGGGAAGCTTACACGACGCTCCCACGCATGTTGGTCGCATCCATGACCCAACCAGGCAGCGTATCCGAAAATATGTGATAAGAAATAACATACATATGACCCCTCCGGACCATACCTGAACCTTTGGTCGACGCGTAAATACAACGTTGGACAAATTATGGAACAATTGTTATTAATCATAAGTTTCCCGTACGGTGGAACCTCAACCACAACATTCAGTTCGTGATTTCACCGCTAACCAATTAATCATTCATAAAAACATTTTATTTGAATATAGTAGATACAATTAAGATTTTTTTGTAAAACATTTGGAAATTAATCCAACGGACATACAAGAATGAACTTGTTAGTCTAAAACTTCAAGTGATCCGCGTACTTCGGATTCTGAAAAACAACATCATTGTTTGATAACCATTTCAAAAAACAACTTCATGCTAATATGCATAAATGATATGCCCTTGCAAAACCCTTTAATTTGAAATCATTTTTGATCAAATTCTCCAAATTAATGTGTAATAATTATTTTACAAAGATTTGTAACGAGGAATAAAATTTTAATGATTTGAAATTGAAATAGTTCATATAAATGAACTTCGCAACTCTTTTCCTATATTATCTTCTTTAGAAAATATTTTCAAATCATTTCCACTTAAGGATCTTTGAAATTAATTTTATTTAACACTTTGCAAATCATTTCCACTTAAGGATCTTTGAAATCTAAACTCAAAGAGATAAGTTCTCAAAAATCAAATTCCCCATAATTTTAAGAGTTGTGGAATATTTTTACTTGAATTTTGGGTGTATAGATTTTCCTGAAAAAATATTTGAAGTTTAAATATTATTTGATTTATTTGGTAAATAGGAAATCACCAAAATACCCCTCTGACAAGTGCGCCAACCATTTAAGTGGATTGGCTCGGGTCAATAGACCCGACCCCACCTGCTAGTCTCTCACTCTCACCTCTCTGTCCCTCACGCGCTCGCCCCCGATTCCCCACCGCTCTCGCGAAGAGAAATCGCTTGTGCTCTCGGCGCTTTCCTCCGGTGTGCTCCCGCCACCTTGGCCGCCGCTGTAGGCCGCAAACGACTCTACTCTCTCCCCTCTTCCTTCCTATCCAAATAGAACTAGGTTTTTTTTTCCGGATGCGATCTCGCGCAACCCTAATCCCCGCCCTAGGGTTTCGGTGATTGCCGCGATTCATGGCACCGTCGTGTAGCGGTACTCTCTGGGCTTGGCTCCGGGCTGGTGCTGGTGTGCTTCTCCGTGCTGGTCGTGGCAGACGCGGTCTCTTGCCCGTGCCGCCATGGCCGTGGTGTTGTTGCGGTTTTCGACCTCCATGGATCCCCTCTAGAGTTGCACATGCCCTGCTCTGTCGACTCTGGAGAAAGGACCATGGACGTGTGGTAAGTCTCCTCTTCCTTCTCTCGCTTTCTCTATGTATCCATGCCTTCTATGTAGCTAGGGTTTTCTATCTATAAATGTGTTCTTGCCCTATCGCTCTCTCTTTAGCGGTGGCGGAGCTGCACACAGCCTGTGTGGTCAAGCGACAACACAAAAAATTGTTAGCAATAAAGACCTAGCTATGAATACACCATAATTGACCAATTAAATCTTAATTTCTGGCATCATTGCATTTTTTTGAGTTTTGACAACATTGGCTGCTAGCCCCAACTCTTCCACTACCCCGTAGTGTTTATGATTGGCTTAGAGTAATTAGTCTAAGTATTGACTATCTGGAAATGTAGGTGTAGTTCTTCACTAGCACTTGTCCTGTAGCTGAATTCTCTGTCAGTAACACCGAATCTTGCATGTTTTGTACTATAATACTAGCGTTCTTCTCATTGTAGGTTACTTTAACAGCCTAATAAAATTAGGATTGTCGTTTCCTTTATATGCACTGTCTTTTGAGATGGATTCACTCCCTCTCTTTAGTCCACTGTGCATGTGAATAGTGTAGATATTATCTGCATTTTTGTGACCACCTTGGTTGTCGTGAATTCCTCTGGGTCTGTCATAATGCCCTAGTATTCTTAGCATTGTAAATCATGGATGATTTCATTTTTTGCCCTCTTCGTGCCTCCTGCTCTGTACTGAATTCCATGTAATCATGCTTCCTTGTGAAGCTTTGCAATAAAGAGAATGCCTTTTCTCTCTATCCCTTGTGTGAAATGTTTAGCGATGTGCTACAATGCGTGGAATTAGGTTTATGCATGATGATACCTCCGATGTGGTGTGTACACATGCATACACCTCTTTGAAAGCTTTCATGTGCTCCTAAGAAATATCTAGGACTAGCTATGACCACAATTCCTCATGGTAGCTTAGTTTAGCTGTGAAATCTAATAAGAACATATACCTGCTCCTTAAGAAAATCCTAGGAAAATGAGGAGTACTGTAGGGCTTGGCTAGCTATCATAGCCCCTAATTTATGATGCCTCTCCCATCCATCTCACCTCTGTGTATGTCGAAGCTAAGGTTGGCTGCTCCACAATAGTAACCTTACTTATGCATGCTCTACTCTCCTAAACTGGTTAAAAGTAACCTGCTGCTGTAGAGTAGATTGGTCTTCTGGCTCTGGTAATACATTTTTCTTTTGGTTTAGCCCTCCTTGCTACTTGACCTAATTCGTAGTTATAGGAATGGAATTGAAGTGTGTGAGTGGTGCGTTGTGTAATCCTTGGCCGTCGACTACAATGCCCTATTTATCGGGTTTTCACTATGTATCTGGCCTTGACACCAGGATAACTGCATGTCCTGACTAAACTACTAATTAACTGGGACCTATTTGGCCCTAGTTTCCATCTTTGGAGACGGTTGCCTACTTCCTTGACTAGTTAATGTGTCCTTTGAATGTTTTTGTGGACGTAATGCATATGTGAGAGAAAATATCTCTATTCCTGCACTACATCTAGGCATTTGTAAGATGAAGTTATGCTCATATTTAGGCACTAAGAGTTGTCGACCAGTCCATGAATAAAACACACATATGCAACGGTAAGCTTTTGTACATCGTAAACGTAGGAACTCGGAATCAATTCATAGCCAAACATTTGAGAACGACAAAATTGGGAATCAAAGTATAGCTTGTTGCTACTGAACCATGAAGGAAAAACTACTGCTATCAACGGTGTCTCTCTAGCTTATTGGTGCTCCACTCCGTCATGCTTCCCCCCATAGGTCCAGAATTAGGGTTCTCAGCTGCACGCTAGGAGGGATCCACTAGCCATCTGCGGCCGTGGGTTTCCATTGTGGCCAGGTTGTGTGGGCATGTTGTGTCGCCGCCCCCTTGCTTGGGAGAATCAAAGATGCACATGCTCGGGGAGAGGGGAGCTATCGTCGCTCCAACGTGTTCCACTACCATCAAGATGGGGGCGGAGAGCGCGAGTCAGGAGTAGAGAGAGAGAGAGAGTCACGAGAAGAGAGTTGGCATGCATTGGGGGATGGTTTGGGATGGTATCTGAGGGGACGAGAGATGACTGAGTTTTGGCTTTTTGGGAGGGTTTTCATTTTTACCAGTTCTACTTAAGGGTTAGATGGTCTATTTTGAAAAAAAGGTGACAAATTTCTGAGATTGTCTTATAACCTTCGCTTCATCAACTGACGAAACTAGTGTATTTGTAGTTTGTGCAAAACATGTCATATCTGGAAGAGGAAAATTTTAAGTGGCATATGAACACACCGAGACAAAATTTATGTGGTATATATACATGAAATCTCCTCGTTTCAAGTGATCTTATCTAAGAATCAACATGGCCATGGCCATGTGCGTGTTATCTTGCTTCATCGGCTCTTGTCCCTTTTTATCTCTGTGGAGCTCACTAATTATCAAGCAAGGGGGATGATGGCCATCGTCTGGCTAATGTCTTCTCTGTGTGTGTGTGTGTGTGGGGGGGGGGGGGGGGGGATCAGCCGGCTCCCCACTGTCCCATCATCATAAAACACAAAATCTCATATGTCCGGCCCCTACAACATACCTCCCATATGCGTTGCCGGATTTTACCCCGCGATGAGTTAAAACCATATAGAAAATATTGCAACATTTTAAAGCACGACACAAAAACACGAGTATGCAGTGCACTGCTGTAAACAAATCCTCATCTGTCACAACAAACCTTTAATATAAAATTTAACACACATATGTAATATGAGAGATGAGCGTTTGCAACACCTCAGAAGAACATTTGCAGCAGACACCCATAAATCATCGTAGCATCTAACTCGATTGTTCGTAGCAAAACGACACACAAGTTTGTAGCATGTCCAGTGAACACATGCATGCATCATCGAAAAATCGTAACAAAAAATCTCAAGTTGGAGCACTAAGCTTGTTGGTGACTAGTCCGCCTCGTTGCAGCCCCCTTGGCCCTAGATGTGTCGACTTCCCCATTCCCCCTAATTTAAGAAGGGGTCTCGATGTGTTGGCCAATCTTATTGTGTACAACTCCAACCGGGAAATCATTCCTTTGAAGAGGAGATACCTCAAGGGTGCCGAGTATAAGAGGTGACCCAACGAGGAGTGGCGGCACTATTTTCCTCCGGTGACCATTGACGGAGCTTGAGGTTGGGGGTACCCGGCGCAACTCTAGCACTCTTTTTGTGCGCTTGTGGTTTTGTTCTGGAGCGAGAAGAGAGCATCCAACGAAAGAGAAGAGAAGGGAAGGAAGAAGCCACACAACATGGGGCACACCTGACGATGAAGTCGCTCAATCATTGGGCTGAGGGGAAAGCATTTTACAAAAAAAAAGAACGCGGATGATCAAAATAAGGTTTCGTCTCTTTTAAATAAAGCCGAACAGCCGAGCTGATTCAAATGGATGAGAAAACCTTCTTACAGAGAATCACAGATCAAAGACTAAAAAAAGAAGCAAATGAGACCTGACTTGCCACCGAGTATCCTACCCCCTCCGTTCCTAAATATAAGATGTTTAATCCCTTTTTCACATTCACATATATCTATACGTATCTAGACAACTTTTAGTGTATATGTTCACTCATATTAGTTTGTACCTAGTCAACATGAACAATAGGTAGAACATCTTACATTTACGAACGGAGGGAGTACCTGCGAAGATTGGTCACCTGTCTCATCGTCTCGTCGGCAGCCAACGATGCGTATCAATATATTGCCGGATCTGGTCTCCAGCTCACTGTACGTCTCATATCGCATCTTCTCGAGCATGGACCATTTTTTTTTTCTAGTACAGGGCAGCATGTCACCTTTGCATTATGCGCATAGTGGCCAAGTGGGTCAAACCCTCTTATGACGACATGATTAATTCCCAGCTAATCAACCGTCTCGATCTTCTCTAATCCTTTCTTAGTTAAACAAGAGTGCGTGCTTGCTAGACTAATGCCTAACTGGCGGCTACTGGCTAGTGCACAAGGGTAGTATCTTCCAATCTTGCGTATGCTCTTGCCCAACTAGAGGCTGCCTCGTTGATTGATAAGAGTAATGCCGAATGATTAGCACCGCAAATTGGTCGGCTGGCAGCGGCTGGATTCCTGCAGGTCCAGATGTTATGCACACTACTTGCCATGGCCCGTGGAGACAAGGAAACCAGGTGCAGGATCTTTAGTGTTTCGATCGGCAAGTGGATTGTTTAGTACCCTCTGTCTCAAATTAATTGTTACAACGATGGAAAAAAAATGCAGGGAGTACTAAAAGTACCTTCGACGTCGGTGTAAGGGAAAAGAAATGTTCGATATGAACATACATTTCTTCGAATCATACGAGATATGGCCTAGCTGGCAATTACATCATGACGAAATAGGCTTGCGCTCCGCTTTATAAATAAAGCACCGACCAACATACAACCGTCAATACAAACTCGACACCACACAAGCCGGGGCAGCAGCAAACACAGAGAAACGCTCAAAAAGGGAAAAGAAGAAGAAAAGAGCAAAAAGGTGGATCGACTAAAATACAATGACCCTGAACCGCTGCCCCCTCTCCGAAGAAGTGCCACCACGATCCTTACGTCGAATCATCTAGTACCAAGCACCCCTTCAAGAAGGGAGGCACGCTGCCGCCCGGACCAGCTAACTGGTATAGGGTTTTCCCCGACACACTCGAGGAGACGGACGCCGGATAGTCACGACGCCCTTCAGGAAGGAAGATGCCACCCAAAGGCGACACCGCGTCGGTGTCGGCCAAGCTAACAAGGATTTCTCCCGAATAACCATGTCCGCACTCCCGAACGATCCGATGCACATGATCCCGCGAGGGCGAGGCCTCACCGCCACCAAACTCACCACCCGCCAACATGCGCCCCCACGACCACCAAGTCATCATCGTGGTCTCCCCGAAGCAACCATCACGAGGACGGCAGGACGATGACAAAGAGGACTAACACCGGGAAGAGCAGAGACTGCGGCTGCGCGGGAGGGAATCACCTCCACCGTCGAAGACGGTAGTTGATCGGACGCGACCACAGCGTACACCAGTCCCCATTAGGTTCGGCCGGGTTCGCAGGCCCGTTAAGCCAAGGGTCCGGCCGGGTCCAGATCGGACCCGTGAAGCTCGTTGCCACGCTTCAACAAGCTGGCAATTACATCACGTGCCCATGTCCAAGTTTTTTAAGAATATATCATAGAAAGACGTATCATTTTCATAGATAGAAAAGGCCAAGCGGTCAAATCCACAAGCAACAAGCAACCCGAAAAGATAAACCGTGCCCTCACCTAGTCTATTTTGACATGCTACTACTACTTTTAAGGATACGTCATGGATAGACGTATCTGTTTCAACGAAAGAGTGGCAAGATGTCAATTACAACGCGTCTCTGACACAGACGCACAAAGCGCTCCACACACAAGCGAAAGGAACTACTCGCGAAACCTCCACCTATCCACCTGCCTAAGGCTACTCCTAAAAAGACCGGCGTCACACCACAAGGCTGCCTCTCTCTCGATCATGCCGAGCACGGCCTCCACTGATGGGCTGTGTCCCTTGAAGACCACCCCATTCTGGTGTCTCCAGAGACACCAGCATGACAGGGTGATCGCCGTCCACAAGTCCTTCCTATCAACCCTTGCCGATGTCCGGGCAGACAGCCAAACAACCAACGAGTCATGCTGGCTCGGAACCTATTGAGCCAACCTCCAATTGTTGATCAGCACTGTCCACACTTTCCTGGCCAAAACGCAGCCGAGCAGCAGATGGTTGATATCTTTGTCCTGTTGGTCACAGAAGGGGCACGCTGCTGGGTGAGGAAGGCCCCTGCGGCTCAACCTGTCAGCCGTCCAGCATCTGTTCTTCAAGGCCAGCCAGAGGAAAAATCTGCACTTATTCGACGCACGGGAGTGCCAGACCTGCTGGGATCCCCACAGTCCCTCCAAACCTTGAAACAACCCTCTGTAAGCGGATCTCGCGGAGTAAACGCCGTTAACCTCCCAGTTCCAACGGACCACATCATCCACACCCTCCGTGAGAGTGACTCCGGCGATACAGTCAGCCAGAACCAGGAGCTCTCGAAGCTCGGTCTCACCCAGGTCTGGTGGAACGTCCGCTAGCCAACCCCCATCAAGACTATCTCTCACCCGCCGAGCGTTACGGGTACACTTGGGGATTTTCTTGATTAGGTTGGGCGCAAGGCCCTTGACCGTTCCCTGCGCCAACCACATGTCGCTCCAGAAAGAGGTAGAGGCTCCGTCTCCGAGCACCAAAGTGGAGGCAGCGTCAAACAACTGCCGAACCAACTTAGGAACCTGGATGTTGAATTCTGTCCACGACTTTGAGGCATCTGTCTTCCTAAGCCAGAGTCATCGTGCCCTGAGCGCATGTTTCATCAAATGGAGGTTGGGGATGCCAAGACCTCCCAACTGTTTGGGCATACAGATCCTCCCCCACGCCACTAGACAATGGCCGCCACAGACGTCTTTTCTCCCTTTCCACAAGAAGCCCCGGAGGATCTTCTCAGTGTCTAGAACCGTCTTAGCGGGCAGGTCCAATGACATCATGGCAAAGATCGAGACTGCCGCGAGAGTGGTTTTGACCAACTCGAGTCTACCACCTCTGTTTAGCAAGTTTTCCCTCCAGCCCGGCAAGCGATCCGCCACACTGTCCACAATATAGTGTAGCTGGGATGCCGAAAGCTTCATGAGGGATAGCGGCAAGGCAAGGTATCTCAGTGGGAATGGAAGAATAGGGCAGTGGAGAGCCCGCGTCACCGGTTCCTCCTCCTCATCCCCGCATCTAATCAAGTGCGCTGAGCACTTCTCCAGATTTGTTCTTAGCCCTGACATGCTACTACTACTCACATGGAAACTACTAACCCTCGTGTCACCCTGTCCGCCCAATTCGGACACACTCACCTGTCAGGATCCTCACTCTTCTCCATTGCTCAATCTCCTCTCGAATCTATCCCGATGTTGCCGATGCTGAGATAGTTGCGTCATTGAACACCACGTCATTGCAGTGCGCGTGTCCAAGTCACTAAGAAAAAGTCTATAAAATGTATATATAGCCGAGGGAGGCTTACTTTTCAAATTCGCATACACAACTCCATTTTTTTTTGAAATGGATAATCCCTGCCTCTGCATCAGAGTGATGCACACGGCATTTTATTAAAAAACAATAGTAGCAAGAGTTGAAGAAATACAAAGTGTTGAAATAGCAAAGACAACGAAAAATTCAGGTTGGCTACATCCCAGCCACTCTGAAATTAAGTAGTAGGAAGAAACCCACTAAAACTCGCGAAGGCGATGCTCATGCTGCCACCCATTTGAACATACGATAGCACGCACCACCGCCATAAGTCGATTGCAACCAGTTTCCATGAAAGGGCGCTGGTCTTGCTTGAGGAGTAGTGACCACGTAGTAATCCAGTACGTAGCCTTGTGGACAACCTGTAAGAAATGAACATTTTCGACCTTGTTAAAGACAACATCATTCCGGCATGTCCAAATAGCCCAAATAAACGCACACACGCCAATACGTATACGTTTTTTCACCACCTTATGTAGCCCATTCAACCATGAACTAAACAAAATATCCAGAGACGAGGGAGGTGGAACATTGAACGTAAATTGGAGCAATCTCCATACTTTACGAGCAAATGGGCAAGTAACAAATAAATGTTCTACGGATTCTTCTTGGTTGCAAAACACACATTGTTTGGAACCAACCCAATTTCTTTTTGCTAAGTTATCTTTCGTAAGTATAACTTTCCGATGAACAAACCACATAAAGATCTTTATCTTAAGTGGAATTTTCATTTTCCACAAAGACTTGTTGAGACAAGGAGTATGACCATCCATGATATCATTATACATGGATTTAACCGTGAAAACCTTCGAAGCTGTCAAATCCCATTCGAAGACATCCTCCTCATGGGATAACGAAACCGACATGAGTTGTTGAACTAACAACAGCCACTCAACCCATTTAACTCCTAATAAACTTCTACGAAATTGAATATTAATCGGTGGAACATTAACAAACACGTCTGCAACAAGGACATTCTTATTGCGTGCTACATTGTATAGGTTTGGGTAGGAATGAGCCAAAGATCTAACTCCTAACCATCTGTCTTCCCAAAACCGAGTCCTTTGGCCATTACCAATGACAAATTTACCTCGGCTAAAGAAATCCTACTTCACCGTCATAATCCCCTTCCAAAAAGGGGAATCAGTAGGTTTTAGTTTAACTTGAGTAATACTCTTACCACATAGGTATTTGTTAGTTAAAAGTTCCTGCCATACCCCTTTCTCAGTAAGCAATTTAAAAAGCCATTTGCTTAATAAACATTTGTTTTTAACTTCTAATAATTCAATTCCTAACCCCCCTTGATCTTTTGGTCTGCAAATAATGTTCCACTTAGTGAGTCTATACTTCCTCTTATGTTGGTCACATTGCCAAAAGAACCGGCTTCTAAAAAAATCGAGTCTTTTCCTTACTCCCACTGGAATTTCGAAAAAGGACAATAAAAACATCGGAAGACTTGTTAGGACAGAATTAATCAACACTAATCTATCCCCATATGAGAGAATTTTACCAGCCCAAGAGGCTAACTTCTTCTCAAAACGATCCTCAACTATCTTCCATTCTCTAAGAAGGAGTTTCCGATAATGAATAGGTATACCTAGATATCTAAATGGAAGGGACCCCACCCACATCCAAAGATGTTATGGTAATCATCCTTGCAATCTACAGCTTTACCAAAACAAAAAATCTCACTCTTGTGAAAGTTTATCTTGAGACCAGACAATTGTTCAAAAATAGCCAAGATAAGTTTCATGTTTACTGCCTTTTCAACATGGTGAAACTGATTTGAGTTTTAAAAGATAGATTTTAAAATTAGAGAGAATCCTAATGAGACGGTTAATTTTGTATTTTCGGTTGTATGCGTGCAATACTAGAGATAGCGTGTTGCGTGGATGCATTGTGAGAGAACAATCGTTTTAAGCATTTTGCTTTGCTCGCGCGTCTTAGTTGGGGAAGACTAGCTTTACGGGTGACCGGTGCCCAGGTTAATATTCCAACAGAATGCTTACATTTTACGGTAGCTCAGCTTTAGCAAATACAGTACTTATCTAAAAAAAAGCTTTAGCAAATACTGTTTTTTTTTTTTTTGAAATCTTAGCAAATACTGTCTTTTTTTTTTTAACAGGGAAAGACCCCGAAGGGACTAGATGCTGCGTATATTAATCAGCGGCGGTTTACAAATTAAAAGGTGGACCTCGAAAAGTAAAAATATAGCAGGAAGGTCCTTGACAACTTGCAAACAAACCCTAGGCAAAGAACCAAGAACGCAATCGAGTTCTCCGTCGTTACCGCCGCTGAAGAAGACGGAGGGTGCACGACGACTCCCGACGCGAGCAGCGGGGACAAGACCACTTGCTGCAGGGCGGGAACAACATGCCATCAAACAACCTCGAAGAAGCCTCCGCAGGAGGTTGAAGAGAACCTGGCGCATCAGCGGCGCCACGGCTTGGAGTTGCTGACTGCCAGCTTCATCGGTCGGCGACCAAACTTGGGCCACCGAGAATCTACTCCACACAAGAGCAGCATCATCACTTTCCCGACCTCCTCCGCCACCGCAAATACTGTCTTGGTTGGGCACTTGAGTGCATTTCCATACCGCTGAGGGAAACAAAAGAGCCGGCCCTTTGCGCCCCTGATATTAGGAGAGGCATCTGGCAGGTCACGTCATATTTTGCACCTCCAAAGTCCAGACCTAGTTATGTACACTTACGTGCATGATTTAGTTTCCATAATAATTAGCCGTTCTTTCGGAATCATGTGTGTCGGTACGAGGAAAATTGTAAATAATGTAGTTGGGCTTCCATGATCCACCGGCCATACATTGCAGCACTGCACGAAAAAGGTACCTAATCTAAATCTATGGCCGAGCTCAAAAGCTTGTACATCAACTTGGAAACATATCAGAAAGCAAAGCTTATAAAAGAGATCATCCGAATTTGGGACAGTAGCAGATGAATTAACATGATACTGTGCGGACGAGAGAACCCGTGCGCACGTACAAGATCAATGATGTGCTCACGAATATCATACTAGCAATCATAAGATTCATAACTGTGCTCTCAATATATTCATATCCTTTTCCTCTTGGCTCTCGTGTCGGCAACCAGACATCGCAAGCTAGGGTTCGACCGGAAGGAAAGCCCCGAAAGCGTTGATATGGACGGACGGATCGATGGACGCCGGCAGGGTAGTTAGCAGCTAGGTGGCCGTCGGTTGGACATGTTGCATCGATCGGTTGATACATCAGGCGCTGTGCTCGAGCAAGTGAGCAGACGGGAGACATCGCCATGTGATGGTTGCTTGCCCCGCCTCCTCAGCCTTGGTGTCGGCTGAAGTGGTGGACAGAGGCAGTTCAATCGTGGCTACAGATCATCGCTAGCTTTGCATGCGTCCATGAAGGATCAACAGGAGAACCAACCAAATCTTGGATGGGAGCACAATCGGGGACAATGACGTGGATAAGGGCATCAAACGATAATAATGCAGGCCAGTGCCGGATCTTGCCCACCGCTCTGCCCCCTACCGGTCGCCATCACCTCTCTTATCTCTCACCCACATACCACCATTTGCTTACTTGGAAGCAACACGGGTACGGTATCTAATCTTCTTGGCCACCCTAAACCCACCGATCGATAGTACTATAGTATATTTGTGCTAAAGCAACAAAAATAATCTAATTATTCAATCACCCAATGATGTCGCCCATGGGAAGAACCAGGTGCCCAGTTAGTTGAACCAACATTGCCGGGCTGTGTGTGTGTGAGTGTGTGAGTGTGTGAGTGTTGCGACAGCTGAGTTGCCCGCAACTTATGCTGTCGCTCTCGTTGTATTGCAAACTCTTCTTCTATAAAAATCAGGTATGCAATTGCATACCCTCGAAAAAAAAAAAAAAAAAGCCCCTCACCCCTCTTCACCTTTGCCCACCAAGCCACTCACGCCCAGTTCCATCAATCTTCATCCAGCAACTTGCAAGTTGAAGTTGTCCCTCTCAGCCATTGTGAACTTGTGATTGAGCTGCCTCGCCAAGCCACATTAGATGGACCAGGTGTTGAGTCAAGAGGGTGACAGCCACCGCGCGACGCAGGAGTTCTTCTACCACGTCGGGCTCGACGGGGCAACGGGCCTGTCGGAGGCCGACGGGGTTCTCCTCATGGAGCTGATGGAGGACTCGCCGGCGCTGGCCGTGGACGACGACATCGACCGGCTCAGCCACGTCATCCGGTCGCTTGAGGCCGAGATCATGAGAGGTGGCGCCGCGACAGTACCGCGGGACGACTGTTTGAGTACCGGACCACCGACACAGAGCGAGGACAGCTGCATGATCGACGAAATGCTGATGGCCGGCCTCGATGGCTATGGTGAGGCGGCGCCGATGGGGTACTGGCCGGAGGTGCCGCCGGTAGGGGGATGGTATTTGTACACGGATGGGGGTGAAGGTAGTACCATCGTAGGGTACGAGGTAAGAGAAGAGCAGTACTACTACGGTGCAGATCAGGGCGGTGTTGAGCAAGTGTATAGCCCGTTGTGGGAATGAGAATAAGAAAATTATTTAAGACTACCTAGTAGTAGGTGTGTAGCCGTAGTTTCTCTCTTTTTTGGTTCTTCCCACCAAATGCATTGCTAATTTCGTTCTACAAGAGTGTCTAGATTTTCACTCCCGGTGAACTCCGCTGTCGGGTTCTTTTACGGTGCAATTTACTTGTCCTATGGCTTAGTAGTATTTGAATTATATTAGCCCTTGATTATAGGGGCATTTTAGGTAACTCGTCGGGAAAAATCATGGTAAGGATTTGTTTTGATTTAATACTACGTACGTGCAATCTTGCCACGCAATGATTTGATATGGAGTACCACGGATACTTTAAACATGCATGCATGCATGCGTATATCATTTGCTACAGTGGTGGTACGTTTTTTTAATACTATTTTGTGTGAATTCACTCCTCAGAAATTAGTGCCTAG
The DNA here is from genome assembly GCA_028641055.1 of Alopecurus myosuroides. NCBI lineage: Eukaryota > Viridiplantae > Streptophyta > Magnoliopsida > Poales > Poaceae > Alopecurus > Alopecurus myosuroides. The sequence goes on along the minus strand of CM054060.1, from coordinate 228,044,158 downwards.
CAAAATCGACTTCGAAAGAGATAATAGCATAAAACTACCAGTTTTTTGACAAAATTCTGGAAAACTACTAGTTTACATTTTTGCTACCACATTTTGAGGGACTATTTGCAAATAGCACAAATCTGGGCCTGATGGCGAATTGACACCGGAACTGACACCAGGCCCCACTTGTCAGTTCAATTTTTAAAATAAAAATCTGAGAGTGAGGTGGAGATGGCCCTCGCTTACCAGACTGATTAAAAAATAATTAAATAAATTTCTTAAAAAAAATAAAAATGGCATCCTTTCTCCTTCCTCCGTTGACAGAAGAGCAGGGTACGACGGTGGACGCAGCCCCTCGAGCTCGACCTCGATCACGGCAGTGTTTGCAGTGCAGCGCACCCGAGCTCGACCCATGGCCGGTCGCTCCTACACCGTCGACGAGAGCCCTCCTGGCTGCCGGCGGAGACGGCCACAGATGGGGGCGCCGTCAAGCAAGGCGGCGAGGGCCGTGCTCGTCGAGGGTATTTCTTTCGCCGGCCGGCGCCGGCGTCGAGCGCCACATTCTCGTCATGGCTTGCTCCGAGGTCGCCGCCATGCGCTCGCTCGACGTGGCATTCCATCCGGTGGTGAGGAACCCGGCGGCAGCAGGAAGGCGTCCCGGCAGACGGCGACGAGACAGTCACCGGTTCCCCTCATTGACGTCAGCCACACATTTTTTTCTCTTTTTTTCATGGTTAATTATTTATCTCTATGACATTTGGGCCCAACTCGTCAGATCCAGTGTCAATTCGCCATCGGACCAAGATTTGTGCTATTTGCGAATTATTCGTCAAAATGTGATTCAAAATGTAAACTGGTAGTTTTCCGCATTTTTGTCAAAAAAACTGGTAATTTTATGCTATTATCTCATTACGGAATGGCGTTGGCGGGGACGAACGGTGCCACGCCCGACAAGATGGTCGCTGATATGCTTGGCGGCAAATTGATCAAAGCTAGCTAGCGATGAGTGGTCGCCGGCACGTCCTAGGTCCGGTAATGGAAAATTGACACATGACTTTTCTCTAGGATTCATCAAATAGTAATTATGAATTTGCGAGCCATGTGCACTGATTTTCCTTTTGTACGTGTAAAAATAGAATAAATAAATAATTATAAGAGCTTGTATAAGGAACTTTCCTAGGTCCGGTAAGGAAGGGAACTTGTATAAGGAACTTTCCTTATATTTGATGGGTGTCTTTTTTTTATCTTCCAAGTCCGCCCTTTGTTGGAAAAATACTTGTCCATTAATCAATAAGTATTGATCAATGTAGACCATTAGATCTCCTACCTTGGACGGTCTATATTTGCCGGTCCCTACCGTAAAAAGCCCCCCGCTGTCCTAACAATCGGCTTACTTTCACCAAGTAGGGAAGGAAAATGGTTGTCTTTCCTCCGGAGGACGTCCTCTGGATGGTGGGCCGGCACACAGGCCACGTGGCATAACCAGCTACTAGGCCCATTTGCTTTCACATATTTATTATTGGGCTTTTTTTTCTAGTATCGCACAGTACTGCAACTTTTGACCCGTCTCACGCTGCAACAGGACGTGACCAAACCGCTACCAGCCGTGTGGTCTGTTGCGATATAATTATTATCCAGTTTTGCTATAGTAGCATATTTTGTTCGCTGCGAGGCATCCTGCGATATCATATTTTTGCTGCAATAGCATAATTTTTTTTGCTATAATAGAACAAAGGGGTTGTTATAATATCTCCGGTGGTGTCTTCGCCGATGTCATTTTTTTTGCTACAATTGATGTCTAAATTTGCTATAGTAGTGCAAAATGTTTGCTCTAATATATCCGGCGAGGTTTTTGGCAAAGTCAATTTTTTTGTGTGTGTGACCGGATTTTTTTGCTACAATAGCACAATTTTTTATTTTAGTGAACCAATTTTTTTTTTGCTTCATATGAGCAAAAGCGGAATTTAGGAAAAATTTAGACATTTGCTACAATAGTGAAAAATTCTTATTTTAATGAACTTTTTTTTTGCTCTAAGTAGCAAAAGTGTGATTGAGGTATAGAAGTGGACACGTGTCGCCTGGAGGACCCGGGGGGGTTTTGTCCCGGATCCTCCGGAGGACGCCCAGCATCCCCCGGTACGGAAACTAGGTTTGCCAAGAACCCATAGGTATAATAAGGTTTTATTTCATCGACATATATATAGGATGGTAAGAAGACCATTCATACAAATAGTACATAAATACGGAGCAGGTACTAGTATAGCAAAGTTACCTTCATCCTCATCTCAAAAAATAAAAGTTACCTTCATTCTTTGCTAAGAATTTTGGAGATTTCATCGGTGAAGTTAAGCGCAAAAGTGAAGTCTTTTCCTGTAAGAGTATCTCTAGCAGAACCCCTAAAACGCGGAACTGAAAATGCGTTCCAGGGTCTTTTTCGGTTTTGACAGATCGGTTAGTAGCAGCGCTCGTAAACATAACCAACATATTTAAATTAGCTGATTTTGCCACGAATTTAGATATGGAAGAGGCGGCAACGATCACCGATTGCAAAGATTCTCGCTGGCGGTGATCACTATTAGAGACGTAGGTTTTGGGGAGAACGATGATCCCGTTAGGGATCCCGGTTGCGTGTTATATAGCAGTAAAAAAAACCTCTACCGTGGCGTTTACAGGTGGGACACGTATAGGTTGGTATAGTATACCATACCTATACGTGTGCAATACAAATATGTCTAACACCCCCCTTAATATCAAGCCACAGAAAGGTTGAGATTACGCTTAAACTCATCTAGGTTCTTTCCAGGAAGAGGTTTAGTAAAACCATCAACAACTTGGTCTTTACTAGAGACAAAACAAATATCTAACTTCTTGGCTGCAACTCTTTCACGCACAAAGTGGAAGTCAATCTCGATGTGTTTTGTCCGTGCATGAAATATAGGATTAGTAGACAGATATTTGTGGCACCTAAATTACCACACCAAAGACATAGTCTTTCCTTGAGCTTAACTCCAAGCTCACCAAGAAGGGCTTCAACCCAAATCAACTCAGCTGTGGCATTAGCAAGAGCTTTGTACTCAGCTTCAGTCTTGGAACGAGAAACCGTGGCTTGTTTTCTGGCACTCCATGAAACAAGATTAGGCCCAACAAAGATGGAAAAAACTCCAGTAAACCTTGTGTCATCCATACAACCTGCCCAATTTGCATCTGAAAATGCACCAAGAAGATTAGAGGGTGAAGCTATAAATGTAATACCAAATTTCAATGTGTCATGAGCATAACGAAGAATTCTCTTCACAGCTGTCCAGTGAGATGTAGTGGGTGCATGCAAATACTGACATACTTTATTAACTGACACTGGTAGAAAACAGGCCTACAGTCCCGGTTCGCCAGGCCCATTAATCCCGTCCAGGCAACCGGGACTAGCTACGCGCGACTAAAGGCCCCCCCCTATAGTCCCGCTACTTACGGACCGGAACTAAAGGCCCGTCCACGTGGGCGGGTGGCGGAGCCTGGGGTCGGAGGACATTTAGTCCCGGTTGGCCACATGAACCGGGACTAGATTTATTTCGTAATTTTTTTAATTCATTTGGTTTCTAATTATTTTTCTCACCTTTTTTCACTCCCTTTTTTTTCACTCCCTCTCCCTTTTTTTTCACTCCCTTCTTTTTTTCACAATTTGTATTATTTGCTTTCCTTAGTGTCTAACTAAGATTATCCCTAGTCAAATTACTTACTCATGGTCATACTTCCCGCTCGGTCACCCATCCTCCCACTACTCTAGCACTAGCACGCTTAACTTCCGAGTTCCATCCCGTCCCGAATCCAAGTGTTTCTCACGCATGTATGTGATAGTAGTATCATATTAATCTTATTAACATGTTAGTCGAAGCCACATTTCTTAATTGTTTGAATTGCAAATAAATCTTTTAATAAACAAAAGTAATGATGTAATTAATAATTTTGAATAAATAAATAAACATTAACTTTTAATTTGTATTATTTCTAAAAATACAAATAATATATCCAAAAATTGAGAAAAATAGAACTAATTCATTTTAAAATCTTAAAATTACAAATAATATATCAAAAATGAAGAACAATAATACTAATTAATTTTAAAATCTTAAAATACAAATAGTATATCAAAAATTAAGAACAATAATACAAATTCATTTTAAAATCTTAAAAATACAAATAATATATCAAAAAATGAAGAAAAATAATACTAATTCATTTTAAAATCTTAAAATGAAAAAATATATAAAAAATAAAGAACAATAATACAAACAATATTAATTACATGCATAGAGTCGATCACACATAACACAAACATAGAGTCGATCACATTTCATAATTAACATATATATATAGAGTCGATCACAAAAGTTATCCATTACATATATATACTACTAATTATAGATAACCATTACATGCGCAATATCGAACGCATACATCATCTATGGCCCCGCCGAGTAGATGCGGAACAACTCGTACGCCACATATGCATCTACGGCCGCATACTTGAGGTTCGTCATGCGCAATGGGGTCTCCTCCCAATAGTTGTGATTCTGCCGGGGGAAATCAGTCTTCATCCGGTGATAGCAGGGGTCGATTAAGTAGCTTGCCATGACAGCCATCCCGGTCTTTGGCCCGGTGAACTGGATAAGATTCTGAAGATCAATATAGTGATCTTCAGGTATCACAACACCGATGCGCGCCAACTTCACGCGGTCTTGCGTGATGTCAACGCTGCAAAAGTCGAACCCATTGTAGACAAGAAAATCAACAAGGTCCGGGCAATGCCTTGAGCTACTGTAACAACAAAAATAGGCTATGTGTTAGATTAGTTGCAGCACATATGATCTTCACATGCAACCAAAAAACCCGAAATGCATGCATGCAAGATTTGTACGTGGACGTGTGCTAGCTTCTACGTACCTTGACCATTGGAAGACCAACACCGTCTCCTTGAACGAAATCTGGATGACGGCAACATCCTGCTGATTCGCCGTGTACTCCAGATCGAGCCCAAAGAACCGGTGTTCTTCGGGAGCTGCCCAATACAGATCGGCCAAACGACCTAGAGCTTCAGGCAGCCGCGCGCAACTGTTGCTGAAGAGCACGTCCAAATCCTTGCCGCATGGTGTCTTCCCATCGTATTCCGTCCATTCAGCCATTTTGCGTGCGTGTGCTTGAAATGGCGAGAGAGGAAGAACAGAGGAAGAACGAGGAAGAACAGAGGAAGAAGAGAGCGAGCAGTGGAAATGGCGCCCTCTGCCTCTTCGCGAAATAAAAACCGCCGCGGGAAGGCGAGAAGCCGATGTTTAGTCCCGGTTGGCCACGGGCACGGGGAATAAAGAGCCAATGGTCCCGGTTGGCCACGGGAACGGGGAATAAAGGACCAATAGTCCCGGGCGGCGAGGTCAACCGGAATTAATTCCCTCCACGCGCGGCAACGCGTTTCCCAAACCGCGACGTCTGACCTTCTGTCGCGGGTCTCCTGGCGACCCGGGAATAAAGACTCATTAGTCACGGGGCGCGACGCTTGGGGACTGATGCTGGCATACCGAAGGCCATTTTTCTACCAGTGTGAGAAGGATAAATCTGGCCTTGTGAGAGTAAGATATTGCAAGCCACCAACAATGTTGCGATATTGTGTGTTGTCCCCAGGGCCAAGGAGCTCCCCCTGTATGAGAGACAACTTATCCGTGGAAGAGAGGGGCGTGGGAGAGCCTTTACAACCACGCATCCCATCCTTGTCAAGAAGTTCAGCAACATATTTTTCTTGTGTCAACAATAAACCATCGGAAAGGTGGTTCACATTAATACCCAAAAAGAAATGTAAGTCTCCAAGATCTTTAGTAGCAAAAATATAATTGAGATCACCTAGCAAAGCAGAATTTGCTTGATCAGAGGAACTGGTGACTATGATATCATCAACATAAACCAGAACGTAGACTGCAATACCTAACTAATTGTAGAGAAACAGAGAGGTATCAGCCTTGGAAGCAATAAAACCAAGATCATGTAACTTGGAACTAAGGCGAGAAAACTAGGCTCGTGGCGCTTGTTTCAATCCATAGAGAGCCTTGTCCAATCTGCAAACATGATGTGGAGTATCAGGGTGCGCAAAACCAGGTGGCTGCTTCATGCATACCTCTTCTACCAGATTACCTCGTAAGAACGCGTTCTTGACATCTAGCTGCCATAGACTCCATCCTCGTGAAACAGAAATAGCAAGAACAGTTCTAATTGTGGCTCTTTGACAACAAGACTGAATGTATCTTCACAGTTAAGATCAAGAATATTTTTGTGAGAGTTGGGAGGAACCAAATGCCAAGTTTTGTTCTAAAGTAACGCATCATACTCTTCTTGCATAGCCTCATGACAGTGTGGATCATCAAGAGCACGAGACAAAGATTGGGGGTTCACTTGTAACTGCAAGAAGGCCATAGCGAATCTTGCGATCCTTCACACGATATGTTAGTGAACCATATGTATGAAGTCTCGGTTGTCGAATACCTTTTTGAAGACGGGTGCGGGGAATTTTTTTTGAAGAAGCTACAAGATCCAATGGAGCAGAAGATCCAGCAGCAACATCATGTGCATCACCAGGAATGGGCGCAGAAGATCCTGTCGGTGCACGGGAGACGGAGTCGTCCGCACCAGTAGTAGCTGGCACGACTGTTGTCTGCCGACGCAGGTGACGAGGCGGGTGTCGGGGCGCGCTCGGGAGACGACGCCCACATAGGCGATGTGGCATCAGGCGACAGGTCGAGCGCGCGCGCGTCAGGAGACCGCATGATAGGCGACCGGGCCGAGGGCGAGGACCTGCGGGTGACCATGCAGAGTGCGAAGTTGTGGCACCACGGGGTGGGCTGCTGGCGTGTGGTGCGGAAGACCGCACGGAAGCCGTCGACTCGGGATCCGCCGCGCCAGGCGATTCGGGCAGGAGATCGTCCTCGGGATCGTACGACTCCAGATCCGAGACAACATGCGAATCTCTTGTTTTGTCCTCTTCCTCGTTTTTTTGGATCCTCTATTTCATCAGTTTCGGACTTATTTTGGCTGAAGTTTTCAACATGATCTTGACCTGTAACATCAATATTATCTGGATCCGTAGGAGGGATATTATTAGTATCAACAACAGGTATGATAGGTAAAGACATAAATGCATCAACATTTGCATCTCTAGGAGTATTTGGCGTAGTGTTGGATGGAAGAAGTAGAGTGTCATTTCGGAGAGGAGAACCGGCATTGGGATGGAGAGAGGCAAACGGGAAAACATGCTCACCAGAGACAACATCTCGTGAGACGTACACACGGCCAGTTTTTTGATCTATATATTTAACACCTTTGTGACGAGGGCTATAACCAAGAAAAAACACACTGTGTGAAACGAAAAGACAATTTTCTTTTATTGCAAGGTCGTAGATTTGGCCAACAAGCACAATCGAAAACACGTAAGGATTCATAGCTGGGCTTTGTGTGTAGGAGACGTTCAATAGTTGTATCAAAATTTATGACCTTGAAAGGAAGACTATTAATGAGGAAGGTAGTTGTTAGGAATGCTTCATCCCAAAACTTTAGTGGCATGGAAGCATTTGCAAGAAAGGAAAACCCAACTTCTACAATATGACGATATTTCCTTTCAACATAACCATTTTGTTGATGAAAATATGGACATGAGACATGATGTGTAATACCAATCTTTTGAAAGAAATTGTTTAGTTTTTCATATTCACCACCCCATTCAGTTTGTATAGTAATGATTTTTCTAGCAAATTTGCGTTCAAAAAGAGCATGGAAATTAAGAAAGACTTGGTATACCTCAAATCTATTCTTGAGCAAATAAATCCATGTAAATTTACTGAAATCATCTATAAAGCTTACACACTATGCATGCTTGCCAACAGAGACAGAAGCAGGTCCCCATATATCATAAAATACTTGTTCCAATGGAACAGTAGATACACTAGTGGAAACATGATAAGGTAATGGGTGGCTTTTGGCTATTTGGCAAGGATCACAAATGTAGGGGTTTATTTCATGAGTATATGAAATATTATTCTTCCGAAGGACTTGTTGAACTATAAAGGATGTCCTAGACGACGATGCCATGTGGATGGAGGTGGCTTTATTGAAACAAAAGCTTGCTTGAGCGATCCAGTGGAGATAGACACTAACGGGTATAGTTCATCATGACAGGGGCCTTTAAACAGTGTTATCCTTGTTGAGTGGTCCTTAATCAAAAATAAATCTGGATGGAATTCAATAAACACATTGTTGTCAAGAGTTAACTTATGAACTGAAAGGATATTCATAGAGGCACTAGGAACATGGAGGACATTTTTAAGTTTTAAGGAATCATGAGAAGTATGCAATGTTGAATGACCAATATGACTTATTTTCATACCGTTACCATTTGCAGTGTGAACACAATCACGTCCATTGTACTTGTCGCATGTAGTGAGCTTGTTCAGCTCACCGGTGATGTGGTGTGTTTCCCCCATGCCAGAGTACCAGTTGGTGTCGAAGCCGTTGGAACCAATGTGAGCATTTTTGGGCTCACGGTTGCCTCGTTCATAATAAGAACCGTCACCTTGACGCCACCAACAATTTCCTGCAGAATTACCATGAATTTCGCATATTTGACATGTTACATCTTCATAGGGTGTAGGAGCACGTCGACGGCGTCCATAACGGCGCCGATCTTGGCCACCTCCATCACGACGAGCACCATCCTGCTGGCGCCAGCCAGCATCACGGCGTCCACCGCCGTCATTACGTCTATCATGACGGTCACTGTAGTCCTCACGGCGGCGGTCACCATAGTCCTCTCGACAATGGTCTCCATCTTGACGGCGATCACGGTGATTGTAGTCACCGCGGTCACTACCATCATAGCGTCAAGCCTCACGTTGGTCACGGTTGGGTGAGCGATTGCACCCTCCTCTATCTTGGCGCATGTAGTCCTCAACAGGTCTGTCATCAAAACGATCGCGGTAGTCACCGCGGTCAGGCGAGTGACGAGGACCACCACGGTAGTCACCGCGCCCACGGCACGCTGCGCTGACCGAGGATATGAAATATTTAGCGCCTTGCCTTGTTTTAGTGAGCATATTCTGCCTCATGTCGTGGGAGTTAAGCTGGCCAAAGAGATCGGACAGCATTGTGCCAGGGTTGGCATTCACCAATGAAACCAATGAGTTGTACGACACATCAATTCCATTGAGTATGTACCCAACTAGCTCATCGTTGTCAATTCGCTTCCGGGTAGCGGTAAGTTCAGACTGGTAGCCCTTCATCTTTGTGAAAAATGCCGTGGTCATGTTGTGCTTCTTCGTGGTGTTTAGGGCTGTCCGAATATATTGTACTCACAAATGGTATTCCGATGCAAACATGTCGGTGATAACAGCCCAGATTTCAGTGGACGTGGTCAATCTGACGACATGAGCATGCACATCCGGGGAGAAAGACTTCACTAGGAAACTCACCACCTGCTGGTCCCTCTAGAGCCAGGCAAGGTATGTCGGGTTGTTAATGGTTACCTTCTTCTTCAGGTCATTGTTGTTCTCGACCTCCAGGGTTTGTGCCGGTGCGACATCCATTCCCTCCAGCGAGCCGAAGGTGCGCGCGTTGCGCAGGGTTGGAAGAACCAGAGCTTTCTAGAAGAGGAAGTTCTCTAGTGTCAACTTTTGGGACGCGGGTGACCTAATCTAGCCGATGCAGAGCTTGATGCTGCCATGACGGTGGAGGGAGTATAGGTTTTGATGTAGGGTTTTGGTTTCTCGGGTGTTTGATGTCTCGTTTTTGTGTTCTTCGGTGTAGATCGGATCTTGGCGGCTAGGTCATGGAAGAAGCGGCTCTGATACCGTATTAGCAATACCGGTTGCGTGTTATGTAGCAGTAGAAAAGCCTCTACCATGGCGTTTATAGGTGGGACACATATAGGTTGGTATACTATACCATACCTATACGTGTTGAATACAAATATGTCTAACAATCACCAGAATATCCCTAGCCCTGATCTACCTGGGGGCGCTGCCTTGACCTATATGTCGCGGCGGCGCAGCTAAAGAACAGCAGCACCGATCACTCCTCATCGGAAGAGCCTATGTAGAGTGCCTCCTCGAGTGACGCGGCGATGCCCTTCTGGAGGAGCACGTCGTTCACCTCGAGCTGATGACGGCACTTTGCTTGGAGCTCCTCCTTCTCCGCTGTAGAGCGCTTGCAGAGAGTCACCACAACGGCATCGACCACATTGTCGGGGACAAAGTCCCAAATTCCGTTGGGTCGTTCTCCGGCAGAGGCTCCACTTCGCGCGGCCCCATCCTGACGAGGCTGCAGGAGGAGCTGCCCGCGCGGCTCGAGCTTCCCTCACCACGCCTAGCGGCTTCGCGGAGGCGTTCGAGCTCCGAGAGGGCGCAATACACGAGGGACTGCATCACAGGGAGTAGGCGGAGTGATAGGTTTATTGGGAATGGTTAGTTACAAATTTTGGTAGCTAAAGAGGTTATCACATGGTTGGATGTGGCCATGGAGAGTAGGCGTTCAGTTCGTGTTATAGGGTTTTTTAGGTTTCGGCGGATCGGTCAGTAGCAGCGCCCGTAAACATAGCCCACATATTTAAATCAGCTGATTCTACCGTGAGTTTAGATACAAAAGAGGTGGCAACGATCACCGATTACAATGATTCTCACCAGCGGTGATCACCGGACTAGCCCTAGCCCTAGGCCTAACCATACCCCCAATCTACCCGGGGACGGAGCCTTGACCTATGTGTCGGGGCGGCATGGCTAAAGAATGGTGGCGCCGCTCACTCCTCATCGGAAGAGCTGATGTAGAGTGGCTCCTCGAGCGAGGCAGTGATGCCCTTCTCGAAGAGCAAGACGTTCACCTCGAGCTGCTGGAAGGGTTGCACCTAGAGCTCCTCCCCTCCGTTGCAGAGCGCTCGTAGAGGGTCGCTACGACGGCATCGACTGCATTGTCGGGGACGAAGTCCAGCTCGGAGAACGACGAGCCAAATGCCGCTGGGTCATACTCCGGTAGAGGATCCACCTCGCGTGGCTCCGTTCCCATGCGGGAGCGGGAGGAGCTACCCGCACTGGAGGAGCTCCCCGCGCCGGTCGAGCTACCCTCGCTGCGCCTAGCGGCTTCACGGAGGCGGTGAACTCCAAGAGGGCGCGGTACGCCAGAGACTCCGACACGGGGACTAGGTGGTTGCTAAAGGCATGCTCCGCCCACTTCTTCGCGGCGTCGGACCGCACCACCCTCCTCTGCGCCTTGTCAGACAGATTTGATGGGTCAAACGCGGGGCAGGAGGCGGGCTCGCTCTTCGGGGTCCTCATCTTCAGCGGCATGGCGGTGGGGCGGAGCTGGACCTGGGTGGCGGTGCGAGTAATTTCTCATCGGAGGTGGGTGGCAGCGCGGAAGAATTGCTCGTCGGTGGCAGCGGAGCGATGGGGGCGTGATCTAAAAATGAACGCGTGGCCACTACTTAAAGGGATATGTGCCTCAGATTATTAGGCGACCGAAAACGGTTTACGGGCCGACTGCGTTATATGGGCTCTGCTACGGCCGAAAAACCGTCCCCGGCCCATAAACCCGCCGGCCTTTTTAAGGTCCTGGCGTTTTACGGGCTCTGCTAGAGATGCTCTAACAAGATTGGCAAATCCTTGCGGTGCCTTCTTCCGGATGTCAATAAAAAATAGAAATAACCACATCCTTCTCCGCCCATGGTGGGGTAACCAATGAGGTGAGCCGGTAATAATATTTCCTCGAGGATGTTGTCGTCAGTACCGCGCATAATAGGCAACTTCTCGGAATGCATTGGGTCAATAGAGAAAGTTGGAGATGGCCTAGGCTCATATTATGGAGAACTCCATCACAGTGCAGGTGAAAGTTGGAGATGGCCCAGGCTGGTGGTTTACCAGCGTCTGCGGGCCGCAGGGAACCGAGGAGAAACTCCTGTTTCTACAGGAGCTCAAGGACATTCGCGATCTCCACGCGGGTCTGTGGTTAGTAGCTTGGGATTTTGACCTAATAGTGAATCCCGAGGACAAAAATAACGCCAATCTTCATCGGCGGATGATGGGAAAGTTCACGAAAGTCCTGAACGAACTAGAGCTCGTCGAGCTGTACCTAAAAGAGAGGAGATACACTTGGTCTAACGAGCGCGAGATGTCGACGTTGGAGCGGTTGGATAGGGCCTTTGTCTCGGTCGAGTGGGGGGAGGCTTACCCAGAATCGTTCTTATTGGCAATGTCCACTTCCACCTCAGATCATGCGCCTTTGCTGATAAGTCTTGCGGCGCAAATGAGCTACGGGTCTAGATTCCATTTTCAATCATTCTGGCCGAAAGTGGATGGTTTTACCGAGGTGGTTGAGCAGGCGTGGAACTCCATGCCACACAACCCCAATCCTTTCAAGGGATTCGACGACTAGCTATGCGCCAGGGCGAAAGCCCTGGCACGGTGGAGTGATAGGTTCAATGGAAATGTTAAGTTACAAATTTTGGTAGCTAAAGAGGTTATCATGCGGTTGGATCTGGCCGTGGAGAGTAGGCAATTATCGACGGATGAACATGCTCTCCGCAATTTGCTAAAATGCAAGCTTCTGGGAAGTGCTTCCCTAGAGAGAACGATTGCGAGGCAGCGTTCTCGGTTGCTATGGCTATAGGAAGGAGAGGCTTGCACTCGGTATTTCCACATGCATGCGGGTCACCGTAGGAGGAAAAACTACATTGCAACTGATAAGGGGTGGCCCAATCTTCTCAGTGAACTCACAGATACTCCAGTATGATAACTAGTGCGCCACTAAGAACTCTCCCGGCTGATCCCTGATGCCAATGCAAAAGATAGCAACCCCAAGGATATTCTCAACTCCACACTCTTGCACAAGTAATCCACCGACTACAAGTGGTATTGTACCGTCTTATTCCCAGTGTAACAACAGGTATCACGTAAAGTTTGCAGATGAACTTCCAGATGAAAGGCTTACAAGCAGTTTCAATCTAGAGGTCTAGGGTTTATGTTTTAACGTAGTCTACCTCTCCTATGCGCCCCAAGGGGGTATATATGAGAGCGGGTGCGGCCACAAGGCTCTCCCTTGCGCAAGCACAACCCTAATAGGACTAGGACTCCTATACCTAACACAATTGGATACAAACCGACCCCACACACAAAGGGGTGCGGCCACATTGGTATACAAACCAATCCTAACACTACTAGAACTCATATGGCGCATAGATGCTTCCTTGTGGGCGCCCTCCTCTTGCCTTGTCCATCCATGAGTGTGAAATAACAATATGGCATTGTTTTCCACACTTAGTGCATTTGACCTTGTGGAGGCACCATCCCCTTGTCATGATAACATTTGTTATTGGTTGTTTTCACCATGCTAGCACTTGTTTTCCATCTCCTCTTGTAGTCCTCCTTCATCCATGTGTATCTCCTCTCCATGATCTCCATTCATGTTTGTTTATCAATAAACCTGAGAATACATACATGCAATGATTTAGGTAGTATAAAGTTCTCACAATTATAAGCATTATACTCAAGTAGGAGTGAATTCACCTGTTGTTGTAATAGCTTGGTTCTTGATCTTGTCATTGGACCAATCCTCACTTCATTAGCTTGTATAGGAGCATCCTCATGTGTAACAATAGGTGAAGAGCTAGGGATGTCCTCATCATCCTCCCCCTCTTGAAAAGGCATCGACCTCGATGCTAAATCATCTCCATGGTAAGGTGTCAAATCAGCCACATTAAAAGAATTACTAACACCAAACTCATCAATTGGGAGGTCTATCTTGTATGCATTATCATTGATCCTTGAAATCACTTTGTAAGGACCAGCTCCTCTAGGCATCAACTTGGACTTTCTCAATGTGGGAAATCTATCTTTTCTAAAGTGTACCCACACCATATCTCCTGGCCGAAATATAAGCTCCTTCCTCTTCTTGTTTACTCTTTCAGCCACATGTTTTCCTTTCTTCTCAATGGCTTCTTTTGTTTTCTCATGAATCTTCTTCACAAAATCAGCCCTCTTTGATGCCTCCATATTAGCTCTCTCATGTAAAGGAAGTGGTAATAAATCAAGAGGAGTAATAGGCTTGAAACCATACACCACCTCAAAAGGACATAATTGAGTAGTTGAATGCACAGCTCTATTGTATGCAAATTCCACATGGGGCAAACACTCCTCCCACTCCTTCAAATTCTTCTTGATCATACCTCTTAGCAATGTGGACAATGTTCTATTAACCACCTCGTTTTGTCCATCAGTTTGGGGGTGGCAAGTGGTAGAAAATAATAGCTTAGTGCTAAGCTTACCCCAAAGTGTCTTCCAAAAGTAACTCATGAACTTGACATCTCTATCTGAAACTATAGTCCTTGGAACTCCATGCAATCTCACAATCTCTCTAAAGAACAAATTGGCAATGTGAGAAGCATCATCACTCTTGTGGCATGGAATAAAATGAGCCATCTTTGAAAATCTATCCACAACCACAAAGATAGAATCATGTCCTCTTTTTTTCCTTGGCAATCCCAACACAAAATCCATGCTAATATCTTCCCATGGTGTACTTGGTGATGGCAATGGTGTATACAATCCATGGGGCTTCAATTTTGATTTGGACTTGTTGCAAGTAATACATCTTTGCACCAATCTATACACATCTCTTCTCATATGTGCCCAATAGAAATTTTCTGCCAACATCAACAATGTTTTCTCTCTTCCAAAGTGTCCCATCAATCCTCCACTATGAGAATCCTGGATCAAAAATAAACGCAAGGAACACTCGGGAATACACAATTTGTTAGCTCTAAACAAGTACCCATCATGTATATGAAATTTTTCCCATGCTTTAGTATTAACACATTTATTAAATGGCATAGAAAACTCATTATCTTCATCATATAAATATCTAATACCCTCCAAACCCGAAACCTTGATTTCTAAATTAGAGAGTAACATATATTTCCTTGACAAAGCATCAGCAACTACATTATCCAATCCCTTTTTATGTTTTATGATGTATGGAAAAGATTCAATAAACTCAACCCACTTAGCATGCCTTTTATTCAAATTATTTTGGCACTTTAAAAATTTCAATGCTTCATGATAACTATGTACAATAAATTCTTTAGGCCACAAATAATGTTTCCATACCTCTAAAACTCTCACAAGTGCATATAATTCCTTATCATAAACAGAATAATTCAATTGTGCACCATTCAATTTTTCAGAAAAATAGGCAATAGGTTTCTTTTCTTGCATGAGCACAACTCCAATACCTATGCCACTAGCATCACATTCAATCTCAAATTGTTTATCAAAATTTGGAAGCATAAGCAATGGGGCCGAAATCAACTTCTCTTTCAAAGTATCAAAAGCAATATCTTGAGAAACACCCCATTCAAAATTAACACCCTTTTTAGTTAGATCATTTAAAGGGGCAGCAATTGTACTAAAATTAGGCACAAATCTTCTATAGAAACTAGCAAGCCCATTAAAACTTCTAACTTGACTCACATTAGTTGGAATTGGCCAATTTCGAATAGCTTCAATTTTAGATTGATCAACCTCAATTCCATGCTTAGAAACAACATAAACAAGAAATATAACCTTATCTTTGCAAAAAGTGCACTTCTCAAGATTACCATACAATTTATTAGTTCTTAGCACTTGCAAAACTTGTCTAATATGATCCATGTGGTCATGTTCATTGTGGCTATATATGAGAATATCATCAAAATAAACTACCACAAATCTACCAATAAAATCTCTCAAAATATGGTTCATTAATCTCATGAAAGTACTAGGTGCATTAGTTAATCCAAAGGGCATTACTAACCACTCATATAAACCAAATTTTGTCTTAAAAGCAGTTTTCCATTCATCTCCCTCTTTCATTCTTATTTGATGGTATCCACTACGCAAATCAATTTTAGAGAAAAGAGTAGCACCACTTAATTCATCTAACATGTCATCTAAACGTGGTATAGGATGACGATAACGAATAGTGATGTTATTAATTGCTCTACAATCTACACACATGCGCCAAGTACCATCTTTCTTAGGAACCAAAATAACGGGAACGGCACAAGGAGAAAGACTAACCCGAATATAACCTTTGTCCAATAGTTCTTGTACTTGCTTTCGGATCTCCTTTGTTTCTTGTGGATTGGTTCTATAAGGGGCTCGGTTTGGGAGAGATGCTCCGGGGATCAAATCAATTTGATGTTCAATGCCTCTCAATGGTGGCAATCCTGAGGGTACATCTTGTGGAAAAACATCCTCAAAGTCCTGCAAAACATTAGAAACACCAAGAGGAATAGGGGTCATGTCATTAGAAACCAAAATCTCTCCCTTGTGAATAAGCACAATAGGGACTAATGAAGGATCATTCCTAAATTCCCTCAAATCCTCTTTGGTGGCTAACATGCATAATAGGTTCTCTCTCTTTTTACCACTTGAATTGTTTGTACTATCACTCCCCATGGCTTGTATTTTTGGTGTTCCCTCATCCCTCTCTCTCTCTTTTTCCACTTTCATAGCAACTTTGGATTGGGACTCATTTACAATTTGTTGTGGAGTCATAGGCCTCAAAATAATAGTCCTCCCATGATGATGCAACTCATAAGTATTAGCTCTTCCTTCATGCTTCACACTTCTATCAAATTGCCAAGGTCTTCCCAATAATAAGTGACAAACTGTCATGGGCACAACATCAAACTCAATAGTATCCGTGTAAGGTCCAATTTGAAACTCCACTCTCACCATATGAGATACCTTCATTTGTCCCGTGCTACTCAACCATTGTATATGATAAGGGCTCGGATGTGGTAAGTATTTTAGGTTCAACTTGGCACATAAATCCTTGCTTGCCAAGTTTCTACAACTTCCTCCATCAATAATGACTTTGCAAGCCATGTTGGGACCAATAACAGCTTTTGTTTGGAATAGATTGCACCTTTGATTTTCAGGACTAGGCACCACACTCAATGAATTTTGGGTGCAAATAATAGAAGGCATAGTAGTAGCATAAGCATCCAAAGGAGAATCACTCAAATATCCATCATCATCATCAAGATCATTGGGATCAACATCATCACCTGTCTCATACTCATTGTTCTCATTGATAATCATCACTTTTGAATTTGGACAATCCCTCTTGAAGTTCCCTTTTCCTCCACATGTGTGGCATGTAATATCTCTATTCCTTGTAGTAGGAGCACTAGAACCCGAGGCACTTGCTGTTGGTTGTGATGTTTTCCTTGTATTAGCTACACTAGGCTCGGTTTTGGATGATGGAGCACCTCGAAAACTTGATGATGGAGGTGGTGGTGGTGGCACACTAGGAGTAGTAGATGATCTCAATGGGAATCTACTCCTTGTTCTAGATGAATTTTGTGCTTCCTCAAGTAGATGTGATTCGGCCTCCCTAGCATGATGGAGTAGATCATGCATATTAGCATATTGATAATGCCTCACAATGCCCTTGATTCTATAATGTAATCCTGAAAGAAATCTTTGCATTGTTTGCTCTTCTTGCTCTACCACACGGCCTCTTTGCATAATTAATTCCATCTCTTGATAATAAGCATCAACTGTCTTGAGACCTTGCTTCAATTGTTGTAATTTGTCAAATTGTTGCCTTATGTAATTGGGTGGTACAAATCTTTCCCTCATGAGCCTCTTCATGGTGTTCCAAGTAGCAATGGGTAACTCACCATCATTATGTCTCTTTCTCACTAAATTGTCCCACCATCTAAGAGCATATCCATCAAACTCAGAAGATGCCAACTTGATCTTTCTATCCTCATTATAATCATGCAATCTCCATAGCTTCTCAATTTTCAACTCCCATAGCAAGAATTCTTCCACATCCATAGTATCAAAGCTGAAAGATGGAATAGAAAATTTGGGCTTTCCCAATATATCTTCTCTATGATCATTGGCATTAGGTAAAGGCACATGCCTAGCTCGGCCTTGAAAACCTCCTCTTCCTCTTTCTCCTCTAGCTCCATGGCCAAAATTAGGTTCCTCCTCATTATTTGCATCACTATGGACACTAGCATTGTCATCATTAATAGGTGGCAACCGAGTTTGAATTAATCTTTGAAGATCAGTCATGGCATTGTTGATGGCATCAATAGAATCTTGCATTGTTCTCAATTGAGCAGTATTGGTCTCGGCCACTTTATTGGTTTCCTCCACTTTCTTATCCATGGTATTCACCATCTCATAGAGGGGATCACAAGCTTCATTAACATATTTCTTGTAGTGTTCCTCATTGTCATCCAATTTTTGTTTCAACACATCCCTTAATGCCTCATACTCCCTCCAATTCACTCCATCGGATTGGTCCTTCTTTTGCTGCACAAGATCACCACTAGAAAGATCCATTAGAAGGTTAGTGAAAATAAAACAAGTATAGGTTGTGGTTCCTCTCTCAACTCACTCAAAAATCTAGCAAGACAATAGGATATCTTACCACTCCAAAGTGAATAGAGATACTTACCACAAGTAGAGGCAATTAAAGTACTTTGGTGTGAAAGAGAGAATACCCAGGTTTTTAACTCTCACAAAGGCAAACAAGGTTATTTAGTGGGGCTTGGTATGGATACCTAACAATCACCAAAGTAACAATCCTATTTGCTGTCTTAGTGAAGATATAAAATACCCAAGGAAACTCACACAATGGAGAAAAATGTGGCAAAGCAATATGTGGATGAAATTTGCAATGCACTAGAAAGTCGCTAGCTAGGCTCTTAATTGACAGGCACAAGATTGCTCAATGAAAAACCAAGTGTCACAATGACAAGCTCAACTAGTAAACAATAGTAATGATATGGCCTTTTGCACTTTGCTCTTTTTCTCTTTTCTCTTTTTTTATACTTTTTGCTTTTTCTATTTTTTTGTATTTTTCCAATGGCCTTACACTAAACTAGGAGCAACAATTAACCAAACACAAGTGAACATAATGGTGGTGATGAAAAATGAGCAACCTGTCAGAGCACAAAATAGCTATACTTGTGGGCAAGTTCCTATTATAATGCTGTAGAAAGGCTGTGGCTAAGGTTCACAAGGTATGGATATGAAGGTCCTAGTGAGAAAACAAGGAAAAACAAAGAAAAACAGAAAAAAAAATCTAAGGGAAAATGATGTTACTAGCTCACGGCAGAAAACAGCAGCTCACGGCAGCCAAACTGGTAGTTTTTGAGTCACGGCAGAGCTCACGGCAGCAAACAGCACTCACGGCAGCAAAACGCAACGTTTTTGATCCAAGGCAGAACGTACGGCAGCAAAAAAGGCAATTTCTGTACCACGGCAGCAACCAGTGGCTAACAGACGCGCGCGGCAGAAAAACTCACCGAAACTGTGCCGCGGCAGCGCGCGTGCTCGCGTTACACGGAATGGTAAGGGCGCTGCGCTGATTTTCGGGTGCGGCTAGCGATACGTGGGCGCGGCAGCGGCGGCAGAATTTTTGTGCCGTGGGTGGAAGCGCGCGGGGTGGGATTTGGTAAGGGGTGCTGCGGGCGCGCGAGGGGGTTTTGTAAGCGTGAGATGGCTCGAATCCGATAGTGACTAGGAAGGTGGCAGCGGTGGGCGGTTTGCGGGTGGTGGTGTGAATCCGATCAACACAAGGAAGGGCACGGCAGCGTTTTGGTAAGTTTTGGTACCGCGGCAGAAAAACCCAGCTGGAATCGGATTGGGGGTGTATATGGTGGATGGCTGCGAATATTTTTGTAGTTTTTTGATAGAAACTCGACTAGGGGAACAAGAACCCTAACCCTAGCCGAAAAATAAAAGATCTAAAAACAGAAAAAGGTAACACAAAATCTAACACAATGACAGCAAAAGTAATGAAACTAAGGTGATATCTAGGCTGTGGCAATGACTAGAACTATTTTTGTGGGGCAATTTTCTGGATAGGAAATAAAAACACTCAAACTAAAGGGAAATTTGATAGCTCACCGAGGCAACCTGTAAATCTGATACCAAGATGATAAGGGGTGGCCCAATCTTCTCAGTGAACTCACAGATACTCCAGTATGATAACTAGTGCGCCACTAAGAACTCTCCCGGCTGATCCCTGATGCCAATGCAAAAGATAGCAACCCCAAGGATATTCTCAACTCCACACTCTTGCACAAGTAATCCACCGACTACAAGTGGTACTGTACCGTCTTATTCCCAGTGGAACAACAGGTATCACGTAAAGTTTGTAGATGAACTTCCAGATGAAAGGCTTACAAGCAGTTTCAATCTAGAGGTCTAGGGTTTATGTTTTAACGTAGTCTACCTCTCCTATGCGCCCCAAGGGGGTATATATGAGAGGGGGTGCGGCCACAAGGCTCTCCCTTGCGCAAGCACAACCCTAATAGGACTAGGACTCCTATACCTAACACAATTGGATACAAACCGACCCCACACACAAAGGGGTGCGGCCACATTGGTATACAAACCAATCCTAACACTACTAGAACTCATATGGCGCATAGATGCTTCCTTGTGGGCACCCTCCTCTTGCCTTGTCCATCCATGAGTGTGAAATAACAATATGGCATTGTTTTCCACACTTAGTGCATTTGACCTTGTGGAGGCACCATCCCCTTGTCATGATAACATTTGTTATTGGTTGTTTTCACCATGCTAGCACTTGTTTTCCATCTCCTCTTGTAGTCCTCCTTCATCCATGTGTATCTCCTCTCCATGATCTCCATTCATGTTTGTTTATCAATAAACCTGAGAATACATACATGCAATGATTTAGGTAGTATAAAGTTCTCACAATTATAAGCATTATACTCAAGTAGGAGTGAATTCACCTGTTGTTGTAATAGCTTGGTTCTTGATCTTGTCATTGGACCAATCCTCACTTCATTAGCTTGTATAGGATCATCCTCATGTGTAACAATAGGTGAAGAGCTAGGGATGTCCTCATCAGCAACCCTACGGGTGGATGGTAGAATTGCGACCGATCACGAGGAGAAAGATGTGGCAGTGGACACCTTTTTTGAGAACCTTTTAGGGTCGGCTCCACAAAGGCTTTAAACCCTACACCTCGAGGCGCTCCAGGTTCCGAAATTCGACCTCCACCATCATGAGGCAGAATTCGTAGAGGAGGATATTTGGCGGGTGATCAAATCCCTAGAGATGGATAAGGCTCCAGGGCTAGGTGGTTTCATGCCAAGATTCTATATGGCGTGTTGGCCGGTGATTAAGCAAGACCTACTAGAGGTCCTTCTTCCGGATGAATTTTAGAGGTTTTGGATCCATCAACCAAGCATTGATCTCTCTACTCCCGAAGAAGCCGGATGCGACTGAAGTCAAGGAATTCATACATGTAAGTCTTATTCACAGCTTACCAAAACTCCTCGCCAAGGCTTTGGCGACAAGATTGGCCTCGAATTTGCTGAGGATTATTGGAGGGCAACATAGCGATTTTGTGCGGGGGCGCTACCTGCATGACAATTACATGTTGGTGCAGCAGACCGTGAAGAAGGTGCATGGAGCCAAAAGAGATGCGGTAATGCTAAAACTTGATATCACTATAGCTTTCGATGTCGTGGATTGGGCGTTTCTCATCGAGGTGTTGAGAAAGCTTGTATTTGGAGATAGATGAATCGCGTGGGTATCTGCTTTCATATCGACCGCCAACACACGTATTTTGCTGAATGGCGCGGCTGGCTCGCGCATATATCATAGATGAGGCATGAGACAAGGGGACCCATTGTCCCCTATGCTATTTGATATGTTCATGGAGGACCTACATTACATGCTTAAGAGGGTGACGGAGATGGGAGTCTTGTCCAAGCTGACAAAACAAGGACTCAGTCACTGAACATCCATGTATGCCGATGATGTGGTGACATTCATCCGTCCCACTTGGCAGGATGTGCACGATGTGCAGGGATTTTGGCCGACTTCGGCGAGGCTTCGGGGTTGAGTGTCAACCTATCAAAGAGTTCATCACACCTCATTTGTCGCTCCGAGGAGCAAAAGGAGATGGTAAGGTGTGAGATGTAGTGTCAGGTAGTGGGATTCCCATGCACCTATCTAGGCCTTCCACTAAACATGAGGAAGTTGACGGTGGCTCAGACACAATCGGTGGTGGATTCAATGGGGAACAAGCTTTGCACATGGAGAGCATCCCTCCTTAGGTGTGGCGGACGCGTAGTGCTGGTCAAGACCACCCTTGTCACTAATTCCGTCTTCACAATGATGTCGGTGGACATTTCACCGAAGACCATGGCGGCCATGGTTAAGGTATGTCGCAGCTTCCTCTGGGCTAGGAGGAAAGATGCGAGCGACGGTCATTGCCGCGTAGCCTGGGACAAGGTTTTCTCCCCAATATCAGTGGGAGGGCTTAGGACCCCAAACTTCAGGTATATGAACATCACCCTCCGAACACGTTTGCTATGGTTGAGAAGAGCGGAGCAGGACAAACCGTGGGCCGACTTCAACATTCAGGTGCCCGCGGAAGCCACAACCATCTTTGAGGCGGCGACGTTGAATGAGCTACGGAATGGCCGTAGATGCTTATTCTGGGTATACCTATGGTGTGAGGGTGAGAGAATTCGAGATCACTTTATTAACTTAGCTAAGAGGGTGAAGATAAAGGCCCTGGAGGGGCACACAATGGCTGAGGAAGTTGTGGGGGCTTGGATCATTGACATTGGGGTCAATCTCGATGAGGATGGCATTGGGGAGTTCCTTGAGATATGGGGATTGGGTTTAATTTTTCTCATCGAGTGAGAAGACACATTTAACTGGGTGTGGGGCAGAGGTGGGGCTTACTCAGCGAGGTCTGATTATGGCTCTTTCTTTGCCACAGAGACGACGGATCCCACTTATGAGAAGATCTGGAGATCACGGGCACCAATGACGTGCAAGATCTTTGCATGGCTAGTGGCAAAGAATAGATGTTGGACCGTTGACAGACTTGCCCGTAGAGAACTTCCACATCCGGCCGCGTGTCCCCTATGTTACTAGGAACATGAGGCTCTTTAGCACCTCCTGCTTCATTGCGTCGTGGCTAAAGAGGCTTGGCACTCCATCCTGATGGAGTGGGTCCTGTTGGAGTGGATGCCGACCACAGACATGAGTTTTATCGAATGGTGGACGAGGAGAGACGTGACGAGCTAGACAGGGAAGACATTTGGATGATGCTCATATTGGGTCTTTGGTGCATTTGGAGGCACTGAAATTACATAGTGTTTGAGGGCGCTACATCGAGAGCGGACACTATTATGGAGAAGGTTCATAGTGAGATGACCTTGTGGTTCGGGTGCGGCTGATCTGCGGTGACCGTTTCGGAGAGGGGGGCGGTAGGATGTCGTTGTGAGTTGGTTGCGAGTAGTCTCTTAGGTATCGAGTGAGTTGGGTTGCTAAGTGTCGTGAGACCACTAAGTGCTCTTCGAGCGAGTTGTAATCCTACTGGTGTTGTAATGGTCGCTTGCACTAGTACGATACCCACAATTTCAGCCGGTTCTCATACATAGGTCTGAGGTGGTTTCCCTGACCGGCTCTGAGTATTTGGTGCTAATAGTTGGGTCTATTGTAGCCGGTTTTGCGGGACGTCTGGGAAACTCTTCCAAACAGGTGGTTTCAAAAAACATGTGACGCTGATAGTACGAGAATCCACGACATGTGTTCTGAGGGCCCGACTCGCCCAACTGGAGGCGGGCTGGCAATCTGACCAGCTCCCACATATTCGGATGACTACGGTAACACGGATAGTCCGAATACGCCGCGACGAGCACAAAAATAAATCGCCTCCTAATGTGCAGTGTCGGTTCCACTTTAGAATCGGTCCATCTTGTGTGGAGATTCCAAGTATATCCGGAGGTCTCATGCTCCATCCAAAGCCGGTTATTACTGATCGACTCCGATTGTTCGGAAGGGCCAAACTTTTTTGGATATTCGTACATGGATCCAGAGGTGCCTAATCAATGGTAATACTCTTGCTTGCACTTTCAGATGTGTCCAAATTTTGAAACTAAACATCATAAAGTACATGTATTGGCAATTGTCAGTTTACGACATTACTTAACACTGGCTAAACCAAAATGTAAATATTTCAAAAGTCACCACAAATTAAGTGTCCATTTTACGACATAACTTTATCAGCGGAAAAGCACACATAGTTTAGGACTGTCATCCTCCATCCTTTCAGCAAGCACCTTATCCAGGAACAACTCAGACATTTCCTGACGAACCTCACCTAGCTTGGTGTTTGTAACTTGCTTGTCGTCAAGTCACGGAAGCTATAAAAATGATAGGGCTATGACCGTGACTATGATAAAGTATAAAATAATATGAAGGTGCACGGATAAGGAAAATATAAGATGTACTTTTAAAGGCATCATGTTTGTACTGCCCAGCGACTGAGGCAATAAGGATGTTAATATGTTAGTCAACATAGAACACGGTTAAGTCCAGCGGTGCCAAGGCCGGCTGTTTCTGGCACTGTGAGACAAAAGGCATATATAATTCTTTACATATCCGCCAAGATATGGAGAACTAATTAATGTATTAGCATGTTCCATATGAACAAAAGGTGGAAACTTACTGATGATCCAGGATGTGGGTTAGTCTTTGATAGTCCTTCTTACTTATAGGTAGTTTTCCCCCTTCCCGTAGATGAATGTTTAGAAATAGTATGTGATGGCATTAATTTACATATGTATCACTAGTACACATAAATGTGTTTGTACATGAAAATAAATAGTCAGTACCTGTCAAGAAGCTTGACTATGATCTGAACATCGATCTTGTCCGGACGGGAATCAAGATAGTACACACAACCACTAGAAAGAGAGATGGCGACAAGAATCCAGTGATGGCTACAAAATATGTACTCATTCTTACAAGTGAATCGTTTTTGTCTAATTGGAGCCAGCGAATAAACATAATAATTTTAAAACAAAATAATGTTTTACTATACCTTGCGTTAAAAGTACATAGGATAAACTCTCTATTTGCATAAACCATCATCGCATGGAAGATGTGATCTTCGACAAGCCTCTCGTTTCCGGCAGAAAGTGCCTTTGAACTCGAAACGGGGTCAACGAATATTACTTCTTTAGGTTTTTCGCTCCCTTGGTTCGTACGTTTCTTGCATAATTAAGCATATGTATAAACATGTATAAATATAGATATTATCATTGACATGGATGCTGTAGCGCTCCCACCTTTTAATAAAGGCGAGAACCCCTGTGTTACTGTGCTAGTCCCTGGATCAACTGCTAGCACCACAGTACAAGATGAAATATCATGCAAATGCGTCAACATCTTTATTATATCGCATGATCCAGACTTTACAAAATTGTTTTACAACTTGCATAGCTCAAGGCTAGCGTAAATACAAAGTTCTGCAGCGGAAAACATGATACATCAATGAGCCTCATCCTCTTCATGTGCCACAGGCAAAACATGTTGGTTGTAGACTCGAGAACCTAATCGAAATCCTCACTCGTCATCGGAACCATCTGCACGTTGGAATATGCAGCCCCCAAAAGGAGGTCAGATCATTCTGAGCAATGGTGGCAAGTGACACTATGGTGGTATATAAATGTCAAGTGCTAATCTACATGCATATTTGGCTGGTGGAGTCTCTAGGCTATTTTGCATAAATGCATTTGTCCTATCTTTTAATATAAAGTAATTTTGCACATATTCTTCACACTTTGGTTGATAGCAAAGTGCTCCTATAAAAATTGGACACTTTGGTTGATAGCAAAGTGCTCCTACCCTTTGGATTAGCACGCTGAAACACCATCAGGCACTTCTCCAATAACCCATAGTCAAATTATTAGTAATTAATAAAACAAGATGAACGAGAAATGCCGTGTTTCCCATCTAGTTGTTGAATTGTCCCTAACCAATGGAACACGGCTAAGATCTTAGTTTTAACCCTCGCGAGGTTTGTGCCCTTTACCCGTGTTGCCCAATCGACCCCAAACACCATGATACACCACTAGTACCACGGAAGGAAAGAAGATTAAGCCATAACTCATAAGAAGTAGATCCCCAAACCCTCCACGAGCCGGACCATCCTACCACTATTCTACATCTCTGGACACGTTGGGTTCGAGTCACCACAACCTACAAATTATGTCTACCCCATACTAATATGAAACACGGCTGCACACAAGAACAACTACATAAAGAAACTAAACATAATCTCAAGATACTGGGCGGCGGTCCCCACCAAACTTTCTACTCTGATGACATGCTAGCAATCCGCCCAGTGGTTAATTAATTATCATGTTGTTTTCATAAGCAATTAAAATAATGAGTTGTACTTTAACATGGTAATAATCCCAACCACGATATCTATAGCATGGCTAAGCAATCTACCAGTACGATGTTTGCCTAGCATATGGATTGCTACAATCTAGGGTCACATATGATCGCTCCACTTGGGTGTTAGTGAAGCAATCTTTCTAATATTTAGCATAGCGATAACACTCAACTCCTACTCATGCATAGCTACCATAAAACTCTAATGCATATAATAAAATAGTAGGATCATGTGTGTCACTTGCCTTATTGAATTTTGGTGTAGAATCACACTCTCTTCACAATTAGAACGTTACTCTCCGTATCATCTAAACAATACAGATAAATAACAATAAACAAGCAAATCACAAACACGATGCAAACAAAGGCAAACAAACATAGAAGTGTGTTTAAAGCAAGATTGCTTTAGGTTATTTATTGAGAGGTCAGTGCTTTTCA
This sequence comes from Alopecurus myosuroides, assembly GCA_028641055.1. Taxonomy (NCBI): domain Eukaryota; kingdom Viridiplantae; phylum Streptophyta; class Magnoliopsida; order Poales; family Poaceae; genus Alopecurus; species Alopecurus myosuroides. The sequence goes on along the minus strand of CM054060.1, from coordinate 228,017,417 downwards.
CATAATTCAATATGCAAAGAGAATTATGATAATTAGGTTGATGGGTAGTCTTTTATGGACAACGTTTGAGCTTGAAGGATTCAAACTTGAGTGGTTCCTATTTGTCAAGGAAGTTCCAAGGGTCCAAACGGTTGGTCTCTGATCACAATGATTATGCAAGGTTTTGTTCTAAATGTATTAGAGCAAACCATGATCAACATGATTCACACAAAGGTTTTATGTATTAGGGTTCTAGTAAAGTTACAACATAACTTATAAATAAAAAAAAGGTTTTTCTATATGGATTACAGGTTCACTTGCTATTACATTAGGTGGTTAACATATATTTAGTTTTGTTCATGGCCCAAATGATCACACCACAATTGGTTATTAGCTATTAACAACTAGCATATCATATTCAATTGGTATTAAACACTAAGTAGGGTTGTAGGCCAAGATTATATAGAATAGTTTCACTATTTCCCTTATGGTATAGGTATTGGTCTCTCTGGTCCAAGGTTACTAAATGGAACACTATTGTAGAAGGAATCATATTAAGCTTATTTACTGAGTTTAAACTAGGTCAAAGTTACTCAAATGGGTATTTGAATTTAGATAAATTTTAAATAGTTAAATTCGAAATTAAACAATGGTAAATGATTCTACAGGTTAAGGGCTTTTCAAAAAGTCCAAATTTGCTAAATTTAGCCTTACGGTTCAAAAGTTATGACTATTCTAAATAGTAGGGGTTTTTAGGTAAAACTAGCCGACGAATTTTCTACGTGGCGTTGTTCCGAAAAATAGGTAGACTATAAGGCATGACGTGATTGGCTGGTAAAAATAGATTAGGTGATCTATTTGTGGTCGTAGGATCAAAATCGTGTGGCTACAACTATAGCGTGTCTTTGTCTAGTTTACGTCGCGCAGTGTACGTACGACAAAATATTACGCTAGCCTAAAGTTAAAATAAAATATACTAAGAAAATAAGTCTAATACTACGGCAACTAAATTCGCGGCCTCAAATCTACTAAAACAAGTATTCTACAAATATACATACAAAAGATAGTTAACGTGGTACCTTCGTCGTGGGAGAAGCGCCGCCGAAAAAAAAAATCCCGCCGAAAAATATTTATTTTATTCTAGTCAAACCAAAATAAATGGTTTAACTTGAATTTATTTTTGTGTTTTTGCCTAGACCATTGGTCTTCTTATATAAGCGGATGGTGGGTGCAAAATTTGCTAAAGAAACAATGTGGGACTAAAAAGCGGAACCGGACGGTGCGCTCGGCGCACTTCGTCCGTACGTGCGGAGCAGGGCAAACATGGCCCAATGTGCGTGCGTGCGTTTCGTTTGGTTATTTTTTTTTTCAAACAAGCCTGTTGACATCATCACTGAGGTCAGCGGTTATTATTTGAATTTTTTCTTTTTTACACACGATCATGTGCTCGTCTAGGTGCGCTGGCCGGTCGGCCCTATTTTTTTTTCCTTTTCCAATTTGCTTTTTTATTAATATCTATTGAATAAAAACTCCAAATCAAACAATTCCAAATGCATTAGTTTTGTCAAAACAATATCTATTAACCTACCACATGTTTTCTAACATTTTAATCATTTTAAAATTTGACAAATTCAAATATTATTTTAACTACAAATAGGCCTTTGTGTCTATTTTAACAACAGTTCCAACTCGGTTTCAACAAAATTTGGAAGAATACTATATCTTATATTATTGAATTAGAAACATAATAATATTATATTTATACAAAATAATATTGTTGAAACCTTTTAAATTATTTGAAACATAACATATGCACATACTTATGTTTGGGCTTTTAAAATATTTAGATCAAAATATTATTAAGATTTACGATCCTCTAATTTAAAATGCCATATATACATTTTCAAAGCAATAATTTAATTTGAAACCATTTTTTTATGGAATTGATCTTGCTTTTAAATAATGGGAATTACTATGCAAATGTATTTATTAGAAACGATATTAAGTGTTTAGAAAATAGCGACTTATTTGCATTGGCAATTCCAAATACTTTGGAAAGTCATATTAGAAATAAAAGTCATATTAGAAATTTTGTGTTTGAAATTTATCAAATTTTGGTGGCTTGCATTGACAGAACAAAAGTTTCAAATTTTAGAGATTTTTAACTTTCCGAAAAATCTGGGATGTTACAGACTACCACCCTTAAAAGAAATCTCGTCCCGAGATTTGGGAAGGCTAGAAAGAAAGATAGGTTTTTGTATCTTGGTTCCAAGGGAAACTAAGTGGGCTACCACCCTTAAAAGAAATTTTTGTGGGTGTAATAATCTCATGGCTTGATTGTGTATCTTGTCTTCAGATGGCTTGAGTAGAACTTTCCTCCGTAGTAGACCTGTAGACTAACTGGTGCTTCTTGAACTTCATTTGATACTGAGGGTCACTCTTTGGGTCAATCAAAAGTCCAAGTTGAGAGCATTTCACAACCTCGTCTCATCCTTTTCATTGATGTCCTTAGTAGGATTCCATCTTGTCAATTTCTTCCTTAAATGCAACATCATGCTATTTCTAACGGAACTCTCATGGTGGGCAATATCTTCCATGACATGTTACCTCCAAGGTTGGTTTCATCCTCGCCGAAGATTAATACGATTCAGCAACACTTGCCTAACATAGGGTTATAATTATATCCTACCATTCTATGGATCAGGCTTAACATTGTCGTCTCTTTAATAGGTATGACACTAAGATTTACCATCCCTCATAGCAAGGCGAATGAAATAAGTAGTCGTCATGGTAGCTACTCCATGTCGCACCTAATTCATTACTTTGTATTTGGTCTGGTGAATCTCGTATGATAACACTCGGTCATCCTCGTTTGTCTAATAGAAAGTGACCAATCTGTAAGACAGACCTGAGCTAAACTATCGGTTCTTAAACTAGTAGGTTTTTCGTTAACTCCTATAATACACTAACTGGATAGTTGTAGCATATTCACTATCCTTCTCCTGGTGTAGCAAGTTCTTCATAACCTTCATAGCTCATGTATTCTTGATTCCACATTTCTATCCTTACTTGTAGATTCACTTGTTGATCCTTAGGATAGAAATGAAATTGATGAGTTATGTGATTCTTCCTTCACACAAAAATTACATAATCTCGAGATCCATGGCAATTCCTCAATTGAATGCATTTCATCTCAATAGGGCACTAGTCATAACATTCTTCGTTGTATTTCTTGTTGCTACACTGCATATGGTAGCTCACTATGGTTGGTAAATGGGTATGTGGTTTTGGTTTGGCTTAGCATGGATGAGTAGAGATTTAGAAAGAGACTAAAGAAGAATCCTACCCAACACAACACATCATGACAATTCATCTTACAAACAACATCTAACAATCACTCATCACATCAAACAACTGATCCAGAAAACAACCTAGTATTGTCATACCACACTCATTTGTATGATCAATACACTAACACGATAGCGTTGTTCTAACCAAGTAACTACATTGGTGGTCTCATCTATATGTTCTTGAGTTCTTCAAGTTCCTCCTTCACTTCCATGAGGTGTTTCTGATTATTGTGAAGTCTAAGTCCTTCTCTAAGTTCTTTAATGGTCTTCCTCATAGTACTTCATGTTGAATCCAATGATGTCATATGAAAAATATTTCTTGCACTCCATGGTATGGTTATCTAGAACAAGAGAAGAAAGTTTTTAAGGTGGATAATAGATGAGAGGATACAAGAAAAGAGTAGACTGATAAGTTGTGTTTATAGAGAGTTTGGACAAAATAGATTTTCAACCCTAGGGTTTGTTCCTAGTTCTAATCCAAACTTAGGTCTCGAATCCTACAGGCAACACAATGCTCTGATACCATCTGTAGCGCTCCCACCTTTTAATAAAGGCGAGAACCCCTGTGTTACTGTGCTAGTCCCTGGATCAACTGCTAGCACCACAGTACAAGATGAAATATCATGCAAATGCGTCAACATCTTTATTATATCGCATGATCCAGACTTTACAAAATCGTTTTACAACTTGCATAGCTCAAGGCTAGCGTAAATACAAAGTTCTGCAGTGGAAAACATGGTACATCAATGAGTCTCATCCTCTTCATGTGCCACAGGCAAAACATGTTGGTTGTAGACTCGAGAACCTAATCGAAATCCTCACTCGTCATCGGAACCATCTGCACGTTGGAATATGCAGCCCCCAAAAGGAGGTCAGATCATTCTGAGCAATGGTGGCAAGTGACACTATGGTGGTATATAAATGGCAAGTGCTAATCTACATTCATATTTGGCTGGTGGAGTCTCTAGGCTATTTTGCATAAATGCATTTGTGCTATGTTTTAATATAAAGTAATTTTGCACATATTCTGGACACTTTGGTTGATAGCAAAGTGCTCCTATAATAATTGGACACTTTGGTTGATAGCAAACTGCTCCTACCCTTTGGATTAGCACGCTGAAACACCATCAGGCACTTCTCCAATAACCCATAGTCAAATTATTAGTAATTAATAAAACAAGATGAACGAGATATGCCATGTTTCCCATCTAGTTGTTGAATTGTCCCTAACCAATGGAACACGGCTAAGATCTTAGTTTTAACCCTCGCGAGGTTTGTGCCCTTTACCCGTGTTGCCCAATCGACCCCAAACACCATGATACACCACTAGTACCACGGAAGGAAAGAAGATTAAGCCATAACTCATAAGAAGTAGATCCCCAAACCCTCCACGAGCCGGACCATCCTACCACTATTCTACATCTCTGGACACGTTGGGTTCGAGTCACCACAACCTACAAATTATTTCTAGCCCATACTAATATGAAACACGGCTGCACACAAGAACAACTACATAAAGAAACTAAACATAATCTCAAGATACTGGGCGGCGGTCCCCACCAAACTTTGTACTCTGATGACATGCTAGCAATCCGCCCAGTGGTTAATTAATTATCATGTTGTTTTCATAAACAATTAAAATAATGAGTAGTACTTTAACATGATAATAACCCCAACCACGATATCTATAGCATGGCTAGGCAATCTACCAGTACGATGTTTGCCTAACATATGGATTGCTACAATCTAGGGTCACATATGATCGCTCCACTTGGGTGTTAGTGAAGCAATCTTTCTAATATTTAGCATAGCGATAACACTCAACTCCTACTCATGCATAGCTACCATAAAACTCTAATGCATATAATAAAATAGTAGGATCATGCGTGTCACTTGCCTTTTTGAATTTTGGTGTAGAATCACACTCTCTTCACAATTAGAACGTTCCTCTCCGTATCATCTAAACAATACAGATAAATAACAGTAAACAAGCAAATCACAAACACAATGCAAACAAAGGCAAACAAACATAGAAGTGTGTTTAAAGCAAGATTGCTTTAGGTTATTTATTGAGAGGTCAGTGCTTTTCACATAATTCAATATGCAAAGAGAATTATGATAATTAGGTTGATGGGTAGTCTTTTATGGACAACGTTTGGGCTTGAAGGATTCAAACTTGAGTGGTTCCTATTTGTCAAGGAAGTTCCAAGGATCCAAACGGTTGGTCTCTGATCACAATGATTATGCAAGGTTTTGTTCTAAAGGTTTTAGAGCAAACCATGATCAACATGATTCACACAAAGGTTTTATGTATTAGGGTTCTAGTAAAGTTACAACATAACTTATAAATAAAAAAAGGTTTTTCTATATGGATTACAGGTTCACTTGCTATTACATTAGGTGGTTAACATATATTTAGTTTTGTTCATGGCCCAAATGATCACACCACAATTGGTTATTAGCTATTAACAACTAGCATATCATATTCAATTGGTATTAAACACTAAGTAGGGTTGTAGGCCAAGATTATATAGAATAGGTTCACTATTTCCCTTATGGTATAGGTATTGGTCTCTCTGGTCCAAGGTTACTAAATGAAACACTATTGTAGAAGGAATCATATTAAGCTTATTTACTGAGTTTAAACTAGGTCAAAATTACTCAAATAGGTATTTGGATTTAGATAAATTTTAAATAGTTAAATTCGAAATTAAACAATGCTAAATGATTCTACAGGTTAAGGGCTTTCCAAAAAGTCCATATTTGCTAAATTTAGCCTTACGGTTCAAAAGTTATGACTATTCTAAGTTGTAGGGGGTTTTAGGTAAAACTAGCCGACGAATTTTCTACGTGGCGTTGTTCCGAAAAATAGGTAGACTATAAGGCATGACGTGATTGGCTGGTAAAAATAGATTAGGTGATCTATTTGTGGTCGTAGGATCAAAATCGTGTGGTGTCGCACCCGGACTTCTAAAGGATACTCGCCGTTCCGTTGAACAGTAGTAGATTGGATTACGGGGCTTACCGGCACCCGCGTCCTCTTACGGGTAGGCCAACACACGTATGTGTGACAACCAACCCCTATCTGTTCAGCGTCGATGTAAACTATCCCATAGAAATCAGGACACTACCATTGACGTACTTCATACCATACACACATGGTACGTCAACGGTTTGTAACAGAATGATAGCACAACATATCTCTAAGACACAAAAGAGTGAAATAAGTTGCAAATAGCTCTCACTAGAGCAGAGATAGCAAATACAATCATCCAGAGGACACATGTCCCAACATAACATCATTACATCTCAGCGGAAGCATTCAAAGGGTCGGAGTACAGACAAATCCAAATAGGCTTAAGAAGCCGGAAACTGAAATAAAGACGGAGCCCATCCACGTAGTCTCGGATCCTGCCCAGGTCCGCTACCTACTCGTCAGCAGCCTCGTCAAACTCCACGTAGCAGCCGTCACTGGGATCCTCGTAAGCGTAGTCTGCGGAAACCACAGCCCCAAAGGGGTCAGTACATAAACGTACTGGCAAGCAAGACTCACAGTTCACCAAAGTGTAGCCCGTCAACACCAAGCACAGATGCCTTGGGTTCAACGGAAGAAAGGGGATATAAAAGATGCTGCAACTGGCTGCGCTAACCAACTACAGAGATTCTACCACTTCCGGCTAACAGAAAGAAGATAAGATCGAGTATTGTAACCAACTGAAAGATAACTTCAAACAAACCCATCATGGATCTCGCCCCTTATCCAAAGAAGCAATCCGAGGATAACTCACACAGTTGAATTAAAGGTGAAACAAGTTATTGTGTCAATAACCCTATTACTAGTCAAATTGTTAATCATTGGGTGTAAGATGGTTAATCATTAGGTTCAAGTTGTCCTGAGTACTTGTTAGCCAGTACTTTCACCAAGTTAACCATAACCGCGGAAAACACGGCTTCTCGAGAAGATTATCCCTGCAGGGTTGCACCAATTTGGCCGTACACGTAAGAATACCCCGCCAGATGGGATGCCTCCCACCAAGCGTGGCACTCAACACAACTCAACTCTTCTTCGCATCAAGCCCAAAGCACTTTGGGCGCACGGCTAATCGAGCCCAGAAGAAAATGGACCCTCATAGCACTCTAAGAACGTGTCCCCCTATATGCCGACTACGAAAGTTCCACCCTGCGCTGGGCTCGCAAAAACATGCATGCGGCAAATGAAAAACACGAACTAAATGAGGCGATTTGGACGAGATGCGAATCGAATCAAATTGAGGGGGGCGCCCATACTCGCTTCCCACATGCGGGTAGTGCGCTCATCATGGATCAGTAGACAAGACCCTTTTCCTATTAGGGTCGACACTAGCAGGCCTAAAAACCACACAGGGCCTCCTGCCGGTGCCTTATCATACAATTATTATTTAACAATAACATTAGCATGATTGATTGATTAAACATAGAGCCCCCAGAACATAATGAAATAGTAACAGAAGGTAACGGGTAACAGACTCGAGCAAAACAACCTAAGCATGCTAGTAAGACACTGGCTCAAGCAATAGGGTTGTAGGAGTGGTGGTGAGGCAATATCAGGGTTAAGGGATTCATGTGATAGGTTCGTAACAGAAACAACTATACATAGGGCTAGCAAAATAGACAACGGAAAGTATCGGTATCCAATGTTGAAAGGAACACAATGGTTCATGTGAGTGATAACTTGCCTGCAAACTCAGCAGCCTGGTACTGAGCTAGATCCTCAGAAGGGGTGCTGTAAAGATCGTCTGTCTCAACGTCGTCGTCTATTCGAGAAGAAGCAAACAGACAATGCAGAAAGATAAACAATCAATATCATGGCATAGTGCATAATCATGAAATGATGCATGTCAAGTTAACTGATGCATCAAATTAAACTAATTAACAGGGTAACACAATTTAATTGGACCCCTATGCAATTGGATTGCATATGGAAGAGGTCCATTAATTAAGTGGGAACAAATGATCTACAATTTATTACCATATGAAAGTTTGCTTAGCATGATGCATGCATGATGATAATAACAAAATAACAACAATAGATGCAGGTGGAAAAGGAATTTAACAAGTTTGGAAATCACTTATTAAGTTGGGAAATTTTGGGTTACTTAAAGATGTCACACAAGCATTTGTTGTTTTCATTAATTTAAAATGTTCAAAACAAATAACAAAATTCATATTTGAAAAGAATACCAAATTTTAGTTGGACTACATGTTTCAATTATTGAAATAGGATTTAGGATGAATTTATTATGACTGACACAATATTAAAGAAGTTTTAAATGAATTTAAAACAAGTTTAAATATTATTTGAATTTTTATTTGGTCAAAACATAAATTCAAGTTCATATTTGAGAAGTTTATACTTTTCTAGTTTGAAAACATATTTTGCACGTTCAAAAATAATTTAATTTGAGCAAGGTATGATTTTATCAAATTTAAATGATTTAAACAAGGTTTAAATTATTTAGGCAATTTAAATTATTCAAAACATGAAACAAAATTTATATTTGAAAAGGGTATTTGAAATAGCATGGAAAACATATTTTATTTGCATTTATTGGATTAAGAATGAATTAGTTATGGATTTTAGCAAATTGCAATTGAATTATTTGAATTCAAATTTGAATTGCATTTTGAAAATTCAAAACAGAAAACAAATGTTACCAATAGGTAGATAATTGAATTTAGATCAGTGCACATATTTTATTTTTATTAATTGGAGTTATAAAATAAAAGTTATTCATTTTTTAAGTTTAGGGACCAAATTGTGAATTGGAGGGGCTAGTTTTGAAAACAGAAAGGTTTAAAACCTTTTGTTACCGCACAACAGTCTACACTAGACACTGCCAGGGGGGCCCAGGGTCACGGTGTGCTTGCGTGGCTACAAGGGTGGCTGACAGGGGGCCCTCCCTGTCAGCGCTGCGGTGCAAAAGAATGGGATTTTATCCCGCGAGCCAGGGGCTCGAACCCTAGACCTCGCCCGTGCGCGCAAAGCCTGTAACCAGTGTGGTGGTGAAACGTTTCTTGTCAGTTAACAGGGCGCGGACAGGTTGAGGTGTTGTGTCGTGGAACTGAATTTAACTGACGACGAAAAACTCTGAACTTTGACAGAACAAACGCCGGCGGACGACGGCGTGCCGTGGATGCTGCCGTGGTTGTGCTCGCGTGTGGATGATGCAGTGATGACGTGCACGGGTGCGTGCGCAGTGCGTGGACGCGATGCAGAGAGTGAGGAGGTGGACATGGTGGCGGGCTCACCGGGAGATTGCAGGGGTAGTCGACGGGGAGGTGATCGTCGCGGCAGGTTCGTGGACGGCGGCGCGTATCCAGGCGGCGTGGAGCTCAACGGAGATGTGGTCGAGGAAGGAGGGAGTACGGAGGTTCGGTTCCAGAGGCTAGGATGGTTGGTGGAGGTCCATGGCGGCGGTGGTGGACGGAGATTCAGAGGTGGTGCGCTCCGGCGAGCTGACAGAGAGGGAGGAAGAGGTACAGAGAGCAATCGGCGGCGGATCTCGAGGGGAGAAAGGGAGTAGGCTAGGTCTAGGGCTGCGCGCTGTGCCCTAGGGGTTCTTATAGGGCCACGGGAGCTCTGGTGGCCGTCGGCGCGCGCCACTGCCGCCGTGGCACCTCTGGATTTCGCGCCGTACAGGAAACAGACGACGGGGGCGGCTGCGAAACGTTTTCGGGCCGTGTGGGCTGGCTGCGCGCGAGGAAAGGTAAAAGGTGGGCTGGGCTGGGTAGTTAGCTGCTGCGCGCGCTGCTGTTTCTCCTTTTCTTATTTTTTTGTTTTTCTGTTTTTTTTTTTGCAGCAAATGAAATTGGAAGCAAATGATAGGTTTTTGAGTTTTAAAAATTTAGGGAAAATTCATGTGGGTTAATTAGGTCAATAACTACCAAATGTCAACTTTGGTTTTCAAAAACATTTGAATTATAGTGCTGTTTGAATTTGGAGTGTATTTGATTGAATTTTATGATTAATTGGTTATTGAAACAATATTTTTAAAATAGGGTGAGCAAATGAATTTAATTGGAAACAAAGAGCACAAAAATGTTTTGGTTATTTTTATAATTTCAAATTGGTGTGTTGTTTGGTGATTTGATTTGTATTTGAAGGCAATTTGGAATTATTTAATTGAAATAAAGCACCATTTTATTAGTTGATCTTTATGGAATAATTGGAAACAAAAGGTTGTTTGAATTGGACTTTTATTTGAAAATGTTGTAACATGACAAGTATGAAACACATCATTTGAATTTGTTTGAAACTCAATTATGAAAACAGAATAAAAACAGATGCAAACAAATAGTAAACAAATGCAAACAATGAAATAAATATGATGACATGATGCAATACTTTAATTAAACAGGAAATCAAACATTCTAGGGGTATTTTCATACTTGGGATGTTACAAAACGCCCCCCCTTGAAGGAATCGCGCCCCGAGATTCCTTGCTGAGAAACGAAAAGGTCCGGATACTTCTTGCGAAGATCCTCTTCGGTCTCCCACGTTGCTTCTTTATCGGAATGATGAGACCACTACACTTTCAAGAACTTGGTGCTCTTGTTGCGAGTCTTACGCTCGGTCTCATCGAGAATACGAACAGGGTGCTCCTCATAAGATAGATCATCTTTCAGTTCAATGGAATCATGATCAACTGCACGATCTGGGTCTTTGAAACACTTCTTGAGCTGTGACACGTGAAACACATCGTGCACCTTAGATAGTTTTTCTGGCAGTTCAAGACGATAGGCATTTTCCGCACGCCTTGAGAGGATGTTGAAAGGACCAATGTATCTTGGTGCAAGCTTTCCTTTCACACCAAAACGATGAGTGCCTCTGAGGGGAGTTACACGGAGGTATGCCTTGTCACCAGGTGCATAGATCATATCCATGTGCTTGCTGTCATAGTAGCTTTTCTGACGAGACTGAGCAATCTTGAGATTGTCACGAATGATACGAACTTTCTCCTCGGCTTCCTTAACAATGTCAGGGCCTAAGAGTGAACATTCACCAGCTCCCGACCAATTGATTGGACTCCTGCATCTGCGGCCATAGAGTGCCTCAAATGGTGCCATGCCTAGGCTTGCCTGGAAGCTGTTGTTGTAGGAGAATTCAGCATATGGAAGGCAATCCTCCCATTTAATGCCAAAGGAGAGACCACATGCTCTGAGCATATCCTCGAGAATCTGATTGACTCTTTCGACTTGCCCCTGAGACTGAGGGTGATAAGTTGTGCTGAACAGCAGTTTGGTGCCCAATGCATCTTGAAAGCTTTTCCAGAAATGAGAAGTGAATATGCTTCCACGGTCTGAGCTTATTTCCAATGGAACACCATGAAGAGGAACGATCCTTGCTGTGTAGAGCTCTGCTAACTGGCTAGCTGAGATAGTTTCCTTGACAGCAAAGAAGTGAGCTACTTTAGTGAGACGATCAATAACAACGAAGATTGCATCGTTGCCCTTCTTGGACTTTGGAAACCCAGTAACGAAGTCCATTTCAATCATGTCCCACTTCCATTCAGGAATTTTCAGAGGTTGGAGAAGACCGGCTGTTTTCTGATGGACTGCTTTAACACGTTGACAAACGTCGCATTCAGAAACGTATTGAGCAATTTCACGTTTCATGCCAGGCCACCAATACAGAGTCTTGAGATCCTGGTACATCTTTGTACTTCCAGGGTGGATGGAGAGAGGAGTTTCACGAGCCTCCTTGAGAATGACATCTTTGAGACTTTGAATCTGAGGAACTGCAATGCGTCCTTCGAAGAACACGGTTCCCTTGTCATCAATTGAGAATGACTTGAATTTATCATTGCCTTCTTTGATGTGCTCTACAATCTTCTTGATTTCAGTGTCACGAAGTTGTTCAGAACGAATCTTGTCCTCGAGAGTTGGACTGGCTGTCAAGCTAGCAAGGTAACCTTGAGGGACAAGACCAAGGTTCAGCTTCTGGAATTCTTCATGAAGTGGAGGCTGGCTTTCCATGATCATGAGATTATTGCAATAGGACTTGCGACTGAGAGCATCGGCCATAACATTAGCCTTGCCTGGAGTGTAAGAAATGGTGAGATCAAAGTCTTTAATCTTTTCAATCCATCTCCTTTGCCTGAGGTTTAGATCTGGCTGAGTGAAGATGTATTTCAGACTCTTATGATCGGAAAAGATTTCAGTGCGGTTACCCAACAAGTATTGCCTCCATTTCTTGAGGGCAAACACAACTGCTGCAAGTTCTAGGTCATGTGTGGGATAGTTTTGCTCATGTGCATTCAACTGACGTGAAGCATAAGCCACAACTTGACGTTCTTGCATAAGAACTGCACCTAGACCTTGGAGAGATGCATCACAGAATATCTGGAAAGGTTTGGTAGTATCTGGGCCAACCAGAACAGGGGTAGAAGTGAGTTTAGTCTTCAGGAGATTGAAACTTTCATCACACTGTGGAGACCAAACGAACTTCTTGTCCTTCTTTGTGAGATCAGTGAGAGGTTTGGCAATCTTGGAGAAGTTTTGGACGAAACGACGGCAATAGCTAGCCAAGCCAAGAAAGCTTCTTACTTGCTTTACCGTCTTAGGAGGTTTCCAATCAACAATTGCCTTAACCTTTTCTGGGTCAATGGCTATGCCTTTGGTAGAGATGATATGACCAAGGTAAGCAACTTCTGGAATCCAGAACTCACACTTGGAGAATTTGGCATATAGACGATGCTCGCGAAGTTTCATGAGAGTGAGACGAAGTTGTTCTCCATGCTCTTCCTCAGATTTTGAGTAGACCAGAATGTCATCGAGATATACCACAACGAACTTGTCGAGGTATTCATGGAAGACAGAATTCATAAGTCTAGAGAATGTCGCCGGTGCATTGGTGAGACCAAAGGACATGACAGTGTATTCATATAGACCGTACCGAGTGGTGAAAGCTGTTTTTGGAATATCTTCCTTTCTGATCTTTATTTGATGGTAACCCATCCTCAAGTCCAACTTTGAGAATATTGAGGCTCCAGCAAGCTGATCAAAAAGATCTTCGATACGAGGAATTGGATACTTGTTTTTGATGGTTTTCTCGTTGAGAGGACGATAGTCAACCACGAGTCTCTTTGTTTGATCCTTCTTGGCAACAAACAGAGTTGGGCAACCCCAAGCGGAGGAACTAGGCTGAATGTAACCTTTCTCCATGTACATATCGATTTGCTCCTTCAACAATTTCAGTTCAGGAGGAGCTATCTTGTATGGATGCTTAGATATTGGAGCAGTACCTGGCTCAAGCTCGATCACGAACTCAACTGCTCTGTCCGGAGGCATCCCTGGCAACTCTTCTGGAAAGACGTCAGGGAATTCACAAACCACCGGAACATTTTCAATTGCATGAAGAGGTTTTGCATCGAGTGTGCATAGCTGAACAGAACTTGATCCATATGGAGAATAGACTATCTGGCCAGAAGGGTGAGAGAGAGTTATTGACTTTTGAGCACAGTCAATTTTTGCTTTGTTGGCCTTCAACCAATCCATGCCCAGAATGACATCAATGTCAGAATTTCCCAGCAACATGAGTGAAGCAAGGAATATGCGACCTCCAATTAGGATTTGATTGTCCATACTTATCTTGGAAGTCAACATTTGCGGTCCCGGAGAGTGAAAAGTGATTTGATTGCTTAGCGGAACCAGAACTAGATTGTATGCTTTTGCAAAGATCTTTGACACAAAAGAATGCGATGCTCCGGTATCAAACAACACTTTAGCTGGAATAGAGTTTACGGGTAATATACCGAGAACGACGTCAGCAGCTTCCGCAGCTTTGTCGGCCTTGATATGATTCACCCTCGCGGTCCTCCCGACAGGCCTGTTGTTGGAGTTGAAGGCTTTAGCCGGGGGAGCACGAACCATTGCCTGGTTGGTGTTGGGGCGAGGAGGTGGAGGTAGCTGCCTCTGAGTGCACTTATCAGCGTAGTGTCCAGTCTCCTTGCATTTGTAGCAAGTGACGACACGAGGAGGACCTGGCCTTGGCTGCCCCATTGGAACCCTCTGACCATGCATCTGAGATGGGTTGGGTGGGCGGGGAGCAAAGCCTGGAGAAGCTTGGGCATATGGAGCCCGAGTGACAGCAGCATTTGGCACCCAGATGCGGCGCTTCTGCGGAGGGGTGGTCATGTTGGAGGAGGAACCACCCTCACGCGAGTGCTTGCGGGAATCCTCGAACGCCTTGCGCCCATTTTCCTCATTGAGCGCGGTGTTCACGAGCTCCTCGAAGTCCTTGCACTTGATGTTGGTGAGTGCGTACTTCAGTTCCGGGTTAAAACCTCGGCGGAACCTTGCCATCTTCTTAGCTTCAGTGGACACCTCATCACCAGCGTATCGAGCGAGACGATTGAACTCATTCTGATAGCCAATGACGTCCAGCTTGCCCTGCTTGAGAGAGCAAAACTCCTCACGCATCCTTTCCATGAGACCATCTGGGATGTGGTGCTTCAGGAAGGCATCCTTGAAACATCCCCAGGTGATAGGATAGCCAGCTCTCATGGTCTGGTAGTTCTCCCACCAAGTGGCTGCCTGACCCTTCAGTAGGTAGGTGGCATACTTGACTTTGTCTTCCTCAGCAACGTGAGCAATGTCCAGAGCCCTGGCCATCTCCCGGATCCAGTCATCCGCATCCAGAGGCTCACGTGTTGCCACGAAAGCTCTCGGACCCATACTGAGGAACTCCTTGATGCTGACCCGTGGAGCATTCTGGTTTTTTTTTTTTTAGAAATGGGAGCCTGGGCCCCGGCCTCTGCATCAAAGTGATGCACACAGCCGGTTTTTTATTAAATGAAAAGAAGCATCCAGAGTATATAGTTCATTACAATCATGGGTCCGAAAGCGTGGCCACAAAGACAAGCCACCGAAACATAGACGAACTACGCATTAATTCGCCTAGAATTAAGCCACCCAGCCTGGCTGTAAATAGCCCGAACGACCGCCATCAGTCGAGCACAGCCGGAATCCATAAGTCCTCGCTGATCCAGGGGGAGAAGGAATGCCCACATCTGGATAGAATAGACCGCCTTGTTTACAACCTGCAAAAATTGAATATTCGTTTGTTTGTTAAAAACCAAATCATTGCGGCAATTCCAAATTGCCCACAGGAAAGCAGCCGCACCAATTCGTATTCGTGCTTTTGTTTTCCTATCAATACCATTTAACCAATTACCAAACATATTTGCAATGCTAGTAGGTGGATAAATGCTATAAGTAAAGTGTATAAGACGCCAAATATCACGGGCAAACGGGCATGTTATAAATAGGTGTTCGACAGACTCATCTGTATCGCAAAAAACACATTTTTTACAACCATGCCAGTTCCTCTTTATCAAATTATCTTTAGTAAGAATAACTTTCCTATTAAGAAACCATAGAAAGGTCTTAATCTTTAGTGGCACCTTTAGCTTCCACAAATATTTTCGTAAAAATCTTGTGGAACCATGCATCAAGTCAGCATAATACGATTTAACCGTAAAACCCCATCCATTGTGAGATTCCAACGGAACACATCTGACTGATTAGTTAATGACACCCCCATCAACCTTTCAACCAAATGCAACCAACGGTCCCTCCTGTAACCAATCAAATTCCTCCGAAACCGAACGTCTAGAGGATTATGGGCTAACACTGCCGCAACCGTAACGTGTTTACATGAAGCGATGTTGTATAACGATGGATAGGATTGTGATAACGGTTTATCGCCTAACCATGTATCTTCCTAGAAGCGCACCTGCTGACCGTTACCTAAAGAGAATTTGCCCCGTGAAAAGAATTCATCTTTAACTTTCAATAGACCTTTCCAGAAGGGTGAATCAGAGGGCTTACTCTCTACCTGAGATAACGTTTTATCTCCTAGGTATTTATTAGAGAGTAGCTCTTGCCAAACCCCCTCCTCAGTCAATAGTTTGTAAAACCACTTACTCAACAGACACATGTTCTTAATTTGTAAGACCTCTATACCTAATCCCCCTTGATCTTTGGGACGGCAAACAATATTCCATTTTGTAAGACGGTATTTCCTCCTTTTGACATCACTTTGCCAAAAAAATCTGGAACGAAAGAAATCTAAACGTTTCCTAACCCCCACTGGGATTTCAAAGAAGGATAGTAAGAACATAGGTAGACTGGATAGGACAGAGTTTATCAGTACGAGGCGATCCCCATAAGATAACAATTTCCCTATCCAAGAATTGAGTTTCGTGTCAAACCTATCCTCAATTGGTTTCCACTCTTTATTAAGAAGTTTTCTATGGTGAATTGGTATTCCTAGATATTTGAAAGGAAGCGTTCCTATCTCGCAGCCAAAGATATTACGGTAATCATCTTGGGCCTCTTTCGCTTTACCAAAACAAAAAATCTCGCTCTTATGGAAATTAATTTTAAGACCAGACAGAAGCCCAAACATCGCAAGTATGAGTTTCATGTTCAATGCCTTTTGTACATCATTTTCCATAAAAATAATCGTATCGTCGGCATATTGAAGTATTGACACCCCTCCTTCGACAAGGTGAGGTATCAATCCTCCAACTTGACCATCCTCTTTAGCTCGATCTATAAGAATAGCCAACATATCCGCTACAAGATTAAAGAGAATAGGTGATAACGGGTCACCCTGTCTCAGACCTTTTAGCGTTTGAAAATAATGACCGATGTCATCATTAACTTTAATCCCGACGCTTCCCCCTTGAACAAAACGGGCAATCCAATCACACCACTTAGGTGAAAAGCCTTTCATTCTCAACACTTGCAGTAGGAAAGACCAATTCACCTTATCATAAGCTTTCTCAAAATCAATTTTAAACAAAACCCCGTCTAAATTTTTCCTTTTCATCTCATGAATAGTTTCATGTAATACCACAACTCCTTCCAGTATATTTCTACCGGGTAGAAATGCTGATTGAGTTGGTCGGATAACCTTACTCGCAATAGAAGTTACCCTATTGGTACCCACCTTAGTAAAAAATTTAAAACTAACATTAAGTAAGCAAATGGGTCTATATTGCTCAATACGACTCGCATCCTCCTTCTTTGGAAGTAATGTGATAACCCCAAAGTTTAATTTAAATAATGGTAAATCCCCATCATAAAGCTGAGCAAACATAGCCATTAAATCGTCCTTAATCACCTCCCAAAATCTCTGATAGAACTCCGCAGGGAATCCATCCGGGCCTGGGGCCTTGTTGTGCTCCATCTGAGATATTGCTTCGAACACCTCCTTGTCCGTAAAAGGAGATGTAAGAACACAATTTTCCTCATGCGAGATTTGAGACATGTCCTCTGTCTTCTCTTCTACTAACGAAACATTACTCGGCGCCGGTGCCCCGAATAATTTCTTATAGTATTCCGAGATGAAAGTCCTAAGGTTTATCTCACCTATAATCGTTCCCTCATCCTGCTCCAATTGGAAAATCCTTTTCTTCCTATGTTTTCCGTTTTCAATTAGGTGGAAATATTTCATATTATTCCCACCTTCTTGTATATGTTTAACTTTTGCCCGCTGCGCCCATTTGGATTCCTCATCTCGTTTCAACTTGCGTAGGTGGTCATCGGCCTCCTTTTTTGCAGCCCGTTTGGCCACTGTCAAAGGAGTCGATTCCGCCTTAATATCTAGGAGATCTATGAGGGCTGTTAATTTATCTTTTAGTTTCCTATATTCCCCACTCTGATTTTTCGCCCATCCCCGTAAAAATTGTCGCAGATGTCTTATTTTATTTTGCCACCTGTCTAACGGATTTTGCCCAGAATTAACTGACCTCCATTCCTTGCACACTACCTCATAGAAACCTTCTTGGCGTATCCAAGAAAGTTCAAAAGAGAATTGACTCTTATTTCCCACATGAGCTTGAATACCCGAGTCCAAGAGCAGTGGTGTGTGATCCGACCCCGTGCGAGTCAGGGCATGCACCGTAACCAGAGGATATTTCTGCTCCCACTCAATACTATTAAGAAAACGATCTAACTTTTCATACGTCGGATTATCACCCCAACTAGCCCATGTGAATTGTCTACCGGATAAAGTAATCTCTTTCAAATCCAGACTCTCAATAATAGCATTAAAAAATGAAAGGCCATCTCGCATTAAAGTTATCATTACTCTTTTCTTCCTGTCTCCGAATAATGTTAAAATCCCCCCCTACTAGAATCGGTAATGTTTCATTGTCACAAATGCGGACTAACTCAGCAAGAAAGTCTGGTTTCTTTGAGTCTTGTGCAGCTCCGTAAACTACAACAAAAGCCCATTCGAAACCGTCCGCTTTAGTCTTAACATGAAACTTAAGACAAAAATCTCCCGACACAACGGTTTGTGCCGAAAGAGTAACACCATTAAAGCCAACAAGCATCCCTCCAGACCGACCCTGAGGGGGTAAACAAAACCATGTAAAGTCCCTACCCCCAGCGAGGAAGTCCAAGAAATGCGTAGTAAAGGAGGATCTACCCGTTTCAATTAACGCAATGAAATCAACTTTATGCTCCTTAATAATTCATGAACCGCCAAATGTTTTGCATGATCACCAAACCCATTACTATTCCAAATTAGGCCTCTCATCTCACTTCTTAAATTGTTTAATTCTAGTACTTCTTCTGGGCTTAGATAAGTTACCCAAATTCTTCTTGCGGTTACGTTTAACCGTTTTTGAGAGCGTTGGATAATCCGTTTGATCATCCTCATGCTCAACATCATCACATAAATCCTCGCTCAAATTAGACGCTTTCTTGAGAGTCATATCATAGTTAGAATCAACAATATCACCATCTAACTTTTCTTTCAAATTATTCCTAAGAAAAATAAGAGACCTATCTTTTTCCTGTTCTAACAGACCATGGATAGATGCATCAATTTGCTGCCTATTTCTTCCCAGAGACACCCCCAACTTATCAGCCCGCGCCTTAATTTCAGAATTAGAAAACGATAATAACGATAGACCAACGGGAACATGGGGAATACCTCTAGGGAAGACGACATCCTTGCGCTGCGCGAGCGCCATAGCCCGCAGCTCCTGGGGAAGATCCGCATCTGGTTTCGCCCGCAAGCATGCACTAGATCGAACCTCCCCGTCGCCAGCTGAGATGCCCCCATATGCCATCACCTCAGCCCTCGAAGGCCGCGACGGCGTAGCCAACACAGCTGCCAACCCCAACCCGCCTGGTTGAGGTGAGCCGTGTCCAGCCAACAAGGGACTCTCCCCCCTCGAAGGGGACATGAGACCAGCTCCCGGCGCCTCCATACCCAACCCGCCTGGTAGGGTATAGGAAGCAGCCAATGGCGCAGCAAAAGTCGTGGAAGCCGCCGCACTCCCCCCATCCAACCCGCCTGGTTGGATGGAGATTGTCCGCGCACCGTGGAAGGCGCCGTCGAGACGCCGTGGTGTCACCACACCACCACCAGGCGCACACCAAGAAGAAGAAGTGGCGGGTGACGACAGATATCCGTCTGATAACGTGTCGACCCGCATATCACCAACCTCCGTGGCCGCCTTAACCATCAATGCATCACCACCCGACGCCGACAGAGATGCGGACTCCTTGGCCAAACCAGCAGAGGTCCCCAAGGTTTCCGAGTCGATGCCAACCGCATCCTTCTCGGACTGCTGCGTGCTGTCCACCTGCGGCTTGCTTAACGAACCAAGAAAGAGCCGAGCTGCTCTCACCGAACTAGCCACCGATGGTGAAAGAACCACTCCGGGGGAAAACATTTTCTTCACCCCTGAACCATCCGCGGTTTTACCAGCCGCGTCCGAAGGCTCACTTGCACCACTAGTATTCTCACTGATTTTATCAATCTCCATATTACCCACAGATGGACCTTTTTGCTTAGAACTCGCCCCATCATCCTCGTCCTCATCACGAGACGCATCCTTGGGATCCACAGCCATCTCATCCTCATCATCAGAGTTCGGATTTTCAACATGAAATTTTAACTCATAAAAACCATCACGCACGAAAACCGGCCATCCATCAGGAATTAGGGTATAATCCATGCACCCCACAAGCACCCGCAAAACTCCATGCTTACGAGTGTATTTCATATCAACTTTTAGAGTCTTACCGAACAGAGAACCGAGACTCCACAGCAGAAGGAAATCACCATGGTGTTTAGGTGGTATGTCAGAAACTCGGACCCAAATCTCAGGCAGTAACCACAAAGGCTTCATCTCCGTAACCCAAGCCTCCACTGTAATCACGCAGCTGCTGTTTGGAATATGACACGCACCGAAAACGATCATACGATCCAACTCAGCTCTAGTAGGAAAAGAGACTTTATAAACATTATCACTTACTAGTACCACCTCCCACTTGAATTGCTCCGAAGGAACCAGACGCTGTAGTTGAGTAATAACCTCATCCACGGAAAGCGATCCTCCCGTGATACTCAGCTTGCCCAACCTGACGGAGTCAATTTTGGGCCTATATGATGCCGTAGGCACCGCCTCATAGAACATCAGCCCCTCATTCAAAAGCCCATGCGTGATGACCTGTTGCTTCGCCATCGAGAGAAGGGGACAATCATCGGGAGCATGTCCCGTACCCTCACAATACTCACAGACCACTTCGGTACAAGCCGCACTCAAATGACCAGAAACTCCGCATAAAAAGCATTTGGCTTTATCAATCTTCTTAGCCTTCTTAGCGTTCGGATCATCAGCCTCCTCCGATGAGGGGCCGGCCAAAACACCATCCGAAGACCCCTTGTGTATCGTAGCACTCCCACCCGGAGCAGAAGCCGCGGCCGCACGCAGCGCGTGATCACGGCCCGTCACCGGCAGCGGCACCATGCGACTCGGGGCAGCAGAGGAGCTGCCGGCAGCCCCGGCAGCCACGGCAGAGGAAGGTGCTGCCGGCTGCACCGCGGCAGGCACAATCTGTGCCACGGCAGGGACCGCGATCGGCCTCAGCGTGGCCACCGTCCGCGCAGCCGCTGGCGCTACGGCAGCGGCAGATTGCTGCACCGTCGCCACCCCCTGCGCACACAAAGCTTCCATGACGCGACGCACGACGTCCTCCACCGACGCCTCGGTGAGACCGCCATTAGTAACGGCCGCCGCTGTGGATTCCCTAGGCGCCACCGGCCCGCGACCCCGCCCTCTGCCGCGGTAATTCGAGCTAGCATAACCCCTCTGACCTCCCGTGTAGTTAGGGCGGTAGGGATAGCGTTGACGATCACCGCCCCCTCCACCATTGCCACGCTGACCTCCGTTGAACCCAGTACCGGCATTGAAACTGCCGAACGCCGCGCCGTTCCCTGGGCCAAACTCTCCCTGGCGCAGGTCTTGCCCCGCCGTGCCGCTTGGGCCACCGCGGAAAAAATTGGGGCCGTAGCCACCTCTTCCCTGCTGCCCTCCACGGAAAGGCGGAGGTCCGTTGCCCCGCGCCGCACCGCGGCCATCGCCGTAGAAACCCCTTCCGCCGCCGGGGTTCGCCATCGAGACGAGCGGCGCAGGTGGTCTCTTCGTGAGCCCTAGGAAGCGTGTACACAGAGGAAACGACCACACGATGCGATCAAGCCCCCTGCGTATACGAGTCCGAATACCGGTCCGCGAGAAGCCCAAATCGAGACGGTGCGTGGGGCCCGTCTGGCCCACTGCAGGCGTCCGATCCGTTTTTGAAAATCGAGATCCGCCACGACCGGCCATCAGCTCCGTCTCCGGCGACGGTTCACCGAGGAGGAGGGACGACCGGCCCTTTTTGCCAACAACGAACCACGGTTGATCGGACTCAACATACGAAAACGCAGTGGGGGGGGATCGGCGGGATTTTGAGCCGTTGCCCTCGATCACCACTTCTACCGCCCCACGGCAAGTTCACCGGCCGATGATCGACCGGCGAAACCTCAGTCCCCGGCGTGACAGCCAGCGAGATGGCCGCCAGGCGCTGTTGCCGTCGTTTCTCGAAACGCTTACCTTCTCTAGTCCGAACCAGATCCCTAGACGCCGACGTAGAAGGAGTGTCGAAGAAGTATGACAGCGACGCCGCCGTCACCGTCGCGGGTGTCGACCCACCTTCGTCATCGGAGTCCTCCTCTTCCGAGAGCAACGCCCAGAAGCGTCCACCGGCGAGGGACTCGCCGGGATCGCCCCTTGAGTCGCCCCAGCCCATTCCCCCTCTCTACCTCCACTTCTACCTTTGGCTACCTTTAAAATGGGGGGAGAATTTCACTTCCCCGACCTCCGGAGCATTCTGGTTGTTGTGCTGGTTAGCCTGGAACTGGGCCATCTGAGCCACGACCTGAGTCATCTGAGTCAACAGCTCCGTGATCGGAGGTGGTTCAGGCGGGTTGCTCCTTGTTGGCGGCATCCTGGATAGACATGCATTTTAGCGCAACAACAGGAAAGGATAGACTTGGTAACCGAAAGATAGATTATTCCGACGCATGAATAGATAACCAACAGGTACATCATCACATGTTCAAATACATCAGAATATCCAACAGACCATAAATGGTTCAAATGCCAAAGGATAACTAAACATAGCTAGGAATGGATACATCGGTACTCCCATGCTCATCACGCAGGACGGCGGTGAGTAGTACGACGAGAGATACAGTGAGGAGGAATCCCACGAAAGTAGGTAGAACGACGATCCACGTAGATCAGGACTGCTCTGAGAGCGACTCTCGGTGTGGTGAAGTAGAAAGCGTCGTCTCCCTGTGCTCCAAAGCGTGGAATCCCAGTGTAACCAGCTCCGAGGTTGAGGAGTGGACCTCTGATCGGCTCGTAACCTCCAGCATCTGGCAGACAACGACCAACTGGCTGATGGAAACGTGCAAAGCGCTCATCTCCAACAAAGTCTGTGGTGTACGTCGCCAGACGAGTCAAAGCAAGGTAGAGCTGCTCCCTGACTGAGGCCAACTCCTGAGAAAGTGTGGTGGCAACTGCGTCACTGTGCCTCACAAACTGAGCGGTGGTGTGCAGCCTGGTGTTATCATGCTCGTAGACATCCAGGTTGTCGTAGAGGGTGAAGTGAGCTCCCTCCGAAGTGATGTAACCACGGGGGATGTGGCGATAGATAGAATCGTCAAATCCCCAATAGTCAGCACGAAGGACGATGAGACTCACATAAGCTGCCTGCTGCACATCCATATCCACTGTGCAACCTACTGCCTCGTAGCGGTGGACAACGCTCATGCCATCATCTGACAGAATGTAGACGATAGCCTGGTAGTAGGTCTGGTCAAACTCTCGCTGCTGCTCGTAGACCTGGTACTCTGGTGCCCAACGGAACCCCAGATAAGTGACCATGTCTCTCAGCGTCTCCGGATAACCGGCGGTGCTCTCGCAACGAGTCATCCGAACCACCTGCGGGTAGAACCTGAGATCCATCTGCAGATGATCGGGGAAGGTTTTGATTAGACGCCGGTAGAAGAACTGAAGTGGAAAGCAACAACAAGGTTTCAACGGACGAAAAGGATGTTGAGAAGAACAGGATATCGAAGCAACATCGGGAAACACAAGACCAAAAATCCTGAGGTACTACGGAGAACCCAAAACACGTGAAATCCTAACTTGAAAGTTTAGGTGAGAACAGAAAACAACGTTGCACTTCCTTACCAGAAAAGGGTGGGTGGGTGGGGAAAGAAGAAAAATGGCAGAATTCCTACTCTCACGTTTCATTTTTCCTATATAGCTACAAAATAGTTTCTAGACTCAACTGCGACCAGTAAAAAGGGATCCTACAGGCAGACAGGCTCTGATACCATTTGTCGCACCAGGACTTCTAATGGATACTCGCCGTTCCGTTGAACAGTAGTAGATTGGATTACGGGGCTTACCGGCACCCGCGTCCTCTTACGAGTAGGCCAACACACGTATGTGTGACAACCGACCCCTATCTGTTCAACGTCGACGTAAACTATCCCATAGAAATCAGGACACTACCATTGACGTACTTCATACCATACACACATGGTACGTCAACGGTTTGTAACAGAATGATAGCACAACATATCTCTAAGACACAAAAGAGTGAAATAAGTTGCAAATAGCTCTCACTAGAGCAGAGATAGAAAATACAATCATCCAGAGGACACATGTCCCAACATAACATCATTACATCTCAGCGGAAGCATTCAAAGGGTCTGAGTACAGACAAATCCAAATAGGCTTAAGAAGCCGGAAACTGAAATAAAGACGGAGCCCATCCACGTAGTCTCGGATCCTGCCCGGGTCCGCTACCTACTCGTCAGCAGCCTCGTCAAACTCCACGTAGCAGCCGTCACTGGGATCCTCGTAAGCGTAGTCTGTGGAAACCACGGCCCCAAAGGGGTCAGTACATAAACGTACTGGCAAGCAAGACTCATAGTTCACCAAAGTGTAGCCCGTCAACACCAAGCACAGATGCCTTGGGTTCAACGGAAGAAAGGGGATATAAAAGATGCTGCAACTGGCTGCGCTAACCAACTACAGAGATTCTACCACTTCCGGCTAACAGAAAGAAGATAAGATCGAGTATTGTAACCAACTGAAAGATAACTTCAAACAAACCCATCCTGGATCTCGCCCCTTATCCAAAGAAGCAATCCGAGGATAACTCACACAGTTGAATTAAAGGTGAAACAAGTTATTGAGTCAATAACCCTATTACTAGTCAAATTGTTAATCATTGGGTGTAAGATGGTTAATCATTAGGTTCAAGTTGTCCTGAGTACTTGTTAGCCAGTACTTTCACCAAGTTAACCATAACCGCGGAAAACACGGCTTCTCGAGAAGATTATCCCTGCAGGGTTGCACCAATTTGGCCGTACACGTAAGAATACCCCGCCAGATGGGATGCCTCCCACCAAGCGTGGCACTCAACACAACTCAACTCTTCTTCGCATCAAGCCCAAAGCACCTTGGGCGCACGGCTAATCGAGCCCAGAAGAAAATGGACCCTCATAGCACTCTAAGAACGTGTCCCCCTATATGCCGACTACGAAAGTTCCACCCTGCGCTGGGCTCGCAAAAACATGCATGCGGCAAATGGAAAACACGAACTAAATGAGGCGATTTGGACGAGATGCGAATCGAATCAAATTGAGGGGGGCGCCCATACTCGCTTCCCACATGCGGGTAGTGCGCTCATCATGGATCAGTAGACAAGACCCTTTTCCTATTAGGGTCGACACTAGCAGGCCTCAAAACCACACAGGGCCTCCTACCGGTGCCTTATCATCAAATTATTATTTAACAATAACATTAGCATGATTGATTGATTAAACATAGAGCCCCCAGAACATAATGAAATAGTAACATAAGGTAACGGGTAACAGACTCGAGCAAAACAACCTAAGCATGCTAGTAAGACACTGGCTCAAGCAATAGGGTTGTAGGAGTGGTGGTGAGGCAATATCAGGGTTAAGGGATTCATGTGATAGGTTCGTAACAGAAACAACTATACATAGGGCTAGCAAAATAGACAACGGAAAGTATCGGTATCCAATGTTGAAAGGAACACAATGGTTCATGTGAGTGATAACTTGCCTGCAAACTCAGCAGCCTGGTACTGAGCTAGATCCTCAGAAGGGGTGCTGTAAAGATCGTCTGTCTCAACGTCGTCGTCTATTCGAGAAGAAGCAAACAGACAATGCAGAAAGATAAACAATCAATATCATGGCATAGTGCACAATTATGGAATGATGCATGTCAAG
Source organism: Alopecurus myosuroides (assembly GCA_028641055.1). Lineage (NCBI taxonomy): Eukaryota > Viridiplantae > Streptophyta > Magnoliopsida > Poales > Poaceae > Alopecurus > Alopecurus myosuroides. The sequence continues at coordinate 227,991,419 of CM054060.1, read as the reverse complement.
TTAACTGATGCATCAAATTAAACTAATTAACAGGGTAACACAATTTAATTGGACCCCTATGCAATTGGATTGCATATGGAAGAGGTCCATTAATTAAGTGGGAACAAATGATCTACAATTTATTACCATGTGAAAGTTTGCTTAGCATGATGCATGCATGATGATAATAACAAAATAACAACAATAGATGCAAGTGGAAAAGGAATTTAACAAGTTTGGAAATCACTTATTAAGTTGGGAAATTTTGGGTTACTTAAAGATGTCACACAAGCATTTGTTGTTTTCATTAATTTAAAATGTTCAAAACAAATAACAAAATTCATATTTGAAAAGAATACCAAATTTTAGTTGGACTACATGTTTCAATTATTGAAATAGGATTTAGGATGAATTTATTATGACTGACACAATATTAAACAAGTTTTAAATGAATTTAAAACAAGTTTAAATATTATTTGAATTTTTATTTGGTCAAAACATAAATTCAAGTTCATATTTGAGAATTTTATACTTTTCTAGTTTGAAAACATATTTTGCACGTTCAAAAATAATTTAATTTGAGCAAGGTATGATTTTATCAAATTTAAATGATTTAAACAAGGTTTAAATAATTTAGGCAATTTAAATTATTCAAAACATGAAACAAAATTTATATTTGAAAAGGGTATTTGAAATAGCATGGAAAACATATTTTATTTGCATTTATTGGATTAAGAATGAATTAGTTATGGATTTTAGCAAATTGCAATTGAATTATTTGAATTCAAATTTGAATTGCATTTTGAAAATTCAAAACAGAAAACAAATGTTACCAATAGGTAGATAATTGAATTTAGATCAGTGCACATATTTTATTTTTATTAATTGGAGTTATAAAATAAAAGTTATTCATTTTTTAAGTTTAGGGACCAAATTGTGAATTGGAGGGGCTAGTTTTGAAAACAGAAAGGTTTAAAACCTTTTGTTACCGCACAGCAGTCTACACTAGACACTGCCAGGGGGGCCCAGGGTCACGGTGTGCTTGCGTGGCTACAAGGGTGGCTGACAGGGGGCCCTCCCTGTCAGCGCTGCGGTGCAAAAGAATGGGATTTTATCCCGCGAGCCAGGGGCTCGAACCCTGGACCTCGCCCGTGCGCGCAAAGCCTGTAACCAGTGCGGTGGTGAAACGTTTCTTGTCAGTTAACAGGGCGCGGACAGGTTGAGGTGTTGTGTCGTGGAACTGAATTTAACTGACGACGAAAAACTCTGAACTTTGACAGAACAAACGCCGGCGGACGACGGTGTGCCGTGGATGCTGCCGTGGTTGTGCTCGCGTGTGGATGATGCAGTGATGACGTGCACGGGTGCGTGCGCAGTGCGTGGACGCGATGCAGAGAGTGAGGAGGTGGACATGGTGGCGGGCTCACCGGGAGATTGCAGGGGTAGTCGACGGGGAGGTGATCGCCGCGGCAGGTTCGTGGACGGCGGCGCGTATCCAGGCGGCGTGGACCTCAACGGAGATGTGGTCGAGGAAGGAGGGAGTACGGAGGTTCGGTTCCAGAGGCTAGGATGGTTGGTGGAGGTCCATGGCGGCGGTGGTGGACGGAGATTCAGAGGTGGTGCGCTCCGGCGAGCTGACAGAGAGGGAGGAAGAGGTACAGAGAGCAATCGGCGGCGGATCTCGAGGGGAGAAAGGGAGCAGGCTAGGTCTAGGGCTGCGCGCTGTGCCCTAGGGGTTCTTATAGGGCCACGGGAGCTCTGGTGGCCGTCGGCGCGCGCCAATGCCGCCGTGGCACCTCTGGATTTCGCGCCGTACAGGAAACAGACGACGGGGGCGGCTGCGAAACGTTTTCGGGCCGTGTGGGCTGGCTGCGCGCGAGGAAAGGTAAAAGGTGGGCTGGGCTGGGTAGTTAGCTGCTGCGCGCGCTGCTGTTTCTCCTTTTCTTATTTTTTTTGTTTTTCTGTTTTTTTTTTGCAGCAAATTAAATTGGAAGCAAATGATAGGTTTTTGAGTTTTAAAAATTTAGGGAAAATTCATGTGGGTTAATTAGGTCAATAACTACCAAATGTCAACTTTGGTTTTCAAAAACATTTGAATTATAGTGCTGTTTGAATTTGGAGTGTATTTGATTGAATTTTATGATTAATTGGTTATTGAAACAATATTTCTAAAATAGGGTGAGCAAATGAATTTAATTGGAAACAAAGAGCACAAAAATGTTTTGGTTATTTTTATAATTTCAAATTGGTGTGTTGTTTGGTGATTTGATTTGTATTTGAAGGCAATTTGGAATTATTTAATTGAAATAAAGCACCATTTTATTAGTTGATCTTTATGGAATAATTGGAAACAAAAGGTTGTTTGAATTGGACTTTTATTTGAAAATGTTGTAACATGACAAGTATGAAACACATCATTTGAATTTGTTTGAAACTCAATTATGAAAACAGAATAAAAACAGATGCAAACAAATAGTAAACAAATGCAAACAATGAAATAAATATGATGACATGATGCAATACTTTAATTAAACAGGAAATCAAACATTCTAGGGGTATTTTTCATACTTGGGATGTTACATGTGGCTACGGCTATAGCGTGTCTTTGTCTAGTTTACGTCGCGCAGTGTACGTACGACAAAATATTACGCTAGCCTAAAGTTAAAACAAAATATACTAAGAAAATAAGTCTAATACTACGGCAACTAAATTCGCGGCCTCAAATCTACTAAAACAAGTATTCTACAAATATACGTACAAAAGATAGTTCACGTGGTACCTTCGTCGTGGGAGAAACGCCGCCGAAAAAAAAAATGAAATACCGCCGAAAAATATTTATTTTATTCTAGTCAAACCAAAATAAATTGTTCAACCTGAATTTATTTTTGTGTTTTTGCCTAGACCATTGGTCTTCTTATATAGGCGGATGGTGGGTGCGAAATTTGCTAAAGAACCACATAATGTGGGACTAAAAAGCGGAACCGGACGGTGCGCTCGCCGCACTTCGTCCGTACGTGCGGAGCAGGCCAAACATGGCCCAATGTGCGTGCGTGCGTTTCGTTTGGTTATTTTTTTTTTCAATTTTTTTTTTCAAACAAGCCTGCTGACATCATCGCTGAGGTCAGCGGTTATTATTTAAATTTTTTCTTTTTTACACACGATCATGTGCTCGTCTAGGTGCGCTGGCCGGTCGGCCCTATTTTTTTTTTCCTTTTCCAATTTGCTTTTTTATTAATATCTATTGAATAAAAACTCCAAATCAAACAATTCCAAATGTGTTAGTTTTGTAAAAACAATATCTATTAACCTACCACATGTTTTCTAACATTTTAATAATTTTAAAATTTGACAAATTCAAATATTATTTTAACTACAAATAGGCCTTTGTGTCTATTTTAACAACAGTTCCAACTCGGTTTCAACAAAATTTGGAAGAATACTGTATCTTATATTATTGAATTGGAAACATAATAATATTATATTTATACAAAATAATATTGTTGAAACCTTTTAAATTATTTGAAACATAACATATGCACATACTTATGTTTGGGCTTTTAAAATATTTAGATCAAAATATTATTAAGATTTACGATCCTCTAGTTTAAAATGCCATATATACATTTTCAAAGCAATAATTTAATTTGAAACCATTTTTTTATGGAATAGATCTTGCTTTTAAATAATGGGAATTACTATGCAAATGTATTTATTAGAAACGATATTGAGTGTTTAAAAAATAGCGACTTATTTGTATTGGCAATTCCAAATACTTTGGAAAGTCATATTAGAAATAAAAGTCATATTAGAAATTTTGTGTTTGAAATTTATCAAATTTTGGTGGCTTGCATTGACAGAACAAAAGTTTCAAATTTTAGAGATTTTTAACTTTCCGAAAAATCTGGGATGTTACAGATGCATATGTTGACAATAAATACTTACAATGCCAAGCATTTCATGATGCTCTCTGACAAGGATTTCATGTGCATCATGTCAGAGTTCGGCATCCCACATGAGAGTGAACTCACGGGATTTCTGATCATTTGAAGTTTTTTGAACATGACGACAATTCCGGCTGAGTGCTTGCTGCCCGGTTTCTTAAGAGTTTCTTTATAGAACGTCCTCATAGTTGCACAATGAATGTCCAACTCGTGGACTATATTTCCACCGACTTCAGGCTGAAGACTTCCCTCCATCTTCAGCAACGATGACTTCCTCATCGATGCCACGGCTGTATTTTTCTTCGGGTGTACATACGCTACTGGTGCAAGGGGCGGTTCCGATATCTTGGCCATAAACCTGGTGGTACTGTCTTTAGGTTATGTATCATGAGCTCCGGGTGCCACGGTGTGTGTTTCCAATTTCTGACTGGCTCGGAGGTTAATGATTCTGACTGGCGCGTCGTATTGGTTAGCGTTGGGGGTTCAAAATGATATCTTCCTTGGGCCAATGGATGAAGGTGCCTTTTGCATCTAACAGAGTGCTGACTTCTTCGTTGGGGGCAGCAGCAGATGGAACGACTTGACCTCATGAGTGTTGTGTATAATATGACCTTGGCTTCCAGAATACACTTGGCCTCACGCAGCCTCCACGATGGCTCCCGTCGGCCCGACCCTGAATGCTAGCCGGCACTTAGTTGGAGCATGGATGAGAAATATTCAAATAATTAAGCTTGAGTGTCATAATTCCATGTGTGCTTCTAGATAAATTCATTGGGATATTACCTTTACGAGATCACACGCGTATGTTACATCCTTGACAGGAGTACCGGCGAGTCCCAGAGAGTAGCTACTCCGGAGTTCTTTGGGGCTGGGTACCAATGGTGGCGTGGTGCCCTCACCATGGCCCTGCGTGATTTCTACTTGTACCAACTGCAATACTTCAGCTCTTATAGATTTGTGCAACTCTTGGACTACGAGCTCTTTCTTCACTCTTTTTCGTTCTCACTTGTCGTCCAGAGTCTGGTCATAGGCATATTTCCACATGGCTATGCTACATATACCCCTTATGCGACCAGTGTGATCCTTGATTCCCAACCCATTTACGAGTACATCTCCATTAAAGGTGCCATTTTGTTTTTCATATCCCATTCAATCTGTAAAACAACATAACATGAGGTAGTCAGAAATGTAAAAATATTTATGGCTTTCCCGAACAATTAGAGTTCGCTCGAACTCTCACAAATTCATTGTATTTAAGCCTACCTTCCTTATTTTTCAAATTCCGGAAGGCCGGTTTGTTCGTCTATTGAATAAGCCCTAGCCATGGCCCTCCGGTCTTTAATGTGTGAAAATGGAGGAGCTCATCCAGCCAGCAGCGCTTCAGCATCATGCTTGTCCCAAACCTTGGACATGAATGCCTACCCAGCAATCCCCATTTTGTGGGGGTTCTTAAATTTCAAGGCAAGTGTCGTAGCACGTTAACCCTTTGCAAGGAACTCAGCCGTCGACTTCACCTTCGCAAATTCCTGCAAGTTATTTTCTGGGATACACGGTACACTTGCAGGGGACACTTGTCTGATGCGCGAACTCTGTCACTAGCCTGGTCTTCCAGTTCTTCCAAGCCTTAGCAACAGTTAGTAAAGATGCTCGTTCAACATGAGGTTTTCTTATAGTCAAAGGAAGGTTAAAGTACTCTAGGATCTCATTTGCGATAGTGACACACTGCTGTTCTAAAATGTGTTTCCAGGAAGGAAAGAGGATAGAAACTCGTTCCCGTGCGACTATACCACAAATTACCCCGAAGTTTCTCCTTGCTTCCTATGGTTCAAACGGAGCTCCGGTATCCTTACAGATTGAGGACACGGTTAACGCGAAAGCTACCGTTTGGATTTCTTCCTGCCTTCTCCTTTGCGTATATTTTTTTTACCTGTAGTGCGTGTGCACATGTCGATTTGCGAGTCAGGCACGTTCCTGTAGAATGTATATTTAGAGAAAATGTAAAAAGAACGTATATGCAATACACTAGTACAGAAACCCCTTTCTGTGGCGCACCAAAATGGCATTCTGTGGCACACTCCCACTTTTGTTAGGTGCGCCACAGAATTCACGCCACTAAAATATAATTCTGTGGCGCACCAAGCACCCTGCGCCATATAATTTTTGGGACGATATTTCTGTGGCGTACCAAGCACCATGCGCCACAGAATTTATTTTTTGAAATATTTCTGTGGCGCACCCACCACCACGCGCCAAAGATTTTTTTTGGAATTTAAAAAAAAAGCGGATCTGGCCGCCAAAATTTCGCCGGATCAGGCCGCCGGAATTTTGCCGGAATTAAGAAATTTGGTCGGTGGTGTGTGGAGGAGGAGGAGGAGGGGGTCAGCAGAGGTGGTGGTGGAGGAGGAGGAGGAGGAGGTCGCCGGAGTTGGAGGACGAGGAGGAGGAGGTCGCCGGAGGTTGTGGAGGAGGAGACCACCGAAGTTGGTGGAGTGGGAGGAGCTCGCCGGAGGTGGTGTTGGTGGAGGAGGAGAAGCTCGCCGGAGGTGGAGGAGAAGAGGAGGAGGAGGAGGAGGAGAAGCTCTCCGGAGTTGGAGGAGGAGGAGGATTAGGAGCTCGCCGGAGGTGGTGGTCGAGGAGGAGGAGGAGAAGCGAACGGGAGTGGAGAAGCGGAGGAAAAGGGAGAGGAGAAGTGGAGGTAGAGGAGAGAAGGGGAGAGGAGAAGTGGAGAAGCGGAGGAGAAGGGGCGGGATTCAAATTTCGAATCCCGCCCAAAAATTTTATGGCGCACGGGAGGAGGGCGCGCCACAGAAAGATGGCAATTCTATGGCGCACGGGGGTTGGGTGCGTCACAGAATTCCAACATTTCTATGGCGCACCCACCCACGTGCGCCATAGAATTTTTGTTTCCTTTTTTTTATTTTGTAGGAAAAAATCTTCAAATGGGCATAACTTTTTTCCTTTTGGAATTTGGATAATCTAAAAAAAACCTCACAGGCCGAAGGCGAGTGAGGTTGAGTTCCTTTTTTCTTAGGTTTTTTTTATATCTTGATCATTTTTTTTCCGACATCGTATGCATAAGTTATGCCCATTGTATTTTTTTTAACGAAATTTTGCTTAGAAAGTCGAAATTCATATTTCAAAATTTGATAAAAAAAAAGTAGACCTTAAACTCTCCGTGCATCTATAAGGGATTTCTTTTTTGATGCTTTTTAAACCTGCAACTCTCCCGTGAAAACTAGAAAGATGTTCCGCCGGGGGGTGTGGAGAGAAAAAAAAAATCTGTGGCCGCATGTGTGGTTGGTGCGCCAGAGAAATGTCATATTCTGTGGCGCACCAATACCCATGCGCCACAGAATACAACATTTCTGTGGCGCACCAGATTACGTGCGCCACAGAAATGTTCGCCTGCAATGATTGAGGCGGGCCCCATCCAGTTTCTGTGGTGCACTCTTCTCCTGTGCGCCACAGAAGCCAACATTTCTGTGACGCATATTTTGGCGTGCGCCACAAAATTTAATTTTTATGGCACACCATTCTCTGGTTGGCTTCCATAGAAAGGCAGTTTCCTACTAGTGATATAATCATTAGATCCAGAAGACACAAAAAATAGTAAATACTTATATGTATAATACTCAATAAATATTAACAAATATATTAAATCAAATTGCTAAGACTTGGTTTCGAAGCTAAGTATATTATCAAAAATAGCGTACTGCTAACGGACAGTTCTGAAGAATACGTCATTATAGGGAGGAAAACAGGTCAGGCGTAAACTTTCCATTAGAAACGAAAATACTAAAAATTGAGTTCTTAAAACCACTTTATTGAACAAAATAGAACCAAATAAATTACTCAACACTTAAAATGCAAAATCGACTTTAAAATGCGTCTGTAGAATGCATATATCGAATGCAAAAACGCTTCTTCATATAACAAAAGCCTAGTTTGAAGAACCAATTGAAAGATAAACCAAGCATATTGGAACAAATCGAAATGGCCAACATTCGATGAGTTAACTAAGTACTCGAAACTAAAAAGCCTAAAAAAGAGTAGTAATTATAGCTAAGTAGGGTGTGGGGGAGCTGTGCGACATGGTGAGTTCCTTGTCGACCGCGGTGTGGGTTCGAGGCACTATAGCCATACTGCACGGGATGGAGCTGGGGGAGGTAGTCCCTTCCGCTGTGTTGACCTCGTTTGCGGCGAGGAAAGTGCATGCAGCGGCGCCTCCGGCCTCGGCCGTGGTTTTGGCGAGGAAAGCCTTCACGGTGGCGCTGCCGGCTAGGCCCTTGTTTGGTAGACGAAATCTTACGTGCCATCGCCCGCGGTAGTCTTGGCCGGTGTTAAGGGATGCAGCCGAGTATGAAGCCGGGGTTGATTGGCCACGAGATTCGGTGTGTTTTTTGCAGCGGTCGTATTGAGGGGTACTCAGGTCCTTCGGGTGGGGTGGGTGGTGCTACTCCGACGAGGCAACAGAGGGAGGTGGTTCAAGAGGGCGGCGGCGAGAGTGACAGTGGTATTGTAGATTTGAAACAGGGTGGGGAAAAGCTATGGGCCCGTGGGCAAAATTTTAGGCGGGTGGGGCTGGGCAATGCGAGTGAAGTCCCCTGCCAAAAATAATCAGACATATGAAAGAAGCTATCAGATGAGCCATATTTATCTGGACGGTCTAGGTAATTGGACCACGTAGTCTACCACGTTAACCGACTTCAAAAAAGTTAGAACATTTGTTTTCTCTATGTTTTATGTTAGTTTAGGCCCTATCAACCATGCAAAACCATATTTGAGCTCAAGTTCTCAAGAGATTGACTCATGTCTGCCCTCGACGTGAGAGTTTGTCATTCTAGTGCAAACCCCTCTTCCTGGGATAAGGTGCTTCTGAAAGGTGTCCATTTGGGAAATATGTATTTGCTCTTGTACACGCCCACAACGATTGTATATACATATATTAGCGCACCACACAAGATTTGCAATGTTGTTTTTGCATCCCACGTGTGGTTTAGCTCGAAACCCTAATCCATAGGGCGCCGTATCGTCAACCCCTTTGACCGACTTCAAAAAGAGGTAGACCGTTTGATTTTTCCATTGTTTTTTTTTCAAGAGTGTCCTAGGGTCATGGAAAACAAAAATTTGGTCGTTCTCACGAGATTCAGCTAGGTGGTCTCAATGTTAGCCCGAGTAGAAACGACTTCCTGCTAGCCCCCTTGCACTATGAGATTTGCGTTCTTCGATCAATTCTGCACTCCCAGCATGATTGTACATACATATACTACTAGACACGCAAGATTTTTAGTGTTACACTTAACTCGCGCGGTTTCCGTCGAAATCCCAGCTCGATACCTAGGCCACAATACCCTTTATTTTGACCGGGTTCGATAGGGGGTGTAGTCCATGGAATTTTTTTTTCATTTTCTCGTGCTATGGAAGTTCATAGCTAGGGCAATTTAAAACCATAGAAACCTTAAAATAGGTGTTCCATGAACTGTTTTCAGCATAATAAACAGTTCGGTCCTTCTAGGGTGAAACTCGAACGGTACGATGTGTGCAGATCCGGAGAAACGCGTACTTCCAAAGGAATGATACAAAGGGATGTAGAAAGGGTGCTCGTGCCTCCATTTCAGTCACCTGCCCTCGCCCAAGGCCTAGTCCTGCCGCCGCCGCCCAATTCACCGTCGCTGGCCACAACGAGTTAACCCTCCCTCCTCGCCCGTCCAGGCCTCGAGGAAATCCAATCATATCACGAATCTCACGCTTTGGTTGTCGCCCAAGGCTGCACGCGGTTCTCTAAGACGAACCCTGTTCCGCAATGTCGGCCGACTCAGGTAAAAAATTATCCTCTATCGTACACATAATAATAGTAGTAGTTACAATAAATTTTGTGTTCTTGGTCGATCGTACATTTAATTGCTTTCAAAACAGTTGCTGACCTTCGTGTAGCTCTGATCGGCTTGTACACGTAATTATTCAGACCGTCTGGATGTAATAGTGAGAAAAATACTTGCCAAAATATAAATTGTGTGGAGACTTACATATCATCTCTGTCCCCCACTATATGACAGAGTCGCCGGCGGGTCAGTCGGACCGTGATGAGGCCCGACAGGCTCTGAATGCCAAAAAAGCAAGGGAAATCTTCTCATGTACTAGACGATGAGGTGCCAAGGATCTTTGGTGGTAGACCTGTGAAGAAAGTTGTTGGTCGTGCGTCCAACAGCTCAGCAAAGCTGAAGGCAAAGAAAGCGAAGAAAGATGAATCTGTGATGGGCATGAGCAAGAAAGAGTACTTACACCTTCTTTGGCATATCAATCCATATGGATATGCTAGGGATAAAGATTTGGAGGATATCAAGTTACACACACGCACTCAAAAGAGTATCTACGATGATGTGATTCTCAAACCGAATCACAAGATTTCTCCTCAGAAGGCCATTGATTTCAAACACATCGATGGTGCTGACGATCATGCTAGGTTTCAAAATGTGCATGAGTTGTGTGAGCGGTTGGGCCTGGTTCAGATAAGGAAATTTGAGCATTACTACAACGAAGAAGTGATTATGCAATTCTATGCTACACTCTTTATTGTGATGAATGAAGCAGTGGAATTCCACTGGATGACCAATGGTGTCAAATATAAAGGCACACTGAAAGACTTTGTTGCTGCCATTGGAATTCGCAAAGTGCCTAAAGAAGGTGATGAATAATTCTACCGTGTACATAATGGCCCTCCGAACAAGCCCAATGATCTTTGTAGCAGCTATCCTGTTGCTCGTACGGATATTATACATGGTCACATTAGAGGCCTCCTTCCCATATTTGATACATTGTACAAGTTATTTTGTTGGACCGTGTTTCCAAAGGTGGGAGAGTCATCCAACGTACGAGGTTATGCGAAAAACCTCCTTTGGTACACCGCACTATTCCTGGAGAAGGTGCAACCTATTGATGTGCCCAATCTAGTGCTTGAAGAGATACGGCAAAACTTGGTTTGCCGTAAAATTTCACTCGTGTATGCTCCTTTCATCCAAACCTTCATTGACAACATCACCAAAAAGACCTATAAGGATGGCGTTTTCTTCAGGACACATGGCATGCACAAACCAGCCATAGAGAAGCCTCTAAAAAGGTGCACAAAATCCATCAAGAACAAAAGCACAAAAGACTGCGAGTACATGGACATTCAAGGGTCCCTTGTCTGCGAAAACAGAAGGATGGACCAAAATATTAGGAAGGCGCTTAGGGCGATCACTATATTGAAGGAAGAAGCTACGCTGGTAGGTGTTTGATGATTCACAACAACTTGATGCTAAAAAATATCTTGCTCCATTTCAGTTTACTCAATCCTAGCGAGAAAGAGGAAAAACCGACTAATGGTGTAGACAAGGAAGCTCTAGCGCCCGAGAGGGAAGAAGAAGTTTTCAGTGGCTCCGACTCTGGTGGCGACGACGATGGTGATGACCCGAGCATCAAGATGATTGATTATCTACGTCATGTAAAATGGCATGGCCCTGATATCATATTTATGTACTGGTTTCTTTCGTATGCTTTGTTGGAGACTCTTATATGTATCCGACTATATATGTTGGCATGCTAAGCTGCTCTAAACTCCGGTCTTATGAGTACGATTATGTCGAATGGATTACCCATTCTCGATTCGATCATGAAAAGAAGCTTGCAGAACACTAGGCTCTGGAAGCGTTGTCCGAAATATATGTGAATTCAAAAAATTAATAATTATACATCCATACATTTTTTTCTTAAAAATACATATAATTCATCCTTCTTGATTATGACTTTGAATGTACGTCTGGGCGGGCAGAAATTCATCTTTGGCTCTTGGCGTGGTGGACGAGGAAGGCCAAGGAGTCTCGTCGATGTTGTTGTAATCTTCCTCCGAGACCACACCATCAACACCGATGATACTCCTTTTCGAGGGCATAATTACATGTCTATTATTATTCTGTGGGTCCACAATGCAGAAGACTTGCTGAACTAGATTAGCCATAATCAAAGGCTCCTTTGTGGGAATAGCACAGTTGAGGTTCACGGTCACATGGCCATTGTCTTCTGGATTCACCTGACTTTTAATTACCCAACGACAACGGAACAACGAGACATAGAAGGAAACATAGACCGGCTCCCAGATCTCTTCTATGAATCCATAGGACATATGTTTGTCGTCATGACTATGAAATGCGTGTAAGCTAACACCGTTGTTTTACATCAATGTCATTCCATCTCTTGATCTCATAGCATACTTCTACCTATTTATTTGTACCCTTGATACCTTTTAACCTGCCATGTTGGGCCGACGGCTAAACAATAAAGCTTGATATGGTCTATCTGGACATCATGTAGTTCGTTAAGTTGCAAGGTGTTGAACTGAGAATTGTGTAGATTGGTGATGAATTTTTTTGCCGGATACTGTTCCCGCACACTAGCCTCGTGTTTTTCAATGTAGGGAGTGACACACCCGAAATGATGAACCACGTGTAAATGTGACTGCTTCATCTATGTTGCAGTTGGAGTGCCTATGCTCCTTCCGACTGTTTCAGAGCCCTTAAGTTTCTCTTGATGGATAAATCGAGGCACGCCTACGGGGTCTACACGCCTCATGTAATCAAGGCAGCACTCAATGACCTCTTCTGGACGAGCTATGTTTCTTATGTAATGCTTAAGAATGCCCATGAAGCGTTCAAACGAGTACATACTTCGCAGATATACGGGCCCACACATCCTTATCTCGTACAAAATGTGAACAATAAGATGTACAGTTATGTCGAAGAACGAAGGAGGGACTATCATCTCCAAGTGGCATAGATTGAACACCACATATCTTTGCAGGTCATCCAGCGAAGCATGATCAATCACCTTCCGTGCAATGGTTTTTAATAATCTACACAACTTTGATAGAGCATTTCGAACATTGGGGTCCTGATCGCGACAGGGAGCGTCTGTGTTATTATAATATGGAAATCATGGGACTTCATTCCACTTAATTTGTTATCTTTAAACGAGACGATATTCCTCATGCAGGTGCCCTATCTCGTTGGAAATGTCATGCCATGAAAAGACTAACAAACCTCTTTTGCCTCTCGCTTATCCAGGACATAGCTAACCGCCATAAGCTTTTTACCTTGCCCTGTAACTAACTCTTCTTTGACGCGTCCCACTTTTGAAACCATGTCTTCTCATGCATTCACACTATTTTTCGTTTTGGCCTTCATGTTCAACAAAATCCCTAGTATGCTATCACACAAATCTTATCCACATGCATCACATCGATTGTATGTCGGACCTCGAGGAAGGGTTAGTAAGTTAAGTACCAAAAGAACGACCTCTTATTACAAATGGGGTTTCTGGGGGAGGGGGTTTACTAGATGTCTTTCCAGATTGCATTTCTGCTACTCCTTCTCTGGCATGAGTCTTGGGCAGAAATCTATGGTGTCGCATGTACATTATTTTCTTATACTTGGGTAACCAAATACTTGTTGTGTTCTCTAAGCACTGGACACACGCGTCATACCGTTTGATTGTTTGACCCGCCGTGTTCCAATAGGATGGATAATCATTGATGGTTAGGAACATCATGCACCTCAGGGTAAAGTGGTTCTTCACAAAAGCGTCATGCACTCTTACTCCTTGAATCCAAAGAAGTTTCAAATCTTCTACCAAAGGTGCAAAGTACACAGCAATGTCGTTGCCAGGTTGTTTCGGGCCCTGGATTAGTATCACCATCATGATGTACTTCCGCTTCATGCACAACCATGGAGGAAGGTCGTAAATGCGCAGATTAATAGGCCAAGTGATGTGCATCGTACTCATGTTGCCAAATTCCTAAGGTCTTTTGCAAAGCGGTCAGCAATTTTTTTACCAATGTTACTGGAGTCGGCAAGGTGTCTCGGAATCCCGTCCGCTTTTCGCTATTTCACGTGCCAGTTCATCAGTTTTTCCAAATCTGGGTTTAAAAATAAGCGCTTCAAACAAGAAATAATTGGCATGTACCAACAAACTTTTACTGGAACGTCTTTACTCTTTTTCTTATGCTTCTTCTTCTCCTTCTCCTTCTTACCATGCTCATGAGTTTCCATGTTACCATCATTATTGTCATACTCAGACATATCATCCTCCTTGTGAGGCTTGAATCAAGGAGGTTTGCATACCGGGCAGTCACGCAACTTGATATAAGCCTCTGCACGGTACAAGATACAGTTATTACTGCAATCATGTATTCTCTCAACTTCCATTCCCAAAGGGCACAAGATCCTATTAGCTTTATACGTCCTTTGTAGCATGTTGTTTCCTTTCGGAAGTAAGTTATGTAAAAATGTCACCAACGGAGTTACACTTTGGTCTGACCATATGTGCTTCTCCTTCATCTGTAACACCTGTAGCACAGTAGCTAACTTTGTGTACTTTGGTTTACAATTTGACTACATTGGTATCTCTGAGTTTTTTTCCATGCACAAAAATTTTCCATACTACTTCTGGCCCTTGAAATCATCTTCAAACTGCTCAAAGTCCTCCAACATCTAGGGCAAGTTGTCTTCTGCTTCTAGCAGATCTTCCTGATCTTCTAATTTCTACGTCCATGAAACATCTGTCGCTGGTAAAATACCGGTTGGCCCATCTCCTCTATAGTGATATCCTCATCATCGATCCCCTCTACATCTTCCACAATACTTTCTTATTCGCCGTGATGAATCCAACATTCGTACCCCTCCTTAAATCCCCTCATGATCAAATGTTTCTCGATCTTTTATAGTCTGTAAAACTTTTGAACTTTTTGCCGTACAAACACGGGCAATGCATCCGTCTCTCTCTCCTTCACGACATATCATCTTTAGCTGCTCTTAGAAAACCTGCCACACCTTCCATGTAGAATTTGGATGCACGATTGTAGTGGTACATCCATCCTCGATCCATCTGTCAAATCATTAGTAGTTCTTAGTTAATAAAATCGTACAAAACCACACAAACATTGGTATAATACATACAATTTGTAGGGGAAAACATCGACATAGTTAGAACCTCCGGGTAATAACTCAGACGTGCATGAGTTTTAGGTTTTCGGCTGTTGGAGCATATGAAACCGCACCTATACCCCCAACCAGGCCCATCGCCCTAGCTTATTCTCGTTTTGATAGCTCAGTCCCTCTCATCCAGCGCCTTTAATTAATCTCCAACAACACGCACCAGATCTGTTTCCCGCCTGCCGACCCCGTCGATTCCAGAGGCATGGCTTTCTGGCACACAAACAAGACCGGCGAGCCCACGGACACTGTCTGCAATAGCTCGTCATCGAATGAAGTATATATACATCATATTAATCCAATTGAGGAAACGATACAGTGAGAATTCTTATGATTTTTTTCGCTTCCTTTTGGTTTGCGAGTTTTTCTAGGAATCGACGTGTGAATGTGGTATTCCGGGTGGATGTGCGGAGTATTAGCATTGTTTAGAAGCCAAGATGCTTATTCTGGAAGATTTAGACATAACAAGAGACTGGAACAGGAAGGCCACGGAGAAGTTAGAGTTAGCTCAAGAGGCAGCATGAAAGATGGAGGAAGTAATGAAGAAGGTCGTAGAGAATGTAGAGCTAGCAGATGTAGCCACGTGGAAGATTGAGGAAGCAATAATGAAGGCCAAAATAAAAGCTGAATTAGCACAAGAGTCAACCCGGAAGATGGAGCAAGCAATGAAGAAGGCCGAATAAAAGTAGAATTAGTACACGAGTCAACCCGGAAGATGGAGGAAGCAATGCATAAAATCGAGGATGAAAAGATGGAAATGAAACTTCATTTGGCCGATATCCTCCATGAACACAATATCAAGACCGATGCATCAACAATGTAGATGAAAAGGATAAAAAGATACGCTCTCTAAAAGAAAATTAAACTGCAGTATGGGGTCGGTGCGGTCGTTACCCTCATCCCGGTTGTAATTGCAATGTTTGGGGTCTTAAGGTGCTCCTGGTAGTCTGCAGTTGTCGACAAATTAACAATTTGGGGAGGCCCTCTACACCACTACAAATTTGTGCTTGAGTTAATTAACTATATAACTACTTAATTAATTTCAATTAAGCAATAATATACTTTTCTCCATAGAGCTTCAGCAATATTCTGGTTAGTCACAAATCCGGATCCCCACCTATCCCACCAATTCCACTCTTACCAACTCGGCTGAGCCGTCACCGGCGCCGGCCCCATTTCTTCCCGCGCCGACCGGCGAAACCTCTTATCTACGACGTTGCCGGCCCCACTTATTCACGCGCCACCACCCCTTAGCTATGTCGCACCCGAGAGCACCCATCAGTTGCGCCGCCGCCGCGGGCACTAGTCACCTACGGCGTCGACCCGGGCGCTACACAAATGAAAAAAAACTCACATGTAACAGGAGCTCTAAATTAGTTTGGAGGGAACGAGTTCCGAAGTTTTGTACGACTGGGTATGGCATCTGGGTGTGCGTCAACCAGCTTGGCGCAAACGTAAATAGTGTCACGGCCACCCTACCAGGCGGTTTATTGTAAGAGCCGCTAATACGTCCAAAACTTATCTCCTTTTCCGAACACTTTTCTTGTGGTTTGCCTCTAAACTTGTGATTTTTGGATACCACTAACACGTACTAATGATGTTTTCAACAAAATTACCTTGGTGTCTCGTTTTTGTGTAGAAAAATCAACTTTCGGGAAATTGCCCAAAAAAGACCAATATTGAGCTTATATCACCAGAAGACCCCGGGATCCAGAAGGACACCTAGAGGGGGCAAGGAGTGGCCCAAACCACCCCTGGGCGCTCCACCCTAGGCCGCGCCGCCTGGTAGTGTGGGGGCCACCTCCACCCCCTCGGGCAGGGCCGGTCCCGAGATTTTGGAGGCCCAGGGTGAAACCAAAAATTGTGGCCCCTAATATCGACATGCTAAGAAATATATACGTGAACAAATTTGTCGTCAATAAAAAATAGATGCATCTATATATCAGAGGTACAAATTGGTTGTTCATCAACACCATCTGACTTTGTATGTGCATCTGATAAATTAGCAACATTCTCATAACCACTTACATTGTTATCGCCGATGTTGGTGTTGATATATTCTTCCTGTTGATCAAATTCAAAACT
This sequence comes from Alopecurus myosuroides, assembly GCA_028641055.1. Classification (NCBI taxonomy): domain Eukaryota; kingdom Viridiplantae; phylum Streptophyta; class Magnoliopsida; order Poales; family Poaceae; genus Alopecurus; species Alopecurus myosuroides. The sequence continues at coordinate 227,974,390 of CM054060.1, read as the reverse complement.
CATTTGTTTGCTGCTCTTCCTCCACGGCAACTATCGCCAACTTATCATTTGTATTTACATAACTCCCAGTATTACTCTTAAAAAACTTGTGAATATCTCCTTCCTGTGATTTTATCAAGTCTGCAACACGTTGTCCTCTTTTCCTTTTACAGCTACCAGATTCATGCGTTCTGGACGACATGGTAATGCTAAAAATTAAATCAAATGTTGAATATAAATGATACCAGGAAATATTAATGATTAGAAAATAATGTCTATATAGTATTATCTCAGATTGTCAAATCGGCAGTGTGTGTGTAAAGAATGGAACGGAAAGAGCCAAATCGGTAGCACGGCGCAGCGTGTTCTCGCGAATCGTGATCCTGGGCGAAGAGTTCTGGGAGTTGAAATCTGCGAGAAGACTAGATGATTGTGTCCTGCGATCTGGATTGAATACGTGCATAATCAGCGTCCGTGCATTAGTGCATAGCTACAGAAAGATAGAAAGATAAAATGAGCACGTATAAAACTTTGGTCCAGTCTTCGGTTTTGATTATTGATGGTTCACTCGTCGATAGTACTGCATGTAGCGTCCAACGTGCGAACTCGTCTCCCGCCTACTTAGTGCCTCCAGCCCACACACCATAAAGCCCAAATAGTCTAAACGTTTTATTTTTACTTTTTCTACTGGTGTGACAAGTTACAAATGACGTATATATACATGGAGTATACCTGGGTGGAGGCCCCTGGATTTCGGGGGCCGGGGCGGCCGCACACCCTGCCCACCCCCAGGGCCGGCCCTACCCTCGGGCTCCTGTTTCGAATACATATCCCCCAAAAACTTAAAACGCACGTGGGGGGGAGGGGGTTCGTTATATTCCACAGAAACACAATAGAGCGTCGCCACCACCTCGAAACTCAATTCGGGGATAAGAAGTTCCCGTTCTGGCGCCCTGCCGGGATGGGGATTTGGAGGAGATCATCTCCATCGACACCGCCACCTCTTTTCCATCAACCATCCATGATTCCCCCGTCCATGTGTGAGTAAACACCGCTGTAGGCTGAGAGGGATGGAAGGGATTGGATGAGATCGATCATGTAATAATACCAGATTGTTAGGGCATGGTGCCTAGTATCTACTATTAGTGTTTTCTACCGTTGTTGCAACTTGTTATGCTTAATTCTTATCACTAGGGCCCGAGTGTCATGATCTCAGATTTGAACATGTTATTGTTTCATGAGTATAATTATGGTTCTTGCTCATATCTGCAAGTTGTTTACACATGTCATTGTCCAAAACCCGAGGCCCCAAAGTGACAGAAACTGGGACAACCGGATGGGATGGTTTTGATGTGAGGATCACGTGTGTTCACCGAGTGTTAATGCTTTGCTCCGGTGCTTTATTAAAAGGAGCACCTTAATTACCAGTAGTTTCCCTTGAGGCCCCGCTGCAACGGGCTGGTAGGACAAAAGATGTTGTGCAAGTTTCTCATTGCGAGCACGTATGACTATATTGGAACACATGCCTATGGTTATCCTAGAACTTGGATGCTTTATTATTATTATATGCAATTCCCATGTTTATATTATTACATGACCTATATTATCCATGCAACGCCCGTTCATCTATTCCCTCTATGCCTACGGTACTCCCATCCTGCTGTTTCCGTGATTGCTACTGTTGTTACTATTTTATTCCTGCTATTATTTTACCACTACTGCTGCTATAAAACTGTTACCACTGATAAATTGTTGCGAGCAAGTCTACTTTCAGGTGCAGGTAAATTGACAACCCAGTTGTTAAGTCTTATAAATATTCTTTGACTCCCCTTGTGTCAAATCAATAAATTTGGGTTTTACTTCCTGATACATCGAAAACATATCTCCTTTTCCGAACACTTTTCTTATTGTTTTCCTCTAAACTTGTGTGTTTTGAATGCAACTAATACGGACTAATGCTGTTTTCAGCAGAATTACCATGGTGTCTCGTTTTTGTGCAGAAAAATCAACTTTCGGGAAATTTCCCAGAAAAGACCCCATTGGTCTTAAAACACCGGAAGACCCTGGGAGCCAGAAGGGGGCAAGGAGAGGGGCCATAGGGGGGCCACACCACCCCCTAGCGCCCCCTAGGCCGCGCCACCTGGTGGTGTGGGCCATGGAGAGACCGCCTCGGGCTCCCCTTTCGACTATATATTGCCTTCAACCCTAAAACCCGTGGGGGCTCGATAGTTTTCTAGAAAGAAGTCCGTAGCTCCGCTGCCATCGCGAATCATTTTTCGGGGTTCAGAAACTCCGTTCTGGCACCCTGCCGGGACGGAGAATTGGAGGAGATCATCGCCATCCTCATCACCAACGCCTCTCCATAGACCATCCATGTGTGAGTAATTCCCCCGCTGTAGGCTCAAGGGGGTGGTAGGTATTGGATGAGATTGCTCATGTAATAATGCCGTGATTGTTAGGGCATAGTGCCTAGTATCCTTTATTAGTGCTATTGACATTGTTGCAACCTGTTATGCTTAATGCTTGTCACTTTGGGCCCGAGTGCCATGATCTCAGATCTGAACATGTTATTGAATCACAATGATAATTGTTGTTTCTTGATCATACCTGCAAGTTGTTTACACATATCGTTGTCAAGAACCGAGGCCCCAAAGTGACAGAAATTGGGGCTACCGGAGGGGATGGCTGTGATGTGAGGATCACATGTGTTCAAGGAGTGTTAATGCTTTGCTCTGGTGTTCTATTAAAAGGAACACCTTAATTACCAGTAGTTCCCTTGAGGCCCCGCTGAAAACGGTCTGGTAGGACAAAAGATGTTGTGCAAGTTCTCATTGCGAGCACATACGACTATTTACGGAACACATGCCTATGGTTACTTAGTTCTTGGATGCTTTATTTTATTTATCTGCAATGCCCATGTCTTGATTATTATATGAACTATCTTATCCATGCAAGGCTCGTTCATCTATCCCTATGCCTACAGTATTTAATCCCGTTGTTTACTTCAAACACTACTGCTGCTGTTTTCATTTCACCGCTGCTATTATTTCACTACTGATGTTACTATAAAACTGTTACTACTGATAAACCAATGCGAACAAGTCCACTTTCAGGTGCAGGTGAATTGACAACTCACTTGTTAAGGCTCACAAATATTCTTTGGCCCCCCTTGTGTTGAATCAATAAATTTGGGTTTTACTTCCCTCGAAGACTGTTGCGATCCCCTATACTTGTGGGTCATCACTTCCCTCGAAGACTGTTGCGATCCCCTATACTTGTGGGTCATCAAGACTATTTTCTGGCGCCATTGCCGGGGAGCATAGCTTTATTTATTTGCTCACTTGAACGTGATATTGTTCGCTGCAAGCCTTTCATCATGGGAAAGACTTGTGATGGAAAAGTTCCTATATTACCATCCACTACAAGGAGAGGTACAACTCTGAACACCTCTGTTGCTCTTGATTCACCGTCTGTTATGAGTAAGATACTTACACCACCACATGTTACATGTACTGTTACTTCTGCTGAGTCTGAAAATGCTTCTGATAGTTTTGATGATGCTTCTACTGTGCTTGATGATACTGGTTCTCTAGGTCCTTTCCTAGATGCTACAATTGCTAAATCCAAACAAATTGAAAGTGCTAAATTTTTTGTTGAAAATATTGGTACACCTGTTAATTCACCCGAGTCTATTGATGATCTTGATGAAACCTATATTGAACTTAATGATGACTTTATTAAGGAAGCTCAAGCTAATACTGGTGCAAGTGATCTTAAGAGTCTTCTTGCAATACACGATGTTAAATATAAATCTTCTCTTGATGCTAAGTTTGCCACATCTCCCATATACATTAGAGACAAGGATTATGATTTCTCTTTAAATTTATCTTATATATCTATTGTTGAGAAGGAACCTTTTTGTGGAACTGAAAGTAAAAGTTCTATGCAACACATAAATGAGCTTTCATCTTTGAGTAGTTTATTTTCTGATGATACTAAGCTGCGTACTTATTTTTTTACCAAGATCTTCCCTTTTTCATTGAAAGATGAAGCTAAAACTTGGTTTAACAATCTGTCACCTGGATCTATTACTATTCTTATGGATTTGGTTAATGTTTTCTTTAAAAAATATTTTCCTCTAGTGCCCAACATGCTGCTGTGCAGGACATCTTTAACTTTGAGCAAATTGAAGGACAGAAATTGCGTGAATCTTGGACAAGGTTTTTAATAAGAGCTAGCCCTGGCTATCCAATACCTAAAAACGAGCTCCTAGATATATTTTTATAATGTACTAACTGTTGAATCTAGGAAATACCTGGATAGTTGTGGTGGTTGTGTTTGAGGAAAAGAACTCCAGAAGAAGCTGGGGAATTAATGGCTAAAATAGCCAAAAATAATGATGATTGGAATATACCTAATCCTACACCTACACCAGAGCCAACACTAATAACAACACCCAAGAAGAGAGGGATGATTGAATTAAATGATGAAGTGATGAAGGAAGCCAAGAAATCTCTTAAAGAGAGGGGTATTAAATCTGAAGATGTGAAGAATTTACCTCCTATAGAAGAATTATGTAAGCCTATTCCTCATCCATCAACAGTTGAGGTACACTCTCTCCAATACTTTGATAATAGAGATATTCCCCAATCTAAACCACCTGATCAATGCTTAGATGAATTTAATAATTATGTTGTTAAGCAAGACAACTTTAATATGAGAGTGCAAAATCACCTTATGGAAAACTCTAGAGCTATTGATAATTTGCATGGTATTATTGAGAGAACCTCTAATGATGTTAAAATGCTTGTTAAATTTTTTCATATGGTTAAAACTCAAATTGATCAACTCACTAAAGTGCAAAAAGATATGCTAGCTAATGCTTTTAGAGAAAAACATGTCTGTGAAATAATTACTAGAAGTGGTGTTTCTACTCAGGACCCCTTGTATCCTGAAGGACATCCTAAAAGAATTGAACAAGATTCTCAACAACCTAAAAGTAATAGTTCCACTTCTAAGAAAAAGAAGAAGAGACATAAAAATGTTGTAGAATCTCCTGAACCTGCTAAAGATCCTAATAGTATATCTATTTCTGATGCTGAAACTGAAAGTGGTAATGATAAAAGTGATGCTTTTGATAAAGAAGAAACTGTAGCTGAACCTGCAGACCAAACTAAAACTGCAAAGTATACTAAGGAGGATTTCATTGCTAATAAACATGGTAATGAAAGAGAGCCTTGGGTACAAAAAGCAATGCCTTTTCTAATAAGAAACACAAAACAAAGGAAGAAGAACATTATAACAAGTTTCGTGAGTGGATGAAACCTCTGTTTTTGCAAATCCCTTTGACTGATGCTATTAAACTACCTCCTTATTCTAAATATATGAAAGGTATTGTCTCTAACAACAGGAAAATTCCCAATGAGGAAATTTCCACTATGCTTGCTAATTACTCTTTCAATGGAAAGGTTCGAAAGAAGCTTGGAGATCCTGGTATTTCTACTATCCCTTGTTTTATTAAAAATAGTTATGTTAGAACTGCTTTATGTGACTTGGGAGCCGGAGTTAGTGTTATGTCTTTTTCTCTTTATAAGAGACTTTCTCTTGAAAAATTGATACACACTGATATATATTGGCAAATGGCTGATAAATCTACTGTTGTTCCTGTTGGTATATGTGATAATGTTCCTGTTCAAGTTGCTACTAGGTGTTTGATATTAACTGACTTTGTTGTGTTGGAAATGCTTGAAGATGATAATATATCTATTATTCTTGGGAGACCTTTTCTTAACACTCCATGGGCTGTTATTGGTTGCAATAAAGGAAATGTAACTTTTAATATTAATGATAAAGAGCATACTGTTTATTTTCCAAGAAGATTGATAGAAGATATGGTATAAATTCAATTGAAAATATTGAGACCATCAAGATTGGAGAATTTTATAGTCCCATTCCAATGCCACCAAAAGAATATGAAATTATTATGATTGGGACTATGTCTATCAAGGTTGAGGTAACATAATTATTTAGTGATTTGCAAAGTTTTGCTTCATATAAAAATTGTTCTGGTAAAAAGACTTGAACACCCTTGTTAACAAAATGATTTTGAATGAAGAGGACAATGTTTTCACCTTCCCCAATATGTTTTCACCATGTTTACTTCTGTTATCACCTTGCTACTTAAGTATAATCATGTTTTCCTCATGTTTTCACCCTGATTACTGTGGTTTATGCATGTTTTCACCATCCACATTTTTGTTTTCTCCACTTTCACCTTTGTTTTCTTTGGTTATTTTCCTATTGGAGTGTCATAGAACCTCTGTAGTTCTGGTTTTGGTTTCATTTTCCACCTTCCCAGGTTTTTTTTCTGGGTTTTAATTAATTATTAATTTCTGAAAATACCTCAAAAATAAAGTTTCTTGAATTTTTTAGAAAAATTATAATAAATTTTTACATAAAAAATGAGGCAGAGAGCCACCTGGGAGACCCCTGGGGGACCCACCAGTCAGTCACGCCATAGGGGGGCACGACCTGCCCCCTGGTGGCGCCTTGTCATGGTGTGGGACCCTGGCCCTCCACTAACTCTCTCCCCTGCAAAAGATTCCTCTCTCACCCCACAAACTCAAAACATTTCCTGGAACTTGTGTTCTTGGTGTTCTTCCTCGGGATTTTTTGATCTCTTTGCTCAGCCCACCATTGTTGCTGAAATTTGGTTTATTTGCTCTCCGGTATGTGACTCCTCCGATTATCCAAGTAGAATTTTGTTTGGTGGAGTATTTCTTGAGTATTTTGGTATTGTAGGTGACATCTTATGTGAGTTTGCATGCTTGATTTGAGTAGAAATAGTATAGTTTTGATGCATGTTTAGCTCTCCTATAAGTCTCTATGGTAGTCAGGGCCGGTCCCGAGATTTTGGAGGCCCAGGGCGAAACCAAAAATTGTGGCCCCTAATATCGACATGCTAAGAAATATATACGTGTACAAATTTGTCATCAATAAAAAATAGATGCATCTATATATCAGAGGTACAAATTGGTTGTTCATCAACACCAGCCGACTTTGTATGTGCATCTGATGAATTAGCAACATTCTCATAACCAATTACATTGTTATCGCCGATGTTGGTGTTGATATATTCTTCCTGTTGATCAAATTCAAAACTCATTTGTTTGTTGCTCTTCCTCCACGGCAACTATCGCCAACTTATCATTTGTATTTACATAACTCCCAGTATTACTCTTAAAAAACTTGTGAATATCTCCTTCCTGTGATTTTATCAAGTCTGCAACACGTTGTGCTCTTTTCCTTTTACAGCTACCAGATTCATGTGTTCTGGACGACATAGTAATGCTAAAAATTAAATCAAATGTTGAATATAAATGATACCAGGAAATATTAATGATTAGAAAATAATATCTATATAGTATTATCTCAGAGTGTCAAATCGGCAGTGTCTGTGTGTAAAGAATGGAACGGAAAGAGCCAAATCGGTAGCACGGCGCAGCGTGTTCTCGCGAATCGTGATCCTGGGCGAAGAGTTCTGGGAGTTGAAATCTGCGAGAAGACTAGATGATTGTGTCCTGCGATCTGGATTGAATACGTGCATAATCAGCGTCCGTGCATTAGTGCATAGCTACAGAAAGATAGAAAGATAAAATGAGCACGTATAAAACTTTGGTCCAGTCTTCGGTTTTGATTATTGATGGTTCACTCGTCGATAGTACTGCATGTAGCGTCCAATGTGCGAACTCGTCTCCCGCCTACTTAGTGCCTCCAGCCCACGCACCATAAAGCCCAAATAGTCTAAACGTTTTATTTTTACTTTTTCTACTGGTGTGACAAGTTACAAATGACGTATATATACATGGAGTATACCTGGGTGGAGGCCCCTGGATTTTGGGGGCCCGGGGCGGCCGCACACCCTGCCCACCCCCAAGGCCGACCCTAATGGTAGTTTCAACCTTGTAGTTGCTTGAAATCAATTTTTGTGATGATTGTTGAAAAATTTCAGAAATGGACAGCAATAAGTTTGGAGAAACATTTAGGAGTGATGCTCCTAGAAGAACAAGACCCTCATGTTCATCCACCTTATTGACGCCATCTTACAACGAAGATCTTATTGCACCGAACATCGATGATGCGGGAGGTGATGGAATTGCTAATCCATGTAGCTTCCCATGTTATACATATTTTAGAAGTGCATGTCTATTAGATGACTTCTTGATGCTGATTGAAAGAGTTAGTTTAACCAACTATATGGAGGATGAAGGTCTCCAGTATGCTACTCTCACAAAAACTTTTGTTGAGAGTTTTAAATATAACTCACAATATAGCCCCACTGTCGCTTTTAAGATATATGGTAGTTCTTTATTTTTGCCCTTGGAGAATTTTTGTAACATTATAGGTATCAACGCTTCCGGGACAACATGCAAGATTCAGGAGAGGCCCGCTGATCTTATGGAGCTCTATCGAGAAATTACCAATGATGATGGCCGCTCGAACCAGCGTGGGAAGATAAGAAACATCCAACTTCCTGCCATCAAATATTTCACTTATTATCTTGATACTAGTATCCTTGGTAGGGAGAACATTAGCAACATTTCTAGCTATCACTTGCTTTTATTGATGCTGCACTTAACCGTAGCAATAAGTATAACATTGGTTCTCTCATTGCTCGCCGCCTAGCTGCTAAAGTACCCGTTTATGGGGGCATTATTTCTACAAGTATAGTAACCGCTCTAGGCCTTCCCGTTGCTCCTGATGATGAATTGATTGCTCCTTATAGACTTAATTTTGTTGACATGAAGGCTCATCATTTTATTACTGCTAACTCTACTGCTGATCATTTAGTATATAGAGTTTTATTTTTTGACGGAGATGAGCGGGAAGTTATTTTACCGCAGCCTGTTTTGTTCAAAGTTGACAGGGCACCATGGTCGCGCCTCAAGGGAGATATAGATGAGCAGCTGCAATTGATGCAGTTCCATAGGCAGAAGATGAGGCGAGATGCACCTTCTGAGGACTACACCACGCAGTACACCGGCGCGTCCTCGAGTACATGTCAGGAGGAGGGCTCCTCCTCGGCACACTACGGGGGGCGCCACCTCATGGTCCCCTTGGGATTGATCTCCACTTAGGCCGAAAGCCTAAGCTTGGGGGGAGGTATACCGACATTACAATCATCTTTATATCATGTCTCCGTCGCTTCTTTGTATATCCATGTTTTCGTTTCTTTCATTTGTTTCCTTTCTTTCGCTTCTTTCGTTTCTTTTGTTTTTATTGTTTTGTTCTTGCTTTCCAAAACACAAAAATACCAAAAATATTTCTGTTGTTTATCTTTATTTGCTTCTTTAGTTTATTTTGTTGGTTTGCTTTACCTTCTCGTTTCGGTTCAGTATTCAAAAATCCAAAAATATTTTGCTTTGTTTGCTTGTTTCTTTCTGTTCTTGTTTTAATTCGAAAACCCAAAAATATTTGTTGTTCTTCTTTGGTTTTGTAAAGTTTGTTGCAGAGTTCACCGGACTTCCGTGTCTCCTTTGGAGCTTGGTTATCATTCTATATTATTAAATCCACAAGTGAAGAGAAATAATGACGATTTACGACAATTCAAGTTGTGGTGAGAGGCTTGTATGAACTATATTTGTTTTATTTTTGCACATATACTCATCCATGTGAACATGCCTAGTTTGTCTGTGTAAGGTGTATGTTATTTAATTGATGCTTAGTAGTTTATACTCTCACGTGTTTAGTTCCAACTTATTAATATAAGATAGCATGTCGTATGAATGTTTGCTTGTATTGTTTTATTCATAGAAGGGTATGTCATTGTGGTATCTCCCTCTGATTGTTTCGCTTGAATCGACTTGGCACATGCTCACGCATGCATATGACTGAAAAGAAAAGTCAATTAAGCCTCAATGATTTATTTTACCTCAGAGTATTTATATCGTTTTTATGCCCCTGTTAATTTTGTTTTGTGGCAAGCATGATTATGATAGTTGTTGCTCTCTTGATTGTCGCTCCCCGTCTATTGCTAGCCTTCACATGTACTGAGTATGAGCTCTACTCGTGCATCCAACTCCCAAAAACCAAAGTTTTCCAAATGTGTCCACCATACCTACCTATATGTGGTATTTAACCGCCACTCCAAGTAAATTTCTCATGTGGTACCTTTAAAACTTTCAAAAATTTATTCCTGTTGTGTGCCCCTGTTTTTCTGTTTTAGCTCATGAGGATGTAAATAGAGAATCTTTACCTCATTTGTTGATTGGATTTCACACCCTAGACTAGTGGCTTCATTCGCTTATCCAAATGATAGAAGAGCCGACAACGGGGTGCCAGCCCCAAATTAATACAGCAAATTCTCTTCACTATTCCCCCCCTTATTTATCAGTCAAAACATAATTGTGTAAACAAAGGAGAAAGAGGGATGACCTTTTACCCAGATGAGTCCTTCTATGAGAGACGCTCTTGTGAAGTCTAGTTTACTTGTGATGTACTGTATTATCTATTTACCATTCGTTGACACAAGCATACAGCTCTCTTAAAAAATATTTTTAATACCTCTGTTTAATAAAATAAAAAGCTCTAGCACATGAGTTAATCCCTGCTTCCCTCTGCGAAGGGTCTTTCTTTTATTTTTTATGTTGAGTCTTCACATTCTCACTTTATGCACCTTCTTGAGAGCATGGCTGTCATTCTTAGTGTAATGTGCTTGTCCCTGAACACGGTTGATTGTGGTATAACTTTGATGCTTGTATCTTTGATATGTTTAATTCTAGTCTTCATTTGAACTTCAGAGGTGCCCTAGCATTTATGTTTTGCTCCATTATTAAGGGAAATAGAGTATACTTTATCATACCCTATTACGAGCATTGCAATCCTGTAGATTGATATACTTCATGTTGTTTATTATTAGTTTGTTGGTACCTCTTCATGGCTTGCATAACTGCTAGGTGACTTTTATCTTGCATACATCTTATTATGAATTGCCTCAGCACTTGATCATATAGTGAATATATTTACATCATATGAAACAAATGTGTTCGTAATAGTTCTTTTATTGCACTCAGTTGTCACTGAATTGCTTGAGGAGAAGCAATAACTTAAGCTTGGGGGGAGTTGATACGTCCAAAACGTATCTCCTTTTCCGAACACTTTTCTTATCTTTTGCCTCTAAAATTGTTAGTTTTGGATACCACTAACACGGACTAACGCTGTTTTCAGCAAAATTACCTTGGTGTCTCATTTTTGTGCAGAAAAATCAACTTTCGGGAAATTGCCAAAAAAGACACCATTGAGCTTATATCACCATAAGACCCCGAGAGCCAGAAGGACACCTGGAGGGGGACAAGGAGTGGCCCAGACCACCCTTGGTCGCCCCCCTAGGCTGCGCCGCCTGGTGGTGTGGGGGCCACCTCCATCCCCTCGGGCTCTCCTTTCGACTACATATGCCCCAAAAACCTCAAACACGGGGGTAGGGGGTCGTCATATTCCACAGAAACACAACAGAGCGCCGCCGCCACCTCGAAACTCAATTCGGGGGATCAGAAGTTCCTGTTTTGGCGCCCTATCGGGACGGGGATTCGGAGGAGATCATCGCCATCGACACCGCAAACTCTTCTCCATCAACCATCCATGATTCCCCCGTCCATGTGTGAGTAAACATCGATGTAGGCTCAGGGGATGGAACATATTGAATGAGATCGATCATGTAATAATGCAAGATTGTTAGGGCATAGTGCCTAGTGTCTACTGTTAGTGTTTTCTACCGTTGTTGCAACTTGGTATGCTTAATGCTTGTCACTAGGACCCGAGTGCCATGATCTTATATCTAAACATGTTATTTGTTTCATGAGTATAATTATGTTTCTTGATCATACGTGCAAGTTGTTTACACATGTCATTGTCCGGAACCCGAGGCCCCAAAATGACAGAAATTGGGACAATCGGAGGGGATGTTTTTTATGTGAGGATCACGTGTGTTCACGGAGTGTTAATACTTTGCTTCGGTGCTTTATTAAAATGAGCACCTTAATTACCAATAGTTTACCTTGATGTCCTCTGCAACGGGCTGGTAGGACAAAAGATGTTGTGCAACTTTCTCATTGCGAGCACGTATGACTATATTGGAACATATGCCTATGGTTAACCTAGAACTTGGATGCTTTATTATTATCTGCAATGCCCATGTTTAGATTATTACATGACCTATGTTATCCATGCAACGCTCGTTCATCTATTTCCTCTATGGCTACGGTACTCCTATCCTGCCGTTTCCCGCGATTGCTAGTGTTGTTAATATTTTATTCCTGCTGTTATTTTACTACTATTACTGCTATAAAACTGTTATCATTGCTAAATTGTTGCGAGCAAGTCTAATTTCAAGTGCAGCTGAATTGACAACTCAGTTGTTAAGACTTATAAATATTCTTTGGCTCCCATTGTGTCGAATCAATAAATTTGGGTTTACTTCCCTCGAAGACTGTTGTGGTCCCCTATACTTGTGGGTCATCAGCCGCCTCTGAAACTGCTACACAGAGAGGGGTTCGTTATTACACACTGACGCACAGCTATTGTGAGGCGGTGCGTAGTACAGGCCGGCTTCAACGATGCTTCCAACTGAGCCGGATATATTTTGCAGCAGACTTAGGAATTTGGGGAAGCGGGGTTTATTTTGGGCCGCCACGGGTGTAGTCTTATTAGAGTCGGGTTTTTCTTTACATGCGTCTTATCTACACAAACCGGCTGAGGGGTCACGTTTTCGAGTTTGTTCTTTTTTTCACGGGTAAAACCGTCTCTACCAACAGTGTCTAATACTCAGATTTCTACTAGTGTTGACCTTCCTTCTATGAAAATGGTACGCCTTTCCATGGCGTATTACATGAAAAAATAGCGATGTCAACAACATCAAAGGTGCAGTCAACATGCCAATCCTCCCATGAAACAATCAGGCTCCACGTGGTTGCCTTCCAGCCTCTGTTGCACCGCTGAATCTCAATATACTTGACAAAATATTTAATCACGTTGACGGTGATGTCCCGAATGATGCAAATCGAGCATTTGTTGTAGAATCCCCGGTTAGCCTTCGCTGGCAGCCGTCAACCCAGCCGACCATGCCACACCCGCCACACCCACACCCGAGTATGATCACCTTGGTTGTATGATGAGACGACACATAATCCACAGGCCACACCTTGTCCCTCAGTGGCTCCGCCACCGACACCACCTTGGAGGTCCACTCCTCGAGGGTTCTCAAGGAGCGGTAAAGGTAGATATTGAACTCCTTCTTGTTGGGCGGGCGCATCCTGGACTCTTGGTACCTTCTTGTGAGAGCGGTGACGGCGCACTCATCGTTATCTCCCAAGCTCAGGACCGCAACCTCCCGATCTTTGAAGCTATTGGGGTGCGGCTGGTGCGGAAGAAGGTCCAGCGATGGGTTCTGAGGGTGCGCCCTGTAGAGGAAAGAGGAAGCAGTCACGATAAGAGCATGTCTAACGGTTTTGCCACCAGGAGGATTTTGGCTGAAAATAGTGCCCGTTTGGGTTGGCGAACCCAGCAAAATCAGGCGACACAGAACAAAATTCGACGAAACTGGATGAAACTTAGGCAAATTAATTAAATTTGGGCCAAATATCGGTGATTACATTGTAGGGGCAAACAAATAAACTAAAAAGGTCTACTTCATTTCGAGCGTGCGGTAGATCTCTGTGTGGTGGTGGTGGTCGTCGTAATCACTCGGCGGCTCGTCCTTCGGGGCACGGCTGGAACTCTGTAATGTGTCGCCGATATGCGCCCGAAAAGGCGGGGCTTCGTCCTCGTTGTCACTGTCGTGGATGACAACAACTTCGCTGGGCGACGACGCCCACCTTCTGCCGATTAAGAGGTTGTTTCGTGCCTGGCGGCAAGGCGGTTCCTCGTCCGGCTCGTCATTAACGCGGGCGAGGGACATTGACGAGTAGGTACACGGTACCAACGCCGAGGACGAGGACGAGCGGAGCCAGCGGGAGGGGAAGTGCTGGTGTTGTTCAGCTGCCGCTGGATGTGTGTGAGGACGGCGGGGAGGGTGTGCCTTGATTTAATCCACTAGATACGGTGGCCCTTGGCATTGTTGCGCGCCGAGACATGGCCACTTGTGGGAAGCGCCGCCAGTTGTTCAGCGCGATGCTGGTCAAAGTAGGCGGTACGGGCAGTGGTGTTGCCTGGATCCTAGCGAGATTCGAGCCGCGCTGCTGCCGGCAAGGCCCCTCTGATTGCTTCGATCTCGGTGGGGCGTTCGTGGCCGTTGGGCGACGGGGGTACGGGGACACCTCCAACACTGAGGTGCCATGTCCTCGAGGCGCTCATGCCCGGCGGCGCGCGGCCAAAACCGTCCAATTGCACTGGCCTCACACCTCTCGTCCTCTCCTCGATATTCCAGCTTCTTTCTAATGCTCAAGTTCTTTAGCATAAAACCATAACTTTTCAGCAAAAACACCGCTTCATGTTTTCGGGACAAAATAACATCACGTTTTAATCGGTTTGTTGCATTTCCCGATGAACTCATTTTCTTTATTGATGACGAAACTGATAGCGGGGCCCAGCCAACAGGTTGACGTGGCACGTAGGGCCCACCCAGACCCGCTGAAGTGTTGAACTATGTGTATGTTACTTTATGTTCAGCCGCCACTTGTCAAAGTTGTGAGTTATTCATTTTGTTGTTGTCTATTTATGCATGTGTGCATTTTGTTGAATAGATCAATGAATTATATCGCTATGGCGTCCTGACAAATAACCGTTTTCGTATCCTATTTGTTCCATATTAGTCTCTAGTGATTTCCACGTGTAGTTGTTTTCGGAATTTTCGATTCTATTTTCTAACACCAACGAGACGAAATGTAAACCAACAAAAGAAAAATGTGTTTCCTTTAGTTCCGTTCTGTATTCAACCCTAACTATGCCACACCCAACCTAGCCGGTACAAACTCCACCGACGGCCCCGCCCCGATATTTAGCCGTCCTCGTAGAATACAGCCGTCGGCGTCTATGACGATTCCCGTAGTGAAGAGTGTCCTTTTTTCGCTCACGGCTCACCCCATTCTCCCGTCAACCCCCCAACACCGCTGCCTGGAGATGATCCCCATTCTTCCGGCGAGTCCATTTTTTATTTTTCTGTCTTCCATATTATCAAAAATTCCATATTGTCTTTCGCAAAAAGAAAAAAGAAAAAGGTATAGACTGTCCATGCCCTCGCAAGCACAAACATTTACCGTAGTAACAGCGCACGTTGCCAGCTTCTAACCGGTAACTTCGATATTTAGCCGTCGGCGTCTATGACGATTCCTGTAGTGAAGAGTGTCCTTTTCTTGCTCACGCTCACCCCATTCTCCCATCAACTCCCCAATACCGCTGCCTAGAGATGATCCCCATTCTTCCGTCGAGTCCATTTTTATTTTTCTGTCCTCCATATTATCAAAATTTCCATATTGTCTTTCGCAAAAAAAAAAAAAGACTGTCCATGCCCTCACAAGCACGAACATTTACCGTAGTAACAGCACACGTTGCCAGCTTCTAACTGGTAACCGAAAAAGCTCTTTGTGCAAGTGTGGCTCAGCACTAGTCGTAAATCTCAGCTTTTGTTTCCTTTTAGCGGTGGATCGGTGTGGGCTGCGCGAAAGCAACAGGCCTAAAAAGCAGGCAGTTGTCTTTGGAAAGAATTGCGTGCATCGATCTGACCGTCAGTCCGCGATCCACATCTAAAGCGGACGTGGGGTGGTGTGGTGGTGGTGCACGTAGCCAGCTGCTCAGCTGACACTCCTCACCTTTTAGTTCGTGATGATGGTCAGATGACGAGCCCGCAGCCGGGTTTCTTCTCGTGCAACATGTTGAAACACGTGTGGCCTCAAACCCTCAACCTTCACGCAGGCGATGCATGCGAAATCACCATCTCTATTTTTATCACCGTGACGTCGTTATCGGTACCTGCCTGGACCCTGCACAGCATGTGAGGCACGCCCGATCTTTTTCCTACCAATTCCATGATCAGGACATCTCCTATGAGCCTGTTCAAACCACGGACAAAACACAGACAAATCTATCCGTTTGAGCAGCGATCCGATAGGGGAGGACACGGCAAAAGTTGGATAGGCCCTATGGGGCTGCTTACTTAGGGGCGGTGGCCCACAAACGGCCGATTTGAACATTAAAAAAACTAAACCCTAGCTACAGCCGGCCAGCGCTCGCCGGAGCTACTCGTCCTCGTCGTCGAGGATGATGTAGTCGGGCTCATGAAACAGGTGACCCAACAGACCTGAGGGACGCGGCGGCATGGCCGGCTGGGCGGGGCCGGTGGCGCCTCCGGCAGCTCCAGGGGTGGCCCTGTCGACTCCCAGGTCATGCCGACCAGGGGCCGGAACCACCTGGGGTAGCGACGCAGCGCCTCCGCGCGCTCCTCCTCCTCCTCCTGGGCCGTCATCCTGGCGGCCTCCGCCGCCACCAGGGCCGCCTCACTGGCCTCCCGCATTGCCGCCGCCAGTGCCAGGGCCTTCTTCGCCGCCTCTGTAGCCTCCGCCGTTGCCACGGCCGCCAGGTCTGCGGCCATCTCGCGCTCCTCCTCCTCTTTCCGCGCCCTGACCTCCATGGCCGAGTCGTGGAGGGTCGTGCCCAGGCCCTCCCACATCACCTCGTCGGAGACGGGCTCGCCCTCCTCCTCATCCTTCACCGGAGCGCGCACGGGGCTGCCGATGCGCAGTGTGTCCGCGGCCGCGCGCCGTCTGTGGCTACAAGGGAGGTTCGCGCGGGGGGGGGGGGGGGTACTGCGAGGGGCCGCGCGTGGTGCGGGAACCGAAGTAGGCGCGCCGATGGAGGTCGTGCTCGTCGGCGAACCAAGTGACTCAGTAGGGAATGTCCAGCGCAAACGTCGGATGCGTGCGCAGGTCCTCAGGGAGCTCCTCCCACCGGCGGAGGATCTCGTTCTCCCGCGTGAGGTCTTCCCTTGGGACCGGTGGGACCGGAATTCTCTCCGGATTGAGGTGTCACCTGTCCGCAAGGTGCACGTCCGTCCATGGTACTAGGAACGCATTGTCCCAGTACCACTGGCACTTGTCGGCGTTGACGTACGGGCGCTGCTGCACGCGGTGGTCGTCCTCTTCCTCAACGTCTGCGACTGCCGGCGGCGCAAGTTCGAAAGGGGGAGGGGATGGAGGGGACGCGGCGGCGTGAGGACGAGGCCTCCTTGTCGTCCCCCCTAGCCACCAACGGCGGGGCATCCTGGCGGTGGGGAGAGCGGCGGCGCCTGAGCTAGGTTTTTGGGCGATGGAGAGAGCGGCGGGGACGGAGAGAGAGCGGGGGACTGGGGGCGGTTGTGGGGACGAGAAGGGATGCGTGGCAAGTAATAGGGTGGGGTGGACAGCCGAAGGGGCGTCGTGCCGCTGACGGGCGGGTCACCCCGTCGCGCACGCCCGGGTGAGAGCGCGTCCGCGCGGTGTCCGCGATCGCTCAAACCTGACCAAATTTGGGCCGGATTTGAGCAGGCCCGGACAAAAAACGGACGCGGTCACGAGACCGGCAGCGCCGTAGGAGCCTGCTTTTCGGCCTGGCTGCTCAAATCGGGGCTTTCCGGGCCAAGTATGGAGCCCCGTAGGAGATGTCCTTAGAGCATCTTCAACGGTAGCGCCGTACCGTTGTGCCCTAAAACGCCTTTACAGTGCGCGCTCGGTAGCTCTATACCATCACGTCGGCAATAGAGATTCTAGTGGCCAAAAACTACAACGCGCGTATTGCGGAGCTTCATCGGACGCGCAAAACCCGTTGACAAATGGTCATCAACTAGATCCACCGGAATACCATATGCCAACGTAGCAAAGCGGTTGTCACCTTTTGACAAGTGTTGTCGCCAAGCTCTTCGGCGGCATTGCTTCTTTGCATGAAAAAGCGGTCATGCTTCATCACGTCCTCCATAATCTTTTTGAACAACTCGGTGCTCATCCTAAAACATCGATCTTGTACAAAAAAAAAAAAAAAAAAATCCTAAAACATCGATGAAAATATTTCTCAGAATATATGGGATCCTCCGCAAAACAGCTCCGCATCAATTTTTGTGGCCATCAATCCATTCTCTCTACCCCGAACAGACCCACCGTGCTTCGGTTTCTTGTTGGCGTGCAAAGCCAAAATAGTAGCAATGTCATGTTCCTCTTGGAGATCTCATTCTTTGTCAGACAAATCATAATCATAAGAAGAACTCATCTACAAATATAGGTTGGCTATTATTCTTCAAACTAGAAAGCTAGCGATTGTAAAATGAACACATCAGCGCCTGTCATATCTTTTAGGTATTGCATCGAATACCTTGCACGTGGGGGGACGGGGCACTACCAACGGGCGTGGGAGCTCAGGCGCGGCAGACCGTTGCTCGAATCAGCGGCGGAGGAGAGCTCACGGAAGCGGAAGCCGACTAAGTTCTACCGGCGCGTCCCCTCATGGGTGGCCATGTGTGCGGCGGTGGCGGGTGAGAGCTGTGCGCGTCGTGTGGGAGCTACGAGCGGCGACGGAGTGGCACGGCAGCGGGAGGATTTGGGCGGCAGGAGAAGGAGGGAAAGTGGAGTGAAGCTGCCATGGACACGCGCTAAAATTTGACCGGGGGTCGGAAAATCGCGCATTCGCTCGACCATCGCACGCGGGGGAGTAGACGCTCAATTTCTCGGGCGCTGGATGGAGCTTTTCTCCACACGCTAGCCAAATTTTACAGCGCGCTTGGGTTCAAGCGCCGCGTTTTGGCCCACGCACGCTAAACTGACGTTTTTTCCCACGGGGCGCTAGTTTACATCGACTGTTGGAGATGCTCTTAGGTAACAGAAGTGGCAGAGCTTCATGAAAATAATAGAGGGGGCCAGAGGAGATTAACTGAGAGATGAGGGGCCTGTCTAAATAAAATCACATATATGGGGGTCAAAAAATGCTAAATTATGAGTAGTAGCATGAAAAATTTCTGTGAATAGGGGGGCATGGCCCACCTTGGACACAACTAAGCTCTGCCCCTGGATGGTAGATAATGGATAATCAACTCGATCAGTTCAGCACCATCAGTCATGGTCAGCTCGACGCCTAACAGCAACAACAACAGATACAGAAAAACGAACTATTCTCAACAAAACTATGTTTTAGAAGGGGCAAAAACATGGTTACCAGATACTCAAAACAATCACCGTATTTATTTAGTAATTTGATTTTTTAAGCCTACGCAAAACACCAAATGTTAGCACAAGGGAATTTTCAGCGTCCGAACGTCACACCGCCGTCTCCTGAGCTTGGTTCACCCAGCCACCTGTCACTCCATTCCCTCATGGAGCTCTTCATGACCCCCTACTGAGCCCCAGCGAGGCATGTGAGTTCCCCCTGTTGTATGTATGCCTAAAAGGTAATAATATTATTACATCTATTTCATAATTATGATTTATGTTACTATACTATAAATGACGTGTCTCTTGAGTGTTAGATTCACAGGAAAACCCACGCTCACGTGTAGTGACATAAAAATATATTTTATACCCTAGTCTTGCTTTTTCAGACCAATTTGTTGCATGCTTGATGATTGCGGGTATCGCTCTTCGCGCTGAACTCGAGCTCTGGGGCGTTCTTCTTTGTGAGGGGCATCACGGAGTGGTCCGTGGTTTTTGCTATCTCCTCCAATTTTTCTTGCATCCCGAAAGATTTGGCGATTTCGTTGAACTCGATGTCGCACTTGTTGGATTTCTGGAAGTCACCGTCAATGGTGATTGTGCCATACTCCCCTGGTAGTTTGAACTTCAAATAGGCGTAGTGTGGGACTGTCATGAATCTTGCGAATGTTGTTCGACCAAGAATGGCGTGGTACTGTGAGGGCCAGTCGACTACCTCGAAGTCAAGAAATTCTCTCCTGTAATTGCTTCGGTTGCCTAGCACCACCTCCAGATTGATTGTTCCGAGTGGGCGGATCGCTTTTCCTGGAACTATCCCGTGGAAGGATGTCTCCGATTCCGCGAGTCCGTCCAAGTTCCTGTTCATCCGACGGAGTGTGTCTGCGTAGATGATGTTGATACGGCTGCCCCCGTCCATGAAGACGCGAGCCAGCTCGTAGTTGCCAATTTGCGCTTGGATGACCAGCGCGGCGTGTCCTGGTCGATAGACTCGTGGGGAATGGTCTTCCTTGGAGAAAATTATTGGTTGATCCGCTATCTTCAGGTACTTGGGCTTTGTAGGTGGGGCTTGCACAGCCATGCATATTTGTCGTGTGTTCGTCTTCTGGACCCTGTGTGATGGACAGACCTTTTGTATCATGCCTAAGAGCCCCGCTGGGTTCGGGTATGCGTTGCCTCCTTGGTTTGCGACGGGCGTCGCAGGTAGTGCGGCTAGCATCCCGTTCTGGTTTCTTGGTGGAGGCAAGGGTTGTGGCGGTTGGAATCCCTGGCTACCTCCTCCTGGAAGCTGCGGGTAGCCTTGACTAACTGTTGTTCTGTTTTTCTTTGAGAAGGCCTCGTGTATGTCGATGATCTTTCGGCAATCCTTGACAAGGTGTGTTGCCTTAGTTTTCTCCGTGCGCTTATCTGTAAATAGATGTAGCGTGCAGTATCCATCGAGGTCCTCCTTGGAAGTTTTATCCTCCGTCTTCGGTTTCCACTCGCGATTTCCACGGCGTCCATTATCGCGGCTTCACGTGAACTCTGACGCCACTAGTTCTTCTCGGTCGTCGTGGTTGTAATACTTCCTTCTTTTCTTTTGACCGTGGCGATCGTCTTCGGGTGCGGGCGAGGATGCCCTTTCGTTGCGCACTGAGTCCTCTCCGTTAGCCCATCTGTCGGCTATGATCATTAGCTCTCCGATAGATTTGGGCGCGGTTCGTCCCAGTTCTTCTCTGAAAGCAGTTCGTCGAGCGCCTTTTGCGAAAGCTTCGACTGCTACTTCCTCTGATATGTTTTCTGCCGTGTTTCTAAGTGTGGTCTATCGCTGAATATATTCGCGGGTGGACTCGTCACTCTTCTGCTTGCAAGCTCGCAGTTCCTCAATGGTCGCTGGTCTTTTATAGGTTGCCTGGAAGTTTTAGCAAAAGTCAAAGTGTAGATCGTCCCATGACCCGTAGCAAGCCTTTGGCCTTGACTCGAGCCAGCTGCGTGCTGCTCCCACCAGGTGCAAGTTGAGGTACTGCATAGCCGTGTTTTTGTTCCCACGTTGGCATTTTACTGCCGTGAGGTAGTCTGACAGCCAGGATGAAGGTTCGAGTGAACCGGCGTATTTCGTCACTTCCGTACTGAGCTTGAACCGTTTGGGTAGAGGCGCCTCGCGAATGCTGCGAGCGAAGCATAGTGCGCCACAGGTCTCGTCGTCAGAAGAGGTGGATGGGGAACGTGCACGGTTCCTTGCTGCTCGTGCTTTGTCCACCCTGGTTTGCATGATGTCTGATCGCGCGTTGTATCCTGGTTGATCACGGTCGATTTCCTTCATTGGCTCCTTGTTGCAATGTCGTGAACGGCCGATGCGATGTCGCGAGCTGCGATCTCGATCCCTTGGAATGCCATCGCTGCTACTCAGACTATCACTGCATCGTCTGGCTTCTTTTCCTCGGGCGCGACGAGGTGATTTTTCCTTCCCGGGCGATGTGCTCCTGTGCCTGCGGGGTGCTTCCTTGTCTCTTTGCTCTGCTGCCTTTTTGCGATCGTAGGAAGCGAGGCTTGCGGCTGCCATGCCCAATCCTTTCTGAACCTGCTTGTATTGTTCTGCACGGGGGTCGTTTTCCCCTGGTTGGTTTATCTGCATGTAGGTGGCGGCGGCTAGTACCGCGGCAGCATGAGTTTGCGGGTGGACGTTTCCATCCTCGTCGACGCGCATAAGGGAAGGCCCGAGTGATTTGCTGATTCCGCTCAGGGACTCGCCATCCATAGTCGCGGTCTTTGAAGCGTATCCTTTTCTCGCAGGGCGATTCCCGACTGAAGGTGTCAAGGATAGCGCGGCTCGGCGCTGGCTTGACTCATCTGCTAATCTCTTTCGCCCGGCTAGATCTCTCCGAGCTTCTTTTATTGCTGTAGTCACTCTCACTAGATGGTAGTGGTAGGCCGTCATGTCCTTGTGAGGGCTCCGACTTCGGGTGGCTTACTCGTGCGGAGGGCCTCTTTTGCTCGGAGCCAGGCATCTCGCGAGACGCCGATCGTAGCACGTTCTGTTGCGCTGTGTTCAGTTTCTTCGGGTGGATCTCCTGACCCTGACATGCAGACTGTTGGAACGCATAGAGATAAACAAAACTTTTCCTACGCGATGCTTCCAAGATCTAGCCGAGGTAGAAGGCCACGAGTATTACCACTAGACGCGCAGGTGCGGATTATCGATGCAGCGCGTCGGGGCAGTGCAGTCCCACGATCCGGTCCGGCCGATCCAATCCCTCGAACGTCGAAGTGCTGAACGTACAGCACCTCTGCCGGTATCCACACGTACGAGGAGGAGCTCCGACGGCGGACTGCTAGGTCCGGTGCGGCGGCTGGACTGAGTGGGGCTAGGGTTACCAACGCATGGGAGAGTGGACTAACGTGCCCGTTGGGCAACCTGCGCCCCTCTTTATATAGCGTATGGTAATGGGATGCACAACACTTGTGGCCCATTCCCTCTGTGAGTCCGACTCACTAACTCAGTCCATTTCCGGTTCGGGTCCAACCCAACCAATACTTGCTCCCGCTCTTAAGTGTGCGACCCTGCAGGCTCATGGCGACTTGGACACGATTGGAGTCCTACTCTCAATCGATCAATCGGTAGCGGCTCCTAGCAGAACGTGCCGACTCCCAAGTACCATTGAGTCATGACGACATACCTTTCAATGTGATATTCATCTTAGTCCCTTTTGCCTCACGATATACCTTGTCGAGCTATAGGCGATTTATCGTCATCCCTTAAATAGCTCAACTCTCTTCTCGATCTGTGACATGTGATTCATCTGACTAACTCTTAGTCAACCGACACAGTTAACACTTAACTGAGTCGCGCATGGCCATGCTTCCTGAATCATATCACTCGAGAGGGCCCAGAGAATATCTCTCCATTCGGAGGGGCAAAATCCCATCTTGATTATCCACATCACGCAGCTTGCTTCTCATTCGACCCGAACTCTGCCTTTATAGTTGCCTTGTCACAGAACAACGTTTGACAGAACCTAAGTCGGTGATCCACAACTCGGATTGTGCGACAACCTCAAGTCTAAGGATTACATTGATTGAGACATGCAAATGACGACTTGATCGTTGCATCTCAATGTGGGTCAGTCCGACTTGCTAAACTCTTTAGCCAAGTCCGTGAACGTTGGAATGGCATCACCATGCCCATGACAAGTGGAACCGTGTCATCAGCCAACACTCACATTAGTCTAGGGTGTGTGTCCAGCACAACCTTTAACGACCAAGGACAATTAGTATGAACAACATGAATACATAGTTCCACAATCGAATCACATATTCAATGACATATATCAGATGTTCAAACCAAAGGACAACTTAATAACTTTACGAATACATTGGGAATTACATCATCTATGATTGCCTCTAGGGCATATTCCCAACAGTCTCCCACTTGCACTAGAGTCAATCATCTTGGCATCATATGCCTAGGCATCGAATGCCCATGCCTCTCGTGTGCACCTCATGCTTAGGCTGTGGTAGCGCCTTTGTCAACGGATCTGCAATGTTTGCATCCGTGTGTACTTTGCATAACTTGATATCGCCTTGTTCGACAAACTGGCGAATGAGGTGGTACCGCATGAGTATATGTTTGTTCTTCTGGTGTTGTCTAGGTTCCTTGGCCTGTGCGATAGCACCATTGTTGTCACAATATACGTCCAAAGGATTGGACGCGCCCTGAACCACACCAAGATCAATCAGGAGGTTCCTGATCCAAACAGCTTCCTTTGCCGCCTCTGAGGCAGCAATATACTCAGCCTCTGTTGTAGATGCAGACACCGTATCTTGCTTGGAACTCTTCCAGATCACAGCCCCTCCGTTCATCACGAACACGTATCCAGATTGCGAACGAGAATCATCTGAGTCGGTGAGATAACTCGCATCCGTGTAACCCTTTACACTGAATTCCTCATCACCTCCATAAACTAGGAACATTTCCTTAGTATTTCTCAAGTACTTAAGGATGTTTTTAACCGCTGCCCAGTGGGCTTTGCCAGGGTCAGCCTGGTATCTGCTCGTAACACTTAGAGCATAGGAAACATCTGGCCTAGTACAAATCATGGCATACATGATGGATCCGATTGCCGAAGCATACGGAATCACACTCATCTGACTTCGCTCATCAGTCGTCGAAGGACACTGAGTCTTGCTAAGTTTTATACCATGGGACATCGGTAAGAATCCCTTCTTGGACTCTTCCATTTTGAATTTCTTCAAAACCTTGTCCAAATAAGAACTCTGACTCAATCCAATGAGCCGCCTTGATCTATCTCTATAGATCCTGATTCCTAATATGTAAGTTGCCTCACCCAAATCCTTCATTCAGAAACTCCTTTCCAATGACTCTTTGGTTTCTTGCAACATCATGACATCATTTCCAATCAGTAATATGTCATCCACATATAAGATTAGAAAATTTACTTTGCTCCCACTAAACTTCTTGTATAAACAAGAATCATGATCGCTCTTGATGAAGCCAAACGATTTGACTACCTCATCAAAGCGAATGTTCCAACTCCGAGATGCTTGCTTCAACCCATAAATGGATTTCTGAAGTTTGCATACCTTGTCAGCGTTAGCTGGATCGACAAAACCTTCGGGCTGTATCATATACACGTCCTCAGTTAAATTTCCATTAAGGAAAGCCGTCTTGACATCCATCTGCCATATCTCATAGTCGAAATAGGCTGCTATGGCTAACATGATCCGAATTGATTTAAGCATCGCTATGGGCGAGAAGGTCTCGTCGTAGTCAACTCCTTGAACCTGTCGGAACCCCTTCGCGACAAGTCGTGCTTTATAGACGGAAATATTTCCATCCATATCAATTTTCTTCTTAAAGATCCATTTGCACTCGACGGGTCTTGCACCGTCAGGCAGATCAACCAAATTCCAAACTTGGTTTTCATCCATGGACTTTAACTCGGATCTCATGGCTCCAAGCCATGACTCGGAATCAGATCCCACCATCGCTTCCGAATAAGTTGCCGGCTCATTACTGTCTAACAGTAAGACATCTCGAGCACTCTGTAATCTGGCAGATCTCCATGGTTCAGGTGCTGTAACCGGCGTAGGTACCACGACCGGCTCCGCCTCCAAGGCGTTCGCCGACTCTCCCCTAGTCGGTTCCTCTCGAATTTCTTCGATTTGCACTGTGCTCCCACTGACTTCCCGAATGAGAAACTCTTTCTCAAGGAAGACACCATTCCGAGCGACAAACACTTTGCCCTCTTCCCGGTTGTAGAAGTAGTACCCCAAGGTTTCCCTCGGATACCCCACGAAAATACACTTATCCGACTTGGGCGTGAGCTTGTCCGACTGAAGTCGCTTGACAAATGCTTCACAACCCCAAATCTTAAGAAAAGACAAACTTGGCTTTTTACCAGTCCACATCTCATGTGGTGTCTTCTCTACTGACTTTGATGGTACTCTGTTTAGTGTGAAAGCTGCAGTTTCTAGACAATAACCCCAAAATGATAAAGGTAGATCTGTCCGACTCATCATTGATCGTACCATGTCCAACAAGGTCCGATTTCTCCGTTCCGATACACCGTTTCTCTGCGGTGTACCCGGCGGAGTGATTTGAGGAACTATTCCACAACTCTTTAGATGGTCATCAAACTCATGGCTCATGTACTCGCCTCCACGGTCCGACCGTAGAAACTTTATTTTCTTGCCGAGCTGATTTTGTACCTCATTCTGGAATTCCTTGAACTTTTCAAAGGCTTCCGACTTGTGTTTCATTAAATAGATATATCCATACCTACTCAAATCATCAGTGAAGGTAATGAAGTACTCATAACCACCTCTAGCTGTCGTGCTCATTGGTCCACATACATCACTATGTATTAGTTCCAACAAGTCGGACGCCCTTTCACAACTCCTTGCAAAAGGTGTCTTGGTCATCTTGCCTAGTAGGCATGATTCGCATGTCTCGAATGACTCTAAGTCAAACGAAGTTAGAAGTCCATCATCATGGAGCTTCTTCATGCGCTTCCAACTTATATGACCAAGCCGACAGTGCCAAAAATAAGTCATATTCAGATCATTTGGTTTTCACCTTTTAACATTTATGTTATAGACCGATTCACTATCAAGATTTAAAATAAATAACCCGTTCTGAACGGGTGCAAAGCCATGAAACATATCTTTCAGATATAAAGAACAACCATTATTCTTAATATTTGACTCATAACCTTGTCTCATCAAACATGAGGCGGAAATAATGTTTCGACTAAGCGCTGGAACATAATAACAATTATTTAGTTCCAAAATAAATCCTGAAGGTAAATGAAGTTGCATCGTGCCGACTTCCAACGCAGCGACTCTCGCCTTGTTGCCGACCCGAATGTCAACCTCTCCTCTTGCCACGCTCCTAGTTCTTACCAGTCCCTGCAACGAGTTGCATATGTGAATAACTGATCCGGTATCATATACCCAAGAACTATTAGGCGCATCAGCAAGATAAATGTCTATAACATTGCACACAAGCGTACCTGAGTTGGAAATCACACCTCCACTCTTGGCTCTGTCAGCCAAATAGTTGGTGCAGTTCCTCTTCCAGTGGCCATCTTGCTTGCAATAAAAGCAGTTGGATCCGGCTGTAGGAGAAGGTTTAGTCTTTGAGGGAGCACTCTGGACAGGGCCATGGGTACTACCTCCTGACTTATCCTTCTTCTTCTTCTTAGTCCAAGAACTCTTCTTGAACTTAGCCTTATTCTGCACCATCAACACTTGACTGGTGTCTTTCTTGATATCAGCCTCTGCCGTTTTGAGCATCCCATGTAATTCAGTGATACTCTTATCCATACCATGCATATGGTAGTTCGAGATGAACGAACCATACGCACTAGGAAGAGAGTTCAGAATTATATCAGTAGCGAACTCTTCGTTAATTGGGAAGCCCAGCCGATCCAAAGACTGTATGTAACCAATCATCTTGATTACATGCGGACTCAGTGGATCGCCGTCTTTCAGCTTACAGCCAAGCAAAGCTTGAGAGACTTGATACCTCTCAGTCTTTGCTTGAGCCTGGAACATACTTTTGAGGCTTTCGATCATATCGTAGGCCTCAACATTCTCGAACTGCTGCTGCAAGTCCGGTTCCATGTGTGCAAGCATAAGACAGCTAATTTCCGTAGACTCATCTCTAGTCTTACGGTAGGCATTTGTGACAGCGACAGTCGCATCATCATCAGGCTCTTCTGGAAGTGGAGTTTCTAGAACATGTTCTTTCTTGTCATGCTTGAGGACTATCCTCAGATTACGATACCAATTGGTGAAATTAGTTCCATTAAGCTTATCTTTCTCTAGGATTGACCTCAACGCAAACGTGGACAACTGAGGAAGGTTGCTAGGTGCCATTGATCTACAACAGAAAATATGCAAAAACACTTAAGACATGTATTCATAAAAGAGCAGGCATATTAAACATTTTAATACTTATGCTCCCACTAGAACTAACATCCCTCCGATGGTTGCTAAGTGATTCAAGATCCTAAATAAGCAAGCCGACTAGTGAGCTTTAGCATCACCGCTAACCGTCAAGTGATCTAGGTAGGCAACACCTTGCCAATCGTATCCCTATACGACTCTTGTTAGTTGGGTGGCATCACATGCCCCGGCTCCCAACCTACCTCGCCCCGAGCCCCACAACCGTTGTGATGGACTCGTCTAGATTACCAAGTGCTTCTGCTTGTAAGAGTCCGACTCAAACCCACCTAACCGGAAAGAATTGGTAGCACCTCAATTTTATGAGCCCACTACCAAGAATGTCCGACTTGTGATGGTGCAGCACTGGCGGGGCGACCGACTAGACCTTATTTGAGGGATTAAAGAATCTACCAACTATCTAAATAGAGGTAAAATAGAGACATAACAATAACACAAATAAAGCAATTATAATGTGAAATGGTATGGCTCTCTTCATGGTGATCTCCATCTCCACAAAGTTTGTAAGTTGACTCGTGCCAACTCTTGTCATGTGCCATCTTACTCCATGTAGCCGACTTGTACATCGACTTGCATGCCTTCCGGATTCTCCAACAAGCTACACTAGCTAGTAAATGAAAAATTACATAGAGAACCCGACACGCAGGCCGGTATACAATAAAATGACAGCACCTAGGCTCCAGCCGGCTGACATAAACATGATACGCAGATCACGTATGGATTACACACATTACATGCACGTAAGCCATACCATTCACAACTTCCTGCAAAAACAAGTTATGCATAGATACGATATCTACCGGTGTTGTGAAACTCGCAACGACATCTAAGGCGCTACGACAGGGCGAAGCCGGCGGTCCCACGTTGGCATTTTACTGCCGTGAGGTAGTCTGACAGCCGGGATGAAGGTTCGAGTGAACCGTCGTATTTCGTCACTTCCGTACTGAGCTTGAACCGTTTGGGTAGAGGCGCCTCGCGAATGCTGCGAGCGAAGCATAGTGCGCCACAGGTCTCGTCGTCAGAAGAGGTGGATGGGGAACGTGCACGGTTCCTTGCTGCTCATGCTTTGTCCACCCTGGTTTGCATGATGTCTGATCGCGCGTTGTATCCTGGTTGATCACGGTCGATTTCCTTCATTGGCTCCTTGTTGCAATGTCGTGAACGACCGATGCGATGTCGCGAGCTGCGATCTCGATCCCTTGGAATGCCATCGCTGCTACTCGGACTATCACTGCGTCGTCTGGCTTCTTTTCCTCGGGCGCGACGAGGTGATTTTTCCTTCCCGGGCGATGTGCTCCTGTGCCTGCGGGGTGCTTCCTTGTCTCTTTGCTCTGCTGCCTTTTTGCGATCGTAGGAAGCGAGGCTTGCGGCTTCCATGTCCAATCCTTTCTGAACCTGCTTGTATTGTTCTGCACGGGGGTCGTTTTCCCCTGGTTGGTTTATCTGCATGTAGGTGGCGGCGGCTAGTACCGCGGCAGCATGAGTTTGCGGGTGGACGTTTCCATCCTCGTCGACGCGCATAAGGGAAGGCCCGAGTGATTTGCTGATTCCGCTCAGGGACTCGCCATCCATAGTCGCGGTCTTTGAAGCGTATCCTTGTCTCGCAGGGCGATTCCCGACTGAAGGTGTCAAGGATAGCGCGGCTCGGCGCTGGCTTGACTCATCTGCTAATCTCTTTCGCCCGGCTAGATCTCTCCGAGCTTCTTTTATTGCTGTAGTCACTCTCACTAGATGGTAGTGGTAGGCCGTCATGTCCTTGTGAGGGCTCCGACTTCGGGTGGCTTACTCGTGCGGAGGGCCTCTTTTGCTCGGAGCCAGGCATCTCGCGAGACGCCGATGGTAGCACGTTCTGTTGCGCTGTGTTCAGTTTCGTCGGGTGGATCTCCTGACCCTGACATGCAGACTGTTGGAACGCGTAGAGATAAACAAAACTTTTCCAACGCGATGCTTCCAAGATCTAGCCGAGGTAGAAGGCCACGAGTATTACCACTAGACGCGCAGGTGCGGATTATCGATGCAGCGCGTCGGGGCAGTGCAGTCCCACGATCCGGTCCGGCCGATCCAATCCCTCGAACGTCGAAGTGCTGAACGTACAACACCTCTGCCGGTATCCACACGTACGAGGAGGAGCTCCGACGGCGGACTGCTAGGTCCGGTGCGGCGGCTGGACTGAGTGGGGCTAGGGTTCCCAACGCATGGGAGAGTGGACTAACGTGCCCGTTGGGCAACCTGCGCCCCTCTTTATATAGCGTATGGTAATGGGCTGCACAACACTTGTGGCCCATTCCCTCTGTGAGTCCGACTCACTAACTCAGTCCATTTCTGGTTCGGGTCCAACCCAACCAATACTTGCTCCCGCTCTTAAGTGTGCGACCCTGCAGGCTCATGGCGACTTGGACACGATTGGAGTCCTACTCTCAATCGATCAATCGGTAGCGGCTCCTAGCAGAACGTGCCGACTCCCAAGTACCATTGAGTCATGACGACATACCTTTCAATGTGATATTCATCTTAGTCCCTTTTGCCTCACGATATACCTTGTCGAGCTATAGGCGATTTATCGTCATCCCTTAAATAGCTCAACTCTCTTCTCGATCTGTGACGTCATGTGATTCATCTGACTAACTCTTAGTCAACCGACACAGTTAACACTTAACTGAGTCGCGCATGGCCATGCTTCCTGAATCATATCACTCGAGAGGGCCCAGAGAATATCTCTCCATTCGGAGGGGCAAAATCCCATCTTGATTATCCACATCACGCAGCTTGCTTCTCATTCGACCCGAACTCTGCCTTTATAGTTGCCTTGTCACAGAACAACGTTTGACAGAACCTAAGTCGGTGATCCACAACTCGGATTGTGCGACAACCTCAGGTCTAAGGATTACATTGATTGAGACATGCAAATGACGACTTGATCGTTGCATCTCAATGTGGGTCAGTCCGACTTGCTAAACTCTTTAGCCAAGTCCGTGAACGTTGGAATGGCATCAGCATGCCCATGACAAGTGGAACCGTGTCATCAGCCAACACTCACATTAGTCTAGGGTGTGTGTCTAGCACAACCTTTAACGACCAAGGACAATTAGTATGAACAACATGAATACATAGTTCCACAATCGAATCACATATTCAATGACATATATCAGATGTTCAAACCAAAGGACAACTTAATAACTTTACGAATACATTGGGAATT
Organism: Alopecurus myosuroides; assembly: GCA_028641055.1. Lineage (NCBI taxonomy): Eukaryota > Viridiplantae > Streptophyta > Magnoliopsida > Poales > Poaceae > Alopecurus > Alopecurus myosuroides. The sequence continues at coordinate 227,943,592 of CM054060.1, read as the reverse complement.
ACATCATCTATGATTGCCTCTAGGGCATATTCCCAACACAGACCTGAGCCAGATATGGCCTGCGAGTCCTAGGCGTAGCTTGGGAGGCCCTCCTGATCCGAGAAGGTTCCTATGTAGAGAGGGTATGGAAGTTGTTGGTGTTGAGGCGGATAGATTTGCCGCTTTTCACCAAGTCGCGATCTTCGTGTTGAGGTCGCGAATCGACAGCTCCTGGGCTAGAGATCGACCCAGATTTCGATCCTTCGGGGTCGGTGAAGTGGTGGATCCCTTCTTTGTTGGTGTAGAATTGGAAGCTTCCAAACGTCAGGGTGATGCTCCTCTCGAGGTCGCTAAATACCAGGCGTGATTCCGGCGAGTGCGGGGTGACGATGACTGATCCGATTCGGACCGGGTTGGTCGGAGTCGAAGCCGCGGGGTTCCAACGTGAGTTGGTCATCGATGAGGCCGAAGATGCCGGAGATCCAGCGCCCGCCGTTCCCACAGACGACGCCAATTGTCGAATCTGCATCTCAACAAGTCCCTCGGGTGAACCCATAGATTTTTGATTAGGAGAACGTCTAGGCGTTGGTGACAATCGACGGTTAGACAGGGGGTACGATTTACCCAGGTTCGGGGCCCTCGTAGAGGTAAAACCCTTACTCCTGCCTCTGACGATCTGTAATAACGAGTAGATCGGTTACAATGGGGGGTTGCTCAAGTTGAGAGTATGATCTCGATCTCAAGGCTTGGTGGTGCGGTATTGCTTGTCCTTCTCCTGGTGGTTCTCCTGGCCTTATATAGGTGGCCAGGTCTAAAACTGTACCCGGGGTGGACTCAAACCCTAACCTAAAGTCGGTTACAAGTTTCCTAACTTGACCCACAAGGTCTTGCGGGTGGGCTTCAACTGGGCCTTCTAGGATAGTATACGGCATCTCCTCTTGGGCTTAGATCTTGGGACTTGGACCGGGTATCCTTACCCGATAGGTCCAGGGCTCATCCTTTCGTCAGTGTTTTCTTGGTCATGAATATAGTTTATGTCAGTATCAATGGATAGCATATTGTTGGAAGGAATAATATGGCTGGGTATACCCTAGAATTTGATGTGCTAAGAAATTCTATTTTGATGTCTTTTATTCTTAGTGACATATCACAACAAGATTATATTACGATATATTATTTGACCATGAGGTTATCGGGGTTGTATATTCTAGAGATTTTACTTTGATATTATCAAGTGTCACACCGTAAATCGTGTGAAGAAAACGGTAGCTATTGGTTAATTCTAAATAAGCATATTATCTTGATGTTCTCAAATAGTAATTACTCCTCCATAAAAAAAAGGATATACAAATTGGGCCCACTGGGTATGCGTGATATCTAGATGTTCCGTAGACAATACGTAATGATGCATCATATGAGATATCATAATACAATAGAAAGTAAAAGAAGCTTACCCGAGATAAATAAAGGTATAGTTAAGCAAAAATTGTTCCACGGCAATGCCAGAATCCATAATCTTGGGTAAGTTCGGTATCACGAGTAATGAGAATATCGTATATAACAAACAGGTTCAGTAGAGTGTCTTTTGCATAGTGAGTAGGAGTGAATATGGGCGTACATGGCTCCGCTATAGATTATTGAGATGGAAAGAGTTTCCAATATCATGTCCACACACTATCGAACCTGTAGGGGTAACACACTTAAGTTAGGTCTGGTTTATGTATATATTGATAGCTTCGGATCAACAAGGAGTATCATCGGAACTATGTTTCCACGTGATGGATATATAACATATATCAGAGAGAATTTATAAATAGGGGATTGGATGTCATGGAGTAATAGAAACAGTTTCTAGTTTCTATTCCTATCGGAATTTAGTCCGGAGTATTTCCGAAAGAGAAATTAAGTTGCGCGATTTCTGGAGCATGTGTAGGGGGACATGAGATGTCCCCGGATATTTGAAATATGCTTATGTAAATCTTTAGAAAAATTTCGATGATTTTATCTATAAGGTTCATGGGGTTCCAGAAGAGTTTCGGGCAAAAACCGGGAAGGGGAAGTGCTGGGGGGGGCAGATCTGGCCCCATAACCGCGCCCGTTATTCAGTGGCTGCCAAGTGGGTCCAAGGGCCACAAGAAAGACACATTACACTCTTCCGGAACTCTATAGCACTTGTAGAATTAAGTTTATGTCATCATGCTACAACCATTATAGCACTTGAAAAGTGAGTTTTCAAAGGAAAATATTTGTGCGTGTGTGAAGACATAAACAAAGAAGAGTTCCTAATCTTGTCTCTAATATTAGCTTATAGTTTGTGAGATGATCACATTTTCCTGATCATGGACTTGGATGGAAGTCTAGCAAAACATAAGAGTTTATTGTTAGAGTAACAATATTACTGAACCGACCCAAGTGTATGTTGTCGCCAAAAGAGACTAAACAATCATGTGTATTTTAGCAAATATATATGAATTTGAAATTGACTATAATTTCTATACTATGAGAATATCTAGTGACCGCACAATCAAAAGTTATACTTTGGATATCATTAACCGTGTTGCCGTAACTGGGGATCATAACGGTGATATCAAGGTATGACCTAGAAAGTGTAATGGAACCAAAATCGTTCAAGACCAGCACTTAACTCTTTTAGACGATAGAGAGATGCGCACTATATTCCCTCTCAGTATCACCAATGACATATCGTCTGGCCAGATTTATCACAAGGTCATCGGGGGTATGGATGAGAAAATAGGACGATATCGGTAACGATTTTTATGTGTTATGATCAAAGAATTTGATCATATTAGATCACATAGTATATTCTAATGATATTGTTGGTATCGTGAAGTTAATGAAATAAGTACAATGAGTAACTTATAAGTCTCCCTCGCTGTTCTAAAACACACAGGAACCATCATGGGCGTCCACGGTCCCGCTGTCGGTTATTGTTCGGTAAGTTCCTGAACATGTTTGTGTATTATCGACCCTAGACGGGTCACATACTTAAGCCGTGCCAACCTTTACTTGAGAGAATTAATATGTTTTTATGAATGTACGATGTTGTTACGATGTCACAGAAACAAGCCCGGTGTCAATCGAAGTGGTTTCGGGGAAGTTACTAGAAAAATTATGTTGGTGTTAGCCAGAACTTATATGAGAGGTAACAGAGGACATGAGATGTCCCGGGGATTTAGGAAAAAAATTATAATATCGTTAGATAATATTGATGATTTTATCTACAGGGGTTAAGTGGTCCGGAGGAGTTTCGGGGACTTGCCATATAGAGGGTGGGGGAGTACCGGGAGAGGGTAGATTTCCCCCTCACCGATGAACCCTATTTTGTGGGGCTTCCGGGTGGGCCCTAGTAGCTTCACAAGTTGGTACTCATCGTTCTGGTATTTTTCCTGAAATTACTGCAGAGAAAAGGAGAAAATAAAAAAGGGAAAGATGAAAAAAGAAGGAAGGGAGAGGGAGGTGGAGTTTGACTCCACCCCCCAACCCAACTTGGGCAAGGGGAGGGGGTGCGACCACCTCCTTGGTGTGTCCACCCTCCTCCTAGAACAACTAGGACTCCTCCCTCCCTATGGAAAATCTTCTCCTCCCTCCCACTATATAGAGCACTGCAAGGCTCAAAGAAAAACACACAATTGGCTCTCAAGCCCCTCTCTCTCACTAGTAGAATTAGAGGGTCTAATTAGAGCCCCTCTAATTGAATTAGAGCCTCTTCTAATTGGGTTTTGAGGTGTCCTCTCCCGATTAGACCTAGCTCTTATTCTAATTTTCTCTCATGTGTTGAGAACTTTCGGTTTTATAAATATCTCCAATCACACTTGATTAGAGATATCAATTAGCAACGTCGGAAGGCTGTCTCTCTTCGTCGGTGCTGAGTCCTGGACGGCGAACCGCTGACGGGTTGACACGAGCGTATGCATGCACACCATAAGAGGGATTACACGTGTGATTCTTGACGAGGGAAGACTTAGCGACATCCTTACAATTAGGGCTAGTTCTGAGGATCTACGATTGTTTAGATCTCTTCTATGACTACATAGAATCCGTTTCCCAGTGTGTCGTGATCTTGATCCTCGCATGTATGGGCATACCTTGTTATCTCCATAGTGATCTTGGCATACTACGTAGGGATTTTTTTTTTACATTCTGCAGCCTAGACCAGCAGTGGTATTAGAGCGTATTATGCGTAGATACGATTGGGTCTAGAGCACAATTTTGTGTGGGTATTGCATAAACTTGTGGAAGTATATTAGAAAGCTCTCTAATATTCAATTTATTTTTATTGCTTCCCAATAAACCATGTTTATTTTGTTTCCGCGTCATGGTATGACTTTTTACAAACTTAGGGCAATCCTAGGACGCTCGAGTTGCCCCTGACATATCTTGCTTGATCCAAAGAAGTGCTTCAGTAGCTTTCGGTCGCACCATAGTTGGTCTCATATAATGGCATGGTGGAAGGGTCATGTGGAATGGATACACGCGGGGTCATGGTTATGAATAAGTTTAGATTGAGGTTCAAGACATTTCCACAATGTCTATGTTTCAATCACCTGCAAAGTTAATCTAGCAATGAGATTAAACATACCTCAAAGTTAATCTAGCAATGATATTAAACGTACATCCACTCTAAAACTTGCAAACAAACTGTTAGAGGCGTCTAACTTGTTTTTGCAGAGTGCGTGTGTAGTTTGGTATATCTATTGTGTTTTGACATGATGGAAATGCCAAATTATTGGCATTGTTCGACATCGAAAATTAGGCGTTCATCGTGGAGCTCGAAAGAAGTACATGATAGGAGAAAGTGGTCGTTTCTCCATCATGATAAAACTTGAAGCAATTTGAACTTTAGTGGGAATTTATCGGATTTTCTGCTATGGTGAGAATAGATGGAGATGGTGGATCCTTGTTGGAGATGCGTCAAGAATCCCCAAAGAACAAAGGCTATACCGAATCACACGAATTATAAAATTGTTCTGATGTTTATCCTTTGTTGATTGCACCTTGATTTTGTAGTAGTCATTTATTAGGGTGATTCCTCACATAAAAATATCAAGTTTGTTCGTGTTCTCCCATCATGTATCAACCATCATAATAGACTTGGGTTTGCTTCCATCACTTGTATCCAAGGGTCAACACATTATTATCGCCTGCTGGAGGGTGTGGATTGATGACTTGTATCCAAGGATCAATCCGTACGTGTAGTATCAAATGGTTGTCTTGAATTCAGACATAAAAAGTTGGAACACAATCATCAAAAGATGAGCGAGAATCGCACTGTGTGATTTGCATGGTGGCCTAAACTTTAGGTTATGATGGGTTGAGATGTATCCATCCTTCTTGTCATAATTTATTGGGATCTCGTTTCACTAAAAGTTGGTTATGAGGAATATCAATTTCAGTGGTATCATATCTTAGCTTTAGTTTTATTGAATTAAGTAGTGCTAATTTTGAACTATAGAGTCGAAATAAACTTGTTTTGTTGTATAGGTGGATCCCTTTGTTAGATATCAATTTAATCTGATGATTAGTCGTGAGCCTTTGGCTGCAAATGGAAACAATTTTTTGGAATAGTTTCATACTCTGATGGAACTTCTTAAGAACTCCCATATGGATCACATTGTAGGTCACATGCTTGGAGCTGAGGATAATGATGGACCTCATATCCAATATGACGTGTGCGTTGTCAAGGAGCTCATGCGCACATGCATTGATGGAGAGCTGGTTTATCGATTCTGTAACCATCATCCCTACTACCTAGTAGAGGAACTGAAAGCTCTATTTGAACATCAAGTGCGCAATGAGCGTTATAATCTGACTAGAGATTTTATGAATAGTCGTCTTGGACTGGATGAACCCATAAAACTTCTTGAAATAGGGATGATCAGATTAGAAAGAAAGCTCGGAGATGTTTGTTTTCCAATAACTCATGAGCATTTTTGTGATATCGAACTAGGATCACTTCCGCCAATATTTCATGGTTTTTTAAAGCTTTACAATACCATCACATATGAGTGGCCAGTTCAGATGTTGTTTGCCTTGCTCAAGGAAGCAGAAGTTGCCATTGAAGTCGGAGATCCTACATGGACTAAGACATGTATAAGAGTTATATAATCACTATTGACAAAGTTCCTGTAAGAGTCATTTGGTATGACATACTAATTGATGCTCTTACTTGCACAATTGGCGGGTACTTTGGAAGGAGAAAATGCTGGAAAGAAGAGCAGATTCTGGAATGACGTAGCAAATGCACTTGGAGAGTAGCTGGTCATCTCATGAAGTCCAAGTCAATAGGGAAGATGAACACTAGGAGTTCGAAATAATAGTTATTTTGAGTTCAGTCATTATGTAATAAATATTTTATGTTCGTGAATCTTGTTGAGATCGAATTATAAAATATGTGTAGGAATTCCAAACTTGGGAATTAAAAGGTTATGATCTTGTTTATTGTGTTATGTCAATTAGTTTATTTTGATTCAAATTATTGCTCAATTTTTGGTAATAGTTTTATGGCTTGTTAAATAAATTGGAGATGAGTCTTTTATTTCATTTATCAAAGTTGAAAAACTATCTCCAAAATATTTAATATAGCCAAAATCCAAGTGATAGGCACTTGTGAAACTAGAAATTCACGTAAGAGATGGTCGATTTCTCAATTGACTTAATTCCATTGAAGATTCAATGTGGTAAGTTAATCGTACTGATGAAGTGGAATAGATGAAATAATTGCAATTTCAATATTTCATAAAAGTCAGTGGGATTATTTTGAATCAAAAACTGAGATAAAAATTATTTGATTGAGGTAGAAAGGACTTAATGGGAGGAACCACCGTCCTTGGGCATTGAGCATGTGTGTGGTAAGTTAATCGTACTGATGAAGTGGAATAGATGAAATAATTGCAATTTCAATATTTCATAAAAGTCGGTGGGATTATTTTGAATCAAAAACTGAGATAAAAATTATTTGATTGAGGTAGAAATGACTTAATGGGAGGAACCACCGTCCTTGGGTATTGAGCATGTGAATCATGTAACTATAACATGGTTGAAAAATAAATTTTTCTTAGTAAAATAAATCATGATAAATTTTAAGAGAATCAAAATTATCGTGATAATGGAATCTTCGTGAGACAAAGATTTAAGCAATGTTATAGTTGTCAAATGTCTTTGTATAATAAAGTGAAAGCGTGAAATAAAAATAATTCTCAACCCGCTAAGAAAATATATTTTATTTATTTGTTAACGTTGGAACTTTGCCATTAATTAACTTAGAGTTATTTTAAGATAGTTCTTAGTAATCAATATTGCTCAAGTATGTTGCATAACTTATTAAATCATTTTGCATAAAACTAATAAGTTTACTGGTAGTAAATTTTCACTTTAAAATCCAAGTGTTTTAAACACATTGGATTAAGGAGAAAAGTGTCTTCTCATAAAAGAGATGCGGAAATTATATTAAGTTGGGATTGTGAATCTTTGGAGAAGGTTAAAATTAAAGGGGCAACATGTAAATATTTCCAATTCATCGTCTTATCCAGAATTTTATGTATGAGATACATAAAGTTCAAACTTGATATTAAATAAAGGTCATATGAGGAATTTTATGTAATATTCACTTTGTGATGTAGTCATCAAAATTCCAAGACAATGACCACAATATGCAAAACAAAACAATCAAGATAATAGTACTCATAAATATATGATATTGGATTATCATATAGATCCATGTTAAAATAATATATTCATTTTGACTCCAAGATTGTATCTTGAGAGTAAGTTGTAGTAATTTTAAATCACAATGAAAATGAATATTTTCACAAGAAAAATATATATGAATATTTTATATTCATAAAGTTAGTATTGATAAAATTGTTTTATCAAATACGAATAAATGATAATGATGAGTTGCAAACTTATCATATCAATTAGTTGGTGTTGTTATTGGACCAATTAGCAAATTAATTTGCTAAATGTAATTGACTTTGGATTACTAGAGTATTGGAAATATTACAAGTATGAGTATTAAGTCAGTCGCGTTAATGAAATAAGAAGAAATTCTTTTTATTATATAAAGCGAAGGGACTTAAAAGCCATTGAGAGTTCATTATGATCTTTTAATTTGGTTGGGCCTTATTGAAAGAAAGTTACCTCGTGAAAAAGATTTAAAAATTTTAAATACAATATCATAAAAGCATCTTATTAAATCTAGGATCTGTGAGATAGATTAAGGGGTTTAATAAACATGAATACATGAATATGGTGAGTGTGCTAAATGTAATTCTGGAAGAATTTTTTTATTCCAACGAGATAAATTATTTTGTCTCAAAAATTAAATGGCATGATATTTTGCAATAGACATGGCCTTCATAGTCACTGGTGAGCAAAATATAAAGATTTGAGATCAAATTATAGTATTTTTTATTTGACCAATCTCATAGTCATAGAAGAAGCACACAAGTACCGGTAGATTTCTGTTGACTAAAATTGTTTTAGTCAAGCCGGTATAAAGGAGATAAATTTAAGGAATTTTTCTTATGCAGTTAATTGTTTGTAATAAAACCAAGAAATATTGGGGTGAGAAGTACATAAATATTCAGCGGTAATATTACTACGTATAAAACGATCATTGGAATTTTTTATAGCTACAAATAATAATGTGAGAAGTATTCACATATATATATTTGTGGTGGAATTATAAAATCAAATCTTTATTGATTTTAATTCAGATTATGATTCTTCAATTGATAATACCGTATGTTGTATGACAATATCAATATTAGAGTACTATGAGTGTACTCTACAGTATTGTTCTATGGATAGTTGAAACTCAATGTTAGACATTGTTGATTGCAAGTTACTGGATAAGAGTCATTTCGACTTAGTGAGGTTTCAAATGATGTTATAATAATTCATTCAGGGACGGTTGAATTGTTAATACTATCTCGGAACCGGGTTCACACAAATCCAATTCCTAATAAATCCAAACAAAAGTTTATCACGAGTTGATAAGATCAAAATGTGAAAGACAAAAGTCTAAGTTACCACATGCATAGTGTGAGTAACACCAGAATTCCACAGGTGTTATGTCATTATACTAAATAGAATATTAGTTGACTCTAGTGCAAGTGGGAGACTGTTGTATGTATTCCCTAGATACAATAATATTCAGTTATTATTCTATCTCCAAGTTCATAATTAAGTTTATGTCATTGCTACAACCACTATAACACTTGAAAAGTGAGTTTTCAAAGGAAAATCTTTGTGCGGGTGTGAAGACATAAACAAACAAGATTTCCTAATTTGTCTCTAATATTAGCTTATGGTTTGCGAGATGATCACATTTTTCTGATCATGGACTTGGATGAAAGTCTAGCAAAACATAAGAGTTTATTGTTAGAGTAACAATAGTACTAAACCGAACCAAGTGTATGTTTTTGCTAAGTCAACAATAATGATGTATTTTAGCAAATACATATGAATTTGACTTATACTATAATTCCTATACTATGAGAATATCTAGTGACCGCATGATCGAAAGGTATACTTTGGATATTATCAACCATCTTTCCGTAAATAGGGATCATAACGGTGATATCTCCGTATGACCTAGAAAGTGTAGTGGAACTAAGATTGTTCGAGACTAGTACTTAAATCCTCTAGACGATAGAGAGATACACACTCTGGGCCCTTTCAGTATCACAAATGACATATCATCTGCCCAGATACGTTGTGATTTATCACAAGGTCATCGGGGATATGGATGTTAAAAGAGTACGATATCGGTAACGAGTTTTATGTGGTATGATCAAAGAACTTGATCAGTTCAGATCACATAGTCTCACCTCGTAATATCGTTGGTATCGTGAAGTGAAGGGGATACGTGCAATGAGTAAATTATAAGGTTCCCTCGTTCTTTGGAAACACACAAGAGCCATCATGGGCGTCCACGGTCCTGCTATTGGCCACACGCTTAAACCATGCCAACTTTTAAATAAAAGAATTAATATGTTGTTATTGGTTTTATGAATGTTCGATGTTGGTATGATGTCACAGAAACAAATCTGGTGTCACCAGAGTGGTTTCAGGGAAGTTACTATTAAGAGAGAAATTATGCCGGTGTTAGGAAGAATTTATATGAGAGGTAATGGAGGACATGAGATGGCCCGGGGTGTTAGAAATATTAACATCATTAGATAATATTGATGAGTTTATCTATAGGAGTTAAGTGGTCCCGGAGGAGTTTCGGGGACTTTCCATATGGTGGGGGAGTACCGGGAGGGGGAAGATTTCCCCCTCATGGACAAACCCTATTTTAGGGGGCTTCCAGGTGGCCCCAAGTGTTTTCACAATTTGGTACTCATCGTCCCGATATTTTCCTCAAATTATTGGAGAGAAAAAGAGAAAAAAGGGAGAGGGAGGTGGAGTTGGACTCCGCCCCCAATCCGAGTTGGGCTAGGGGAGGGGGTGTGACCACCCTCCTCCTAACACAATTAAGACTCCTCCATCCCTATGGCAAGTCCCCTCCTCCCTGCCACTATATAAAGCACCCCAAGGCGCAAAGCAATACATACAATTCGCTCTCAAGCCCTCCTCTCTCTCCAGTAGAATTAGAGGGTCTAATTAGATATTTTAATTAGAGCCCTTCTAATTGAATTAGGGACTCTTCTAATTAGGTTTTGAGATTTCCTCTCTCGGTTAGACCTAGCTCTAATTCTAGTTTTCTCTCATGTGTTGAGAACTTCCAGTTTGATAAATAGCTCTAATCACACTTGATTAGAGCTACCAATTAGCAACGCTGGAAGGCTAACTCTTTTTGTCGGTGTTGAGTCCTACACGGCGGAGAGCTGGCGGGTTGACGAGCGTATGCATCCACACCATAAGAGGGATTACACGGGTGATCCTTGACGAGGGAACACTTAGCGACATCCTTGCAACTAGGCCTAGTTGTGAGGATCTAAGATTGTTCATATTTCTTCTATGACTACATCGAATCTGCTTCCCGGTAGGTCATGATCCCGATCCTTGCATGTATGGGCATGCCTCGTTATCTGCATAGTGATCTTGGCAGACTTTGTAGGGAAATTATTTTAAATTTTGCAGCGTAGAAAAACACTATTTGGTTTTGAAGATAAAAGGAAAAGGCCAAAGGAATTTTAAGGAGAAAAAAAGGAGAGGAGAACTTCTCCCAATAGGTAAGGACTCCTAATTGAACTAGGAGTCCAATCCGATTTGGGAGGGAGGGCCAATGCGGCCAGCTCCTTGAAGGCTATGGAATGGGGGAGAAAATCCTCCCCCCAAGGCAAGTCCCCCTCCCCCTCCACCTATTTAAAGGACCCCAACCCTATGGGATTTCAAACATCAATTGGCCTCGTGCCTTCTCTCTCTATTGAATTAAAGCCCCTCTAAGAGTTCTTTTAATTGGGGTTTTGAGGTGTCCTCTCCCAATTTGATCTAGCTTCTAATTACTCTCTCTATCATGTGTTGAGAATTACACCTTCATGTACACATGTAGTGCCTAGTCCTGGACGTCGAAGCTCTGAAGAACTGGATCTGATGTATGTGTGTGAGCTCTCGGAGGGCTAACATGTGAGACCGTCACTTTGTTGGATCAAGGTGTTGGATACGTGGAGTCGTCAACATTCTCACCCACAGGCTTGTGTGTGTATGTGAGGATTTTCAACAAGCTTCATCCACATCTATTCTGCAACTACGGTGTTGGTAAACGATGTTGATCTAGATCATGGAATTATTATTCGCTTGTATCTTCATATATAGATCTTAGCGGTTGCGTAGCACGCATGGAAAATTTTTTAAACTCCTGTACATGCAACCCAGCAGTGGTATCAGAAAGGTCTATGCGTAAGTACACGATTTGATCTAGAGCACATGGTGTGAAGGCATTGCATAAGTTTGTGCAAGTACGTTGGGAAGTTCTCCAATGTTCAGATTTGTTATGACTGCTTCCCAAAAGCTTTTGTTTCTTTGTTTCTGACGGCATGTTGAATTTTTACAAACTTCTGACAACTCTAGGACATTCGAGTTGCCCTTGGAATATCTCGTCTAGTCCGAAGAAGTGTTTCAGTAGCTTTGGGTGTCTTTATAGCTGGTCTCATTAATAACATTGTGGAAGGGGCATGTGGATTGGATCATGGTTATGCGTAAGTTCATATTGATGCTCTAGACTTCTTCGTAATATCTGTGTTTCAATCACGCCGCAATTTCAATCTAGGAACATGAATAATCATTCTTCTTGAAGAGTAGGTTATGTAAGGTTTGTTACGTGGATTCTACAGCCACGATAAAAGATGCGAACAAACGTTAGAGGCGTCTAACTTTGTTTTGCGAGAAAGGTGGTGTGGTATAGTTTCAAGATTTTATTTTGAGATGTTTTAACTAACATTGTTCCGTAGCTAGCAAACCATCCTCACTTGATCATGGAGATGACGGGTAGGAGAAGGATTGCACTTGCCATGAACTTCAAGATGGCACCACCAATCAAAGATCTGTTGGAGATAGAAGAAGACTATACTATATCACTAGTTCTTTACTTGTGCATGTTATATCTCTTTTCTTGTTGTCCTTTGATTGCGCAGTAGTCGTGATTATTAGGGTGATTCCTCATTAAAATATCAAGGTAGATCATGATCTTCCAACTGTAGCACTGTCAAACCAATTGGGGTTCACGTTCATGATACCTTCGATCTGGATTATCAGATGTAGTATTGTAAGATTTTTCCTTGAGACCCAAGGTTTTATCTAACCGGGAAGTATGTGCTTGATGAGACTAGTGTGAATCCATAAAAATCTTTCTAATTCATGTTTTAACCGGAACAATTCTTGTATTGCAAAAGAGACTGTTATCAATAATAAAAAGAAGCATGGGTATAATGTTTCACCTGCAGCGGTGCATTAGTAGTATGGGATAAATAAGTTAAAATTAAAGAAGTTTAGTATAATTAATACATATGTTATTTAATTGGGTGTAGGAAATGCATCTGTAGTCCACTATACCTCCGCGCACGGGTTAACATAGAGTAATTCGTCCAACCTTGTCCTTGTATTTGTTCCATCTCGCAAGGTTGACTTGGTTTTAGTTAAAAAAAGACAAAAGCATTAAGCATGTGGATGTCATTGTTAGTTCCTGAGAGATCCGCTTCCAGCAGTCTTAATGATCCTCCTGTCACGGACGTTCCCGGTCAAATTTTCACTTCACTCTCACTATACCTTTACCTTGATCAGTCTTCGGGGTCTTGGGTACCTGACAAGTGCTAGGAGCGAGGCACAGATAGTAGAACACACATAGATAACATAGATGAACTCGTTAGACTAGCTATCCCATTTAGATCAAGCACATAGCTGCAAGGTTAGGCCTCAGCACATAGCCTGAGAGGGACTACTCACACATTGTGATCATATCAACAATAGAAAATATTGCAACAAAAATAGTACTTGAATTGAATAGATTGATAGTTCTTACAATGTTGCCAATCGCGATGGGATCAAGATTACAAAGTCAAAGTATGGCTATGACCATGGTGGTGATGGAGATGCGGTGGAGATGGGGCAGCACTTCATGGTCTTGTGGAGAGGACGGTCGTAACATCGGTGTAGAGGGAATGATGCGTGTCTCTCTTCTGAGGGTTTTTTCTTCTTATTATATGCGGCTCCATCGAACGGACTAGGGTTTCGGGCGACTTCCTTCGTGAATTGGCTCTGGATCCTGTTGCAACTTTTGGTCGGTTTAACCTGATGGTCCTTTATGACAACGGTACGGTGGGCAGTACGGTCACTGCTGACCGTACTGAGGCCGTTAAGTTTCATGCGATGGCAAACTTAAATGATTTTTGATCTTTACCTTTTCTTTCCTTTTAGCACTAATTTCCCTTGATTTCCTGTCCAATATCCGCAATAAAAATAATGACATGGATATTTGCAAATAAATTGCGAGTGATATCTCTATCATTTTCATGACAAAGATATAGTTTAAACATAGATAAATATTTTTCATTTTTGGACGCATCAACATCCCCAAGCTTAAACCTTGATTGTTCTAAGCAAGTAAAAATATCATAAGGAACTTGAGTTTAAACCCGAAATAACAAGAAGTTTAGTTCACTTACAATTGGTTGCTTGGTGGCTCACACTTCCTTCAGCTGAAAGCTTAATATAATTAGTATAAAAAAAAATCATAGCAGTTTTGGTAAGCCAAGACAAATAGAATATAGATCATACTAACAGGGACATTTAGTAACGCAAAAATTATTCTACTTCTTGTAGAAAACACAAGCCTGCCAAGGGACATTTAGAAGGATTAATTTATCATAATAAAAATGAGAGAGGAATGTTCAAATAAGCATAACTTGAGAATAGTTGATTGACACCCACTGACATAAAGTAAATGGCTCTATAATCTACCTTTTCTTTTCATTGACTTTCAAGAACATCAGCTTAATAGTAATGAGACCATGCTAAAAGAATTGTATATGTTTGATCAAGTGTATGAACGCAAAGCTGGGCTGCAATAAATTGTCACAACTAAATACACTCATGACTTGGGTATTAGAGATTTCCCTCAGATATTTTGCTTGCTCAAGAGTCAGAGGAATGTCCAGCCTGCTTAAGTGCATCATTTTCACGAGAGTACTGATAATTTTACCAGCTATAAAATTTCTATTACAATTGTTTAAACCAAATAGACGATATTTGAGATTAACTTTGGTAGATCGTTCATAGGCCAACGGAGTCGTCAGGGTCCCATGGGTGCAACAAGGTATAGACACGCGTAAAGCAATATCTACTACGGTGATTAACACGGAATTTTTTTGGCATGAGTCTCATTTACCGCTAGGCACAAATTCTATCAGACAAATCTCTTCAAAGGCAATATTCGAGACAATTAACATTAGATGCTATGGGGCTCGCGTTACACTCTTCAAACAATTTTTTATACATCGCCCAAGTCTAAGAGACTTTTCCTTGTTCATTTTAATTTGTATAATTTGGTACTTTGGAAAGTCATAGTTCACTAAAGGAAGAATATAGTAAGAGCAACAATAGTAAATAACCATGTGAATAAGATTCTTACTCCATCTATCAAGACTTGCTATCCCACATGCATACAATAATTTGATGGAATACTAATCATATAGACTTGCAACTCAAAAAGGTGGGATTCACAAGGCGTACCTCATATGAATGAAATGTTCCTCTCTTCCTTAGGATATGTTTCTTGGAAACCCATGAATGACCACTCTTATGCAAAATAAATTTGGTGTTAGAAACATCCAGAGAGCAAAGAGAAACGGAAAAATATTTTTGTGTTTTTGTAGATGGGTTCTTTAAGAATAGAAAATTGGCAACGAAAGTAAGGCTATTGAAAACTTCAAAAATAAAAACACACTTAAAAAATCTGAAAACGAAAACTAAAATAAAAACATTGGATGCTACTCCAATGCAAGTGATAGAAAACACAACCTCAAAATAAAAAATGAAAACAAAAAAGATAACTTGTCACCGCCTCTTGATATAGAAGTGCTAACAACCTCCCCAACCTTAAATGTTTGCACAAGGGAGATCATTGTTGTGGTGGCTGGAAATTACCAGGGTACAAAGTATCATTGCAAGAATAAGAATTGTTTGCAAAATGAAAAGAGGCATTACAGAGATTTGTTGTGAGGTTGTTGGTATCATTTACGTGTTCTCCGAGCTCATGAAGGTATTGGTATGTACTGTACTGTGGTGGTATGTACACCTCCTCCTCAGGTGCTTCTGCTTCAACATTGAAGTCCTCCAGTATTTCTCCTACGGGTTGAACTTCCTCTTCCTAATCCTGTACAACATAGTGAAGTATTCCATTCTCGATATAAAAGATGTTAGGCATTGGAGCTGAGAATATCTCTCCCGTTCATGGTATGCGAATGAACAGTCTTCCTTGGTGATTAAGGATCATACATGTGGCTCTCAGTGTAGAGAAACTAACATACCTCTCGCCGGTGAGCTGAGCTAAGTTGCTCAAGTCTATTCCAAGTGAGTTGGCAAGAACGGTGATGACTCCTCCATAAGTGATGGGTCCACGGCTCTAGTGTGCCCGACGAAAAAGATGGAAAAGAAGCATTGTACCCAAATTGGGCGTGATATATGTGTCAAGTTGAGCGGCCTTTTCTAGGATGAACATCTCATCCTTATACTCTTGTAAATTAGTCGCGTTCCAGCAATGTGTTAGCAATAATATATAAAAATATCGAGTAGTAGGACACTCAATGTTGCCTCCCTTGGCGGCATTAGATGAAATACTAATTTTCTTAAAATAATGACTAGGTTGAGGGTTAAGCAAATAGTCACTGGTAGGAGTGTGTCCGTCACTGTTGACGAAACCGAAGCAGTTGCACCACTCGCTTATGCTCAAGTCGTATGATTTGTTCATCAGCTGAAATTTGAATCTCTCTTCAGTCCTAGTGTTACCAGGATAGATATCTACAGTATTCTCAAGTGTGCATAAAAATTCCATCGTCAACCGTCGGATAAGTTGGAACATCCTGAAAAAACAAATGAGCAAATGCCAACATTGTTGCAAAGAAAATTAAAATCATTAGTGAAACCAAGACAGTGGATGGTTGTGGGGAAGCCCACTTTGTGGTTCTAATATCACGTTGTTTATGAGTCTTGTATTTGTTTTGGTTGGCCTTGCC
This sequence comes from Alopecurus myosuroides, assembly GCA_028641055.1. NCBI lineage: Eukaryota > Viridiplantae > Streptophyta > Magnoliopsida > Poales > Poaceae > Alopecurus > Alopecurus myosuroides. The sequence goes on along the minus strand of CM054060.1, from coordinate 227,926,913 downwards.
ATGAAGCTTGATTCCCATGTACTTCGCAATGGTATTCTTCTTAGCAATGTTGCTAGATTGGCTAGCACTTCCACTAGCACTTGGGTTAGCACTAGTACGTGTTTGGATCCTCGTGTTCATCCAAAACTAATTAAGAAAAATAAATAATGGTTCGTACAACATAGGCAATATGTTTCCTCTAAGATACTAGTGGTATGAACTCTCTAGTAGATGCAAAAGAAATTGTTCAATCTAAGAGATCTAGGTATGAACATGCAACCCTAGATTGGAAATAAAACGTGATTGAACCAATGTTTGCAAAAAGTAATTGGTTGGAAAAGGGAGAATCATACCTTGGATTGTTGATGCAAAAGGGATCGAACCAACGATGAACGATTAATTAGATCTATTGAGGTTTAGGGGGCAGTTTTGGAGACATAAGAAGTGATAAAAATAAGATTATGGATTGGAAAATTGAGTTTGAAGGCTTTTACCTGTAAATTAAGTCGGTACGGTGACTTGTACGGTCAGCAGTAACCGTACCGGGGTCGGTACGACTCACCTCTTCAAAGTTGTGAAGCCTTCTATTCTTGGTACGGTACTGATACAGTGGGTGGTATGGTGGAGCTCACCGTACAGCTGCTCGTTAAGTTAATACTTTGCTCTTTGTTAAATTTTTTGCCATGATACGGTGGACAGTATGGTGGGAATTGATTGTATTGCCACTCGTTAAGTTACCTTCACGATATTAAGAGACAGATGGTTTTGCCAGTACGGTGGTCGGTACGGTGGAGCTCACCATACTGCCACTCGATAAGTTAAAAATCCACTCTATGTTAATCCTCTTTGCAGCGATACCGTGGACGGTACGGTCGTAAAATGATTTTTCTTTTTCTTTTTCTCCCTCTTTTCTTCGGGTCGATAGGGTGGGTGGTACGGACGTACGGTCGATTATGAATGTACTGTCACTCGTTAAATGGCATACTCTGTAAAAAAATGATGCTCTTCTCGGATTTTTCACTTATGACATGAAATATTAGTTCTCAATGAGGCTTCATACATAAATTTTGGTGGAAAGATTAGTAGTAATGTTCTAAGAAAATTTTCTTCTCCTCCAATGTATTTTCAACAATAAAACCAAAAATGAAACTGAAACGAAAAATGAAAAACTTATCATGGGTTGCCTCCCATGCAACGTTTTGTTTTCGGTCTGTTAGCTCGACCGCAGTGATGCTCAACTGGGTTTAGTAACTTGTGTGCCCATTCCGAAGTTGTTTGCCATCAAAGTTATGGTTCCATTATCGTAGATCTTTGATCTGTTTTTCCTGAGAAAATGAACAACAGAAGGATCTCGACAAGCTAATTCAACTATCATGTTACATTCATGTAAATTTATCAAGGCTTTAATAGTTCCTAAAAAACGGTCTAAAAAGTATTATAGGTGCTATTGGATCTTCAGACATGTCTACTAAACAAGATGAAGGAGTGCAAGGCTTCCTCTAATTTGTACTACAATGTTTTCTTTAATTCCCACGGCTTTCTTAAAGGTTGAATCAGCTATATGTAATTTAAGTTCGGTTATATTATAGTCTCCCAATTTCAGCTTATCAAATAAAGTCTTAGGGATCTTAGAAAAACTTGCACCTACATCACATAGTGCAGTTATCTCATTGACACCGAAATGTATCATAATAGTAGGCTCAAATATGTCTTCAAGTTTAGTTGGCAATTTTTTAGATAGTATTCTATATTCCATTTCCATCTATCCAACTCTATAACCAACTTGGTTAACAAATTCTTGATATGTTGCTTCGTTACCTCCTTCAACTGATAGGTTTTTTATGCTCACCATCTTCACAAGATCTTCAACGGTGTAGTTTAGTGAAGGAGCATTGCTATAATCCATCTATTCTGGTGCATCTTCTGTGCTTCTCATCATCTTCATGTTTGTAACTGGATTGGGCTCCGGTTTACCTGCAAATTTTGCTAGAATCAAAGTTTGACTCTGAGCTTGCTTGGCCATTTGTGTCTCCACATTCTTTGTTCTTTCCTGGAGTACCTGCCAATCAGTTCTTATAGTGCTAACTTTTTAAGTTAGCTGACCAAGTATATTATCATGATTCTCAACCATTTTTAAAAGACTCTGTTTTGGTCAGTTTGATAATTTATAAAGGATTTAAGTGTTCCGTCAAGTTTCTGGCGGTTGCCATTGTTCCCTCCGTTGTTTTAGTTACTATTGTTTGGTGCTCCTTCAGGGTTATACGGTTTCTTATAACTTTGTCCAAAGGTGGGACCTTTCCATGTAGGGATATAAGTATTACGAGATATGAAATGTATTTCTTTAATTTGAGTATTGGCAATGGCATTTACCGAGCTTCATTTTTTTAGGACAGAAAGTAGCGCATCTACTTTTGTTGTAAGCTCTTCTTTGTTGCTATGAGTGACCACGCTTACCTTTTGGGTGCTTGTTCTTTCAATATGCCACTGAGCATGATTATCTTGCATATCATCTAGTAGCTTCTTTGCTACCTCAATTTCTTTTCCCATGAATGTTCCTCCTGCAGCTGTATCAAGCATAGACTTGGACATGGGGTTTGAAGCATTATAAAATAAGTGGAGTATTAACCACTCCTCCATGCCATGGTTAGGACAATTCCTAACAGAGTATTTCATCCTTTCCCATGCAAGCGCTAGTGGCTCGCGGTCTTCCTGTCTAAAACTTGTAATAATTGAACGAAGTTGCATTGTATTAGCAGGTGGAAAATATTTAATCATAAAAACATTACATTAATTATCCCAAGATGTAAATATACCTCTAGGCAATGCTAGTAAACATCATTTGGATCTTCCTCTTAAGGAAAAGGTACATAAACATAGCTTGACTGCATTTGAACTAACATTCTTAATACGCATCATATCACATAATCCAGTAAAAGTGTTCAAGTGCATACCTGCATCCTCAGAAGCTGAACCACTAAATTGATTTTGTTGAGTAAAGTTCAGTATATTTGGCTTAATCTCATAGTTCTCAGCAACAACTGTGGGTTGAGTGATGGGTGCACATAAATAATCATCATTGAGAGTAGCAAACTCCCTAAGTTTCTTGTTTGCCATACTAATTTTGTGTGTGTTTTCAAATAAGAAGAAAATGTAAATTAATATTTTTGGGTTTTCAAATAAGCTAAGCAAGTAATAAACTATTAACAAGAAATAAACTAAAGCAAAAATTAACAAAACTAAAAGAGACTCTATGACCTTACCAGGGTAACAAAAATACTTCTCCGGCAACAGCGCCAGAAAAAGGGTTGATACCCTCGATCCGGATTACCAGATGTAGTACCATAACCTTTTTTCCTTGAGACCCAAGGTTTTATCGAACCGGGAAGTATGTGCTTAATGAGACCAGTGTGAATGAAGAGAAAGCTTGCTAATTCCTGTTTTAGCTAGACCAATTCTTGTATTGCAAAAGAGGTTGTTATCAATAATAAAAATAGGCATGTGCGTAAGGTTTCACGTGGAGCAGTGCATTAGTAGTATGGGATAAATAAGATAAAATTAAAACAGTTTAGTATAATTAATACATATGCTATTTAGTTGTGTGTAGGCAATGCATCCGAGCACGGATTAACATAGAGTAATTCGTCCAATCTTGGCCCTATATTTGTTACATCTCGTGGGGTTGCCTTATTTTATAGTTTTAAAAATAAAGATGTAAGCATTAAGCACAGTGATGTCGTTATTAGTTCCTGAGAGATCCGCTTCCTATAGTCTTACTGATCCTCCTTTCACAAATGTTCCCGATCAACCTTTCACTTCACTCTCACTATACCTTTACCTTGATCATTCTTCCGGGTCTTGGGTATCTAACAAGTCCTAGGAGCAAGGCACACATAGTAGAACACACACAAATAACATAAATGAACTCATTAGATTAATTATCCCATTAAGAACAAGCACATAGCTGCAAGGTTAGGCCTCGACCCATAGCATGAGAGGGAATACTCACACATCACGATCATATGAACAATAGAGAACATTACAACAAAAATAGTACTTAAATTGAATAGATTGATAGTTCTTACAATGTTGCCAATCGCGATGGGATCTGGATTACAACGTAGAAGTATTTCTATGACTATGGTGGTGGTGGAGATGTGGGAGCACTTCTTGGTCTTGTGGAGAGGATGGAGGTGACGGCGGTGGAGAGGGAATGAAGTGTGTCTCTCTTCCGGGGGTTGTTTCTTCTCCTTATATGGGGCTCCAACGAATGGACTAGGGTTTCGGGCGACTTCCTTCGCGAATTGGCTCTGGTCCCGTTGCGACTTTTGGTCGGTTTGACATGACGGTCTTATTTGACATCGGTACGGTGGGCAGTACGGTTTCCACTAACCGTACTAAGGTCGTTAAGTGTCCTGCGAGGGTAGAATTAAATGATTTTCTAATCTATATATTTTCCTTCCTTTTAGCTCTGATTTCCCTTAATTTCCTGTCCAATATCTGCAATAAAAATAATGACATGGAGATTTGCAGAAAAATTGCACATTACTAATTAGGGGAAGGTCTAGAGTGATATCTCTATCATTTTCATGACACATATACGGTTTAAAGTTAGATAAACATGTGTCATTTTTGGACGCACCAGTTCATCACTTGTATCCAAGGGCAACGTGTTATTATGATCGGGAGACGGGTATCAATCTGGTCCATGTTAGTCACATGTATACAAGGGTCGGCATGCCATCACTTGATGCATCAGGATCAAATGGTTGTCTTGTCGTTCAGACATGATAGTCATGAACTCGGAGCACACACATTGAAGGATGAAGTGGAAATCACGGTGGAAGTGGTTTCCATTTGGCCTACCCGTTGTAAGCTTGTAATCATTGAGATGTATCCATCCTTTGGTCATGAGTTGAGGGCGATTCGTAATACACTAAATTCTGATCACGAAGAATATCAATTTTAGTGGAAGTACATAGTTAATTTATTTTAACAATGATAATATATAATTATGAACATGTCTAAGTGAACTATTACATTTTTGTAGATCAATGGCTCGTAACGCACCCGCTATGTATTAACCTTGGTCCACTACTTGAGAAAAAACCAGTTGCTGCCAATGGAAGTAACTATACGGATTGGGTCCATGATCTGACAATTGTTCTCATAGGTATCAAGAAAGAGTATGTCCTCGATGCACCTCCTCTGGAGGATATTGATGACAACAATTCTGATGTTGAAAAGGATGCTTGCACATTGAAGAGTGATGATGCAATAGTTGTTCAATGTCTCATGTTGACATGTATGGATTTTGAGTTGCTGAAACAATTTAATCGCACGTCCGCGTACGACATGATCTTTGTTATCACGGCCATGTACCAGACTCAAGCCAAGACTGAACATTATGGGATAACAAAGGCATTGTGGCCATGTCACATGGCAGAAGGAAGCTCAGTGAGAGAGCATGTAATCCAGATGTTTGATTATGTTACAAGGTTTCAGGCTGTGGGGTTTCCAATCCGATCTGAGCTAAGTAAATATTTGGTGTTAGCTTCACTCCCCCCCCCCCCCAAGTTACAACGGTTTTATCATGAATTACAACATGAATGGTGTGGATAAAACACAAAATGAGATCATCCCTATACTAAACCACTAGTAGGAAAAAGCTTATCTGTGCCGCATCATTTTGGGATTCTGTGGCGCACCCTGGGGCCGTAGGGGTGCGCCACAGAATCCACGCCACTAAATTTAAATTCGGTGGCGCACCCCAGCCCATGGGCCACAGAAATGCAAATTATGTGGCGCCCCCTATTTGTGCACCACAGAGTTTGCATTTCTGTGGCGCATGGGCTGGGGTGCGCCACATAATTTTTTTTTGAATTAAAAAAAGGGATCTAGCCGCCAGAATTTTGAAATTTTGGAATTTTGCCGGAATTTTGAAATTTCGTGGTGCCCGTGGCCATGTCCTTAGGTAGCTTGGTCGGGGGTGGGAGGAGGATGGGGGCCACCGAAGGTGGTGGAGAAGGAGGAGAAGGTGGTGGAGGAGGAGGTGGTGGTGGAGGAGGAGGAGAAGGTGGTGGCGGAGGAGGAGGGGGGGAAGGAGAAGAAGGTGGTAGAGGAGGAGGTGGTGGAGGAGGAGGAGGTCACCGAAGTTGGTGGAGTGGGAGGATCTCGCCGGAGAAGGTGGTGGCGGAGGAGGAGAAGCTCGCCGGAGGTGGTGGTGGAGGAGGAGGAGGAGCTCGCCGGAGGTGGTGGTGGAGGAGGAGGATGATAAGGTGTAGAGTTGAAGTAGAGGAGAGAAGGGGAGAGGAGAAGTGCAGGAGAAGGGAGAGGAGAAGTGGAGAAGTGAAATGAGAGAAAGGAGAGAAGGAGAAAGAAGAGGGAAAAGAGAAGGGCTGTTGGGCGAGATTCAAATTTCGAATCCAGCCAAAGAATTTTATGGCGCACCAACCCCCCGTGCGCCACAAAAATGTTTTTTCGATTTTTTTTATTTTGTAGGAAAAAATCTTCTGTTGGGCATAACTTTTTTTCCTTTTGGAATTTGGAGAATCTAAAAAGACCTCACACGCCGAAGGCTACTGAGGTTGAGTTCCTTTTTTCTCTATTTTTTTTTTTAATATTTTGATCATTTTTTTCCGACATCATATGCAAAAGTTATGCCCATTTACTTTTTTTTAACGAACTTTTGCTCAGAAAGTCGAAATTCATATTTCAAATTTGATAAAAAAAAGTAGACCTTAAACTCTCCGTGCATCTATAAGGGATTTATTTTTTTGATGATTTTTAGACCTGGAACTCTCCCGTGGAAAAACTAGAAAGGAGATCCCGGGGAGGGAGGGGGGAGTGGAGAGAAAAAAAAATCTGTGGCATCACTATATGGGTGCGCCACAGAAATGTTATATTCTGTGGCGCACGAATACACATGCGCCACAAAATACGCCCTTTCTGTGCCGCACCAAATCACATGTGCCACAGAAATGTTTGCATGTATGGGTGCGCCACAGAAATGTTCCCCTGTATGGGTGCGCCACAGAAATGTTCGCCTGCATGGGTGCGCCATAGAAATGTGGTGCACCCTTCTCCTATGCGCCACATAATTTTTCATTTCTGTGGCGCATGTTTTGTCGTGCGCCATAAAATTTAATTGCTATGGAGCACCCTCCTCTGGTGCGCCAGAAAAATCCTTCCATAGAAAGACAGTTTCCTACTAGTGAAAGCTACTGAAACTATCGCATAGAGGGATAACCATCAAGTTTTGATTGTTGCACAAAATACAAAGTTAGAGAGTAAGGAGAACACGAAGGGCAAAGGTGCTAACGCACAAGATAAGCTCAAGATTTCAGCTTATGAAAATTCGGAATTCTCCTTCTGTGATAAGAAAGAACATCGGAAGAGGAAGTGATACATATTTCTCGCGCAAAAGAAGAAATTCACTAAAAAGAGATAAAGGTATAATAGTTATACCTAAATGATATTTGTCATCCTTACCAGTATCTATGTAGTATCGACTGCTAAAGTATTTTATGTATTCGATGTAGGAGCTATGGAAAGTAAGGAGGCAGAAGAATAAAAGTTATTGATGTGCGAAAAGCTCGGCGAATAATGATTCATCCTAGGGTGAAGACGTTTCCACTTTTATTCTTACTAGCAAACTTGCCCGTGCGTTGCAACGGAAGAATAAAAACCTACGTCGCTAAGGCGCCCAAAGTAAATTCTCATCGGCATGACGGGGATGTCGTGTTACATCATGTTGGGTGCAATGAAATAAGTTCAAATTTATCTTAGTCTTGGTTTGAAATTTAGCTATGAAATGTAGAATTGAATTGGGATGACACAAGAATAGCAAAATTGTCTCGTAAAATATCTCGAGTAACAAAGTTATTGTTTAGATACATGCCCTCCTGCCTGCTTTTTAAGGATTAGGAACCTAGTGTTTGCGGCTTAATTTCCAAACTGGGGTGTGTCCCAGAAAATTTGATTCAGTTCCGGTGGATTTGTATTATTGTCCTATTGTCAACGAGGGTTCTCTATGTCAAATAAAACTACAATACTTCCAAAACGCTAAATAAAGTAGAAAATGCAAAAACTAATCAATGCAACTTATAACATGAGATCTGATGAGTGTTGAGCAGAAAGTAGAAGAATAAGTTGATAGTTATATTAACATGGACCAGATAGCTCAAATATTCATTTGATGAATTTAGCCAAGGAAGAAAATATCACATAATTCTGATTTCTGTTTCTCATTGGTTTATGTTACACATTATACATGTCACATAGGCATTAAGGGAAGGTAGGATACCACCACAACACCGAGGAGTCAGGAAAATCCTTAGATTACGTGTGAAAACTTGAAACATTATCGGTCCGTTTACAACATGGTAGCTGGCAGCCTTAACGACAATAGTAACAGCTAACTGAGTACGAAATAAGCTGCTTTTCCAAGCAATCAGGCCACCACGGTCAGCTTGATTTTAAGTGGTGTGCTTGGTCCTGAATTGCATAAAGCTAGCCGAATGCAAGTTAGATTGTGCGGAACTGGTTAAATACGGAAGTTCATGTGCCTTCTTGATGCCATCATATACAATGTCGTATGCATGACTATTCTAGTTGGGTGATTCATGGAATATGTAAAACATGTAACACCAGCATACCTGCAGAGATATCATCTAGCAGCCCCTGTACCTTTTGGGATGACTGCACCTTCCACCAAGGCACCAAATCACCATGTTTATGCTGCTCATATTCATCGCATCCCCGCTCTGCTACTCTCGACCCCGCCCCCATCCATAGACCATCGTCTCTCTTGCATCTCAATCTCTCCTGTATTGCATGGCGCCGAAGAATCTGACATTCTCATGGAACTGAACGTCGAGCCGCCGACGAATTTGACTTTATCATGGAACCAAGGTCAAGACCTAGCGGCGACGGCGGCATAGGTTTCGCTGGGCAGCGACGACAATTAAATAGGGACGAGCAGGCAGAGGAGGTGAGTAGGTGACAGAACATGCATCGTCTGACTGGAGGAAGTGACGCCCCGTCGTGGACGGCGCGGCGATGCGCTCTTGACTACGCTGGATATGTTCAGAGTGAGCGCGCCGGGAGGAGTGACCATCTTATGCGGCGCTGGTATCATGAGGACGCCTGCGGTTGCGGAGCGAATGCGCTGGCGGTATCAGCAGCGTGACGACAGGCGGCCGACTGTCATTCAGACCACCTCCAAGGAGGGTCTATGTTCTTCTTCTCTCATTAGCGCTCCCACCGGCTGGTTTGGTTCAAGCAAAGTTTGTGCAAGTACGTTGGGAAGTTCTCCAATGTTCAGATTTGTTATGATTGCTTCCCAAAAGCTTTTGTTTCTTTGTTTCTGACGGCATGTTGAATTTTTACAAACTTCTGACAACTCTAGGACATTCGAGTTGCCCTTGGAATATCTCGTCTAGTCCGAAGAAGTGTTTCAGTAGCTTTGGGTGGCTTTATAGCTGGTCTCATTAATAACATTGTGGAAGGGGCATGTGGATTGGATCATGGTTATGCGTAAGTTCATATTGATGCTCTAGACTTCTTCGTAATATCTGTGTTTCAATCACGCCGCAATTTCAATCTAGGAACATGAATAATCATTCTTCTTGAAGAGTAGGTTATGTAATGTTTGTTATGTGGATTCTACAGCCACGATAAAAGATGCGAACAAACGTTAGAGGCGTCTAACTTTGTTTTGCGAGAAAGGTGGTGTGGTATAGTTTCAAGATTTTATTTTGAGATGTTTTAACTAACATTGTTCCGTAGCTAGCAAACCATCCTCACTTGATCATGGAGATGACGGGTAGGAGAAGGATTGCACTTGCCATGAACTTCAAGATGGCACCACCAATCAAAGATCTGTTGGAGATAGAAGAAGACTATACTATATCACTAGTTCTTTACTTGTGCATGTTATATCTCTTTTCTTGTTGTCCTTTGATTGCGCAGTAGTCGTGATTATTAGGGTGATTCCTCATTAAAATATCAAGGTAGATCATGATCTTCCAACTGTAGCACTGTCAAACCAATTGGGGTTCACGTTCATGATACCTTCGATCTGGATTATCAGATGTAGTATTGTAAGATTTTTCCTTGAGACCCAAGGTTTTATCTAACCGGGAAGTATGTGCTTGATGAGACTAGTGTGAATCCATAAAAATCTTTCTAATTCATGTTTTAACCGGAACAATTCTTGTATTGCAAAAGAGACTGTTATCAATAATAAAAAGAAGCATGGGTATAATTGTTTCACCTGCAGCGGTGCATTAGTAGTATGGGATAAATAAGTTAAAATTAAAGAAGTTTAGTATAATTAATACATATGTTATTTAATTGGGTGTAGGAAATGCATCTGTAGTCCACTATACCTCCGCGCACGGGTTAACATAGAGTAATTCGTCCAACCTTGTCCTTGTATTTGTTCCATCTCGCAAGGTTGACTTGGTTTTAGTTAAAAAAAGACAAAAGCATTAAGCATGTGGATGTCATTGTTAGTTCCTAAGAGATCCGCTTCCAGCAGTCTTAATGATCCTCCTGTCACGGACGTTCCCGGTCAAATTTTCACTTCACTCTCACTATACCTTTACCTTGATCAGTCTTCGGGGTCTTGGGTACCTGAAAAGTGCTAGGAGCGAGGCACAGATAGTAGAACACACATAGATAACATAGATGAACTCGTTAGACTAGCTATCCCATTTAGATCAAGCACATAGCTGCAAGGTTAGGCCTCAGCACATAGCCTGAGAGGGACTACTCACACATCGTGATCATATCAACAATAGAAAATATTGCAACAAAAATAGTACTTGAATTGAATAGATTGATAGTTCTTACAATGTTGCCAATCGCGATGGGATCAAGATTACAAAGTCAAAGTATGGCTATGACCATGGTGGTGATGGAGATGCGGTGGAGATGGGGCAGCACTTCATGGTCTTGTGGAGAGGACGGTCGTAACATCGGTGTAGAGGGAATGATGCGTGTCTCTCTTCTGAGGGTTTTTTCTTCTTATTATATGCGGCTCCAACGAACGGACTAGGGTTTCGGGCGACTTCCTTCGTGAATTGGCTCTGGATCCTGTTGCAACTTTTGGTCGGTTTAACCTGATGGTCCTTTATGACAACGGTACGGTGGGCAGTACGGTCACTGCTGACCGTACTGAGGCCGTTAAGTTTCATGCGATGGCAAACTTAAATGATTTTTGATCTTTACCTTTTCTTTCCTTTTAGCACTAATTTCCCTTGATTTCCTGTCCAATATCCGCAATAAAAATAATGACATGGATATTTGCAAATAAATTGCGAGTGATATCTCTATCATTTTCATGACAAAGATATAGTTTAAACATAGATAAATATTTTTCATTTTTGGACGCATCAACATCCCCAAGCTTAAACCTTGATTGTTCTAAGCAAGTAAAAATATCATAAGGAACTTGAGTTTAAACCCGAAATAACAAGAAGTTTAGTTCACTTACAATTGGTTGCTTGGTGGCTCACACTTCCTTCAGCTGAAAGCTTAATATAATTAGTATAAAAAAAAATCATAGCAGTTTTGGTAAGCCAAGACAAATAGAATATAGATCATACTAACAGGGACATTTGGTAACGCAAAAATTATTCTACTTCTTGTAGAAAACACAAGCCTGCCAAGGGACATTTAGAAGGATTAATTTATCATAATAAAAATGAGAGAGGAATGTTCAAATAAGCATAACTTGAGAATAGTTGATTGACACCCACTGACATAAAGTAAATGGCTCTATAATGTACCTTTTCTTTTCATTGACTTTCAAGAACATCAGCTTAATAGTAATGAGACCATGCTAAAAGAATTGTATATGTTTGATCAAGTGTATGAACGCAAAGCTGGGCTGCAATAAATTGTCACAACTAAATACACTCATGACTTGGGTATTAGAGATTTCCCTCAGATATTTTGCTTGCTCAAGAGTCAGAGGAATGTCCAGCCTGCTTAAGTGCATCATTTTCACGAGAGTACTGATAATTTTACCAGCTATAAAATTTCTATTACAATTGTTTAAACCAAATAGACGACATTTGAGATTAACTTTGGTAGATCGTTCATAGGCCAACGGAGTTGTCAGGGTCCCATGGGTGCAACAAGGTATAGACACGCGTAAAGCAATATCTACTACGGTGATTAACACGGAAATTTTTTGGCATGAGTCTCATTTACCGCTAGGCACAAATTCTATCAGACAAATCTCTTCAAAGGCAATATTCGAGACAATTAACATTAGATGCTATGGGGCTCGCGTTACACTCTTCAAACAATTTTTTATACATCGCCCAAGTCTAAGAGACTTTTCCTTGTTCATTTTAATTTGTATAATTTGGTACTTTGGAAAGTCATAGTTCACTAAAGGAAGAATATAGTAAGAGCAACAATAGTAAATAACCATGTGAATAAGATTCTTACTCCATCTATCAAGACTTGCTATCCCACATGCATACAATAATTTGATGGAATACTAATCATATAGACTTGCAACTCAAAAAGGTGGGATTCACAAGGCGTACCTCATATGAATGAAATGTTCCTCTCTTCCTTAGGATATGTTTCTTGGAAACCCATGAATGACCACTCTTATGCAAAATAAATTTGGTGTTAGAAACATCCAGAGAGCAAAGAGAAACGGAAAAATATTTTTGTGTTTTTGTAGATGGGTTCTTTAAGAATAGAAAATTGGCAACGAAAGTAAGGCTATTGAAAACTTCAAAAATAAAAACACACTTAAAAAATCTGAAAACGAAAACTAAAATAAAAACATTGGATGCTACTCCAATGCAAGTGATAGAAAACACAACCTCAAAATAAAAAATGAAAACAAAAAAGATAACTTGTCACCGCCTCTTGATATAGAAGTGCTAACAACCTCCCCAACCTTAAATGTTTGCACAAGGGAGATCATTGTTGTGGTGGCTGGAAATTACCAGGGTACAAAGTATCATTGCAAGAATAAGAATTGTTTGCAAAATGAAAAGAGGCATTACAGAGATTTGTTGTGAGGTTGTTGGTATCATTTACGTGTTCTCCGAGCTCATGAAGGTATTGGTATGTACTGTACTGTGGTGGTATGTACACCTCCTCCTCAGGTGCTTCTGCTTCAACATTGAAGTCCTCCAGTATTTCTCCTACGGGTTGAACTTCCTCTTCCTAATCCTGTACAACATAGTGAAGTATTCCATTCTCGATATAAAAGATGTTAGGCATTGGAGCTGAGAATATCTCTCCCGTTCATGGTATGCGAATGAACAGTCTTCCTTGGTGATTAAGGATCATACATGTGGCTCTCAGTGTAGAGAAACTAACATACCTCTCGCCGGTGAGCTGAGCTAAGTTGCTCAAGTCTATTCCAAGTGAGTTGGCGAGAACGGTGATGACTCCTCCATAAGTGATGGGTCCACGGCTCTAGTGTGCCCGACGAAAAAGATGGAAAAGAAGCATTGTACCCAAATTGGGCGTGATATATGTGTCAAGTTGAGCGGCCTTTTCTAGGATGAACATCTCATCCTTATACTCTTGTAAATTAGTCGCGTTCCAGCAATGTGTTAGCAATAATATATAAAAATATCGAGTAGTAGGACACTCAATGTTGCCTCCCTTGGCGGCATTAGATGAAATACTAATTTTCTTAAAATAATGACTAGGTTGAGGGTTAAGCAAATAGTCACTGGTAGGAGTGTGTCCGTCACTGTTGACGAAACCGAAGCAGTTGCACCACTCGCTTATGCTCAAGTCATATGATTTGTTCATCAGCTGAAATTTGAATCTCTCTTCAGTCCTAGTGTTACCAGGATAGATATCTACAGTATTCTCAAGTGTGCATAAAAATTCCATCGTCAACCGTCGGATAAGTTGGAACATCCTGAAAAAACAAATGAGCAAATGCCAACATTGTTGCAAAGAAAATTAAAATCATTAGTGAAACCAAGACAGTGGATGGTTGTGGGGAAGCCCACTTTGTGGTTCTAATATCACGTTGTTTATGAGTCTTGTATTTGTTTTGGTTGGCCTTGCCATGAAGCTTGATTCCCATGTACTTCGCAACGGTGTTCTTCTTAGCAATGTTGCTAGATTGGCTAGCACTTCCACTAGCACTTGGGTTAGCACTAGTACGTGTTTGGATCCTCGTGTTCATCCAAAACTAATTAAGAAAAATAAATAATGGTTCGTACAACATAGGCAATATGTTTCCTCTAAGATACTAGTGGTATGAACTCTCTAGTAGATGCAAAAGAAATTGTTCAATCTAAAAGATCTAGGTATGAACATGCAACCCTAGATTGGAAATAAAACGTGATTGAACCAATGTTTGCAAAAAGTAATTGGTTGGAAAAGGGAGAATCATACCTTGGATTGTTGATGCAAAAGGGATCGAACCAACGATGAACGATTAATTAGATCTATTGAGGTTTAGGGGGCAGTTTTGGAGACATAAGAAGTGATAAAAATAAGATTATGGATTGGAAAATTGAGTTTGAAGGCTTTTACCTGTAAATTAAGTCGGTACGGTGACTTGTACGGTCAGCAGTAACCGTACCGGGGTCGGTACGACTCACCTCTTCAAAGTTGTGAAGCCTTCTATTCTTGGTACGGTACTGATACAGTGGGTGGTATGGTGGAGCTCACCGTACAGCTGCTCGTTAAGTTAATACTCTGCTCTTTGTTAAATTTTTTGCCATGATACGGTGGACAGTATGGTGGGAATTGATTGTATTGCCACTCGTTAAGTTACCTTCACGATATTAAGAGACAGATGGTTTTGCCGGTACGGTGGTCGGTACGGTGGAGCTCACCATACTGCCACTCGATAAGTTAAAAATCCACTCTATGTTAATCCTCTTTGCAGCGATACCGTGGACGGTACGGTCGTAAAATGATTTTTCTTTTTCTTTTTCTCCCTCTTTTCTTCGGGTCGATAGGGTGGGTGGTACGGACGTACGGTCGATTATGAATGTACTGTCACTCGTTAAATGGCATACTCTGTAAAAAAATGATGCTCTTCTCGGATTTTTCACTTATGACATGAAATATTAGTTCTCAATGAGGCTTCATACATAAATTTTGGTGGAAAGATTAGTAGTAATGTTCTAAGAAAATTTTCTTCTCCTCCAATGTATTTTCAACAATAAAACCAAAAATGAAACTGAAACGAAAAATGAAAAACTTATCATGGGTTGCCTCCCATGCAACGTTTTGTTTTCGGTCTGTTAGCTCGACCGCAGTGATGCTCAACTGGGTTTAGTAACTTGTGTGCCCATTCCGAAGTTGTTTGCCATCAAAGTTATGGTTCCATTATCGTAGATCTTTGATCTGTTTTTCCTGAGAAAATGAACAACAGAAGGATCTCGACAAGCTAATTCAACTATCATGTTACATTCATGTAAATTTATCAAGGCTTTAATAGTTCCTAAAAAACGGTCTAAAAAGTATTATAGGTGCTATTGGATCTTCAGACATGTCTACTAAACAAGATGAAGGAGTGCAAGGCTTCCTCTAATTTGTACTACAATGTTTTCTTTAATTCCCACGGCTTTCTTAAAGGTTGAATCAGCTATATGTAATTTAAGTTCGGTTATATTATAGTCTCCCAATTTCAGCTTATCAAATAAAGTCTTAGGGATCTTAGAAAAACTTGCACCTACATCACATAGTGCAGTTATCTCATTGACACCGAAATGTATCATAATAGTAGGCTCAAATATGTCTTCAAGTTTAGTTGGCAATTTTTTAGATAGTATTCTATATTCCATTTCCATCTATCCAACTCTATAACCAACTTGGTTAACAAATTCTTGATATGTTGCTTCGTTACCTCCTTCAACTGATAGGTTTTTTATGCTCACCATCTTCACAAGATCTTCAACGGTGTAGTTTAGTGAAGGAGCATTTCTATAATCCATCTATTCTGGTGCATCTTCTGTGCTTCTCATCATCTTCATGTTTGTAACTGGATTGGGCTCCGGTTTACCTGCAAATTTTGCTAGAATCAAAGTTTGACTCTGAGCTTGCTTGGCCATTTGTGTATCCACATTCTTTGTTCTTTCCTGGAGTACCTGCCAATCAGTTCTTATAGTGCTAACTTTTTAAGTTAGCTGACCAAGTATATTATCATGATTCTCAACCATTTTTAAAAGACTCTATTTTGGTCAGTTTGATAATTTATAAAGGATTTAAGTGTTCCGTCAAGTTTCTGGCGGTTGCCATTGTTCCCTCCGTTGTTTTAGTTACTATTGTTTGGTGCTCCTTCAGGGTTATACGGTTTCTTATAACTTTGTCCAAAGGTGGGACCTTTCCATGTAGGGATATAAGTATTACGAGATATGAAATGTATTTCTTTAATTTGAGTATTGGCAATGGCATTTACCGAGCTTCATTTTTTTAGGACAGAAAGTAGCGCATCTACTTTTGTTGTAAGCTCTTCTTTGTTGCTATGAGTGACCACGCTTACCTTTTGGGTGCTTGTCCTTTCAATATGCCACTGAGCATGATTATCTTGCATATCATCTAGTAGCTTCTTTGCTACCTCAATTTCTTTTCCCATGAATGTTCCTCCTGCAGCTGTATCAAGCATAGACTTGGACATGGGGTTTGAAGCATTATAAAATAAGTGGAGTATTAACCACTCCTCCATGCCATGGTTAGGACAATTCCTAACAGAGTATTTCATCCTTTCCCATGCAAGCGCTAGTGGCTCGCGGTCTTCCTGTCTAAAACTTGTAATAATTGAACGAAGTTGCATTGTATTAGCAGGTGGAAAATATTTAATCATAAAAACATTACATTAATTATCCCAAGATGTAAATATACCTCTAGGCAATGCTAGTAAACATCATTTGGATCTTCCTCTTAAGGAAAAGGTACATAAACATAGCTTGACTGCATTTGGACTAACATTCTTAATACGCATCATATCACATAATCCAGTAAAAGTGTTCAAGTGCATACCTGCATCCTCAGAAGCTGAACCACTAAATTGATTTTGTTGAGTAAAGTTCAGTATATTTGGCTTAATCTCATAGTTCTCAGCAACAACTGTGGGTTGAGTGATGGGTGCACATAAATAATCATCATTGAGAGTAGCAAACTCCCTAAGTTTCTTGTTTGCCATACTAATTTTGTGTGTGTTTTCAAATAAGAAGAAAATGTAAATTAATATTTTTGGGTTTTCAAATAAGCTAAGCAAGTAATAAACTATTAACAAGAAATAAACTAAAGCAAAAATTAACAAAACTAAAAGAGACTCTATGACCTTACCAGGGTAACAAAAATACTTCTCCGGCAACAGCGCCAGAAAAAGGGTTGATACCCTCGATCCGGATTACCAGATGTAGTACCATAACCTTTTTTCCTTGAGACCCAAGGTTTTATCGAACCGGGAAGTATGTGCTTAATGAGACCAGTGTGAATGAAGAGAAAGCTTGCTAATTCCTGTTTTAGCTAGACCAATTCTTGTATTGCAAAAGAGGTTGTTATCAATAATAAAAATAGGCATGTGCATAAGGTTTCACGTGGAGCAGTGCATTAGTAGTATGGGATAAATAAGATAAAATTAAAACAGTTTAGTATAATTAATACATATGCTATTTAGTTGTGTGTAGGCAATGCATCCGAGCACGGATTAACATAGAGTAATTCGTCCAATCTTGGCCCTATATTTGTTACATCTCGTGGGGTTGCCTTATTTTATAGTTTTAAAAATAAAGATGTAAGCATTAAGCACAGTGATGTCGTTATTAGTTCCTGAGAGATCCGCTTCCTATAGTCTTACTGATCCTCCTTTCACAAATGTTCCCGATCAACCTTTCACTTCACTCTCACTATACCTTTACCTTGATCATTCTTCCGGGTCTTGGGTATCTAACAAGTCCTAGGAGCAAGGCACACATAGTAGAACACACACAAATAACATAGATGAACTCATTAGATTAATTATCCCATTAAGAACAAGCACATAGCTGCAAGGTTAGGCCTCGACCCATAGCATGAGAGGGAATACTCACACATCACGATCATATGAACAATAGAGAACATTACAACAAAAATAGTACTTAAATTGAATAGATTGATAGTTCTTACAATGTTGCCAATCGCGATGGGATCTGGATTACAACGTAGAAGTATTTCTATGACTATGGTGGTGGTGGAGATGTGGGAGCACTTCTTGGTCTTGTGGAGAGGATGGAGGTGACGGCGGTGGAGAGGGAATGAAGTGTGTCTCTCTTCCGGGGGTTGTTTCTTCTCCTTATATGGGGCTCCAACGAATGGACTAGGGTTTCGGGCGACTTCCTTCGCGAATTGGCTCTGGTCCCGTTGCGACTTTTGGTCGGTTTGACATGACGGTCTTATTTGACATCGGTACGGTGGGCAGTACGGTTTCCACTAACCGTACTAAGGTCGTTAAGTGTCCTGCGAGGGTAGAATTAAATGATTTTCTAATCTATATATTTTCCTTCCTTTTAGCTCTGATTTCCCTTAATTTCCTGTCCAATATCTGCAATAAAAATAATGACATGGAGATTTGCAGAAAAATTGCACATTACTAATTAGGGGAAGGTCTAGAGTGATATCTCTATCATTTTCATGACACATATACGGTTTAAAGTTAGATAAACATGTGTCATTTTTGGACGCACCAGTTCATCACTTGTATCCAAGGGCAACGTGTTATTATGATCGGGAGACGGGTATCAAGCTGGTCCATGTTAGTCACATGTATACAAGGGTCGGCATGCCATCACTTGATGCATCAGGATCAAATGGTTGTCTTGTCGTTCAGACATGATAGTCATGAACTCGGAGCACACACATTGAAGGATGAAGTGGAAATCACGGTGGAAGTGGTTTCCATTTGGCCTACCCGTTGTAAGCTTGTAATCATTGAGATGTATCCATCCTTTGGTCATGAGTTGAGGGCGATTCGTAATACACTAAATTCTGATCACGAAGAATATCAATTTTAGTGGAAGTACATAGTTAATTTATTTTAACAATGATAATATATAATTATGAACATGTCTAAGTGAACTATTACATTTTTGTAGATCAATGGCTCGTAACGCACCCGCTATGTATTAACCTTGGTCCACTACTTGAGAAAAAACCAGTTGCTGCCAATGGAAGTAACTATACGGATTGGGTCCATGATCTGACAATTGTTCTCATAGGTATCAAGAAAGAGTATGTCCTCGATGCACCTCCTCTGGAGGATATTGATGACAACAATTCTGATGTTGAAAAGTATGCTTGCACATTGAAGAGTGATGATGCAATAGTTGTTCAATGTCTCATGTTGACATGTATGGATTTTGAGTTGCTGAAACAATTTAATCGCACGTCCGCGTACGACATGATCTTTGTTATCACGGCCATGTACCAGACTCAAGCCAAGACTGAACATTATGGGATAACAAAGGCATTGTGGCCATGTCACATGGCAGAAGGAAGCTCAGTGAGAGAGCATGTAATCCAGATGTTTGATTATGTTACAAGGTTTCAGGCTGTGGGGTTTCCAATCCCATCTGAGCTAAGTAAATATTTGGTGTTAGCTTCACTCCCCCCCCCCCAAGTTACAACGGTTTTATCATGAATTACAACATGAATGGTGTGGATAAAACACAAAATGAGATCATCCCTATACTAAACCACTAGTAGGAAAAAGCTTATCTGTGCCGCATCATTTTGGGATTCTGTGGCGCACCCTGGGGCCGTAGGGGTGCGCCACAGAATCCACGCCACTAAATTTAAATTCGGTGGCGCACCCCAGCCCATGGGCCACAGAAATGCAAATTATGTGGCGCCCCCTATTTGTGCACCACAGAGTTTGCATTTCTGTGGCGCATGGGCTGGGGTGCGCCACATAATTTTTTTTTGAATTAAAAAAAGGGATCTAGCCGCCAGAATTTTGAAATTTTGGAATTTTGCCGGAATTTTGAAATTTCGTGGTGCCCGTGGCCATGTCCTTAGGTAGCTTGGTCGGGGGTGGGAGGAGGATGGGGGCCACCGAAGGTGGTGGAGAAGGAGGAGAAGGTGGTGGAGGAGGAGGTGGTGGTGGAGGAGGAGGAGAAGGTGGTGGCGGAGGAGGAGGGGGGGAAGGAGAAGAAGGTGGTAGAGGAGGAGGTGGTGGAGGAGGAGGAGGTCACCGAAGTTGGTGGAGTGGGAGGATCTCGCCGGAGAAGGTGGTGGCGGAGGAGGAGAAGCTCGCCGGAGGTGGTGGTGGAGGAGGAGGAGGAGCTCGCCGGAGGTGGTGGTGGAGGAGGAGGATGATAAGGTGTAGAGTTGAAGTAGAGGAGAGAAGGGGAGAGGAGAAGTGCAGGAGAAGGGAGAGGAGAAGTGGAGAAGTGAAATGAGAGAAGGAGAAAGAAGAGGGAAAAGAGAAGGGCTGTTGGGCGAGATTCAAATTTCGAATCCAGCCAAAGAATTTTATGGCGCACCAACCCCCCGTGCGCCACAAAAATGTTTTTTCGATTTTTTTTTATTTTGTAGGAAAAAATCTTCTGTTGGGCATAACTTTTTTTCCTTTTGGAATTTGGAGAATCTAAAAAGACCTCACACGCCGAAGGCTACTGAGGTTGAGTTCCTTTTTTCTCTATTTTTTTTTAATATTTTGATCATTTTTTTCCGACATCATATGCAAAAGTTATGCCCATTTACTTTTTTTTAACGAACTTTTGCTCAGAAAGTCGAAATTCATATTTCAAATTTGATAAAAAAAAAGTAGACCTTAAACTCTCCGTGCATCTATAAGGGATTTATTTTTTTGATGATTTTTAGACCTGGAACTCTCCCGTGGAAAAACTAGAAAGGAGATCCCGGGGAGGGAGGGGGGAGTGGAGAGAAAAAAAATTCTGTGGCATCACTATATGGGTGCGCCACAGAAATGTTATATTCTGTGGCGCACGAATACACATGCGCCACAAAATACGCCCTTTCTGTGCCGCACCAAATCACGTGTGCCACAGAAATGTTTGCATGTATGGGTGCGCCACAGAAATGTTCCCCTGTATGGGTGCGCCACAGAAATGTTCGCCTGCATGGGTGCGCCATAGAAATGTGGTGCACCCTTCTCCTATGCGCCACATAATTTTTCATTTCTGTGGCGCATGTTTTGTCGTGCGCCATAAAATTTAATTGCTATGGAGCACCCTCCTCTGGTGCGCCAGAAAAATCCTTCCATAGAAAGACAGTTTCCTACTAGTGAAAGCTACTGAAACTATCGCATAGAGGGATAACCATCAAGTTTTGATTGTTGCACAAAATACAAAGTTAGAGAGTAAGGAGAACACGAAGGGCAAAGGTGCTAACGCACAAGATAAGCTCAAGATTTCAGCTTATGAAAATTCGGAATTCTCCTTCTGTGATAAGAAAGAACATCGGAAGAGGAAGTGATAGATATTTCTCGCGCAAAAGAAGAAATTCACTAAAAAGAGATAAAGGTATAATAGTTATACCTAAATGATATTTGTCATCCTTACCAGTATCTATGTAGTATCGACTGCTAAAGTATTTTATGTATTCGATGTAGGAGCTATGGAAAGTAAGGAGGCAGAAGAATAAAAGTTATTGATGTGCGTCAAGCTCGGCGAATAATGATTCATCCTAGGGTGAAGACGTCTCCACTTTTATTCTTACTAGCAAACTTGCCCGTGCGTTGCAACGGAAGAATAAAAACCTACGTCGCTAAGGCGCCCAAAGTAAATTCTCATCGGCATGACGGGGATGTCGTGTTACATCATGCTGGGTGCAATGAAATAAGTTCAAATTTATCTTAGTCTTGGTTTGAAATTTAGCTATGAAATGTAGAATTGAATTGGGATGACACAAGAATAGCAAAATTGTCTCGTAAAATATCTCGAGTAACAAAGTTATTGTTTAGATACATGCCCTCCTGCCTGCTTTTTAAGGATTAGGAACCTAGTGTTTGCGGCTTAATTTCCAAACTGGGGTGTGTCCCAGAAAATTTGATTCAGTTCCGGTGGATTTGTATTATTGTCCTATTGTCAACGAGGGTTCTCTATGTCAAATAAAACTACAATACTTCCAAAACGCTAAATAAAGTAGAAAATGCAAAAACTAATCAATGCAACTTATAACATGAGATCTGATGAGTGTTGAGCAGAAAGTAGAAGAATAAGTTGATAGTTATATTAACATGGACCAGATAGCTCAAATATTCATTTGATGAATTTAGCCAAGGAAGAAAATATCACATAATTCTGATTTCTGTTTCTCATTGGTTTATGTTACACATTATACATGTCACATAGGCATTAAGGGAAGGTAGGATACCACCACAACACCGAGGAGTCAGGAAAATCCTTAGATTACGTGTGAAAACTTGAAACATTATCGGTCCGTTTACAACATGGTAGCTGGCAGCCTTAACGACAATAGTAACAGCTAACTGAGTACGAAATAAGCTGCTTTTCCAAGCAATCAGGCCACCACGGTCAGCTTGATTTTAAGTGGTGTGCTTGGTCCTGAATTGCATAAAGCTAGCCGAATGCAAGTTAGATTGTGCGGAACTGGTTAAATACGGAAGTTCATGTGCCTTCTTGATGCCATCATATACAATGTCGTATGCATGACTATTCTAGTTGGGTGATTCATGGAATATGTAAAACATGTAACACCAGCATACCTGCAGAGATATCATCTAGCAGCCCCTGTACCTTTTGGGATGACTGCACCTTCCACCAAGGCACCAAATCACCATGTTTATGCTGCTCATATTCATCGCATCCCCGCTCTGCTACTCTCGACCCCGCCCCCATCCATAGACAATCGTCTCTCTTGCATCTCAATCTCTCCTGTATTGCATGGCGCCGAAGAATCTGACATTCTCATGGAACTGAACGTCGAGCCGCCGACGAATTTGACTTTATCATGGAACCAAGGTCAAGACCTAGCGGCGACGGCGGCATAGGTTTCGCTGGGCAGCGACGACAATTAAATAGGGACGAGCAGGCAGAGGAGGTGAGTAGGTGACAGAACATGCATCGTCTGACTGGAGGAAGTGACGCCCCGTCGTGGACGGCGCGGCGATGCGCTCTTGACTACGCTGGATATGTTCAGAGTGAGCGCGCCGGGAGGAGTGACCATCTTATGCGGCGCTGGTATCATGAGGACGCCTGCGGTTGCGGAGCGAATGCGCTGGCGGTATCAGCAGCGTGACGACAGGCGGCCGACTGTCATTCAGACCACCTCCAAGGAGGGTCTATGTTCTTCTTCTCTCATTAGCGCTCCCACCGGCTGGTTTGGTTCAAGCAAAGTTCGCAGGGTGGGGCGCAAGGAAGCTGCGACGGTGTCGACTTCGCTCTGTGGTGGTCGCGGGCATTCTTACTTCATGTATCATGGAATCGAATCGGTCGCCGAGTCTGAAAAATTTGGAACCCTTCCATCGTAAGCTTCAATTATATTACCTTCAATCGATCCGTGCCGCCCGGCCGTCCGGTCGTACCTAAGAAGCAGACCTTTTTTTAACAATCTATAAGAAGCAGATGCGGGTCTAGAATTCTGTTACTCCGAAATAGCGCTAGAGTAGATTGAACAACGTGTACACCGTGGGGCTCCATATATGCATCTCAGCGAGCGGATCGATTAGGACTCGTACAACGACTTTGAGTTGGAGTCCACGGAAGAAAACCTCCGTCCGTTAAACTGTGCGTTGTCAGTATAATTGGGGCTGTCCTGATGATCCACGTGAGACTTCATTGGGTATAGGTTAATTTAGTGGGAGGGTAATATAGTAAAATTGATGTTGGACCGGAAGAAACCTTCCTCCTTTTATTATTAGGTAAAGATAGTTTGAAAGATTTGTGAAATTCGGCTCAATTATTGTAATAAGGTCGCATTCTTGGTGACGTAATACTCTTGTGAATTCGTAGGCAAGTTTTCTTCCTTTGTGGGTGATCAATTTACAAATCTTTTAAATTAGTAAAATATCATTTGTTCAAAAATATTTTGTGATTGTGTCGACACCACCTTCGAGTGGCACTATCATCTCAAACACATCATATGCATGATGGAAGGAAGTTTAGATATCGTGATATGAAACGAGTGAAAGACTTGATGAATTACACACTTTTTTGAAAGATGAATTTATTGAGTATTCACACACATAGTGAAGTCAACAAAAGAAGAGTTCTTGGATTATTGACATACTCTCATCAATAACTAAACTTCACAATAAATTTTTAGAAATTATGTCTTAGTGATGTATTGGAAGTTTTCAAGCCATGATCCGACTAAGTGTGACAGACTAAGCAGTAAGTGTCGGGCCTCTGGTATCCAGAGGCGATAGCTGCGGCCTAGCCCAACAAGCGACTTCAAGGCCAAGGACTCTATCCGTAATAATGGAGCCACTCTTGGGCCTACCCTTCGGGTGGGCCAGCTCAAGGAGAGGCTCTCCACGCCAGGAGCTCGCGCCCTAGAGAGGAGCTCTACTCCGCCCTTGCTCCTCTCACGAGGCGCCTCCCTTCGGGAGGGGACATCCCATGTGCTACTGACGACCGCTCCTCTACACGATGACGAAGGCGCTGTAGAACCGCAGAGCCTCTTTTGGTCGCAGTTTCCGTTCTCGTGTATAAAGTGAGGGTAGACACTGTGGGCGCCAAAGCGACCTCCCAAGATTACCTCTTCGGTGCAAGGAGAACAAGACCATGCTACAAGACGGAGGCAGCGTCACCGGGCACGCCTACCGTGCTGCCATGGACGGTGGAGCTATCCTCGACAACCAAGTCCGCGCCGGAGGCGCAGAGTACGGGACGCTCGTCGCTTTGGCTCCTTGTGGGAACCCTTTCCCGCCAAATGAGCGGGAAGGAGGTCCAAACGCCATTATAAGAAGGGCCCTTCCGGCCCTCGTAGAAAAGGAGCTCGAACCATCGAAGATCCCAAGTAGTCTGTTCCGAGCACAAGCTCGCATTTGTATTGTAGTCACCACAGTGCAATCCATCAGACAAGCAGGAGTAGGGTTTTACACCACACCGGTGGCCTGAACCTGGGTAAATCTCTATGTCGCCATTGTTGTTATGCTCAAACTTCCCCCGCGAAGCATCCTCAGGAGGTGAAGGAAGTGTCTTTAGCCCCCAGTGTTTGAACCCCCACAAGCTATCATGTCTAAGACATACGAGCTTCTCCGACATTTGGCGCGCCAGGTAGGGGGTAAGGCACTCCTCCACTTCCCCGTCGCCATGGCCCCTGCCGCCCGGACAAGCCCACGCCTCACCCGATCCGAGCGGGCTCGCCGCCGGGGGCAGGTCGAGCCAACTAGCAACGACAACGACGCGTCGCAACCCAACCCCACTGGCACAGACGGCGAACACGGCACTGAGGAGAGGAAGCTTCCTCTCACACGCTGCAGCGAGACGCGCCTACGTCTCGGCAGCCGCCTCCACCGCCATCAGGAACGCAGGGACGCATGGAGCAACTTAGTTCTGCCGCAGCTCTGCTGCTGGTCCAGGAGTTGTTTACGCACCCGCCCGCACCGAAAAGACACGCCGCATGGCTCACCCACTTCCAGGAGCTCGCCATCGTCGCAAACGTCCCCCGCGGGAGCCACGGGGAGGCGAGACTGGCCAGCGTAGGAGCGCGGCAACCCATGACGCACCGCCCCCTTCTCACGGTGTAACCTCACAGGTGCAAGGCGATCCCCGCACCAAGTTCACTGACAAGGCACCCACCACTAAGGTGTCTGACAAAGACAGCAACAACTACCAGATCTTGCACACTCCTCCTCATGCACGCGTACAAATCGAACGCTGCCACGAGCGCTAGCGGCGCACCGTCCGCGACCTTGCCAAGGCCGGCCGCGCCAAACTCCCGGTCGATGGTGACGCGCGCGCCATGGTCTGCGTCTGCGGCGTCCTCGCATTCACGAAGCAACTTCACACGGTCTCCTGGTCACCGAAGTTCAACCCGACGCTGCCATCTCGCTACGACGACACTACTCCTCCCCTCGACTTCTTGCAACTCTACTGCCTCAGCGTAGGAGCTTTAAAGGGGGACGACAAGTGCATGGCGAACTGGCTGCCGATGGCTGATGACCCACAAGTATAGGGGATCGCAACAGTCTTCGAGGGAAGTAACACCCAAATTTATTGATTCGACATAAGGGGAGCCAAAGAATATTTGAGAGCCTTAAGAAGTGAGTTGTCAATTCACCTGCACCTGAAAGTGGACTTGTTCGCAGTGGTTTATCAGTAGTAACAGTTTTATAGTAGCAGTAGTGAAATAATAACATCAGTGGTATGAAAACAGCAGTAGTAGAGTTTGAAGTAAACAAGGGGATTAAATAATGTAGGCACAGGGATAGATGAACGGGCGTTGCATGGATAAGATAGTTCATATAATAATCAAGACATGGGCATTGCAGATAAATAAGATAAAGCATCCAAGCACTAAGTAACCATAGGCATGTGTTCCGTAAATAGTCGTACGTGCTCGAATGAGAAATTGCACAACATCTTTTGTCCTACCAACCCGTTTTCAGCGGGGCCTCACGGGAACTACTAGTAATTAAGGTGTTCCTTTTAATAGAACACCGGAGCAAAGCATTAACACTCTGTAAGAACATGTGATCCTGACATCACAGCCATCCCCTCCGCTTGTCCCAATTTCTGTCACTTCAGGGCCTCGGGTTCCAGACAACAATATGTGTAAACAACTTGCAGGCATGATCAAGAAACAATCGATAACATGTTCAAATCTGAGATCATGGCACTCGGGCCCAAAGTAGCAAGCATTAAGCATAACAAGCTGCAACAATGTGAATAGCACTAATAGAAGATACTAGGCACTATACCCTAACAATCACGGCATTATTACATGAACGATCTCATCAAATGCCTACCACCCCCTTCAGCCTACAGCAGGGGAATTACTCACACATGGATGGGGTAAACATGGATGGTCGATGGAGAGGCGTTGGTGATGACGGTGGAGATGATCTTCTCCAATTCCCCGTCCCGGCATGGTGCCATAACGGAGTTTCTGAACCCCGGAAAAGGATTCGCGATGGCAGCGGAGCTACAGACTTCTTTCTGGAAAACTTTCGAACCCCCTCGGGTTTTAGGGTCAAAGGCGATATATAGTCAAAAGGAGAGCCCGAGGGGGTCTCTGGGTGGCCCACACCACCAGGTGGCGCGACCTAGGGGGCGCCAGTAGGTGGTGTGGCCCCCCTCTGGCTCTTCTCCTGGCCCCCTTCTGGCTTCCGGGGTCTTCCGGTGTTTTAAGACCAATGGGGTCTTGTCTGGGCAATTTCCCGAAAGTTGATTTTTCTGCACAAAAACGAGACAACAAGGTAATTCTGCTGAAAACATCGTCAGTCCATGTTAGTTGCATTCAAAACACACAAGTTTAGAGGAAAACAATAGGAAAAGTGTTCGGAAAAGGAGATACGTTTTCGACGTATCAATGGCCCTCAAGGGCCCGCCCTCATTTGGCTCATGAACCTGCCAGAGGCCTCCATCGGGTCATTTGAGGAGTTATGCCTCATCTTCGTCGCCAACTTCAAGGGCTCATACGAGCGCCCCCTCTCCTACAACGACCTCTGCGGCATCAGCCAGCGCCCTGGCAAAACGCTTCGCCAGTAACTACAATGTTTCGGCCAGACACGCAACAAGATTGCCCGCATAGCCGACGCAAACGTCATCTCCGCCTTCCGGGAAGGAGTCACCAACGAGCGCATGCTCGAGGAGCTCAGCATCAGGGATGACCTCACCTCCACTGTCGAGCTCGTGGACATGGCCGACAGGTGCGCGAAGGCTGAGGAGGGACGCCTCTTCAGACACAACGCATGTGTCGATGAATCCAAGCCGGTGGCCCCAAGACCAAGTCACGAGGCAAGACGACGACACCAAACGGAAAGCTCCGACCATGCGAGCCAGAACACAAGCACAATCGCAGCGACGCCGCACCCGTGGTGGAAAACCACTCGTTCTGTGAGTTTCATAGAATGCACTCACACGCCACAAAGGACTGCTTCCAGTTGGAAAGGATGCGCGGACACCGTCTCATGAGGGGTAGCCAGGAGGGCTACTCTCGAGGCGGCGGTAGACGCAGTCCTGGGCGAGGGGGAGGCCGTGCTAGAGGGAGATGGGAGGAGCATGGCCAGAACCACTACAACGGGTACGACAATTACAACACAAGAGGCTACAACAACGGTGGCTATCGGCCGCCCTCACAGCAGCCACCCCTGCAGCAGCTGCTTCGCCCCAACCCACCCGCGCCTCAGATGAATGCTGCCACGCAGCAACACGTCGAGGGCAACCAGGGGCGTGGCGACGAACACTGCGGGGGCTACCAAGAGCCTACAGGCTACATGGCCTGCATCCTTGGTGGAGCACAAGCTCCGATCTCCAACCGCCACTTCAAGAAGATCTCGCGCGAGATCCACGTTGTCCACCCAGGCACAGCGGCGGTGAAGTTTCTCAAGTGGTCAGACCACAAGGTCTCCTTCGACCTCAGCGACCACCCCAAGTCCACAAGGACTGTGGGAACCCTTCCCCTGGTCTGCACCCCCACCATCAACAACATCACCGTCAACAAGACCCTGCTCAATGGGGGTGTGGGCCTCAACGTCATCTCAGTGCCCACGTTCGAGCGGCTCCAAGTGCCCTACGAGTGCATGCCCCCTACAAGTCCGTTCATCGGCGTCACAAATGGCACCACAGTCCCCTTGGGACAGATGCGCCTCGCCGTCACGCTCGGCACTCGCCGGAACTACTGCACTGAGACCCTCGACTTCGACGTGGCACACATCGCCCTCCCCTACAACGCCATCCTCGGGTACCCAGCTCTCGCAAAGTTCATGGCTGTGACGCATCATGCGTACAACCTCGCCAAGGTGCCCAGGCCTGCTGGCACTATCACCATCCATGGGGAGGTGGAGGACGCGGAGTGCTCTGTCGAGCGAGCCTACAAGGAGGCGGCAACCTTGCACCCTGCCAATGAATACGATGTAGGACACCTTGATGAAGTTCCCAAGAAGAGGTTGATGATCTCTCAAGAGATAGCAGCCACACCGAAGACCCTCTAGAGCGCTTGAGGTTAGAGGGCTGCCACCATGAAGACACCCCCAGAGCGCTGGAGGCTTGGGGGATGCCACCTTGAAGACCCCTAGAGGCTTGGAGACTCGGGGCTACCACTGCTCTCCATGCAAGCGCGCCTCCTTACTAGGGAGGAACGCTCACCACATGCTCGCTCCATGGACCCCACAAGGCCATGGATACGTACCCTCGAGGGGACCCCATGACGCCACGGTAAAAACGACGCCAATACCTCTCCCCGTGAGGGTCTCGTGGAGCTCTCGCCAGGCGCGCCACAAGGTCGTGGGAGCTTCCACCGACACAAGTGGGAGCCCCGCTCCTGCGGGGCAAACTTTTGTTACTCGAGGGCGCCACAAGGCCACTACATCCTCGAGCCGTGCACCTAAACTCGCGCGAGTATCAGACCCATGACGATGGGAGTCCCATGTCCGCACGGTGACGTCAAATGCTTCTTGGGGGACCACAAGGTCACGACATCCCCAAGCGTTTTGTAAGAGAACAATGCCTCACCCTAGTAGTAAAACCTTGTTGCTTTCATAGAGCAATCCCATCTCTTTTTGCATGCCGGCATGCCTGCATTTTGCATCCAACAAGATCATACACATCCATCTCAGCATGCATATTTCCCTCTCCAAAGAGGCGCGCGAGGGTCCTTTTCCTCTCGAGAGCATCCCACGAGTGGGGGCTGGAACAGTGTATGTGAGCGGGTCGCAACCGCACATAACACTTTGCCAAGTCTCTTGGCGTGGTTCTCCTCGTGAGATGTTCACGAAGGAACAACCAAGCGCACACCTCTCCAGGAGACCAAGTTGCAGGTAGCCTTACCACCAAGGAGAAAACATGCAACACTCGTCCCCCCAAGTCTAGAAGGTTCCTCCACAAGGAGCAGCTGGAGGCCCACGCCACAAAGGACACAAGCAAGGTGTCACGAAGGACATCGTCACAAAAGCTAAGTACTCTCACACAAAAAGCATCTACAAGCAGAATTAAAGATAGGGATACAATACGCGGCAGTGTGCGGAATATTTCCTTACAAGAAATTTAAAAGCTTACGAGAATCTAAGGAAAAGCTTGCAGGTGCACAAAAGGACACTAAGCAGGAGGACCCTTGTTTTCAGTACCAGGAATCGGGGTCGAGTCGGCAGGTGGGGTTGGATTGAAAGCCTTCACGAAGACAACAACGACATCCTTCACGCGAGAAGAGAGAGAAGCGGCAAGCTCGGGAGGAACCTTCCCCGCTAGAGTACCCAACTGGAAGTCCGGCTGGACCATCAAGAGCCGGGAGAACAAGTGTGTCGCGGCCTCCGACAGAACCTGGTGACACTCCGCATCAAGAATCGCGTCCACACTCTAGGCGTCCTCTTGCAGCTAGTCCAGAAGGCTGGCAAAAAACTGAAGACCGCGTATGGCCGTACCTGGCAGGGGGAGAAGGCAGCTCAAGGTCCAGTAGCTCGCCAACCACTTGAGCGGCCTGGACGGCGCGTTGGAATGACTCCTCCAGCTGGCGCTGAAGCTACAACGCTGGCCCAGCAAACTCTTCTCGCTCAAGCACCCCCTTCGCGAGAGGGGCCAGCCTCTCTCGCAGGGCGTACAAGTCCGACTGAAACCCCGCGGATGCAACAACGACGCACTCCCTTGCGCCCTGCTCTTCGGCAAACTGCACCGCGGAGCTGACCAAGCTCTATCGTGAGCCTCTTGACCTCCGCGGGTAGCGCTCGCTCAGTCGGGGCCGCCTCTGGCGGCTGTTTCCCGCCCAAGTCCGCCTCGAGCTCCTTGCGGTATGCCTCACGCCCAGCCTGGATCTCTTGCTCCACCTATTGTTGTTGTCGCTCCGTTTCCTCTTTCAGGTCATTCCCCAGCTTCTCGAGGCGCTCGCGCTCCTCGCTCACTTCGCCCACGAGGCGTTTAGTCTCTGCCTCGTGTTTCTTGACATCCTCTTCAAGATCATGGGCCTTGTCCTCCCTGAGGGAGACGAAAGACTCGCGGGAGGAGAAGGAAGACTCGCGAAGCACCAAGGCCTCCTCACGAAGGGCGAAGGGCGAAGGTCTTCTCTCACTCCTCGCCATCAAGTGTCCACTCGCCCACCGCCAAGCGGTGCTCCTCCTGGTCCGAGCGGAGTCGTTCCTGAAGATCCCGGGCGGCGTCCAACACACTCTTGGCCTCCTCGCGAAGTGCATCTGCATCGTGGGTGGAGGCCTCACACTTCCGCGTGGCCTCGCTGAACTTCTGGCGGCGCACAACCCATGCCACGTTATCCCTCTCGCAGCAGGAAAGCACCGCATGACGGAACCAGGCGCCCAGGTTCTCCAAGCGTTCGTTCTCCTTAATGAGGAGGTGAGAGTGAGCCCTCGCCTTGAGCTGGAGCGCACCCACGACATCCCTGCGATCTAGAGCAAGGGGCTTTCCAAGTAAAGATCGTGGGGAGCGCTAGAACGAATGCGGGCGGACCAGCGGTCCTATGCCACCACATCGCGGAAGAAATCGTTCGGGAGGAATGAACCATCCGGACCCTCATGAGGCGTATTCCGGAGCCACTCTTCCACCGTGTCGACAAAGTCCTGCTGCGATGAACCCTAGAAGGGAGCAGAAGAAGAGCCCATCGCTCCCCCCTCTTGTGGAAAGGAGAGCCCGACACCCACTCCCTGGCCATCGGGAGCGGCATCTTCCTCTTCAGCGCTCTCACGACGGGGGTCGTCTCGATGGTCACGCTCGGGGGCTCGGGAGTTGACCCCGAGCAAGCTGCGTCAGGAGCTGTGACCGGAGGAAATGCCAGACGGGCCATAGAGACGCCCTCACCCAGGACGTCCGGGTCAGGCTGCGGGGCGCCCTCATCAAGAGGGTCTTGACATGGTACCCCCGTCCCCACTCCAGCTTCCGTCGATGGAACAGCCGGATTTACGAGCCCCTCGGCAGCCGGAGAACACGGAGGAACCCACCTTTCCTCTGGGGTGACGGGACGCGCCATCTCCTCCGGATACTTGGGGGGTTGATGCCTCTGACACCTTCATCCTATTAGGGGACCTGTATGACGGATGGAGTTAGCACCGGAAACCTCCAAGGGAGAAGGGCACTACCCAAGTGAGAGACTTACTCGTCTCGGTATCCCCAAGCTAAGGGGACGCGTTTCCCGGCACGAGAGCGCGTCCCGGGATCCTTCGCCGCCAAGGAACGTCTCACACCTGCATCGACCTTCACGTGGCATGGCCTCTCCTTGACGGTCTCCATGCCAGCAACGGTGCTGGGAGCGGCCGAGCGCGTGGGAGGCGGCGAAGAAGCACTTGAGTCATCTGACGACTCGCTCTCTGCCTCCTGCGCCCAACTTGATGTGACTTCCTCGAGCGGGCGCTTCTTCAACACTCTCCCATGACCCGTGTCAGTCGGAGCGGAATCCTCCGTCTCGGCAGGATCTGCCTCGCTCTCTTCAGGAAGACACGGGATGAATGGGTTGTCTTGGCGTGACGTCTCGGAGCCCCCATCGATCGAAACGAGGCATCACTCCGTTCACGACGTCACGCTCCGCTTCTACAAGATTGTAAAGAGGGACGATGCAAGGACAAAGAGGTAGAAGAGAATCCTTGACGAGAAGAGTCTGCCTCATCCGTTCGAGCTCCCTGCCCTCGAGGACGGCGCCGTCGGGCCTCATGTTGTCCTCCATGTCGCCACAATAGCACATGAGGCGTTTGTGCTCCTGGAGCGGCGCTAGCCACTGACAAACAAACTCGCGGACGACCATGGAGGCCACGAGTCCACTGTCACGCTGCTCCTCCATCCGCTGCACAGGGGGAGCCATGGATTTCCCGTCAAGGACCTCCTGGGACCAGCCAGCATACTTCCTGGGTCAGGAAGTGGGCACCTCTAGAAGATTCCCGGCGACGCGGGTGTCCATGAACACCCAACGACTGATGATGTCGTCCACCTTCTTGTTGTGGTCCAAATGGGGGAACAAAGCTCCCCTCCCCAGGCCGACACGGAAGGAGGCACATCCGGCGCAACGGGTCCATCCCGTCACACAGAGACTGAAGAAGGAGCGGAAAAAGGCAACGGATGGCCTGACGCCCAGGAGGGCCTCACACCAGAAGGCAAAGATGGCCAAGGTCAGAACATAGTTGGGATGGAGGTGCAGAGCATGGACCTGGTACCATTCCAGGATGGCCAAAAATAAGGTGGAGAAAGGGGTGATCAGGTCGGCGAAGATGGTGTGGAAGAAAAACACGTAAGCGGTGGCCGGAATGGCGTTGCGCCACGCCGAGCCGGCGTGAAGCGAGGTGGCCCCATACTTGATGGTCGAGGAAGCCACCATAGGGCGAGCCTTCTCGAGCGAGGACCCCACGTGGATGCGGGAGGGCTCCAAGATTGATCTTGGCCTCGAGGTCGACGGCTTCGCTGCCACAGTAAGCTTGCCCTTCACCAAATAAGCACTTTTCTTG
The DNA here is from genome assembly GCA_028641055.1 of Alopecurus myosuroides. Taxonomy (NCBI): domain Eukaryota; kingdom Viridiplantae; phylum Streptophyta; class Magnoliopsida; order Poales; family Poaceae; genus Alopecurus; species Alopecurus myosuroides. Next base: position 227,893,414 of record CM054060.1, on the reverse strand, counting down.
CCGGCCATTTGGGGAGGAGATCCTCAAAGGGAATGGGGAATCTGGAGGATGAACAGTCTGGAAGGCGGAGGCGGATGGAGAGGACGAAGGGGCTCTCGGACGCTCCGTTCGGTCTTTATGAGCGGGCCCCCATGACACAAGGAGCTGTTATCATCGCCTCGGGAAGATCGTGGGTCACGACCACGTGCCAAAAGTTGGCCCGCAATGGTTGGCCCCGCGTCTTCTCGCATCCTTTGGACACGTGTTCTCTGCGGGCCCGGGGGGTACTGTCGGGCCTCTGGATACCAGGTATCCGGAGGCGACAGCTGCGGCCTATCCCAACATGCTAATTCAAGGACAAGGACTCTATCCGTCATAATGGAGACACTCTTGGGCCTACCTATTGGGTGGGTCCGCTCGAGGAGAGGCTCTCCGCGCCGGGAGCTCGCGCCCTAGAGAGGAGCGCTACTCCGCCCTTGCTCCTCTCACGAGGCGCCTCCCTTCGAGAGGGGACATCCCATGTGCTGCTGACGACCACTCCTCTGCATGATGACGAATGCACCGCAGAACCGCAGAGCCTCTTTTGGTCGCAGTTTCCGTTCTTGTGTATAAAGCGAGGGTAGACACTGTGGGTGCCAAAGAGACCTCCCAAGATTACCTCTTCGGTGCAAGGAGACCAAGACCACACTACAAGACGGAGGCAACGCCAACGGGAGCCCCCACCGTGCTGCCATGGACGGTGAAGCCGTCCTCGACGACCAAGACCGCGCAGGAGGCGCAGAGTACGGGACGCTCCTCGCTTTGGCTCCTTGTGGGAACCCTTTCCCGCCAAATGAGCGGGAAGGAGGTCCAAACGCTAGTATAAGAGGGCCCATCCGGCCTGTCACATCCCAATTTTGGAATACCTAATAACACTGTTGTTTTGCTAATTGCTTTACTAATAAACCTTGGTTGTGTTTGTTTGTGGTTGTTTAAGTGCAACTAAACAAACTAATTATGTAAACTTGCAAACTTAAAAGGATAGCAAAGCAGTGAACTAAAAATATTCAACATATTGTTCCAATGACCTTGGCAATATTTTCTAGAGTAAATATTGATCAAAGAGTTTTACAAAACTATCTTATGAATCCAATACTTGTTGAATATTATTACAAGGCCTAAATTAAGAAAGAGGAAAACACTTAATAAATTTCCATAAGGGATTATCAGAAAAAGAGGCATTCTTAAATGCTTCACCAAAATATTATCAAATGTTTTTCCAACCTTGCAAGATTAAAAACAATAGTATGAGAGAGCATTTACTTGCTATCTCTAGTCACATAAATATTTTGGCAAAGCATTGTTAAAGAAAAGCCAAGTGCCTTATTAAATAGAAATTCCAATATTTCCAGAAACAGAAAACTAAAACAAGTTACTATTGGAAACTTGATTCAAATGATCTGAAATTGATACCATTGCTTCCTTATATCAAATAAGGAACACACACAAGAGGAGACCAAAAATTGAATCCATTAAAGTCCTGAAAACATGGTTTTTCTCCACAGCAACAATTGGGATTTTGAACAAGTTTGTTCTACAAACTTTTTCCAAATACCATGAAATAAATACCACATGCTCTATATCATAAATGAGGATGAAAACCAAAAGGGCACAAGTTTTTGAATAATTTAAGTTGCCAAAAACCCCTGTTTTCTTGACAGCACCTTTTTGAAATTTGAACAAGTTTGTTCTATGAAGTAACTCAAAATGACTTGAATTTTCTACCACATAAGTAACACATAAAATAAGGAATGTGTGCCAAAAATTATCATTTTTGGAAGCTCCTAAGTAGTCAAATAAATTCAATGTCCATTTATGTAAGATTTCAAATTTAAACAACTTTGAATTATAAAGTTTATCCAATGGAGCCAATTTTCACATATGTTGTACATCTTAACTAATAAGAATTTTGGGCAAAAGGATTTCAAATTTTAACTTTGTTTGCTTAGGGAAAACATCCATTTTCAGAGAGTACAGGGACCTACTTGTAATTTTCCAGGGACTAATTTGTAAGCTGAGTCACATGGTCATCTTCTTCTTCCTGTAGATGACGAAGTAGCAGGCATGGAGACCCATGCTTCCTTTGCCTTCGAGTAGAAGACTTCTAGGTGCTTAAAAGCCCCCATGTGCACCTCTCTACCTGCTCCCTCTCTCACCCCACGAGCTCCCTCTCTCTCTCCTAAAAATATCTGAACCCGAAACCCTAGCAATGGAGCTCGTCGTCGATTTGGCCACTGAGGAGCTCGCCGCCGCTCGCCGTTGGCTCCATCGTCTTCGCCTGGTTGTGGTTGTGCTCGGTGCAAAACGAATCGGGCCGAAGCGCCGCGAGGACCCCGCGCCATCTCATTCTTCCCCGAGCCCGACGCGACTCCGGCGAGACATTGCCGCTCCCTCGAGTCCTCTCCGACCTCACCAAGCCCTCCCGCGCATTCGTGGTGAGCAGGGGAATCACCCCGTACCTTTTCCCCTCTCCCTAACCCCCTAAATCGTCCCCGTGCCGTGCGTGCCGTCCGGCCGCCGCCGCACGTCGTCGCCGCCGTCTTTCCGGCCGTTCCCCGGAAACGAGACCACTCCTTTTCGCTAGCCCACGTTGTGAGGAACGAGTAGATGGCTTCGATTGGTGAAATGATAGACGAATACGCCGGAATCTGCTCGCCGGAGACATATCCCGCCGGCGGGTGACGCGCGCATGACGCAGCGCTGGCGTCATCTCCCTTGACCCCGCCTGGAGAGGTCAAACTGGCCCGTGGGGCCGGATCTGCCCGCGTGGCCGCCCGCGTGGCCGCTGGCCCGCAGGTCAGCGTCTATGGCTGGGTTCCCCCGCGGTGAAAACCAGATCTGGCTGGCCCAACTGGTAGATCTGGCCCAACAACCCTGTTTTTCCATTTAAATTCTTGCAGAACATTGCATGTTTACTTTGGGCTCTAAAAACCTACTTAAGAGATGAATTTTACCAAACTAAAATTTACAGATGTAAAGCAACAAAATATGAACCACCTCAACTTTGTAGATCTACTTTTGGATGAATATATTTGAAATTAAAAATGATTTGGCAACAGGTACCAGAAACACCAAAATGAGCACCATTTTTATTTTACAACTCAGAATGAAGTGAGGCCAATTGCATTGGAAAGCCCTTGAAATTTCCTAACAGGAGCATTTAACCTCGTTTCCAAATTCATTGTATTTTTGAAATGGCATGCAATTTGGTAAAACACCAGAGAGCACTTTGGTGATTTTTACAAATTAATTAAAGATGAATTTTAATGCAAACTCAATTGGATGGTCTTGTATATGTTTAGGACTATCCAAACCTATAAGGGTTTAATTTTTAGAGCATCCTACAAAATTTGGTGGGCAGATCTTTAAAATGCATGTTTCTGCCATTTTGGCATTTTAGTTAATTAATTTGTGTGATGATATTTTTGAGTTGCAATATTGTTTTCTAGCATGTGTAAGTTGTGTGAACTTGTTTTCTAAGTGTTACTTAGCTATTTTAGCATGTTAGATTGTGTGGACTTGAGTTGAGAAGAAATAGAATTTATGTAAGTAGCATATGTTATTCTCTAGTTTATTACTTGCATAGAAGTTTTGATTGATTGATTTGTGTGCAAGTGATTGAATTGTTGTGTTAAGATATTAGATTAAGTACCATGTTAGTACTTATTTTGTGTTGTTATCACCTCTGCTATCTTGCATTTGAGTTGGTAGAGAAGCATGAGTAATTTAATCATTACTATGAAAATGTTTTGGAAAAATTCCCTCATGTGTGGAATTTTTGGCATTAATAATTGTGGTTGCATAGCCACATATTTTTGGGTTGTATCCATAGGTCCAGTAGCATTTTGATAAGTTTGTTATGAGTACTTGACCCCTAGAGTTTTCACTTGTGTGAAAACAATAACATGAGTAGCATTGCCTTGCTTATTTAAGCACCCTATTATTTTCTGCTAGTATTGTTATTGCACTAGGAGCTAGTTTAGCGTTTTGTTAATTTTTGTCAAGTATGACCAGAGGCTTTGTGACCTCTTGATGCTTTGATATACTAGTGGAACACCCACTGGTTTCATTGCATTTTTGGTGGAAACATTACTTCCCCCACACTATATGTGTTTCTTTTATATATGTTTTGAGTAGATCTTTAAATGCTTTTTAGGCTTATTGCTAGATTAATTCTCATGAAACTAGTACCATTTAGGTACTGTTATTTTGGTTATAGAACCTCTAGATACTTGGTGCTTGTGTTTGAAATAGATTTAAATAGAAATGCTTAAAGTCTAAATTTCATACTAGGATATTCATGTATGCTTTTTGTCTTGTTTTCCCCTAGGGAAAAATATGAATCTTTGGTGTGGAAACCAGAGGATGGAATGTACTTGTGGCATTATTATCTTAGGGTTTTCACCTCTGATAGGTTTCCTCTTAAGTAGCATAAAAGCATGAGTAACACTTGGATGACTAGGAATAAATCTACTCACATGTGTAGCATTTTAAGCATAGTTTTTCCTTGTTTCCTAGCTATGCTTTTAATGTTATTTTGTGGAATCCAGTAGCAATTATGGTACTGGTTAGAGGATTATTTTGCCTCTGCTAGCTTGCACACTTGTGCATAAAATTAACTAGTGTAGCCTAAACTAGTCTAGTATTTTTTCCTAAATTTTCTACTAGTATGAGTAGGAGTTTTTGGATGCTAGATTGTTTGTTTGTTTTGAGCACTTTTATAAAAGTGACCAGAGGCTTATTAACCTCTTGGTGAGCATATTTGCTAGTGGAACACCCACTGGTATGTTTGCCTCATGGTGGAAAAATAGGTTTGACTTGTTGTCATGAGCTTTTTCACCACTTGAGTATTTTAGCAAATTATATGTGCTAGCCATAGAGATTGTTGGGGAAGTTTTTAGACATAAAAATGTGTTTTATGTGACACCCTACTGTCTAGTAACATGTGCTCTACCCCACTGGTCCATGGTGTTCTTAACTAAAAATCATTGAATTGGCCACACATAAACACTAGGAAAAAAGCAGACTTTTCAACTATAGTTTTTATGCCAATTTTTCTTAAGGGAAAAATTGAGAACTTGGGTGGTACTTCTTGATTGCTTTCTGTATGTACTACTTGTAGCCTTGTTTGTCTTGTTTGGTTCTGAATGTGTGTCCTTTATTCTCTTTTTACGGCGTTAGAAAACGAAGAGGAAGGAAGTGTCGGGAAGCTGTGTTTCAAGTTCCAGTCACTCCAACAACCAGTGACACAAAGAGATACCAGGCAAGCCATCCTGATGCTTGCTGATACAATACTTATCATTATCTATCATGCATGTTTTACCTCTGAAGTTTTACAAAAACTTGATTATCAAAACTATTTTTGATGTGGAATTTACTACTATACTATATTATAGGTTACTATTATGCCAGTAGTTAAACTTGGTAATACCAAGCCCATAAGCCACCATATGGTATTTAATACCATCAAATATACTAGTCCCTAAGTGGACACCCTAAAATTGTGATTCTACGAAACAAAGGCTTTACGGAAAAACCCGGAGAAAAGGCGGATCCTTGTTCTCCGGAGGAATGTGGAAGTGGTCATTTTTGAGAAAGTGGTGTTTTCAAAAATGACACATAACCTAGTCTTCGCCGGACAACCTTTACCGTACTGCCACCCTACCCCAACATGGGCACGGGGCTTAACTTGAAGTTTGTTCTTATTAGTGTGTGCTATCTCACTTGCTATAAGGGGCGTCGTACCCTCGAACCGAATGTCGTCAAAACTCCCAATGTTGAGGCATATAAAGTGTGGGATTAATTTTCCCTCCGGATGCATTCATTGAGGCTCCTGGCTAGGCAGGGTGGGACTTGATGCCGGGGAGAACAACTTCAACTGAGAGATAGGCATATTCTAGCTTGAACATAGTGGATGGTTATGATCATATACCTGATGTTTACATACTGTTGTTACAGTCCGTGATTGTTCACGGGAGGTGTACTGGATCTGGTGGATGTGTACACCTCTGCAGAGTATAACTTTTTCGAAGAAGCCGCGTCCTCGGATATGGACAGTTGAATGGCCATGTAGCTAGCATTGTGTCAATGTTTTCAAAAAGAGTTTTTGAAAGGGAATCTTTGGAAAGGAAGTGTTGAACTTGTGAAGTTCGGAAAAGAATGGAAACTTATACCGTGGAGGTATCGTCGATGATGAAAAGCCAGATGATGTTATACAAAACAAATGTTTTGCAAACAAAACCTTTTCTACTCTAAGCAAGAATTCTGGAAACTGATTCCAAGAAGTTTTGCAAAGAGAAAATATTTCTTCAACAAAGTTTTACAAAACCTCTTGTACATGTGATATCTACAAGAGAAATAAAACTATATTATTTTCTTCTGAAGTATCTTCTTCAACGAAGATACAGATTAACCTGACTGCAACTATGGTGTCATCATATATGAACACCATTGATAGTGAACCCTATTTATAGCCTACCTAATCCACCATATAAGCATATTTGCATGTTGGTAAGTGATATGATGGATGTCTTGCTGAGTACATTCAAATGTACTCATTATGGTTTCGCCCCTGGTATCTACTTGCGAGACTTTGAGAAGGAGCCTCCAAAGGATATCTATGAAGAGAAGTACGGAGTTGACGGCTTTGCGAACTAGGATCGTCTCCGGGTCAGCAGCCTGTAGGTTAAGGCGTGACTTGGGCTCAACTACGTTGTGTTTTATTTGTCTTCCGCTGTGTTTGATAAGTTGCCTGCCCCATGTGGCAGTTGCGTTAAACTTGATCATGTGATCTTTTATGTAATACCTTTATGTATTCGTGTAATGGATGATGTATTTCTGTGTGCCAACTGTGTATGTTGTTCACGACTGATCTTTCTGGGATCGTGAATGTATGCATACGTAGGGTTTCAGACTGCCGGTCTGGGGTCCTTACAGAGTTGGTATCAGAGCCATCCTGACCTTAGGAGACCTTAGTTAGCATGGACGTCAGATAGGAAAGAAAAGTATTTTGGAGTAAAAACCTATTTACTATCTAGATTATTTTTATCTAAGGGAATTTTAGTATATTTTCCCTCCTTCTGATCTTTTCAAAAGATTCTAAATGCATATCAAGGGCGTCCTTGAACAGTGGTTCGAAGGGCAGGCCTTACAGAGATGGTATCTCTCTCGGTTAAGAGTTTATTTCTTACTTGTTTGCAACTGCTCCGCTCTGTTTTTGAAACATCTCTCGTCTTTGAAGTTTTCTGTCCAGAAAATAGTTGGAGTTTCAAAAACAGATTGTTGCATAAAGTTTTATCAAAACTTTACTTCTATTATCTTGTTTCTATCCAAAAGCTTTTATACTTGCCGATGTCCCGAGAAGACCAAAATAATTGCCTAGCTCTACAGTGATGATGGTCAGAAGTAGATATAGTTCTTCAGCCACTTCTAGGATTTTGGATTAGTCTAGTTTGGAGTAATTTAGCGATAACTCCATGAGTCGTCTCCCCCGACGTAGCTCCAATGGATCCTTGCTTGTGTGTTATGGCTTGCTTATGTGTGTCCGTAGGACTTTGTGCTATTGTGTGGTGTAGATTTTGATTCATCTAGGCTTCTATATGTTTGCGGAGTGCTCAAGTTTTGCAAATTTGTGATTGCCCCGCTCTTGTTTTTGAATCGCCTCGTGTTAAATTTTTGCAAGCAAAAATGTTAGTATAGCATTCAAAACCAAGAATTTGTTGCTTAGACTTATACTTGTTTTCGCTTCATAATGCGACCTGTCGTGAACCACCACCATCTCCCCCACAATCAATGAAAGCACCATTGGGCCTAAATAGAGGACCATCAAGCCGCACGAGCTGATAGCATTGCTACCAGTGATGCACTCCAACAGATAAAGCTCCAACAACGACATCCTTTAAAGAAGAAAAGGCGTGAAGAAAACCAACCAATACTGACCTAAACCTCTATGTTTTGTCTGTTTGCAAAAGACTCTTTTTACCCTGTTGGCTAAATGTCGCATTTTTTTTATGTCCCCTTTTAAAAGACCAAACTAAAGAGATCCCCTTTAGAAAGTTATATACCTCCCTCCTCTGGAGAAAGGTGCAAAAGAAGTCTCCACATGCCATGATGCGCAATCCCCTCAAAAGCCAATCAAAAGAGCACAATTCAATATTCGACGTATGACGCTAGTCGTATCTTGTCGGACAAACATGATTAAATAGAAAGCTAACAAGACTAACATGTTTGGTATAATCTTAGGTTGACACCTAACCAAAGCATGCGAACTGCTGACAACTCTTTCTAAACCAAGGAATTAAGTGACTTACGACACTTTTTAATCTAGTTGGTAAAAAGGAGAAGTCACGAGAAAATAAGATGATGACCTATTCGTTTACTAGTCAATAGGATATCATGTGTATCTACTTTGGAAACCAAATCTTAGTAGACATGGTAAGTACTATGAAATCCAGGGTTTAGAAATTAAGTGAACGATGGAATGATTATGATAGATCTAGAGAACAGCAGTTTTCCTGTTTTTGTTTCTTTGTGTGCTCTTGATTGAAATAAATTTGTGTATTATTCAATCTTGCTTCCTAACTTATATGGACTAGTTAGGACTTGTTATTATGTTGTTTTCTTACAAGAAATCTACCCTAGAAAGTGTGTGCATGATTGGAAACTCGAATAAGAATGAAATAGCATTTGTTACCTTCCAGTTTTATTATTGGGATTGTTGAGTGGGCAAATCCTTATAGATTTGTTGTACCTAGATTTTTGTTATGGTTATGATAGATCCAGTACCATTTTGGTACTGTTATTTATATGCTGTTATCTTCATTAACTTGCATGAGATCTTATAGCAAAGCATGAGTAACATTTGCTATTTTTCCAGTTTTTATTATTTGGAATTATTGTGAAAGCTAGATCTTTGTGTGAATGCTTTGATAAATTTTGTGCTATGTTTTCTTTGAGTCCAGTACCATTTAGGTACTGTTATTTTGATGCTTGTACTTCTATTAGCTTGCATGTCTCTTAATAATAAAGCATGTGTAAGCATTACTATCAATATGCACTAGTATTGCTTCACTAGATTAAATAGCCTTATATTTTTATCTTGTATGCAAAGTTTTTCATGAGTAACCAGAGGCTTAGTACCTATTTTTACTTGGTATTAGTAGGCAATAGCCCACTGGTCCCATTGTGTTGTGGCTTGAGGATGAAAATCCCCAACCATACACATGTGTGAAAATAGCATGTTTCACTATGTGACTGATTTCTATTTTTCCACCATGGAAATTATAATTGTTTCTTTTCACTTATGCAAGTGAGAAGTTTATTTCTTATTAGTAAATAATAATATGTTTAGGTGTGATCCTTTTGTTAGCATAATATTCCTTAGGGGTATCATGTTAAGAAATGTTTCACTATCGTGTGCTGAAATTAAATTGTTCACAAAATAAAATAAATTCCTCTTGATTGGTAGATTGTTTGTGAATAATTTTAAATTGAGTGTATGGATTTTTGAAAAGGTTTAGATAACTTTTCATTAATTTCATAGCTACTGGTTGTGTGATTTATACCTTGCTTGTTTGCTAGTAATTGTTTAAGAAAAACAGAAATTGCTAGAAGAAATTTCTGCATGTTTAATAGTTGTATCATGGAATTGTTTTGATGTTTGTGCTTACTAACATGAGTAAGTTTTATGTAATGTTATTAGGTACATTTATATTCATGACTTGCTTGTTTAAGTTTAAACATCATGATAGCATTGTTTGCTTCTCTAGAGTGAAACTAGTCTCACCACTAGAAAATGGTGAGTTTTGCTCTAGTATTACCCTCTTTTTATTTTATGGGTATATGTGTTGATGTAGCATGTTTAGGAAGTTATTACTTCTGTTATCATGCCATGAATTATTTTAGTTTCATGTTCTATGGTTATAGGATATGATTATCTCTTATAGCATGCTGGTGTAGATTTTTCATACTAGTATGTTATTTGTGCAGTCCTGTTTTTATGCCTGTGAAATAGGAGTTTCATCTTGTGTAAAGATGGTGTTTTAGAGTATCTTTATGATTGAATTAATTGGTTTTTAGCTACTGGTTGTTTGCTAATTGTTCATGATTGATGGATTCCAAAACCTCTAATAAACAATAACCTAGTGAATAAATAGTCTATTCATCTGTGGTGTTGTTTGCTTGCTTATTGGATTTTGTTTAAATGTTTTACCTTAGCATGAGTTTATACTTGTGTTATGATTGTGCTTAAGAGTATCTTAAGAATCTAAAACATCCAACTAAAATCATGAACACTTTAAGTGATAGTTGCTTGTGGTGAGTAATAACCACTGCCATGAGTATTGTTCTGTCTGTTTGTTTTACCTTAGCAACCTAACCTTTGCACCACAAGCTATGTTTTTAGCTTCTTATATACCTTATTATGAGAGTGGTAGACCACTCCATATGGGTTATGTAAGATGTGGGATATAGCTAGGAACTCATGTAAAAAATTGACGGTACGTTTCCAGGTAGTTCTGCACTAACCTTAATTTTTGTTCAAACTAGGAAACAAAAGTTTTGGACCTAACACAGTACTGGTGTATTTTTTTTAAAAGTGAAATTGCTAATTTAGGGATGTACCCCACCTCCCAAGAAAAGTCAAAGGGGGGAAGCACCTGCACTCCAACACTAACATTCTGTTTGTTGGCCCTCCCTTAGTCCTCGCTTGTGAATCTCGGGGACGAGATTTTTTTTAAGGGGGGAAGACCTGTCACATCCCAATTTTGGAATACCTAATAACACTGTTGTTTTGCTAATTGCTTTACTAATAAACCTTGGTTGTGTTTGTTTGTGGTTGTTTAAGTGCAACTAAACAAACTAATTATGTAAACTTGCAAACTTAAAAGGATAGCAAAGCAGTGAACTAAAAATATTCAACATATTGTTCCAATGACCTTGGCAATATTTTCTAGAGTAAATATTGATCAAAGAGTTTTACAAAACTATCTTATGAATCCAATACTTGTTGAATATTATTACAAGGCCTAAATTAAGAAAGAGGAAAACACTTAATAAATTTCCATAAGGGATTATCAGAAAAAGAGGCATTCTTAAATGCTTCACCAAAATATTATCAAATGTTTTTCCAACCTTGCAAGATTAAAAACAATAGTATGAGAGAGCATTTACTTGCTATCTCTAGTCACATAAATATTTTGGCAAAGCATTGTTAAAGAAAAGCCAAGTGCCTTATTAAATAGAAATTCCAATATTTCCAGAAACAGAAAACTAAAACAAGTTACTATTGGAAACTTGATTCAAATGATCTGAAATTGATACCATTGCTTCCTTATATCAAATAAGGAACACACACAAGAGGAGACCAAAAATTGAATCCATTAAAGTCCTGAAAACATGGTTTTTCTCCACAGCAACAATTGGGATTTTGAACAAGTTTGTTCTACAAACTTTTTCCAAATACCATGAAATAAATACCACATGCTCTATATCATAAATGAGGATGAAAACCAAAAGGGCACAAGTTTTTGAATAATTTAAGTTGCCAAAAACCCCTGTTTTCTTGACAGCACCTTTTTGAAATTTGAACAAGTTTGTTCTATGAAGTAACTCAAAATGACTTGAATTTTCTACCACATAAGTAACACATAAAATAAGGAATGTGTGACAAAAATTATCATTTTTGGAAGCTCCTAAGTAGTCAAATAAATTCAATGTCCATTTATGTAAGATTTCAAATTTAAACAACTTTGAATTATAAAGTTTATCCAATGGAGCCAATTTTCATATATGTTGTACATCTTAACTAATAAGAATTTTGGGCAAAAGGATTTCAAATTTTAACTTTGTTTGCTTAGGGAAAACATCCATTTTCAGAGAGTACAGGGACCTACTTGTAATTTTCCAGGGACTAATTTGTAAGCTGAGTCACATGGTCATCTTCTTCTTCCTGTAGATGACGAAGTAGCAGGCATGGAGACCCATGCTTCCTTTGCCTTCGAGTAGAAGACTTCTAGGTGCTTAAAAGCCCCCATGTGCACCTCTCTACCTGCTCCCTCTCTCACCCCACGAGCTCCCTCTCTCTCTCCTAAAAATATCTGAACCCGAAACCCTAGCAATGGAGCTCGTCGTCGATTTGGCCACTGAGGAGCTCGCCGCCGCTCGCCGTTGGCTCCATCGTCTTCGCCTGGTTGTGGTTGTGCTCGGTGCAAAACGAATCGGGCCGAAGCGCCGCGAGGACCCCGCGCCATCTCATTCTTCCCCGAGCCCGACGCGACTCCGGCGAGACATTGCCGCTCCCTCGAGTCCTCTCCGACCTCACCAAGCCCTCCCGCGCATTCGTGGTGAGCAGGGGAATCACCCCGTACCTTTTCCCCTCTCCCTAACCCCCTAAATCGTCCCCGTGCCGTGCGTGCCGTCCGGCCGCCGCCGCACGTCGTCGCCGCCGTCTTTCCGGCCGTTCCCCGGAAACGAGACCACTCCTTTTCGCTAGCCCACGTTGTGAGGAACGAGTAGATGGCTTCGATTGGTGAAACGATAGACGAATACGCCGGAATCTGCTCGCCGGAGACATATCCCGCCGGCGGGTGACGCGCGCATGACGCAGCGCTGGCGTCATCTCCCTTGACCCCGCCTGGAGAGGTCAAACTGGCCCGTGGGGCCGGATCTGCCCGCGTGGCCGCCCGCGTGGCCGCTGGCCCGCAGGTCAGCGTCTATGGCTGGGTTCCCCCGCGGTGAAAACCAGATCTGGCAGGCCCAACTGGTAGATCTGGCCCAACAACCCTGTTTTTCCATTTAAATTCTTGCAGAACATTGCATGTTTACTTTGGGCTCTAAAAACCTACTTAAGAGATGAATTTTACCAAACTAAAATTTACAGATGTAAAGCAACAAAATATGAACCACCTCAACTTTGTAGATCTACTTTTGGATGAATAGATTTGAAATTAAAAATGATTTGGCAACAGGTACCAGAAACACCAAAATGAGCACCATTTTTATTTTACAACTCAGAATGAAGTGAGGCCAATTGCATTGGAAAGCCCTTGAAATTTCCTAACAGGAGCATTTAACCTCGTTTCCAAATTCATTGTATTTTTGAAATGGCATGCAATTTGGTAAAACACCAGAGAGCACTTTGGTGATTTTTACAAATTAATTAAAGATGAATTTTAATGCAAACTCAATTGGATGGTCTTGTATATGTTTAGGACTATCCAAACCTATAAGGGTTTAATTTTTAGAGCATCCTACGAAATTTGGTGGGCAGATCTTTAAAATGCATGTTTCTGCCATTTTGGCATTTTAGTTAATTAATTTGTGTGATGATATTTTTGAGTTGCAATATTGTTTTCTAGCATGTGTAAGTTGTGTGAACTTGTTTTCTAAGTGTTACTTAGCTATTTTAGCATGTTAGATTGTGTGGACTTGAGTTGAGAAGAAATAGAATTTATGTAAGTAGCATATGTTATTCTCTAGTTTATTACTTGCATAGAAGTTTTGATTGATTGATTTGTGTGCAAGTGATTGAATTGTTGTGTTAAGATATTAGATTCAGTACCATGTTAGTACTTATTTTGTGTTGTTATCACCTCTGCTATCTTGCATTGGAGTTGGTAGAGAAGCATGAGTAATTTAATCATTACTATGAAAATGTTTTGGAAAAATTCCCTCATGTGTGGAATTTTTGGCATTAATAATTGTGGTTGCATAGCCACATATTTTTGGGTTGTATCCATAGGTCCAGTAGCATTTTGATAAGTTTGTTATGAGTACTTGACCCCTAGAGTTTTCACTTGTGTGAAAACAATAACATGAGTAGCATTGCCTTGCTTATTTAAGCACCCTATTATTTTCTGCTAGTATTGTTATTGCACTAGGAGCTAGTTTAGCGTTTTGTTAATTTTTGTCAAGTATGACCAGAGGCTTTGTGACCTCTTGATGCTTTGATATACTAGTGGAACACCCACTGGTTTCATTGCATTTTTGGTGGAAACATTACTTCCCCCACACTAGATGTGTTTCTTTTATATATGTTTTGAGTAGATCTTTAAATGCTTTTTAGGCTTATTGCTAGATTAATTCTCATGAAACTAGTACCATTTAGGTACTGTTATTTTGGTTATAGAACCTCTAGATACTTGGTGCTTGTGTTTGAAATAGATTTAAATAGAAATGCTTAAAGTCTAAATTTCATACTAGGATATTCATGTATGCTTTTTGTCTTGTTTTCCCCTAGGGAAAAATATGAATCTTTGGTGTGGAAACCAGAGGATGGAATGTACTTGTGGCATTATTATCTTAGGGTTTTCACCTCTGATAGGTTTCCTCTTAAGTAGCATAAAAGCATGAGTAACACTTGGATGACTAGGAATAAATCTACTCACATGTGTAGCATTTTAAGCATAGTTTTTCCTTGTTTCCTAGCTATGCTTTTTATGTTATTTTGTGGAATCCAGTAGCAATTATGGTACTGGTTAGAGGAGTATTTTGCCTCTGCTAGCTTGCACACTTGTGCATAAAATTAACTAGTGTAGCCTAAACTAGTCTAGTATTTTTTCCTAAATTTTCTACTAGTATGAGTAGGAGTTTTTGGATGCTAGATTGTTTGTTTGTTTTGAGCACTTTTATAAAAGTGACCAGAGGCTTATTAACCTCTTGGTGAGCATATTTGCTAGTGGAACACCCACTGGTATGTTTGCCTCATGGTGGAAAAATAGGTTTGACTTGTTGTCATGAGCTTTTTCACCACTTGAGTATTTTAGCAAATTATATGTGCTAGCCATAGAGATTGTTGGGGAAGTTTTTAGACATAAAAATGTGTTTTATGTGACACCCTACTGTCTAGTAACATGTGCTCTACCCCACTGGTCCATGGTGTTCTTAACTAAAAATCATTGAATTGGCCACACATAAACACTAGGAAAAAAGCAGACTTTTCAAATATAGTTTTTATGCCAATTTTTCTTAAGGGAAAAATTGAGAACTTGGGTGGTACTTCTTGATTGCTTTCTGTATGTACTACTTGTAGCCTTGTTTGTCTTGTTTGGTTCTGAATGTGTGTCCTTTATTCTCTTTTTACGGCGTTAGAAAACGAAGAGGAAGGAAGTGTCGGGAAGCTGTGTTTCAAGTTCCAGTCACTCCAACAACCAGTGACACAAAGAGATACCAGGCAAGCCATCCTGATGCTTGCTGATACAATACTTATCATTATCTATCATGCATGTTTTACCTCTGAAGTTTTACAAAAACTTGATTATCAAAACTATTTTTGATGTGGAATTTACTACTATACTATATTATAGGTTACTATTATGCCAGTAGTTAAACTTGGTAATACCAAGCCCATAAGCCACCATATGGTATTTAATACCATCAAATATACTAGTCCCTAAGTGGACACCCTAAAATTGTGATTCTACGAAACAAAGGCTTTACGGAAAAACCCGGAGAAAAGGCGGATCCTTGTTCTCCGGAGGAATGTGGAAGTGGTCATTTTTGAGAAAGTGGTGTTTTCAAAAATGACACATAACCTAGTCTTCGCCGGACAACCTTTACCGTACTGCCACCCTACCCCAACATGGGCACGGGGCTTAACTTGAAGTTTGTTCTTATTAGTGTGTGCTATCTCACTTGCTATAAGGGGCGTCGTACCCTCGAACCGAATGTCGTCAAAACTCCCAATGTTGAGGCATATAAAGTGTGGGATTAATTTTCCCTCCGGATGCATTCATTGAGGCTCCTGG
Organism: Alopecurus myosuroides; assembly: GCA_028641055.1. Taxonomy (NCBI): domain Eukaryota; kingdom Viridiplantae; phylum Streptophyta; class Magnoliopsida; order Poales; family Poaceae; genus Alopecurus; species Alopecurus myosuroides. The sequence goes on along the minus strand of CM054060.1, from coordinate 227,877,653 downwards.
CTAGGCAGGGTGGGACTTGATGCCGGGGAGAACAACTTCAACTGAGAGATAGGCATATTCTAGCTTGAACATAGTGGATGGTTATGATCATATACCTGATGTTTACATACTGTTGTTACAGTCCGTGATTGTTCACGGGAGGTGTACTGGATCTGGTGGATGTGTACACCTCTGCAGAGTATAACTTTTTCGAAGAAGCCGCGTCCTCGGATATGGACAGTTGAATGGCCATGTAGCTAGCATTGTGTCAATGTTTTCAAAAAGAGTTTTTGAAAGGGAATCTTTGGAAAGGAAGTGTTGAACTTGTGAAGTTCGGAAAAGAATGGAAACTTATACCGTGGAGGTATCGTCGATGATGAAAAGCCAGATGATGTTATACAAAACAAATGTTTTGCAAACAAAACCTTTTCTACTCTAAGCAAGAATTCTGGAAACTGATTCCAAGAAGTTTTGCAAAGAGAAAATATTTCTTCAACAAAGTTTTACAAAACCTCTTGTACATGTGATATCTACAAGAGAAATAAAACTATATTATTTTCTTCTGAAGTATCTTCTTCAACGAAGATACAGATTAACCTGACTGCAACTATGGTGTCATCATATATGAACACCATTGATAGTGAACCCTATTTATAGCCTACCTAATCCACCATATAAGCATATTTGCATGTTGGTAAGTGATATGATGGATGTCTTGCTGAGTACATTCAAATGTACTCATTATGGTTTCGCCCTTGGTATCTACTTGCCAGACTTTGAGAAGGAGCCTCCAAAGGATATCTATGAAGAGAAGTACGGAGTTGACGGCTTTGCGAACTAGGATCGTCTCCGGGTCAGCAGCCTGTAGGTTAAGGCGTGACTTGGGCTCAACTACGTTGTGTTTTATTTGTCTTCCGCTGTGTTTGATAAGTTGCCTGCCCCATGTGGCAGTTGCGTTAAACTTGATCATGTGATCTTTTATGTAATACCTTTATGTATTCGTGTAATGGATGATGTATTTCTGTGTGCCAACTGTGTATGTTGTTCACGACTGATCTTTCTGGGATCGTGAATGTATGCATACGTAGGGTTTCAGACTGCCGGTCTGGGGTCCTTACACGGCCCTCATAGAAAAGGAGCTCGAACCATCGAAGATCCCAAGTAGTCTGTTCCGAGCACAAACTCGCATTTGTACTTTAGTCACTACAGTGCAATCCATCAGACAAGCAGGAGTAGCATTTTACACCACATTGGTGGCCTGGACCTGGGTAAACTCTCTGTGTCGCTATTGTTGTCGTGCTCAAGCTTCCCTCGCGAAGCCTCCTTGGGAGGTGAAGGAAGTGTGTTTAGCCCCAATGTTCGAACCCCCAGAAGCTATCTGACAGACGAGCTTCTCCCACAATAAGTAGGATTCTTTTGCAAAAGTACTTGATATTACCCATTATAGTGTATATTAACTTTAGTTAGAATTTTAGCACAATTTTTTTGTTGTCTTTACTTTGTGTCATTGTTTTTAAAGATAAACAATAACAATACATATTGATCTTAGAATCTAAAAGTTTATGAAAGATTAAAACTTGATCCTAAGATATAAAAACAAAGTAATACTTTGTTGGCCGTTTAAATTTCACATTGGAAATCCTCTTGTAAAACCAACACATAAGTGACATTGTTTTGTTAATAAGAGATATATGATTCTTAAGAAAATCATTCCCCGTTGAATTCAGTGGGAGGATAGTGATTCTTGAAGCGATTATTGGATCACCGGAAATAGTTCTCAAAGTTGTCCAGGCGGAAGAAATTTCAATTGACAATTCTTTTAGACTAATACCAAAGTTAAGGCATGGATTCTTATCAAGAAAGACACTTAACCAAGGATGCACATGAAGGTTTTTAAGGCAACTTGAATAAAATATGTGCATAGAAAATGTAAAGATAATAAAATTTTAAAATATCTAAAATGATCTTGATGCATGGCGAAAATTTTAAATTCCCGTACATACAACCCAGTATTTTGGTGGTTCTTTGGTACCTCTCAGGGAAAGTCATCCTCGTCTATTCTCATTTTTGATCGATGAGAAAATGTAAGTTCAAAACTTAATGCTTGTACAAGATAAGCCGGGTTTGTTCCACTTGCCTCTCTCAAATAGATCTTATGATGAGTTCTTACTAATTGCTTATTGGTTATCAGATCTCCAACTGGATTGTATTAATCCTCATGTGTGGCACTGCCCTTGGAAAGGAGGTGATTTTGTTGCGGCAAAGTATATGCTCTTATTCATAAACCTCTTTTGGTCTGTCCACTTCAATGTTCTCTTTGGAAAAGTAAGTGTACTATGCACATCAAAATGTTGGCGTGGTTTTTGTTGAGGGATCATCTAAACACCAAAGATTTTCTTAAGAGGAGAAACTGGCATGTCACAGAGTATGACCATTGCGTTCTATGTCCTGGTTTATTATATGAAGATAGATCACATCTTTTCTTCCAATGTAATTTCAGTTCGACAGTATGAAATTACCTCCAAATTTCTTGGCCTCAAGGTCAAGTGACACATGGTGCTAAAGCTAGTTTTGGTTCTTTATGAAAGTTGCTCTGATTGCATGTTGGAATATATGAAAAGTGCTAAATGACAGGATTTTCATATCCTAAAGACCAAGGTTCCTAGTCTGGAAGAGCAGGTTCATCCATGACATGTTTCTTCATGTTTATAGGTTCTCTGACAAATTAGCTCCCGTTGTGAAGGATTGGATATATAGTCTTCCCTAATTTCTTGACTGTACATTGTAAATATTTATAACCTTCATTTGTTTTAATAAAAATTTCTTGTGGGGCTTTTGCCTCACAGTTCATGGTTCAAAAAAAAACCCAACTAAATCGGTGATTATCATAATCTACCACGACGGCATATAAAGATTTTCCATCATATTCCAAAACTTAGCCATGGCACTTCCACTATATATATCCAAAGACCTTGTCCATGAAACCCATCACCGTGCATTATTTCCCTCAAAGTAGATCACCCTTTTTCTCTTGGGATAACAAAGCAGAGCACTCAGCTGTTAGCTCAAAACAGCATTGCTTAGCTAGTATACTCGCTAAAGCACTCTACCCACCTAGAGATAGGCGTCAAACCATCACTGATCACCACTACGAAGCAAAAGCAAATGTAATTCTTTTTTCTCACAAAGCCAGCAGACAAAGAAAACAGAGGCCAATCTCAGTTACTTACCACTAGAGCCGTCCCTTAAACAAAGCAGCGGTTGCTTACCCCACCCCGAACGTTCAAAAAGCCGCTTCCGCGCCACCTTTTCCCGCTCTTGCTTACTCCCCCTCTCCCTCGTCTCCTAGCCTCGCAGAAAAGCCTCACCAATCCACGCATAGAAACGCCAAGCCAGCCAAATCGGATTTCAAAAGCAGGAGGCAGGAGATCATCCAATAAAGCGAAAGCCGCCACCTCCGCGCCGGCCCGGGGGCGGAAAAAAGCGGTAAAGCTTAGCGGCGAAGGCGAAGGCGAAAGTGAAAGCGAAGGCCGGACGACGTAGATAAAAGCCGCGCAATGGTGGTGCTGCATCGTGCTCGTCTCTCCCGCACGGACGTACGCCTCGCGCGATGGAGCTGGAGATCGTGGAGGTGGGGCCCTCCAGCCGGCCGCTGCGGTACGTGCCGGCGCCGGCGCCGCAGTGGCGGCCGCCCCCGCCCCCGCCGCCACTTCCACCGCCCTCGATGACGGCATCCACGAGCGCGAGCGCTGCGGAGGCGAGCGCAAGCGCCGTGGCGCAGGCGCTGCAGTTCGACAGCGAGAAGCTTCCGCAGACGCTCGTGTCTGAGATACGGCCGTTCCTGCGCGTCGCCAACCAGATCGAGGCCGAGTCACCGCGTGTCGCGTACCTCTGTAAGCTCCCGCACGATAACGCTTTATGTTTTTTCTCTAGGCATTTTTTGGTCGTGGACTGCGCCTTGCCGCCTCGCTGGTGCCCGCAACAAGTTCGAAGAAATGCCAGCACCAACGCCTACGTGTTTATCTGCTGCAATGCGTTTGTCGCTGGAGATCCTGTTGGTGACTTTACCCAGTATAAGGAGACCACCCTGAAGAGATTCGAGCTGGTTTTGGTGCCATTTGTTTCAATCAAAGAATATTCTGTCTTGTGCTATCCTCTGCTGCTGGAGGTTCACTCTTTGCCGATCGTGAGTTCCACGGTGCCTGGTCATCTGCTGCTGCTTTCCAACATGGCTTAAGTAACATCGATGTTATTTTAGTCACATGTGGTACTTCGGAGATTCCTCAACAGAATATGGACTATTTGGCAGCTTGAGAAAATATTCTTCTTGAATATTCTCATCTTTCACTTTCATGAAAAAGAAGAATATGATGTAGGATCGGAGGCTAACTGGTTATATTCCAAAGGCTGGGTGGTCTGTTCTAGTATTATGCCCAGTTAGCTATCAGCAACTAATCAGCCAAAGTTTCTTCCATGGAGAACATTCTTTTCTAGCACCCCTTCTGTGTATCTTCCTTCATTAGCAGAGTAGATTGTTTTCGAGATCATGAGTAGAGTAGTTTGTTGGAAGCCATGAAAACAAAGGTTGTTAGCTCAGCAGGCAAGTCAAAGAACAGACCGCAGGTCGCATAACTACTGATCAGGTGGCACATGATATTGAAACGTCGAAGAGACCATTGGATAATTAGTAGGAGTACCAAAGAAATGCCAAATACTCAGTTAACATCTTCATTCACTCGATTGGGACCTTTTTTCTTTCGTGGAACTGAACATTATTCTTGGTCAACTACTCAGTTTGTTCCCAATCTAGAACAAAATGTTAGTATAATCATTGAATGAATCTTGGAAGATAAAAGCGGAATCATGACTACAAAATTAAAAAAAAAACGTGTGTCCTTTTACAGGTCGATTTCACGCCTTTGAAAAGGCTCATATGATGGATCCCCGTTCAACAGGGAGGGGTGTTCGGCAATTTAAAACTGCACTTCTTCAGAGGCTGGAGCAGGTATAGACATGGCAAAAATTAACTTCATACTCACTGTATAAATGCAAAAAATATTAAAATTCATATCCTGAGGATTGGAGCATAATATACATGTGGTACATGTATATCACATTTTAGCAGATGTCCTTGTTCAATATTATTAATGCACATTTCCTTTATGCTTCACTGTGATATATGCAACTAGTCACTATATTTGTTGGTTAATAACGTGCCTCATGTTGGATTTACTATCCAAACAGGATGAGAAAAGTACATTCTCGAAGAGGAAAGAAAGAAATGATGCTCGAGAGATTAAGTCATTCTATGAGAAGTAAGATTTTTTTCTCAGATCCAAAACTGTAATGTAGACTATTTTTTTAAGAACCACTGCTGAACCCACAACTATTTTTTTCTCCCATTTTATAGAAAAAGGCAAGCTAATGCACATGAACTCATGCCTGTCCTGGCAGAAGTTCTGAAGGCTGTTCTCATCGGGACTGGCTTGGAGGTTGTGATGCTTTTTAGAAAATTATAAGTATTATGTTTGATGGGCTATGTAGTCAACACTTTCATAATTTTGCAGAGCCTTGTTGCTAGCGAAGATTTTGCAGACAAGGCAGGCTTAATCCGATACAATATTATTCCTCTTCATCCTAGATCAAGAGAACAACCAATCATGCTTCTTCAAGAGGTTTGCATATATTCTAACTCAAAACCTCAAAAACTATCATCTAGGTATAGTATTTGTCTAAGGTCAACTGAAGTACTATTCACAAAAAATAGTTAAGTATGACCTTCTAATTAGGTCATGACTCGCTGTATCTTCATGTTTGATATGATGCAAAAGTCGCTGGATCCTTCTTGTCGCCAGGGCTTGTATTGAGTTATCCAGATGATATTAGCCAAGTAAATGACCAATCCTCGTTGCAGGATAAATTTCCTGTACAAATCATAGTAGCATTTTGCTACTATTAAAAATAATCTGTTTTCCCTTTTATCAAATATGGATATGTAATTCTAATTTTATGTGTTGCTCTCATAATGATAAATATTGTAGTACTTTACTTTGGAATGTACACTCTTTAACCTATTAATAGGCTCTGAGCCTGCATTCTGCATTTAAGCAATAACACTACTATTAAATACACATAGCAGCTTGCATGAAGTTTGTTATGACATACTATTGTGCAGATCAAAGTTGCAGTGTCTGCAGTGTTTAATATCCGTAGTCTTCCATCAGCTGACATCAAAGATGAAAAAAGTCATACAGATATTTTTCGATGGCTGCAAAGTTGGTTTGGATTCCAGGTAGACCAGTTATTATTCAGTCTCAGATCAAACCGATGGTTTTATCTTTCATTTCAGCTCAGTAATTTGGCCTTTTTTTGTGGTGAGGTAGAAAGGTAATGTTGCCAATCAGAGGGAGCATCTGATTCTTTTGCTTGCAAATATGCATGCTCGGTTGAACCCAAAGTCATCCTCTGCTCCAATGGTACTCATACATGAACATTGTTTTTTATCTATCCTGTGGCTAAAATATTAGAATAACAATTTGAATGCCTATTTCTAGCTTGATGACAGAGCAGTAGATGAATTATTGGCAAAAACATTTGAGAATTATCTGACCTGGTGCAAATTCTTGAGGAGAAAAAGCAACATATGGTAAATATATGCAATTCTCGTTTATTTAGATTGGACTGCAGATAATTGAAAATCAGCTTTCGCGAATTCCGAGGAAGTATTTTTCTGACTTGTACTGGTCCTGCTTTTATTGCACCTGCAGGTTGCCCTCTGTGAAGCAGGAAATTCAGCAGCATAAACTTCTGTACATAGCTCTTTATCTTCTTATATGGGGAGAAGCATCAAATTTACGACTTATGCCAGAATGCTTATGTTATATCTTTCATCATGTATGTAAACTATCTGTCCTTCATATTTTTCGAACTACTTTCACTACATTAATGATTCCAGACAGGACTAAATATATTTTTTTGTTGGAATCGTCTCTGAACAATAGGTATATGTTCTTTAGTTTATATGGGTCATGTTACTTTCACTGCTTGGTAGTAAAAAAATACCATGTAAATGCTTTTGCCCATCCCAAAATAAATCTATTGTCACTTGTCGAAGGAATGTATTTACGTAAAAGCAATTGTTGCTGCTAATAAATTTCTGTATTCTGTGCCAACTACGTTGACACAAAGTTGATCCCACATTTGCGAATAAAGATAATCACTTGTTTCAGATGTCATATGAGCTATATGGAGTGCTTTCTGGAGCTGTAAGCTTAATTACTGGAGAAAAAGTCAGACCTGCATATGGAGGACAGGACGAATCATTTCTCAACAAAGTAGTGACACCAATATACGCCGAGATATCCGCGGTTTGACATCCCTTCTTTTCAGCACTTAGATTTAACACACTTTTGGAATCTGTAAAATGATGGCACTTTTTTGCAATGAAGGAAGCTCTAAAGAACAAAAATGGTGTATCTGACCACTCAACATGGAGAAACTATGATGACCTCAACGAATTCTTCTGGTTAGATACCATATTTTGTTAGTGTCGCCTTTGGTAGTAAAATGTTGTACTAAATATGTTACAATGCAGGTCTGCTGACTGCTTCAAACTTGGCTGGCCCATGCGCCTCAACAACGACTTCTTTTACACATCGACTAAGAAACAAAAGTCTCATCAATCCGAGATACGAAATTCCCAATTGCCTCATGGATACTCATCAGCACAAAACAGCACTAATTCAGAAGTACCTGACCAAACACTACAGGTAATAAATATAGGAACAATGAAAATCTTACAATACAATATAATATTTCCCCTAAAAAGTATAATACTCACTCCGTCCCAAAATATAAGGCGGCACTATTTTTATGCTGGTCTTTGATGCTCGAATTTGACCACTAGTATATACTAAATTCTATAGATTGAGAATATATAAATGGTATCGCTGAATTCATCTTGCAAAATTCTTTCATTTCATATATTATTTATATTAATTTTGTGGTCATATTGTAAGTATAAATCATGGTCAAAGATGTACGATGTTGACCAGCGAAATTAAAGGGCACCTTATATTTTGGAACAGAGGGAGTATTATATTTGTATCATGTATCTAGGCTTCTCCATTTATGTATTCAGTTCCACACAAATCAATCTTACAAATTTTTTTTGGAAAGAAAATATGTGTCTTATTTATCAGCATTGAGAATATAAGGCTAAGTTGCCAAATATTCAGTGCTTAAGTTTATTCTAGAAGTAAAGTCCCATGTATCTTAACTTGACCCTGAAATGTAGTAGAAAATACAATGCAACACGGATCATAACTCCACATTCTGAACAACTGTGTTCCCTAAACTTGTCTTTTATGATAACTTCCCACATTATTATTTTACAAGGATTTTCATGTAAATATTTTCCATAATGCAATCCAAGGCTTTTCATGTACATTCACAACTAGCAGAATGCACATGTTTGAGTATATTCATTTTAGCATAGTTGTTTACCTGTGCTCTGCTACTGCATCTAGCAAACAACAAGTGATACATCTCAGCAGAGGTGGTTGGGAAAGACAAATTTTGTTGAGGTCCGTTCCTTTTGGCATCTCTTCAGAAGCTTTGATAGGCTGTGGACACTCCTTGTGCTTGGGCTGCAGGTTTAGTTCTTAAATTAAAGCGAGTGATACATTTGGATGTTGTTTCATCACTGCCAGATCTTTTGACACATTTTCTCATATGTTCTGTTTTCAGATCTTGATAATAATGGCATGGCATGGATTGGAAAGCCCTCTTCAGTTACTAGATCCAAATTTTTTTCAGGATGTCCTGAGTATATTTATAACCAATGCAGTACTTCGAGTTATTCAAGGTTAATTTGTAATTTTCTATTACATATGTAATACCATGAATTTCTGTCTTCTGATGTAACCTTTTTCCTATCGTTCTGTCTTCGTCCTTTTGTAATGTATCTATTTTTTTTATGTCCAGTGGTCCTAGATATTGCTTTCTCATGGCGAACGAAGGAAACAATGAGATTTACCCAGAAACTAAGATTTGCCATAAAACTCTCTCTTGCGGTTACATGGGCGATCATTCTTCCCATTTTTTATTCCGGTTCTCAAAATTACAAGGCTTGTTCTGCTAGACGTCCTAAAAACTTTCTGGGAATGTTCTGCCTGTCAAAGTATATGGTGGTTGTGGCATTTTACCTTGCAAGCAATGTGATTGGGATGGCATTGTTTTTTGTTCCAGCTGTAAGCAGCTATATAGAGACATCTACGTGGCGAATTTGCAATATATTGTCCTGGTGGTGCCAGGTATGTTTTTACCTTTGCGCAAATGTATAACTTGTTTTTGTTCACTTCTTATAGTTAACATCATGGAATATTGTTTGTCATGAAATAAGTTCAGTGGAACACATTGGCATGCATCTTACTTTCCAACATTACTTGAGTCAACCTAAGTTTCCAACATAATTCTTATCCTTCTATAGAAGTATTAGTCAGTTCTTTGTGCTGCACCATGTGACTTGGATATCTCGTGCATGACATTATACTGTAATGAAGTACTCATGATTGCCAATGCATGTGCAGCCCCAGTCATATGTTGGAAGAGGAATGCATGAAGGCCAAGTACCTTTACTAAAGTAAAATATGTTTATTATTATTCCTGTTTTTTGTTTTTGCATTGATATAAGCTAAATCCTCTTTCCGTGCCTCAACAGGTATACATCATTTTGGACGATTCTTCTGTCAAGTAAATTTTTATTCAGCTACTACTTCGAGGCAAGATCCATCTCTCTTGATAAATAGCATACATAAGACATTTTTGCTGTATTATGCAACACAATCGCAAGTCAGATTTGTTCTGATCACTCAAAATGCATCTCTGTAGCTCCAGCTCAGTTTAAATTTCGGATGTATGTTATAAGGGTATAGGTTATGTTAATGGTACAACATAGTAACACCATGAGAAGTTATTTTTGTTATTCTTATACTCTATGTCTATTTTTATCACCCTGCCTCCTGCTACATTGTTTCTTTGTATATGACTTGGGCAGATTAAGCCTCTTGTGGGACCAACGAAAGCAATCATAAACATCAATGTGAATACATATGAGTGGCATGAATTCTTTCCACAAGGTCCTCTACATGCCATCTTACTTTGTCCATTTTTCATTCTTTTTACCCAATAGGGTATTGCATTAATAATCAGCACTGAACCCTGACTGACATTTCAACATGTTATCTTTCACACCAGTCAAGAGCAACGCTGGCGCAATTCTTGCTGTATGGGCCCCTATTGTTATTGTAAGGTCTCTTATTAGCTTCAACATTTAATTTTCATATGGCTCATTCACTAATTATTATTGTTACATTTTCAACAGGTCTATTTCATGGACACACAAATTTGGTATTCTGTATTTTGTACCATTTTTGGTGGTATGTGTGGTATTGTTCATCATCTTGGTGAGGTGAGATGAGATGCCACTAAACACTAAATGTTAATTTAAGATGTTTACATATTCTTATTTCCGATACTAATTCCTAGATTCGCACAATGGGAATGGTTCGAAGCAAATTTTGTACCTTACCTGAAGTGTTCAATGCTTGCCTTGTTCCTCGCTCAATGCCGAAAGAGAAAAAAGGGATATTGCCTAGTTTCTTGGAAAAGAAAATCTTTAAGGTGGAACCTGTTCATTTCCTCTTTACCTTCAAGTTGCTTTCCTTTCTTCGTGTTGTTTATCAGATGTATTCATTTCAGAACTTAGGTAAATCTGAAAGACAGGACCCGACAAAGTTCGCTCTGGTTTGGAACCAAATAATGAATAGCTTTCGCACAGAGGATTTAATAAGCAATAGGTATGTTTTGATTATTCCAGTGTAACATAAGTTTCACCAGTATTAATTCTTTTCTCCTTCATATTTCATTGGTTTTGCAGAGAGATGGATCTGATGACAATGCCCATGTCACTAGAATATAGTTCTGGTTCTATTCGTTGGCCCTTGTTTTTACTTGCCAAAAAGGTATGTAGATCTATTAATACATGGAAACCCATTTCCTGGGCAATACAGTTGCTCTTTTAAGGTACCGCTTAAGTTAACATAGCCATTTTTTTTAAACCTGTTGGCAATTGATAGAATCTAAAGTGTATTTACAGTAGCTGAATCATAATGTAAGACAGTTTGCTCGAAATATAAAATAATTTGGAAATATACAGCACAAACCTGCCAATACTGGTTCTTTTTATCACATATAAAGTTTTCGCTTAAACAGTTCAAGCTTGTTTTTCAAGTTGACTAAAATTTCAAATAAACCCAGTGGGTAATATTATTACTGGGTTTCTTGTGCTGTTAGTCAAAGCACCAGCTAGTCTTTCTTCGATGACATGGATTATCATAAGCATCAGCAATTTGTTTGCTTTACATTTTATGAAATTTTGGTAGGAACTCTACCATTCAATGATAGTAGGAGTGAACACCTGGGTACAGGCGGTTCCCATCAGCCATATATTTACAAGCATATTTGAAACATATCTTGTACTGGCTGTGCATATTTGATATATGTCTGTATTTTTTCTATCTATAAAGTATGTCAACAATTTTTTGTATGATCTGATGCTTGTTTCCTTCCATGATAGTTTTCAAAAGCAGTTGACATGGCAGCAAATTTTACTGGAAATAGCGCACAACTCTTCAGGAGAATTAAGGAGGATAATTACATGTTTTGTGCGATCAGCGATTTCTATGAATTGACAAAAAGTATTTTCAGATTTCTCGTTATCGGTGATGTAGAGAAGAGGTAACCATTATACTTCAACACTACCTCTATCACTACATTTTGTCTCATGTTTTCAATGCATTGGCAGTATATGCTCCCGTGAATATTATCATGATGATCTACAGATTCTTTTCAGGGTGATAGCTGCCATATTTTCTGAAATAAAAAAGAGTATCCAGAACACAAGTTTATTGGTAGACTTTAAGATGGATCACTTGCCTTTGCTGGTTGACAAAATTGAACAGTTGGCTGAGCTTCTGGTAATCACTTCACTAGTACTATTCTCCTTTCATTTTCTAGTTTACCATTTTACTCTAACTTACGGTAAATCAAATCGATATCTCCTTATTACTGCGATCGGTAATCGGAGGATTATTATATCGTTACTTTCCCACATTTGTCATTGGTGGGGACTAAATGGTTACAAGGGCGATGACAAAGATTGCTGGAATTACAGAAGTAGTTATCCGGAATAGCGGTGGCGATGGGCATGAGGGATGAGCTCCTGGAGTTCAGGAGATGGATAGCTATACTTGTTTTCGTGCACATCCCTTTAGTGGGTCATGGGATGGTACACCAGAGAGCCAGCAGCAACCTAGGACATGCTGAGATTACTTAGCTATCTTTAATCAGCTGTAGGCTTTTTTCTTCTTGAACACACATCTAAATGAGTGTCATTATTAGAAGAAACTTTAACCAAAAAATACGTATATTTACATCGACCAACAGAAACTACAAAAACCTAACATCAACAAAGTGGAGAAAAACAGCATTGCTAAGGCCATATAGCTGTAGGTTCTTATCTCTGTTTGAGAGAAATGTTAAGTTTGTTAGTTGGAAAGATTAGAGTATTCGTCAAAAAATTGAACCAGACAAAGTCGTTAAGGCTAAGTCACGCATCATTCTTCTTGAAGACATCGATTTCTGTTCGATCTCCCCCCACAGTTCTTATCCCTTCGTTACTTACTAGCGTAAAATACATGGCAGTTCTTTCATACAGAATGGCAAGGTATTACAGTTGCATCTCATATGATGATAGGTGAACATGGAGCCAACAATTTAATTTTCGTTTTCATAGCGTGGGAGGGGATGGTAGTAAAATTAGCATCTAATTTTGTGGACAGAGCATATTTTTCTTATGGAGAGTGTATACGGCCTTCTTATATATTCAATCCTAATATGTCAGTATTTATAATGAAATATCTGCTCAATGGTTACCCAGTATAAGAACAAACAAGGCCTTCGATATGAGGTCACAATTTTACTTCAAGATATCACTGATACTCTGATCCAAGATATGCTTGTGGATGCTCAGAGGTAAGAACAATACAATATTTGATCATAAATATGCTTTATGCTTTTGAATCCTGTAAATTGGGGTTACCATGATAATAATCTCCTCTTTCAATAGGGTATTGGATCAGATTAACTCTTCTGACACACTGATCTCTGATGATGATGGAGCATTCGATTACTACAAACCAGAGCTCTTTGCATCAATCAGCTCAATATCAAAAATTCGTTTTCCATTTCCTGATAGTGGTCCACTCAAAGAGCAGGTCTAACATAACCTTCAATTAGCTATGGAAGATTGGGGAATTGTTGCAACTCTCTGAATGATGACATGCTTTGGCATATTCAGGTTAAACGTCTCTACCTACTTCTTAATACAAAAGAGAAGGTTGCGGAAGTACCATCAAATTCAGAGGCTCGACGACGCATTTCATTTTTTGCCACCTCTCTTTTCATGGATATGCCGGCTGCTCCCAAAGTACGCAGCATGCTGTCATTTAGGTAATACTTACGCCCTTCAAATTCTGTTACAGCTAATTTGTTTGTAAGATCCTCACTAGCAGGAATTTGATATAACATAGTAACCAACTTGACATGTCAGCATTAGCATCCATAATATTTAGTAATATTGAAAATGCAAAAATTCAAATGGTCCTAGAAAAAATACAAGTAAACTCCGAAAATTACAGAAAACATTAGGGGGACATATTCAGCCTATCCAAATAAAATACTGGCTACTTAGTATTGAAATTCAGTTAATCAAACTAAATCCTTCTGGCTTTAGAAAAGTAATTTCAAATGCTTCGATTTTGCAAGAAAATCGATGTTCTCTAACTCTGTTCCTGAAATACAAGTTTTCCAAACATTGACTGTTGTGATTTTACCTTTCCCCTAATACCGATAAAGTACCAGCAGCCTGCCTACACAACATGACACACACGTGTATTATCTGGTGCCAGACATTCCGCAAAACTTGCATTTTCTGACTCCATACGTTTTGCAAGTAATTAGCGCAAAATGCATTATGCAATACTCTTGCTAGTGGGTGAAACACAAACATTTAAGAAACACTCATGGAATTGAAGAACTAAAGGTAGCTGACTAAGCTCCTTAGGCTGGTTTATCAGGCTGATCAGAGGGTTTAAAAAGTGATTAGCAAATGACCCTGAGATTCAACTTTCACTGTCACATCAGATGCTTGTCCCTTTCTGTATCTTTTATCATTTGGAGTCACCGATGGGATTGCCAATATCAATTTGCAGCTTTCCTGTTATCATGTACCACAAGCTCACAACATAATCTTATTATACTAGTTTAAGTAAACAACTGAAGCCATCAAGCTTCACATACCGTGGGGATACTTCCAGAAATATTTTGCTGGACCATGGTCTAGCGAGACCTACGTTCCGCGCCATCCATAGCTATTAGGATAAGCGCCATTCCTAGTGTCACATGAAATCTGGAGCAAGGATTCACAGAACCCATAATTTATTAATCACCTCTACAATTATTTTCTGTAGGTATGTAAGTTATTTCTAGTCAATCAGTGATGTCCCTCTCCACTATTATTTTTGTGCAGCACCAAACTTGACTAGAAAACTTTAATTTAGCCCATAGGTTTATAATAGGACAGTAAAAATGTTTATCAAACGAGTGTCCCCCATGATATTTGTGTCCGGTTCTCCGGTGTCACATAAACTTCTGTATTTTATGTGACACCCTTGTTCTCTGGTGACCGGCATGTACTTATTCCTGAAAAAATCCACATAAATACTTCAATACACCATTAAAACGGAACCAATGGCCACATAAATGTTTTTGGCTCTGAATTTTTTGGACATTTATGTGTTCAAGCAAATCACATCAATAAGATCTTGTCTACTTACCACTACCAGTAGGAGTTCACATCGATATAACCAAGTCATGTTGTCTACGTCAATCACAGAAGAAATCAAATATAGTGAACATCTGATGGCTTACTAACATCAGGGTACTTTGTCAGCATAATAACTCCCTATTTCATGGAGGAAGTAAAGTTTTCAAATGACGAGCTTCATTCAAATCAAGATGAAGCATCCATCCTTTCCTACATGCAGAAGATATATCCAGGTCAGTTATGTTCCATACTTTCATTTTTGTATTGTAGTTGCTTCACTAGTTTCATTTCTTACCAATACTCCATGTTCTCATTATTTTAGATGAATGGACAAATTTTTTGGAACGTCTTGGTTCAAAGGTAACACATGAAGATATCAGATACTGGGCTTCTTTCCGTGGTCAAACACTAAGTCGAACTGGTAATCTGGAGTATGGTTCTCATTTTGTGTGGAAACTTATAACTGAGATCCCTGTCTACAAGCTTCCTGACTCTTTCCATTATGTATTATCTAGTTCGGGGAATGATGTACTACAGGAAGGCATTGAGACTACAAGCTTTCTTAGACAGGACAAATGACCAAGGTGCCCATACAAACTTTACAACCTATGACTCTTTTCAACCTGTCCTTGTCATTAAATTTGGAAGCATGTTTGCATTTCTGAAAAGGGAGGAATTTTAATGAAACTAGACCAATAGTACCTCAATTTTATTTTGTAGTTCTCACCTTCATATGTTTGGAAACTGGTAGTATGCTTCTAATCATTTTTTTTTTCAAATGAGCAGAATTGTATAAAGGACCTGTGGGGACTGAGCGAGGACAAAATAAGAGAAACATCCACCAATCATTATCAACTGAACTAGATGCACTTGCAGATATGAAATTTTCATATGTCATCTCATGTCAAAAATTTGGGGAACAAAAATCTAATGGTGATCCCCATGCTCAAGACATAATTGACCTGATGGCAAGGTAAGGTTTGGAAAATATGAACTGCAGAGTAATTATTATCTCTGGAATTGTGCTGATATTTCCACTGATTATGTGCTCAATGAAGGTATCCAGCACTTCGTGTTGCATACATTGAGGAGAAGGAAATTATAGTACAAAATACGCCTCATAAGGTTTATTCCTCAGTTTTAATAAAAGCAGAACATAATTTGGACCAGGTAATGATCTTAGCTTAACCTTATAAGGTAGAGAATCTTGTACTCCCTCCGCCTCAAAATAATTGTCATTGAGATGAATGTATCTAGATGCATTTTAGTGCTAGATACATCCATTTCAATCTATTTCATCGACAATTATTTTGAGACGGAGGGAGTAATTTTTTACACCTAAGACATGTTATTATTTTTTCTTCATCACCTTTTCAGTTTTGTCAATTCAACTATCTCTCGTTAAGCATAATGTGCTCTTTTATGTAAAATTTACTGTCGCGGCCTTCCCTACAGTTTTCAGCCCAAAAAATAATAATGTGCATAACCATTATACTTTCTTGTAGCAACTTGTTTTATTTTTATCCATTTCCTGAAACGATTGTGATTGCTTGTTTATTATTTACATAGGAGATTTACCGTATAAAGCTGCCTGGCCCACCGATCATTGGAGAAGGGAAGCCCGAAAATCAAAACCATGCAATTATATTCACCCGTGGAGAGGCTCTACAAACAATTGATATGAATCAAGTAATGAACTAGACTTTGTTCCATGCTTGTCTCTCTATAAAATATTTATTTTCACCTACCTATGGTTCTATCAGGACAACTATTTGGAAGAAGCTTACAAAATGAGAAATGTCCTTCAAGAGTTTGTTAGGCATCCTAAGGACCAAGCTCCAACCATCCTTGGACTTAGAGAGCATATCTTCACGGGAAGGTCTGTAGTTTCTCCACTACATGTCTTTCAAACATATAATGTTCTTTTGGCTAATATGATATTTTTTTGCGCAGTGTTTCATCACTTGCTGGATTCATGTCATATCAAGAGACAAGCTTTGTTACAATTGGACAGAGATTCCTTGCTGACCCCCTTAGGTGAAAACATTCTTCTTATTTGATCTTATGTTGGCAGTGATGGCACACAAAAAATCCTTATGTGCTAAATGTATTATCAGTGCTAAAATTTATTTTACCATGTTATACTATGTACTTTTTCCTGAATTAATTAGTGTGTTTGTGTATGGAAAAAAAATTCTGTAAAATACATCGTCTATCTAAATCGTCTTTTCCATGGATGCAGGGTACGTTTTCACTATGGTCATCCAGATATTTTTGACCGGATGTTTCATTTAACAAGAGGTGGCATAAGCAAGGCTTCTAAAACTATAAACTTGAGTGAGGACGTATTTGCTGGTATGTAAATTTTCCTTTCTATTGAAACTAAAGGTTTATTTCCATTTTAAAGGCGTTGCATCATTAATATTAACTTTACAGGGTATAATTGTATATTGCGTCGCGGACATATAAATTACAACGAGTACATTCAAGTTGGCAAAGGGCGTGATGTTGGTCTTAATCAGATTTCAAAATTTGAAGCTAAAGTTGCAAATGGCAATAGTGAACAAACACTTAGCCGTGATATTTACCGGCTAGGGCGGCGATTTGATTTTTTCAGGATGCTTTCGTGCTATTTCACGACAGTGGGATTTTACTTCAATAGCCTAGTATGCTCTCTCGCCCTCCCTCCCCTCCTCCCTCCCTCTTGATGTACATGCTTGCACGTCTGCTTGCGCGTGCACAGTGTGAGGCCCACTAGCAATTCAGTTAGAACAATAAATTATGGAAATTTCATGAGCAGAAAAAAACATAGTCAGAAATAACAAAAATATTCAAAAAGGAAAGTCGAACAAGAACCATCGAAATTGAATAATAGCAGAAAAACAGGAATTTTCTTAAGCTGTCACTTAGCACTATCTTTATAGGCAATCCTCTGTTCACATTTCATATAGCATGTAAAAATGTTTATACAACAGCGGTGCGGTTCGCATATCTGTATAATCAAGAAGAAAGTCTAGTTTTCAACCTTTAATTTTTTAACAGCTTGTTTTTAACCTTTAATTCTTGAAGCAGTTTACTTTACCCCCTTGGCCTTGTTGAAGTGCATATGTGGATTGCACTAGCCCTTTCCACCGGTTCAGACTTTTGGTTGGGTCGGCTAGTGCATGAAGCTTGACATGGTACCAGAGCACAGGGTCTCGAGTTCGAGTCGACTTTTCAACTTTATTATAAAATTGTTGTTACCCCCCTCTTTGCCCATTTATAGGTAATAGGCCTCTTGAGCCATACCTCTCAGACTCGCACACCGTAGCTCTCTTCCAGTTGCTGAATTGCATTAGCCCTTTCTATCGAACCGCTTGACAGGCCATATCCAAAGCTGTCTTGTGCTGACTAAGATGACACATGGCATCACTGTTACACATTAGCACTGTACCATGTCAGCAACTTAAGAAAAAGTATAGGAAAATCAAGAAATCAAGAAAAAAAAAATTAAATAATATATTTTGGAAAAATATGGAATTTTATACTACCTCCGATCCGATTTAAATGTCGGAAGACATGAGCTGAGTACGTACAACCTGGCAGCATAATTTCCTTCACTTATTAAGTATCAGAGGGAGTAGGAAATTTGAGAAAAAAATCTTAATTTGACTACAGAATCATTTTTCTGTTTCACTACTGGAAAAGTTTTTTTTTTATGAAATCGAGATTTCGTTTTCAGATTGACTATTAAAAAAGTTTAACTGCATATCATTTGTGGAGCATTGGAAGTGGCTTTCAGATTGAGTTTTTGCTATTTCTGATATCTTTTTTGTAAGTTTCAGATTTTTCGACCAGATTCTAATTTTTATGTGTATCCTATCTGATTTTTCTGGAAAAATACTTAATTTTGTGAGATGGCAAGGTGAGGATAGGGTAAAGTAACGGATTCAATATTTGAAGGTTAAAAGCAATAAATCCCAGAGTTCAAGGTTTAAAAGTGAACTTCTGAAATAGTTCTAGGTTGAAAATCGATGTTTCTTTTAGATCTGCTGGCTGGATTGAATCCAGACCAAGCTTTGCTTTTCTTTTTCCAGCGATATATTGATAGCCTGTTTTGGTTATCCTCGTTCCAACTAGGTGTGCAAGTTTTACCAGTTAAGAAGCCTTAGAACCCTTCACGGTAGAGCTTTGTTGATTATGCAATAGAGTTGTTACAAACGTACAATCCTTCAAAATCAGCTTCAAAATACAGTCGGGGGCGTTGATTTTCACAGCTGAAGAATCTAAACCTATTTAGTAATTACAATCTTTGTATCTAAACATTGTTTGGTTTGCGACCATGCCATTTTTTTTGTGAATAAGAGAGACCATGCCATTCTATATGGCTACAATGCCAATACAGATGAGGAATTGCTTCATTCCACACATATCATTGGATAATCAAACAAGCCATTTTTTCAGACCAAACACCGATGGACAAATCCAGCCTCTGTATTAGGTTATTTCCCAAGAATTGTGTTTGATGTAAACAAGGAGGCTGATACCTGAATCTGAACTAGGCGCTTTGCTTTGATGTTTTATTTGAAATTTTTATTTTTATTCTAAATAATGAAGTATGTTGCCTCGTCATGTCTAAAGATGATGAAAAGCCATAACCACTCGTTGAAATTTTGGAGGTTAAGAATATGAATTCTGTAGCCTTGTGTTTATAATCACTATCCAAGTGGCTCATTGAAATACTATTTACTATATATTTTCTCCTCATACAAGCATTTCTAAGTGACCCCTCGCATACAATCTTTTATGTCAATATAATCGTTGAGCTTATCACCAACATTGTTTTTTAATGTTTCAATGGGTCCATATTTTTTGCAGATATCAGTTGTAGGTATTTATGTTTTCCTCTATGGACAATTGTACTTGGTTCTTAGTGGAGTACAGAATGCTCTCTTGATTAAAGCTCAGACTCTGAATATGAAGTCCTTGGAAACTGCCCTTGCATCTCAATCTTTTCTCCAGCTGGGATTGCTTACTGGACTGCCTATGGTGATGGAGTTAGGGTTGGAGAAGGGTTTCCGAGCAGCTTTGAGTGACTTCATCCTCATGCAATTGCAGGTTGCTTCAGTTTTCTTCACATTCTCCCTTGGAACGAAAGCACACTATTATGGACGTACTATTCTTCATGGTGGTGCTAAATACCGACCAACAGGGCGCAAATTTGTTGTTTTTCATGCGAGCTTTACGGAAAACTATCAGTTGTACTCCCGGAGTCACTTTGTGAAAGCATTTGAGTTGTTCTTCCTTTTGATAATCTATCATATCTTTAGGAAATCGTATGGGAAGGTTCATGTGATGGTCACATATTCAACATGGTTTATGGCAGTGACTTGGCTGTTCGCACCTTTTCTTTTCAATCCTGCTGGTTTTGCTTGGCATAAGATTGTGGACGACTGGGCAGACTGGAATAGATGGATGAGGAACCAAGGTGGGATAGGAGTGCAGCCTGAAAAAAGCTGGGAGTCATGGTGGAATGCCGAGAATGCACATCTCCGTTACTCAGTGCTGAGTTCTAGGATTCTTGAAGTATTGCTTTGTTTACGCTTTTTTGTTTATCAGTATGGACTTGTCTATCATCTCAAGATATCACATGACAACAAAAATTTCCTTGTCTATGTGCTTTCTTGGGTTGTTATAATTGCCGTTGTTGGGTTGGTCAAGGTACATGCTTTCATGTCCAATACTTATGTCCTTGTTTGACGCAATTGTGATGCTTTATTGTTATACTAATTTATTTCTGAATTTCTTTGCAGCTTGTGAGTTGTGCTAGCCGTCAGTTGAGCTCAAAGCACCAACTCATCTTCAGGTTCATAAAACTGTTGACATTCCTGGCAGTGGTGACTTCATTTATCCTTCTCTCTTGCCTATGCAAACTATCCATCATGGATTTGATCATCTGTTGTCTGGCATTCATACCAACTGGTTGGGGCCTCCTCCTTGTAAGTCTAAATAGTGCACTCTACAAATTACGCACTGATGTCATTCTTTTCAACAATTTCCCTAATCCCTCCCCTACCGCACAGATTGTTCAGGTTTTGAGGCCAAAAATAGAATATTATGCAATCTGGGAGCCTATTCAGGCCATTGCGCACGCGTACGATTACGGAATGGGTTCTTTGCTCTTTTTCCCAATTGCTGTGCTAGCATGGATGCCTATTATCTCAGCCATCCAAACTCGGGTTCTTTTCAACAGGGCATTTTCACGGCAGCTTCAGATTCAACCATTTATTGTTGGCAAAACTAAACGGAGGTAGTTGATAGTTTCGTGCGGATGCTAACTGGAGTTGTGAATATGATAGATTGGTTGGTTAAGATGATAATAAACCTCCGTATTCTTGTGTACATATATATTAGGTGGTACTAAAGTGTGATCGATTATTCTTTGGTGCATGCCTTTGACGAATCTAATAGCTCAGTCTTGATGTCGACTTTGTTACTTCGTTGTATCTTCACCATTGCATTCGTGTAAGACGAAACTGTTATACGATTCTTTTCTTTAGAAATATCGAACGGTTATATTGGGGAGCACAATTTGACTCCCAAGCTCACCTTTTTTTTGAAAAGGGAAAACCCAGCCTCTGCATCGGTTGATGCACACGGCTTTTATTTAAAACATAATCATTCGAGTATCGTATTACAACCAGTACCACTGACACAAGAGTCTCAATAGCTCCTATACAGACAACTACTGGTGTAAAGAAGAATAGAAAGGTAAACAGCAGCCTAAACACTGAAACACCCAACTCCAACGGCTGTCAGCTAAAGACAGATGCGGCTATTATGCAACCAGCCACCCTTGCTGTAAATAGCCTGAATGACCGCCATCATTCGAGAACAGCCACCATCCAAACGCACACGTTGGTCCTCCGGTAGTAGATGAGACCAGAGATGAATCCAGTAATTTGCCTGATGAACCACCTGCAAAAAAATCCCAGCTCTCTCATTGTTAAATATCACGCCATTACGGTGATTCCAAACAGCCCACAGTAAAGCAGACACTCCTATTCGTATAAGTGCTTTCGTAGAACTATCTACCCCATATAACCAATTACCAAACAAATTAGTAATGGAAATAGGAGGAGACAAACTGAAAGTGAAATGCACTAGCCTCCAAATCTTTTTAACAAAATTACAAGAAACAAACAAATGTTCGACGGTTTCTTCTTCACCACAAAAAACACAATTATGAGAAACAACACAATTTCTCTTAATCAGATTATCTTTCGTCAACAGTTCTTTCCTAGATAAAAACCACATAAATATTCTGATTTTGAGAGGCACTTTTATTTTCCATAAATATTTCTTCAAATATCTAGCATCCTCATTCATCAATTCGGCATAATAAGACCGAACAGAAAAAATGCCAGAAGTAGTAAGTGTCCAACGACACTTATCTTCACTATCCACTAATGATACATCCATAAGTCTTTCGATGAGATGCAACCATCTCTCCCACTTATCCCCCGTAATAGCACGTCGAAAATGTATATTAAGTGGTGAATGACCTAGAGCCTCGGAAACTAACACATTCTTATAGCTCACAATTGAGTACAAGGTGGGATATTGGGCTGCCAAGGGTGCATTCCCTAGCCAACAATCTTCCCAGAATCTAATGGTCTCACCATTACCTACCGTGAATTTAACTCGTTTGAAAAATTCATCCTTCACCCGCATAATACCTTTCCAAAATGGAGAGTCCGTTGGTTTAATTTCAGTTTCGGCTAGGGTTTTTGCACCTAAATATTTGTTAGTCAACAATTCATGCCACAACCCCTCTTCAGTTAATAGTTTAAACAACCATTTACTTAAAAGACAACGGTTTTTGATTTCTAACACCTCGATACCCAAGCCCCCTTGGTCTTTAGGTCGACATACAATATTCCATTTCGTCAACCTATATTTCCTCTTAACATTATCACTCTGCCAGAAGAAACGAGACCTATAAAAATCAATTCTTTTCCTTACCCCAATAGGAACCTCAAAGAAAGAAAAAAGAAACATAGGTAAACTAGTTAACACTGAATTGACTAAAACAAGTCTATCACCATAAGACAACAATTTGCCTATCCAGGAACCTAACTTCTGCTCAAACCTGTCCTCCACCACCTTCCATTCTTTATTAAGCAAACGCCTATAATGGATAGGTATCCCCAAATACTTAAAAGGTAAATTACCCACTTCACAACCAAAAATGTTTCTATAATCATCTAAATGATCCGTAGCCTTGCCAAAGCAAAAGATCTCACTTTTATGGAAATTAATCTTTAATCCAGACATTTGCTCAAACATAGAGAGAATCAACTTCATGTTAACAGCCTTGTCTAGGTCGTGTTCAAGAAAGAGCACTGTGTCATCAGCATATTGGAGAATCGATATCCCCCCTTCCACTAAATGTGGTACCAAACCACCAATCTGATTATCTTCCTTAGCTCTAGCTATGATAACAGCCAACATATCTACCACAAGGTTGAAAAGTATAGGAGATAAAGGATCACCCTGACGGAGGCCTTTTAATGTCTGAAAGAAATGACCAATGTCATCGTTTACTTTAATACCGACACTGCCACCTTGCACAAACCGAGCCACCCAGTCACACCATTGTGAGCTGAATCCTTTCATACGTAAAGTTTGCTGTAAGAAGGCCCAGTTAACTTTATCGTAAGCCTTTTCAAAATCTATTTTAAAAATAACCCCATCCATTTTCTTCCTATGAAGTTCATGGATAGTTTCGTGCAGAACCACCACCCCTTCAAGAATATTTCTACCCGGCAAAAAAGCCGATTGAGATGGTTTAATGACATTCTGAGCAATCGAAGTGACCCTGTTAGTGCCCACCTTTGTAAAAATTTTAAAACTAACATTCAATAGGCAAATTGGTCTATATTGTTCAATCCTACTTGCATCCTCTTTCTTTGGTAGCAAAGTGATAACGCCAAAGTTTAGCTTAAACAGAGGAAGGCTACCCATATGCAACTGAACAAATAAACCCATCAAGTCAACCTTGATAAAGTCCCAACATCGCTGATAAAATTCAGCCGGAAACCCATCGGGACCAGGTGCCTTATTATGTTCCATTTGAGAAATAGCCTCAAAAACCTCTTCCTCCGAAAAAGGAGAAGTGAGGTATTCATTTTCCATTGCAGATACTTGAGGTAAATCCTCAGTAAATGATTCTACAAGAGAAAGAGATGATGGAGCCGATGCCCCAAATAAATTTTTATAATATTGAGAGATAAAAAATTTGAGATTCTCTTGCCCCACAATGGTGCCTTCGTCCTGTTCTAATTGAAATATACGCTTCTTTCTATGTTTACCATTAGCAATCAAGTGAAAATATTTAGTGTTCTCCCCCCCCTGCTGCACATGTTTTATCTTGGCCCTTTGAGCCCATTTAGACTCCTCTTCTCGACGAAGTTTGGTTAAAAAATTATCAGCTTGCCTCTTAGCCAAGCACTCCTCCTCACTCAACGGAATAGTCTCAGCTTTTATGTCCAATTCATTAATGAGTAACAACAGGCGATCCCGCTGTATTTTGTACTCACCGCTAATGTGTTTAGCCCATCCCCTAAGAAAACTCCGGAGATATCTGATTTTATTTTGCCAATTAATAATAGGATTAGAGTCATAATCAACCTCATTCCATTTTTCCTTAATCATTGCTAGAAAACCCTCTCTCGCAAACCAAGCCAACTCAAACGAGAATGCCGATGTATTCCCAATATGGGCCGGTGTCCCAAAATCAATAAGGATAGGTACATGGTCGGACTCCGTCCTAGTGAGAGCCCGAACTGACACAAGAGGGTATTTTTGTTCCCATTCTATGGAAGCAAGAAAACGATCCAGCTTTTCATAAGTTGGAATAGGATGTCTACTCGCCCAAGTAAATTGCCGCCCAGACATTTCTAGTTCTTTCAAGTCTAAGCTTTCAATAATGGCATTGAAAATTACCGGCCAACGAGGATTGAAATTATTATTATTCTTCTCCTCACTTCTCCTAATAATGTTGAAATCACCCCCAATCAACATTGGTAGAGACTCCCCTTCGCAAATTCTAACCAATTCTGCAAGAAACTCTGGTTTTTTCTCATCTTGGGCTGCACCATAAACCACTACGAAGGCCCACAAAAAGCCATCTTCCTTGGACTTTAAGTGGAACTTAACGCAAAAATCACCGACACAAATGTCAGTAACTACAATAGATACCGGATTGAACCCAACAAGAATCCCCCCGGACCTTCCATGAGGTGGTAAACAGTACCAAGTAAATTCCAAACCCCCGACTAGGTGTTTTAGAAAATGATTAGAAAAATTAGATCTCCCTGTTTCCAATAAAGCAAAGAAATCAATTTTATGCTCACGTACTGTTTCATTAATAGCAAGATGTTTAGCCGTATCAGCCAACCCATTAGAATTCCAAATAAAACCTCTCATCTCTAACTTACTTTTTAGATTTTTTGTTAGTGTTTAATCTGGCACTACGCCTCGGAATTTGGCCTTTAGACACAACTGTCTTAGGTCTCTGTTTCTTAACATCTGTAGTGTTAGGCACCACCAATGTGTTACCTGCCACCTCCTCGTTCTCTAAATCTAGATCATCACATAAATTAGAGGCATTGTGTAAAACCAAACTAGACGCAGTAGGACAAGACAGAGTGCCTAAATTGTTTTTTAAAACAACACAAGTCCTAGATATTTCGGTTTGTTTCAAGTGCTCAATAGCACGGTTTTTTTCATCTACAGAAACCCCTAGGGAAATTCCCAACTTGTCTGCGCGATCAAAAATAACATTATTCGGTAAAGAAACAAAAGAAAGTTTTGCTTGTTTACCTGACGAAGGAGTATCGCGTTCAGCTGCACGAAGGGAAGCCTTCTTCAAAATAGGAAGATCCGCATCTGGTTGAGCACTAAGCCTTGCACTAGATCGAATCCCCGCTGATGAAGGCTCGGATAATCCTCCAAATGCAATGACATCCTCCCGAGCAGGTTTAGGTGGTGACCCAATAGCCACCAATCGAGACCCCGCATCCTCGTCCGCAAATAGCCTCCGACCTACAGAATTTCCTCGTGCAGCCGGGTTCCTCCTCGAGTAAACCTTCTGTGAAGAAAGAGATGCATTATCGACCTTGATGTCAATCATTGGAGATGCAACCACTCCAATCCGATGGCCCCTGTCCAGAGAAGTACCAACCGTATCCTGTATGGCCAAATCAGCATTAGCACCCCTAGCACAATTAGAAGTAGTAACAGGCAAAGACACCAAATGGCCTGTTACCTTATCACCACTGTCGATAACCGGAATATCAGAGCCTGGAGCCACAGCAGCGAGCGCCTGCGCCACAATTGGCACAGCAGTACAAGCTGAAAAGGAGGCAGCAGCATGCGCTGCCGGCAGAGCCAAGGCAGGCTGCCCCGGTCTTGGTTGTTTACAAAATTCAAAATAAATATAAAAACACTTCAAAAAAATCTGAAAAAAAACTGGGGACAACATATGCTAATATGTGCAAAGTTTCGTGACAAAATAACATTCTTGGTTACCCATACTAGTGTATTGTGGGGATTTGAGGGGTGAGAACAAATTTTTTCACTAAATCCCCTCCTATCCCCAATCCCCTTGGGGATAAAAATATACTGAAAGTAAACAAGGTCTAAAGAGTGCAGCGAGGGAGAGTGTTGATGGATTTGGCAGAAAGAACAAAGGGGATGTGGGTTTGGATCGGTCCAATGATAAGAGGAGAATTGGGTTTGGACTCAGCCTCACTCATATGTTCTATTTATTCACGGAAAAGGATGATCTGAAAAGCACATTTTTTTTGAAACGGAAAAACCCAGCCTCTGCAGCCTCTGCAGGCTCTGCATCCAGTGGATGCACACGGCTTATTTATTAAGAAATCATCCAGTATCAAGTGTATAAACAAAAGTATTACATCTTAGCTGAACTCCAGAGTGGCTACAAAGTTAGCCATCTAAACAAACGGAGACTACACATATTGTAATTAACCTCCTAGTGTGCTGCCACCCACCCTGGCTGAAGATAGCCCGCACGACCGCCATTAATCGTGCACATCCTGTATCCAAGCTTCCACGCTGCTCTTCCGGGGAGATGGGCGACCATTGGTGTATCCAGTTGGTGGCTCTGTGTATAACCTGCAAAAAAATGCCCAGCTTCCATCCTGTTAAAAATAACATCGTTTCTGCAATTCCAAATTGCCCAAAGAAAAGCACATATACCAATACGTATGCTAGCTTTCATTTTTCTATCAATCCCATCTAACCAATCCCCAAATAGATTGTTAATCGATAACGGTGCTTTAATACTAAAAGTGAAATGAATCAAACGCCAAATACGTTTTGCAAATTCACAAGAGATAAATAAATGTTCTATAGTTTCTTGATTACCACAGAACACACATTTTGAGCAGCCCACCCAACTCCGTTTAGCCAAATTATCTTTTGTCATCAGTTACTTACGATAAAGGAACCACATAAATATTTTTATCTTAAGTGGTACTTTTATTTTCCATATGTATCTTCGTAAACATTTCGTCCCCTCATTCATTAAGTCCTCATAATAAGACTTAACAGTAAAAATGCCAGACGTAGTTAGCTTCCACTTGAAATAATCAGGACTACTAGAATTAGATATGTTCACTAAGCGTTCAACCAAATGCAACCATGCGTCCCATTTATCCCCTGTGAGCGCTCTTCTGAACACAATATTTGGATGATCATTCCATAAGACATGTGAGACATAAACATCTTTATGTCTTACCACATTATAAAGGGTCGGATACTGTGCAGCCAAAGTAGTATCACCTAACCAAATGTCTTCCTAGAAACGTATGGTCTGACCATCACCCACCGTATGTTGTACCCGTGCAAAAAAATCAGATTTGACTCGCATCAACCCTTTCCAGAAGGGTGAGTCAGTATGTTTCACTTCCACCTGTTGCAACGGTAAATCTTTAATATATTTACTATGCAGTATCTCACTCCACACCCCTCTTCCGTAAGGAGCTTGTAAAGCCATTTGCTTAGGAGACACTTATTCTTAATCGCTAAAACCTCAATACCCAAACCCCCCTGATCTTTGGGTCGACATATTATATTCCACCGTGTTAATCTATATTTTTTCTTCTTTTGATCACTCTGCCAGAAAAAGCGCGATCTATAGAAGTCCAAGTTTTTCCGTACCCCAATAGGTATCTCAAAAAAGGATAAGAAAAACATAGGTAAACTCGATAGAACCGAATTAATAAGCACCAATCTATCTCCATAAGAGAGCAGTTTTCCTATCCAAGTACTCAATTTGTTTTCAAATCGGTCCTCAATTGGACCCCATTCTTTATTCAATAATTTTCTATAATGAATCGGGATACCCAAATACTTAAAGGGTAACTTACCCACATCACATCCAAAAATGTGACGGTACTCATCCACAGATTGGACTGCATCACCGAAACAAAAAATTTCACTCTTATGAAAATTGATTTTAAGACCTGATAATTGTTCAAATAATGCAAGTATTAATTTCATATTAACAGCCTTATCAAGGTCATGTTCCATGAACAAAATTGTATCATCTGCATATTGTAGAATTGAGACCCCCCATCCACCAAATGAGGTACAAGACTCCCAACACTACCATCCTCCTTTGCCCTAGCAATTAGGACAGCTAACATATCAGCAATGAGATTAAATAAAATGGGAGATAACGGATCTCCCTGTCTTAATCCTTTTAGAGTTTGGAAATAATGACCAATATCGTCATTTACCCTTATTCCCACACTCCCTCCCTGAACAAATCTCGCTACCCAGTCACACCACAGAGGAGAAAAACCTTTCATCCTAAGTGATTGTTGCAGAAAAGACCAACTAACCTTGTCATATGCTTTCTCAAAATCAATTTTAAACAAAACTCCATTGAGTTTCTTAGTGTGAAGCTCATGAATGGTTTCATGTAAGACCACTACTCCTTCTAAAATATTTCTACCAGGTAGAAATGCAGATTGAGTTGGTTTAATAATACGCTGCGCAATCGCAGTGACTCTATTAGTACCAACCTTCGTAAATATTTTGAAGCTTACATTTAGTAAGCAAATGGGTCTATACTGCTCAATCCTAGATGCATCCTCCTTTTTAGGTAAAAGAGTGATCACCCCGAAATTCAACTTAAATAGTTGCAGCTCAGCAGCATGTAATTGAGCAAACATGGGCATCATGTCAACTTTAAGCACATCCCGAAACTTCTTATAGAACTCTGCCGGGAACCCATCCGGTCCCGGTGCTTTATTAAGTTCCATTTGATCTATTGCCTCTAAAACCTCCTCTTCAGTAAAAGGGGCAGTTAAAACATTGTTTTCATCTAAAGATACTTGAGGCAGGTCAGCAGTTCTACCCTCATCAAGCGAAATAGATGTTTTATCTGATGGGCCAAATAATTTTTTGTAATATTCAGATATGAAAACTTGCAGTTTCTGTTGACCAACAATGGTCCCTTCATCCTGTTCTAGTTGAAATATCTTTTTCTTTCTATGTTTCCCATTAGCCATTAAGTGAAAGTATTTTGTATTATCTCCCCCTTCTTTAATATGTCTCATTTTAGCCCTTTGGGCCCACTTAGACTCCTCATCCCTTCGGAGCTTAGCTAGATACGAATCAGGCTCCCTTTTAGACTTTCTCTCCTCATCAGAAAGATTCATGAATAAATTCTAAAAATTATCAAAAATTCAAATAAAACAGGTAAATGCAAATAAAGTATTCTGAAGAAATAATTTTACCGAGTAAAACTGCAATAAAAACATATACCTTTGTAACATTAAAAATGCAATAAAATAATGTAACTCAACTAAGAATATGTAAATAGTCCGAATCCCACTTCTCCAGTCCAAGGGGCTATAAGTCACCAAATTATATTATGTGAAATGAGACAATTAAATTTTGTGTTTATTGGGGATGTTATTTGCAAAGTTTTCATCATCGTTTGCACATATTTGACTTCTACGATTTTTTTTCATCTATTTTAATTACATCAGATATATCCGTGGACAACTGGATATCTATTGGTTATGCATACGGAGGGCATTCTTTGCCTACTGTTAGCTTGGCCAGTGGGCAAAATATAGACATGTGGACATGGGCATTGATTTGGGGAGCTCTATGATGTCTACTACAATTTTTTATTCGTGTATACTCTGTTGGGACTCCAACCGTAGAGGAACATCAGTAAATTTCTCTCAAGTAGATGACCCAAATTTTATCGAATCACACAAGGTGTAGGTTGAAAAGTATCCCTCTCAAACTACCTTGTAGTTAAGATAAAAGAAGTTTTTTGTGTCCCTAACATATCTAATACACTTGGTAATTGTATATGTGCATTAGCTCGACGAAGAGATGCTAAAAAAGGGTAATATGGATGGTAAAATAAGATATTTGTAATCTGTAATAAAAATTGTACCCCCTCCGATCCATAAAAAGTGTCGCTTATTTTATACTAAGTTAGCGACACTTTTTATGGATCGGAGGGGGTAATGAGATAACAAGTAATAAAGCTGAAAGTAAATGGCGTTTCAATGTTTGGAAACAAGTCCTAGGGTTCATACCTTCATTAGTGACAACGTTCAACAATATTAACATGGTTAAACAAATGCTAAAGCCTCCAAAAGTACTAGGTAAAGATCACTCCCAAAGTCCACTCTTTCATGGATCAAAATTGGACGAGACATACATATGGTTACAAAAGCATACATTAAGTTTCGTATTTCTAATATATCCATACGATACCCACACTATCAACTTGGTACTAAGAAAATTATACTAAACAAAAACCGCATGATTGATATATTTCTAATATATTATCCACAAAGTCCCCGATGTCACTACGAGGCTTCAAAAATTATACTAGACATGCATCAAGTAATCTTATGATTCCAACACAATCAATCCAACATAGAGAAATCTCATATAAAGAGCAAGATCAAATCCAGCACATAGGGAATAGAAGGGGAACCATCGTATAATTCAACTACATTAACATAGCTTAGGATCACAATCAAGAAAACAACATGGGGGAGAGAGGGAGAGGGATAAACACATAGCTACTGGTACAATCCCTTAGCCCCGAGGGCAGACAACTCATAAATCGCCATTAGGAGAAGCAAGATCGATGAAGATAACTTTGGAGGTGGATTCTCGTCCCGGCAGGGTGCCATAAT
This sequence comes from Alopecurus myosuroides, assembly GCA_028641055.1. Classification (NCBI taxonomy): domain Eukaryota; kingdom Viridiplantae; phylum Streptophyta; class Magnoliopsida; order Poales; family Poaceae; genus Alopecurus; species Alopecurus myosuroides. Next base: position 227,846,477 of record CM054060.1, on the reverse strand, counting down.
AGGACTCCCAGAACCTCGAACTAGGGTTTCTGACAATGGCGGCTCTATGTATTCTATGTATTGAAACTCTGAAAAGTAACTCTATAGGCCATCTAATTAGATCAAGACAAACATATTGGCGAAGAGGCGGTGCGAGGGGAGCCACAACATGGACATGCGGGTAGGGCCCACAACCATCCCTGACCCACGGGTGGGATCCACGTGGTGGCTGTGGGACCCCCTGCTGGCAAGTTTTGTTGCTCCTGGTCCGTCTCAAAAGTTAGAATTTTGGTATTTTCCCAAAATTTTCTGAGCAAGTTTATTTTTCGCCTTTTCTGCAATGCACATGCAATAAAATAGAAACTGACACTTGGCTCTAGGTTAATAAGTTAGTCCCGTAAAATGCTATAAAATAATATAAAAACCACAATAAAACATGTAGGAACAATGTAAAAGTAGCATGAAACGATAAAAAAATAATATATATATATGTTTTGAACGAATCACTCTGTCCATCCAAACCCGCCCAACTAATATCCCTAAAGAGAAGGCGTTGCCACCGTGCAACGCTGCCCGCCGTTAGCCACTTGCGCAGCCTCACCATCTGGGGCCGCCGCTCTGGCTTCCATGGTCCCTAAGAAATGGTGAACTCCGTAGCAACCACGACCTGACTAGACCAAAATTAAACTACACTTGTAGGAAAAATCATACTAGTAGCATGCCAAAAGCATCTACTACTAGCGTGTGGGAGCACACTACTAGTACCGTGCTACTTGTAGCTGGTACTAGAAGTGTGTGGCCAGCACACACTACTAGTAACTCATATACTTGTAGCGTGTATTCCAGTTGGTTAGCTTCTGGTATCATCCAATAGGGGTGTCCCCTTGTGATGTGGGTTAAACCACGGGGAGTGGCCCGATCTCACGGTTGACCAAAGGGAAAGGCAACAAACACGAAGAACGCAACGGGATTTAGAGAAAATGTAATCGATAACTAGTGAAGACTAGATGATTCGATCTCTAGCAACTTAACTCATGGACGCCTCCGGAAACCAACCAACTCGAACTCACCTTAATTGGAACCAATTCAACCCTGCGTCTGGTCCACCGCACCAATAGATCCTCGATGGTTAGTCGAGAAAGTTTGGGAGAACACCGATAGAATCCCAAGGGGAAAGTACGGTAATTTGATGACCCACAAGTGTAGGGGATCGATCGTAATTTTTTTGATAAATAAAAGTGTCGAACCTAACGAGGAGCAGATGGTATTGATAAATAGTTTTGAGCAATGTTTCACTGTAAACACTATATATCAATTGTTTAGGGATTTTCGTAATAGAAATAAAGCGATAACAAGTAAATAACAATGAAATTAAATGGTTTCTGCAAGTGTCCCAATTCTTTTTAGCACAAAGGACAAGCCAGTGGTGTTTCTTATAATGGCTAAAACCTTCCCGAGGACACACAGGAGATTTCGTCTAGTTATTTTCCTCACAGCCGTTGATTAATCTTTATCATTTTGGTAAGTGTTATGTGGGTAGACCTATACTAGTGCACTGTTGTATCCAAGAATAATGCACACTGACGATTACACTACTTGCAAGCGTCCACAAATACAAGAAAGTAATTAAGAAATAAATCTAACTGTAGCAATAAACTCGTGGTTTCTACTACTCTCTTATTGAAGTATTGCAAACTGGAGTTTAGGTTTATGTCACTCCGGTAACCAACTATATGCAATCCAACACACAATGAATTCCTCTAGGATCTTAAAAGGTGAAGTGCTATGTAGTCAACGTTCACATAACACCACTACAGAAATAACAACATAACGTAAATATCAAACCGGTAAATATTACTCAATGAAAAATGACTACTAATTATAGACTTCTCCCATGTTCTCAAGAACTAAACGATCTACTCACAACACATCATATGGACATGATCAAAGGTGATAAGTGGATGAATAACAATCTGGTCATAAAGTGCAAACACCAATAAAACTCATAAGCATCAACTACAAACGAGTAATTCACACCGGGAGATAGATCTAGTGGAAAACAACGATATAGAACCCTAATTGTTACAGCAGGACGGAGGTGGATGGTGAGGATGATGGTGCTGGCGGTGATGGTGATGATGATCTTGATGATTCCCGGTGCGATGACGGTGACGGTGGTGACGATCCCCCCTCCGGGAGGGAATTTCCCTAGCAGAATCTCCCCGCTAGGAAGGTGTTTCTTCTCTCTGTCGTTTCCGTCGCGAAGAGGCGGTGGAATAATTCTACGAAGTGGCTCTTTGGTAATTTTAGGTCACGGGGGTAAGTACCCCGAAAGAGAGCTGGAGGGGGCCCCCCATGGGTCCACCAGGCGCGGCCAAGCGGGGCCGCACCCGGCAGTCACTTGGCTGCCCCTGGCTCCCATCTAGCAGCCCTTCGGGCTTCCCCGGTGATTTCTGACGAAACGTTGTTTTTCTCGATTTTTCTGACGTCCATAGGATATCCCCTCTCATAGGTGCTTTTTCCAGCTGATTTCTTACTTTGACAAACAATTCCATAAAACAATAAAACAAAGAGAAAATAACAAATGTATAGTGCTCTAATATGGAAAATATCAATGAATAAGGGAAAATTAACATATAAAATAGTGCTGCAAAATGGACGTATCAACTCCCCCAAGCTTAGACTCCGCTTGTCCCAAAGCGAAAACTAAACTCGAAAAAACATGACCACGAATTTTATGATGTGAGGTGTCGATAATAAAAAATATGGACATGAAGCATCAACAATTACCCAATAAACACAAACAATTCTATACAACAATCTTCCCCAAAATGCTTCTCAAGGAGAAGTAATGATTCAATCATATAAAGGTATAGTGAGTGAAAATTCATTGAGCTATGGCAAACTGTGTTCTTGGTCAGAGAACAACTATCATATCAATATTATCTTTCTGGAATAGTTTATGTTAGAGATATTAAGCAAACAACACATGCTTCAATTATCACAAAGTCTTTTCGTGAAAAGAAAACTTTCAGGGATCATGTTCTTAATAAATGAGGTGAAAACAACTGACACAAAGGAAGATGCTAGTTAGCAAAGCTAAACTTTCAACTTGTAAACCATGATGGTAATGTCAACTGCAATAAAACATGGTTAAATATCATCATGGACATATAAAAGAATGCATCTCAGTTCAACATCGTACGTTTGCTAGTGGAGAGTAGAAGGAATAGGTAAAACTGACTCAATCTTGTTAGTAAAGAAGGTCCCTTCGCAAAGGTAAGCAGGGATTACTCATGTGCTAGAGATTTTTATTTTAATAAAATAGAGGTATTGAAAATGTAATTTTGAGAGATATGTATGTCTATGTCAACGAATGATAGTGAAAAACTTATCATAACCCATGTCAAGCAAAGTGTTTAGACTTTTGAGAGTGGTTTCCATTTTCTTAAGGTTGGCACTTCCTCCACCTTGCCTTTCACAAACCAGGGCTAGTCGTATCCACAGGTACCCACCAACTTTCATCAAATCATGAGGAAGTGCATTTTTATATTATATTACCTGGCACCAGCTTTCTTGCAAATTTATATGAGCACCAATTTCATACTCATCGGAAGAAATAAGGGAGAAGAACTTTGCTTGACATAAGACATGATAAACTTTAAACTACTTCCTCATGATCTAAAACAGGGACACAAAACATGTTTAATATTTTAAAGGTTTTAAAGGTAGCACACGAGAAATTTAATTGTAGTGGCACTGAAATAACACATATAGGAAGATATGGTGGACACTTGTGGAAGGTTTTTGGTTCAAGTTTGGATGCACGAGTAGTGATCATAGTCAGTACAAAGTTTTTGGCTAGCAAAGGCTTGTAGCAAACATACAATGTTGAAAGATGCAAACAAATATATAAAACCATGCAATGATATAAAACATGAAGTATTGCAATTGTTTTCCTTGTCATCATAACACATAAATCATAAGAACATAAAGATGAAGGTTTTGCAGGCATAAAAGATCTATGGACTAATATATCTGCATGTGAAATCTCTCTTCTTTGTTCTAAGTCTTTAAGTGTTGTTTCTATGACCAGTGCTATGTTTTCCAACACTCAATAAATTTCTGCTAATATACCCAACATGATATCACTACTTAACACAAGACAAGCATGCAAGAATAATTGCCATAAATAGAACATATAGTGAAACTAAGTAAGAATAAGACCTCATATCAATATTTCATCATAGGCAAACTCACACCAACGGATACGAAGCTTCACTTATAAAGGAGTGATTGCCTAACTTGCAAGCAACCATACTATATGATAACTTCCCTAACCATGATAAGACACACGACTCTAATAATAAAAGAAAAGATAGTGATACCGGGGCAACTTCCCCAAGCTTGGAACAAGCCAAGGGAGTGCATGTTACCCATAAAGATCAAGCTTGATTCTTTGACGATACTTCTTTAACTTCTACTTCCTCATCAAATTTCCAAGGTAATGGCTTCCCATCGATGAAAGATGAAGTAGTTTCCACGGTCCTGAAATTTGCACCAAAACCTCATACGCTTGAATATCAAACTCATACTCACAGTTTTGGTTTTGCAGATCATAAATTTGTGCTTGAAGATGTGATGTTTCTTTCTGTAGTACGGTTATTTTCTCCCAAAGAGACCATGTTTCTTTGCGGTGATCATCGATGAGATCTGAAATTATTCAATGATTCTTTTCCACTCCATGTTCCACCATGTTCTTGTACTTGAACATTTCGTGCTCCAGTTCTTCAAGCCTTGTCTTCTCATCTCCCTCCTTCGGTCCCTCTAGATCTTGCTTGTGGAGGACGCCATCCTTCAACTGGAGAGTTTGGGGATGCATCCTCACCTCAGCTAGGTAGGGTTTGATGACATTGACGAAGAACTTGTCATTAGGAAAGCTTGGAGGAGTCATGGAAACCAGGGTTTGGTGGATTTCTTCGTGGCACAAACGGCTAAAAAACAAAACTCGGCGAAAACACAAGATACGATCCTCGGACAATCCAGGGGATTATATAGCAAAAAGTTACGGAACAAAAGGAAGGTAAAAAGTAGAAGCAAAGTACGAGTCGGGAAGCGGGCCCCCAGGGGACCACCGGGCGTAGACAAGAAGGAGCTCACGCCTGGGCCCACCTGGTGGCCTCCGGCCCCGGCTCCGACTCTTTTTCGTGCCTAATTTTTTTATTTTCCAAAAATAATAAATACATAATTTCTACGGTGTCTCGCAGAAGTTTTCTTACAAAAACTAATACCTATTCCAAGTCTGACTCTGTTCTTCTATGATATTTGGCTCTAATATGATCTTCCGGAGTGAGCACCCGAACAATATCAGCTTCCATGTTGTATGGATCACCGGATAAATAATGCTTGAGTCTTTGGACATTCACAACTTGTGGACTGGTGCCTTGGAAATTATTAATCTTGATAGCACCAGATCGATTAACTTCTTCCACGACAAATGGACCCTCTCATTTAGAGAGTAATTTCCTGCAAAAAATCTAAGACGAGACCTATACAATAATAATTTACCAGCTATGTTAAATTCTCTTTTGAGAATCCTTTTAACATGCCATCTTTTAACTTTCTCTTTAAAAAACTTGGCATTTTCATAAGCTTCACTTCTACATTCATCTAAAGAACTCATATGTAACAATATTTTCTCACCAGCTGTCAACACCGCCCCCACGAGAGTGTCGGGAGTCGAGGGATAAGCGAGACCACAAGGCACTAAGAGCAACCAATGGGCCAGGCGGGCCAGGCTGGAGGAGAGCGGTATCCTGGGGGTGGGTGCATCTACGAGGAACCCGCCCGGGACACTGCCATTAGGGCCCACGGATTCACCACGTGGATCGGACGGACTGGCGCCAGAATGACGTGACAACGTGGCAAGCGGGCAAGAGGGCCCGTAGGCGCTCTCGCCCACTGGCACGTCGCTAACACCACTTGTCTCCTACAGTTGGTGTGTGTCCATACACCCGGAGCACATGCAATCAGACACGAGTAGCGTCCCTTTAAGTATAAGAAGAGGATAAGGAAAGGGAGAGAGAAGGAGGAGAGAGAAGAGAAGTAAAACCACACTTGAGGGCGGCCCCGGGAGATCACTTTTGTCCCGGGTTTGCCAAGAAACCACCCCCTTTTTCATCGTGTAAGCACTCATACCAACATATAATTCTAGACCAGTCATGCAGGACGTAGGGATCCATCTCGCAATGACCCAAACCTGGGTAAAAATCTTGTGTCCATGTGTTTCGTCATCTTCGCCCATCATCGAGAAGGGAGGTGGAACCTTCCCACACCCCACTGGCGAACAAATCAGGGAGTTGGACGTCCGTCACTCCCGGTGTCCGCATTTCGACACGCGACATCTAGCGTGCCAGATAGGGGGGCGCACGCGGTCTCTTTCACTTTGACACCGAGAGGATTCTCCCCTGCCGCTGCAATGACAGGGGAAGATGGATCCGGAGACAAGCCCATGACGGAGAGGCTCCACCCGGAGTGCATGGTCCTTCGAAGGTCTTGTCGTAGCTAGCGCCTTCATGGATTTTCCGCCTCTGGGGGGAACCTCAGCTTACACGAAGTGGCACCAGAGGATGGTCTCCTTGCTGGAAACCGTGAGGTCTCCAGTACTAGGGACGCCCGATCGGTGTGCTTTAGGAGTGGGGTCCGCTGGCCACGCCATTCCGGACCCCGAAGTTGTAGAGCAGGGCGCTGACGGGCTTAGCTGTCAGCCCCAAGGCCTACACCCTGTGGGGGAGGCAGCGGCCTCCCCCGCCCGACGCGACTCCGCCCACGTTCGGGATCTTGACTCCGGACTTGGGGCGGGTTCGCGAAAGCGCAAGTTCTAGGAGGAGCCGCAGCTCACGAGACAGGTTCCCCTTGGGGACGGTGCCCATCGCACCTTAACCATCGGGACACACCTCTCCTTCGGGTAGGAGAGGGCGCTCATGGGGTTCCTTCGGGAGAACGCTGACATCTTCGCGTGGGAGCCTACAGACCTCCCAGGCATACCACACGCTATCATCGATCATCACCTGGCTATAAGATCCAAAACGCGGCCTGTCCAGAAGAAAGCGCGCCGATAGGCACAGGACCGTCAAGATTTCATCATGGAGAAAGTTCGCAAACTTAAGGCGGCACGAGCCATCCGATAAGTTCTTCACCCGACGTACGTGGATCGCCAACCCGGTCGTCGTCCCGAAGCTGAATGGATCCAAACGGTTGTGCCTAGACTTCACGGATCTGAACCGCGCCTGCCCTAAGGATCCATTCCCGCTTCCAAGGATCGACCAGATTGTGGATTCTACGGCTGGGTGTGATCTCCTCTACTTCCTGGATGCTTTCTCTGGACACCACCGGATCAACATGGCTAAGGGAGATGAGGACAAGACGGCTTTCCTCACGCCTGAAGGGTGTTTTTGCTTCACCGGCATGCCCTTTAGACTGAAGAACACTGAAGCTACCTTCCAGCATGCCATGAGGATCTTTTTGGGGTTCCATATGGGTCGGAAACATTGACGCTTACATCGATGACATTGTTGTCAAGACCCGGAGGGGAAGAGATCTCGTCAGAGATCGGCGAGAAACCTTTGACAATCTGCACAACATCAACCTGAAGCTCAACCCGGCCAAGTGCACCTTCGGTGTGCCCTCGGGAAGGCTTCTTGGTCACCTGGTATTCCACCGGGGAATCGAGGCCAAACCCGACAAGATCAAAGACATTGAAGCCGTACAAGTTCCCCAACGGGTTAAAGGTGTCCAACGGCTCAGCAGGTGCCTCACCGCACTTGGGCGCATCATCTCTCGGCTGGGCGAGTGTGCCCTGCCCCTCTTCAAGCTTCTCAAGAAGACGGGTCCCTTCTAGTGGACCTAGGAGGCCCAGGACACGCTGGAGGTCATGAAGCGATACCTGTCGACGCCGCCTGTACTGGTGGCACCACGAGAGCAGAACCCTTGTTCCTCTAAATAGCCGCCACAAACCAGACGGAGAGTGGCGTGCTGGTGGCGGAACGTGACCAGACCTACCCTGAAGACAAGAGGGCCGGATCTGCTGGAGGAGCCGGTAGACCCCGTCGGGTTCAACTTCCGGTGTATTATGTGAGCTCGGTGCTCTGTGATGCCTGTGAGCGGTACCCCGAGATATAGAAGATCCTGCTTGGAGTGGTCCTGGCAGCACGGAAGTTGCGCCACTACTTCGAGGTGCATCCGATCATGGTGTGATCGTCATATCCATTGTAGCGTGTGCTGACTAACGCACATGCTCCGAGCCGGGTCGTTGAATGGTCGGCAGAGCTGTCTTACTACGACATCCACTTCGACAACGACAAGATTATAAAGAGCAAGGTGTTGGCCAAGTTCCTCACCGAATAGCCGGAGTGGACCCTAACCCCTATGGAGGAATCGGAGACCCATTCCACTCTTCCGGGGAGGGAAGACCCCGACCGTTAGGTGATGTACATTGACAGGGCCTTCTCCTACGAAACTGCAAGAGCCGACATACTAATCATCTCTCCATCCGGAGAGAACCTTAAGTACGTCGTGCAGCTGGACTTAGATCGAGGAAAGGTTGCCAACAACGTGGCGGAGTACGAGGGCCTGCTGGCCGTCCTGAGGGCGGCGTCGGGCTTGGGTATTCAGCGGTTGGTGGTGAGGGGCGACTCTCAGCTCATCATCAACCAAGTTCTTAAGGAGTACGGTTGTCCTCGCACGAAGGCATACGTGGAGGAGGTACGAAAGGTGGAGCTCAAGTTCAAAGGGATAATGATGGAGCATGTCCCCCGAGCGGACAACTCCATCGCTGACGGGATCTCCAAGATAGTGGCCCGGCGGGAACCAATCCCGACGAGGGAGTTTGTCGAACGGTTGACACAACCAACTGTCAACCGAGGGCTCAGGGAAGATTCCCTGGGAGCGGTCGCTCCGGAGAGGCTGGCCGGGACAGCCCTCCCCGGGAGGGAGGTCCTGGCCACCTCCCCCGGGGCTTCTACCTAGGCAAAAGACATCATGAAGTTTTTTCAAGGCCGAGAACTGCCAGACAACGACAGGCGAGCTGAGCGCCTTGCCCGGAAGGCCAAGATGTATGTGTTGGTCGATGGAGAGCTCCATCGGCGGAGGGTGAATGGGATGTTACTACGGTGCATCTCCCGCGAGGAAGGGCTGAACTGCTAGCTGACATCCATCGGAGGCTGTGCTCTCACCACGTCGCATCTCGAGCCCTAGTCGGGAAGGCGGTGCGGCACAGCTTCTTTTGGCCTGCAGCCCTGTCTGATGCCGAGCATCCGGCCAGGACATGCGAAGCATGTCAGTTCCATGCCAAGAACATCCACCAACCGGCCTAGGCTCTACAGGTCATTCCCCTATCTTGGTCATTCGTGGTGTGGGGGTTGTACATCCCGGGTCCGTTTCCGCGAGCAAGAGGAGGGTATCGGTTCCTCTTTGTCGCCATCGACAAGTTCACCAAGTGGGTGGAAGCGGACGTCGTCAGAGCAGAGACAACAGAAGCAACATGCAAGTTCATCCGAGGGATTACGTGCCGTTTTGGGGTGCCTAACCACATGATTACCGACAACGGCTCACAATTCACTAGCGGATCCTTTCAGCGGTGGAGAAGCATGAGATGAACAGCGGTGGGGCTAGGGCCTCGGTCGCCCGCTGGGGACGACATGAGAGTTAGGGGTGTTTTTCACACCGATAAATACTCATACTAGGTTTGGCTCTTATGGTCCACGGTTCTCATATTTGGCGATGGTTTATGTTCTCATGCGCTGATCTTTTGGGACCTTAGCACGATGACTTCTGGTAACCCCTACTACGGTAAGATTTGCCCAGCTCCGATAAGGGAGTGGCGAGGATGGCGGAACGCCTTCGCTTGTCCCAGTGTTTGTACTCGTTGCTAGTTGGTTCAAGGACCAATTTAAAATTTAATACTTTTAGAAAATAATTATTAATAGATCGGCGAACTTTTTCCAAAAAAATGTAAAAGACACGATGTTACAGTGATTTAACACCAGCGGTAGAGGGGCAGCCGTGCATGTGATGCTTGCCGGCAAAAAGAAACACGTTCACTTGGTGAGGGAAGAAAAAAGGAGACCCGGCCGACGACACCCGTATGACAGCAAGAGACGCTCGCGAACGCGCGTTGAGGAGAGAGAGAGGGGGGCGAGTACATTAGATTAGGATAAGAAACTGTAGAAGATATGCCTTTGCAAGGAAGGCACCAGGCATCATATCGCAAAGGGTGTGAGCAGTCTCGTGTAGCGTACACATGTTGGGAGCAAGCAAAGTAGGAAGGAGCCGGTGCATGTGACGCGCGCATGTGGAATCATGCATGCGATCGACCTTGTTTGATCGATCGTGAGAATGTCCTATGGCCACCGGGCACATGGCCATGGGGGCAGCGCATTATTTGCGCACTTGCAAATTGCAATGCCATGGCATTGCAAATCCAGCATGCATCTCTCTCTCTCCGCTTGCTTAAGTAGACTTTTTGATGTAATCAGAATAACTAATCTACATGTTTTATTCTTAACCACAATCGCAACAGTACGTCTGTATGTACTACTGCTGTAGATGATATCTTGTAAGCCACGTTGAGCAATGCTCTCATGTGTCCGGCCATGCTATATATATGCTTTATGTTTTCTATCCTAGCTGATAAAGGGACAGCGCATGACAAAGCGAGGGAGGGAATATACCACAGTTTCAGTTATTTTTGTGGAGAAAAAACTACTATGATTGTCACATTATGTTGGTATATCTGGACATTTCTTTGGGGGAGGTGTTTCGGCACGGATGCATATGCACCCTATATTTGAAATCCATTTTAAACGTATTTTGAAATGTAAAAAAAAAACTAAAAATGTTTGTATATAGATCTTGACATTCTTTGTATTCATAAAATCGTTTCACCAAAAGCCGATATTTTTGTGACTTGTGTAAAAAGAAAAACAAATTGTGCTAAAATATGCTTTTTCACAGGACATTTTTTTTGTCCTTTTTATACACAACATAAAAAATATCAGTTTTTCGTGAAACTATTTTGTGCACACATATTTGTTAAGATTTATGCATGAATTTTTTTTTTTTAATTTTTTGGTATTTCCAAATGTGTTTTTAAGTACCAGGTGCATATGCACCAGGGAGCCAACATGGATTTCTGCATTTTTTCTAGCTTTTTTTTTGTAGAATTGTTGTTTGTCATCCGAGAAATTATCACATCCCTATTAGCCGTGAACATGGTATACTAATACTGAACAAGCGAAAGAGTAGTGATAGTGTAAGTTAAGTCATGTTATGAATGAGATGCCCTGCCTTGCCTTTAAAGAGATAAAGGGAGAATACAATTTCTTGATTGAATTGGGGAGAACTGATTTAATAGAGGCGTTCGAGCCAAACAGCAGGTGGAAAGTCGAACTCAAAAGAGTGTGTTTCCGTAATAAATGAGTCGCGGCTTATCAAAATTGTAGTTGTACAAACATTTGTGAAAGTTGATCTAGAAATGCACAAATGTACATTTGCAAAAAGTTAATATGAACTTGCACATACGTTTCCTTCAATTTTGAACAAAGTGAGTGACCGTGGTTTTATGTTGTCTAATAAACATCTATAACACCTAGTACTAGCTGTCATGTGGTGAAGATGTATTCTTTAATTGTCATGTTTTGAGATTGAAAATTTTATTTAAAAATTTAAGTATGGGTATGACACTCACACATGACAAGTCTGGAAAACAAAAAAGGGAGTGTTTATATCCCGGTCAACGATTCCCGACACTGATTTTTACCCAACACTAAATACAAACAACCATGAGATATAATGTCGAGTCCGGCTTCCTGCGCGTCAGCTTACTGGGCCGTCTAATGGACTTTGCTCCATTGCCTGCGGGCCACCCTGGTAACCCGGTCTTTGTCCGGTGTCAGATATACCCCCAGTTTGCATATATCCGACAGTAGCCCCCAAGGAGAGTTAAGACTTCATTTTTCCGCCTCTTCTCCAATTTACACACTTTTCAGAAAAGTCGGCACTTTAGTCTTGAATCCTCTTCTTGAAACTTCCTATGACAAACCCGGATTTCCGGAATCCGGCATTTCTTCCACGAATCTTCGTAGAGAAAGAAACTGTGATGTGAGCGAGAAAATCATGCATACATCACGAATGTTTGGTTTCAGTCAAAGGTTGAAAACATATCTCTGACATATTTTACTCGAGAAACGAGGGGATAGACATTATCACCCCGTCCACTCGTCTCCCGGATTTTACTGCGTGAGACGTGTCGGTCATCCAACAGCTAAATTAACCGTTGGGACGAATCTCGGGGAAACGACTATATATACACTGCCTCGCCCCCTCCGTTCCATTCCTTCCCCTTCCACGTGATTCACTCGTTCACTTCCTAGAGCACTTTGCGCACTCGCACTTCCGAGAGAGAAAGGGAGCAAAGAACCTCGCCGGAGAACCCACCATCAGAGGCCAGAACTCGAACCTGCGGTTGCGCCCTAATAAATGACCACCGGAAGTCCCTCTCGCACGCTCGAGGCCACCGTCGACCCCACTCCTACAACGGATATGTTGTCCTCCTCTGCTCCAACGGCTCCTCCGAGTGCTCCTACGTCCACGCCGGAGATCCCCGCGAGCGCATAGACGGGCGGAGACATCGCCACCGGGGCTACGCCACCTCCATCCTCTACACCTCCACCTCCTCCTCCCGTCCCCAAATCGGGAGACGGGGAAACTTCCACCCGCGCCGGAGAAGACATGGGGGCCGCCGCCGCCGGAGGTGAAGAAGATGACGGAGGAGATTCCGGCAACTGGAGCCAGTGCAACACCGCACTGGCCCTGGTGAAAAGCTTGGAGAAGGACGGCTTTGTCACCAAGGACAAATGGTGGGTGGAAAATGACGACATCGAGCCAATGCCGAATGACGGGGAACGGGTCGTCCTCGCCTCGCACGTTCAAAGAGGTATGGGGTTTCCGTCATCCACCTTCTTCCTCCAGGTTCTCCAACACTACGGGGTTCAACCCCATAATCTTCCTCCAAACTCTATTCTTTATATTGTCGGCTTCCAGGCTTTATTTGAAGGATACTTAGGAATAGAACATAGGTTAGATTTCTTCCAATATTGCTTCAATATGAAGCGAAACACCTTAGACGGTGTCCTTCCGGTCTGTGGGGCCATATCATTCAACATGTGCAGATACAGGGAGATATGGTTCCCAAAGATAAAAATCTCGGAATCTGTCAAGTTTTGGACGGGTTCTTTTTTCTATCATCCGGACGTCCCATTTCCTGGAAAGGACACGAGTATTCCGCCTTTTGAAAATTCATTGGCCGCTCCCAGAGACAACTGGGATGTGGACGTGGTCTAGGTTCTTCCTAAGGACCTTTTGCGGATCAAAAGGCGGATAGCCAAATTGGTCGTGTCTTCTCCGCCACTGACCGGCATGGACACTATCATGTGCTGGCTTGGAAGGCGGATTCAACCTCTCTCCTTCCGCGTCGGCCGCCTTCTCAGTGAGTATACGGGTCCGGATGATGCCATGAGGGTGAGCAAATCAGCCATGTCCGAAAAAGCCTTCAAGAAACGCGTCAATCACTTGGTGGCCACACATGATCAATACGAGGAAAGTGTGCCAATGTTCAACATGGAGAACCCTCCTCCCAAGGTATGCATTATTTTTCTTCCTTTTGGGAAAGTTTTCATACTTTTGTTTTCACGAATGTATACTAACAACTTATCCGTGTTTTGGCAGCTTGAGACTCTCACAGAGGATCAAATTGTTTCTTCAGCGCATGAGACAGAACTGTAAGCCCACTTTTCAGCGGTCGGTGACCGGAAACGCAAGAAGATTCATGCGTCCATCGAAGTTATTGATCTTGACGGGGTTGCCGTCGCTACTTCCAGGTAATTTTTTGCATACTTTCCTCTTTTTTTGCACAAGGTTTTTCTCTCTGATTTTTTATTCCTGACTTTTCTTCCTTTACAGCCTTTCTCCCGCCCCATTGAAGGGAAAAGGCCGGAAGAAGCAAAAGGTTACTACCCGCAGGCAGTGGCAGCTCCAGAAATTTGCAACCGGGTATTCATGTGTATTCATTTGGTCAAAATCATAGCAATTTTTCGAAAGTAGTCAATTTTTTACCAAAATTAACATTGTTTTGTAAAAATCATGGGTATTCACGTGAATACCCATGAATACCCCTAGCGCCGCCCCTGCCCGTAGGGCAGCAAAACCTTCCCCCGCCACTGCCCCAAGTACACCAACGACAGGTAGAGCAGGGGACCATTCTGCTCCCCTTGAAGAATTCGAATTCCCCCTCCCCAGCCAGTCCAGCCAGCCTGATGCGCCCACTCCGGACGCGCGGGAAAGGGCGGCACAGTTTGAGGAAGAAGGCCCTTCTCTCGTCAAAATCGACGAGGAATTCCTTCTTTTGACCAGAAATTCAAGGTAAAACAAGAAGTGTGCTTCGATGAGAGCGGATTTATGCATTCATGGGCAAGAAGTCAGTTTGTCCAAGCCCCCTTGATTCGTCCTTTGCTTAAAGGAGGGTTAATTGTGCGGAATAATTACTTATTCTCGCCTCGGCAGGTCATCCAAGACGGAATCCACCATATAGGGATCTCCTTCTCGGAATATTCCAATGATTTCTCCGAGATGCTCGCCGGGCTGCAAAAGATGAGACGGGTATAACTCTAGCCCCCAAGTATTAAGATGAAAGTATTATTTTCGTTCTTAATGGTTTTCACTATTATGTGCTTATCTTTTGTTTTCTAATAAGACTTTCATTTGTATGCTTTCCGCAAACTGCCGAGAACATCAATATGGAGGTTTTCGACAAACTAGTGAGAAAGAGTCGGAAATTGCTATCACTAGTGAGAAAGAGTCGGAAATTGCCGAGCTTCAAAATCAGTTTAAGGAGAATGCTTATAAGTAGCTTTATACATTCCTTATTTTTTATTTTGATCAGGCGAGTTTTTTCTTTTGAGTACTTTCGCGTTAAAACTTTTGTCTTCTTTCCATTTCAGCCTTATTGGCTGAAGCTAGGCAAGCAGCTGCGGTTGCTAGAAATGCTCATCAGCTCTGCAACGAGAACTTGGAGCTTCACAAAATTAACGTAAAGCTGCAAAAAGACTTGGAGGGAAGCCAGCTTGCACTGGGTTTGTCCGAATCTCAGCTTACGTCCCAAGCTGAGAAACACAGGAAAATCATCCAAGACCTGGAGGCTGCTCTCCATCCCTGGCTTGAGGAAGTCACCGAGATGGATAAAATCCTTGGTAAGTTTGGGACTTCTACCAGTATTATCATTCATTTGAAGTGCATAGTTTTCATCTGAATGTTTATCTTATATTTTCTCTTATGTTCTTTGCAGCAGAAGGCGATCCTTCTTCCTCCCGGATCGACCGCATCCGAGTCCTCGGGGCCTTCATCGATAAAATGAAGAAAGTCAGAATGCAACTTATTAATAAGTTCCTTCTGAAAAAGTTGTCTGATGCCATCGCCGAGGTTATTGACCAACGCAAAAGCTGGATGAAGTCTTCCGCCCGCGGTGGAGCGCACATGGACTTAGGGCTCCTCAAGATGCACTACCCTACCGTGAAGTACTGGCGCATCGCCACTGGCATTCCTCAGAGATACTCCAAGGCGCAAAGGGAGGAGGTTTTTGAATCCATTAAAGGGCATGCTTCCAAGATTGCCCGGATGGTCTCCATGACTACTTTTTATCCAGAGGAAGAGATTCCGGGCACTCCGGAAAATCCGAGTGATAGTGACGACGATGACAATGACAACTTTGTCGTTGCCGTCTGAATCCGAGTCCTGCAATGCTGTAAGCCGATAGAATGCATTACTTGCTTTTATAATGTAATATCCATATGTAATGTATTCTATATTTTGTATGAAAAATTTATGCTTTTGCAGTTATAAATATCTTTGCAAGTTTAAATTTGTCTCCTTTTCTTTTAAGTTCTCTAGTTTGTATGTTTTAACTTTTCTTAGTGTTTGAGTGATTTCGAAAGCATGAGATCTCCACGCCAAGCAATCGGGTTAAGTAACCAGTCAGTCTAAACTCGGAATCATGAGTCGTACTTTGGCACTTCACTTCCTAATCCAATGACCTAGCAAAACAAACAATCAGATAATACTTAAGAAAATAAGGAGCTAAAAGTATGAACTCCAGGCACAATCTGGTGTTATGCAGCCTTTTTAGGCAAAAAAATATTTCGTTTTTTTTTACTCCGAGCACATAGGAAAAATTCGGGTTAACATTGAAGCAAATTGAAAGATCATTGGGAAATAGAAAAGACGGAACATGCTTTAACAGTAAAGACAAAAAAAATTGCATGCTTTTTCGAAGAACTTTATTTCATGATCTCAATAATGTTTACACAAAATTGGACTAGGTATAGAATGGATGTAACTGATGGATGCTCTAGGGCCTGTTTGTCTATCCTAGTTCTACATCTATGCTTCCTTTCCTCTTGCGATTCGACCTTTTCGGGTCATCTTCAGTATCCCGAATGTCTACAAGGTAGTATGACCCATTTTTCATACCTTTTCTAATGACAAACGGTCCCTCCCAGATTGGGGCTAACTTGTGCTTTCTTTCTTGCACCAACCTTGGCACTAAATCTCGTTTCTTAAAAGAGCGATGTTTGGTTTTCTGGCTATGGTATCGCCGCAAACCCAGGTGATAAATGGCGGATCTTTGCAACACAAGCTCTCGTTCTTCTTCTAAAAGATCGACAACATCCTGTCGCGCACTTTCGGCATCCGTTGAAAGCACTGCTTCTGCACCATAAACCAGGAAAAAGGCGTCTGCCCCGTTGATCTATTTGGAGTTTTACGTATGCTCCACAGCACAAAAGGCGGTTCTTCTACCCATGTTCTAGCTGCTCTGTCTAAGGTTATCACTCCATTTGGTTCAATCTACTGTTCTTAAGAGAAAGACTGATCAAAGAACTTGTACAAAACAGTGTACAACAACTTAGACTCATCTAATTATTAGAAATATCTCCGAGTTTCAACTTTTTCCTACAGGTTACTATAACCTATTCCACTGGTGACTTCCTATGGTCCTTCTACATCTTTGGGTCTTGACTTCTATGGGAAGACTCTATAATCTGATTTACCTAACTTCTACATATCTCCTTCTAGGATATGACTACTCATGTGATTTTCTTCGCATCACTTGTGATAGATCTCCATGTGTTGATGTAGCAAGTCACCAAATCCAAGCAAGATGTGGTATGTGGTACATTCCCATCAGTGGTTTCATTGACTTCTGCCTTCTTGACGTTTTGGTCTTCCAGAGCTTTGGTGGTTGCTTCCATCTGCTGACAAATCAGACCGCTCTCATACGAATCATATACCCTCTAGACCAGTAACATCAAGAAAGAACTTAGTGTTTGCACATGCATTTGCACATCAAGTTCGAACCTCATGTACATGTCTAGTCAATCAAAGATCCAAATAAGATCCAGTAAATCACAATTGCAGGTTATCACTCATGCATCAAAAGCCCGCAAAATAATAGCACTTTGAGTAGAACATCTCAAGTACCAAGGCTCTTAAATGCTATACACTACAAGCAGGTATATAGTACCTTGTAATCCTAGTCTACACAACCACTCTTTGTCTTGGTGATTACTCCAATTGCATGCCTTACTGCAATGAAATAAACTAAGACAAAATGATCCTATAGTAGTTGTTGTTTAACTTGGTTCCATATGGGACTAAGCATCATGCTAATTGAATTAATTCATCTAGATTATGATAAGCTTCCCATGACATCTGTTGATCCTTCATGTTGTTGATCACACCATTGGAGTAGTAATGTAGCTTCCATCAATGCTTATGCCTTCTCCTAATTCTATACTACACAATAATAGTTCACCTCTAGACTTGACAACTAAGGATATGGTATATACCCCATAATTACCAAGTTAAACAACTCTTCATTGTTCTCAACATCCCTTCTTGATGACTCCTATATGTACTCTATACCACGTTCTACTCCATCCTATACATTCATAGAATGGGGTAATCATCATTTTGACTTAATCGTCTCTGACTATGTCAAAACACTTTTTCTCAATAAGACTAATACATGGTAGACTTCTAACTTATCATACCTAGGTAAAAAGAAAATAGAAAAGTAGATTTATTCAAGTTGAGTAAGAACATTCTATACAAATAGGATCATATCATTCTCAAGTGAATGATCATCATAGTTGTAGTAATTGTGGTTTAGATAAGATGGCTTCCTATAGTATTTACCAACCTACAGATCTCCTAAAAGGTTTTAAACCTAAGTTCGCTTCGCTCTGATGCCATTTGTGGTGACCCAGCACACCACTTCATGTGTAGTGCGCAAGTCGTTGACATAATACTCACAGAAGGACTTATCCGTGAAAATTACATCCCTCAGAGTGGTACAACAGAAACACAGCAGGTTCAAGCAAAGCTATAGTATACAAACTTTTCATTACAAAATCTTGAGAATCTCCTTGATGAATCGAAGAAGATCTCATGCAAATATAACATCAGAAGAAGCAATTCGAAGCTCCAAGCTGGAGAATAACTCTAGCTCAGAACCTAATCCACTACGGCTGATGTCAGCCCTAATCTATGGCTTGTAAACAACTAATTCCAAGCATGGTCTGCACCTACACCTTGATAGCTTCTCCTCCACCAGTGTTGTTGAGGACGATTCTTCAGTGGCTAAGTAAGAGATAGGACTCCACCTAGCTTCCTCAGTTAGCGATGGCTTCACGATGACGAATTCCATAAGGCTTCAACTCTAAGCAGGGGGTCAAACAGGAACGAATGAGTAACGAGCGTTACTAAACAAGTTCATGATATACAGTGGATAGTTTGATGCACTAAGTACAGCTTTAGACTCGAAAGAGTCATAAGATAATGCAAGGTTTTTGTAAATCTTTTTTCAAGAGGCTGCTTTTAATACTGAAAACTATGCCCGCCAGACCATCACAGGAGCTAGAACTTCATGGAGTTGACTTTCCTGTAGCGTTCGCAATTCCTTCCCAGAACAGGGGGTAACATACCACATCCTTTTATACTCTACAGAGGTGCGTTACTTTACCCATGGGCGATCAAGACCATGTTGCACAACCAGGTGTACATTCCTGTCCACTCCCTCTCAGGTGTGTGCCCGGTTGTTGATCCAAGCCAAACCATGCTTCTCTGCACAACGCATGCCCACCCATTTCCGCCAGCAGGTTGAACCCCTAATTCCACCCCTCACGATGGAGATCTAGGCACCCCTGGAAGACATTCATAGACCCCAGAGTCCGTGGGACGTAAGGGCTCCCACCCATGTGCATGTAGTCCCGCAAGACCTACAGCGTACGTCTCTGGCAGTCCGTTGACATGCGAACGAGAGAAGATCACAGCTGACTTACTCGCCCCATACAAGACCCATGGTTAACGCAGTATTTATGGCGCACCAAGTTCTGGCGGCATTTGTGATTAATTCCTAGGTAATACTTTTCCATGTAGATGGAACCTTCCTTTGACCTATTCACCTTACCATGGTCCCATCCTCCCACCAAACAGAACACTACCACTTGGGTAGTCTTTCAAGTAGTCATATTATTATAAAAATAGGATCATGCATTTTTTTGAGAGTAGGTGATAACACGATAGGATTTTTGCAAATAGTTCGTTATGAAATACTGCATAGGATATGAGCAAGTGATGAACTTGCCTGAGATAGAAATAATGACAATAATAATCCATGTCTTCGGGTTCGAGGATCGCGTAGGAAATCCCGAGATCTGAAAGATGGCAAAGCAGTCCCGGTAAGGACTACAGAAAACAATGACAAGATGATACATTCATAGTAATGAGATGCTTCGCAAAATACCCTGGAAAATACCCCATCTTACAAGTGTAAGCTATGATCGATACGATACTAAGATCACATAGGTTTTAGGTGAGTTGTTTCATTACTTATGGTGATGTTGTTATTCACTTCTTTTAGACTTATATGTGTTTTACTTTTATTTAAAAAACAATGGTTATCATGTTTATGTATAAGTGTTATTACATGATTAGGCAATAAGGCAATAGCACATAGAAAACAACTAGTGAAAAGATAACAGACACATTTTATTTTATGTTTTAAGGTGTAGAGCTAATGAAAAAGAGTTTAATTGAAAATTATGAATTAATACAACTAACTCTATCATCACAAAACTTGCTAGTGACTTGGTATGATAGGTTTAGTAGGTGTGAAAACACTAGGGTTTTATTAATAAGGACAATAATGTGGTGGCAATTATTTCTGGTTATAATGGAATATTATAGAATTTCATTATACCTTTAGAAACAAGTTTATAAGTTAAACAAAATGTTTTATGTTTGACATATTTGAATTAGAGTTTTTTTCTCTTTAATTTGATATAACACTTTATGCTTTTTGCAAATATTTGAATGAGTTATTCATTGATTAATTTTAAATGAATTAACTGACTAGGCAAAATATTGCACACATGAAAACTTGGTCAAATGACTATGAAAACATTATAGATGAGTTGCATTTGTCATTTGGAGCATTTTGGTATATAAATTGTATTTTTCTGATTTTATGAATTATTTATTATTTTTCTCAATTTTAAACGATTTAATTTAATTAAAGAAAATTTTAATTTCAAACTTTATCAAGCATTTTTGAAAAGTTCATAAAAATTTAGATTATATTTTTCTACACGTTTCCATATTTTTTCATATTTTTCTGATAATTCTTTTAATAGTTATTTAATTAATAAGTTTGAATTATTTTCTGCCAATATTCAAATTGACAGGTGGGCCAGCCTTGTCAGCATTTCCTTTTTCTTTTTATTTACGAAAATTTCATTTAACTGATCGAGAGGTCCCACGGTGACATATGCATGACGTCATCCACGGCCACCGCGGCACTGTTGACCTCACCACCGGTGACTAAGAGCATCCATAGTGTTGCCAAAGCCAAATTTGCCACATAGATTTATTTGGCATTAGGGCTAAACTTGCTATGTTATCTATAATGTGTCAAAGCCAATGTCAAATGCTAAATTTTCTTATTGTGTGGCCCACCATGTATAAAGTAATAATAAACTATTTTGGTTTGCACACTCTCTCTCTAGTCCCACCCCTCCATCCAACTATTTTATTCACCTAAAAGAATTTGGCATTGGATCTTCTAGTTGCTCCTACGCCAAATTATTTGGCTTTGGCACAAAGATTTGGTACCTCTACAATGTAGGAACCGATGCCAAAACCAAATAGGGTATTTGGCATCCAAATTTGGCACACACTGTGGATGCCCTAAGGCCAAATTGGCACGCGAGACAAGCCTCACTCGATGCCGCTCACTGCGGCCGACCTAATAGAAGCAACGCCTCCACTCAATGTTTACCGGAGTTGCGCCGGCGAGCATAAACTGCGGCGAACGACGACGTTCACTGGCGCCACGGCAGACCAAAGCGAGAGGAAGAGAGCCGAGGTTACTGGTGGGTTCAAAATCTCACCGTGATTGCAGCGGATGTGTCCGGGTTATGAGGTGGTACTGCAATCGACGGTGGCGTGCCGATTTTCCCGGCGGCCGGAGCAGGTGACGGCGGCTCGATTCAGCCCCTCCGGGGCATCCCGTCTTCCGATTCTTGGCAAGGTGGTAGAGGAGATGATGGCGGTGATGGTGGTACGCTTGGTTCCTCGCGGGACGACCGGAAACGACAACGACGAGTGATGGCCAGAAATACCTAGGGTTAGGGTTTCGGTTTCTCCCGTGGAGGATACAAAGAGAGAGGCAGCTGATACGTAATAAACATATCCTTAATTTCTGATGTTCCATGTTGTTTCCCACATATTTTCTATACACTTTATGTCATTTTTATCGATTTTCTGGACTAACCTATTGACAAGATGTCACAGAGCCAGTTCCTTGTTTTTTACTGTTTTTAGTTTCATTTAACTGATAAAGAGGTCCCACTGTGACATATGCATGACGTCATCCACGGCCACCGCGACAGTATTGACCTCTCCGCTGGTGACTAAGGCCAAATTAGCACGCGAGACAAGCCTCACTCGATGAAGCTCACTGCGGCTGACCTAATAGAATCAACGCCGCCACTCAATGGTTGCCGGAGTTGCGCCGGCGAGGATAAACTGCGGCGGACGACGGCGGTCAACGGCGCCACGATAGATCAGAGTGAGAGGAAGACAGCCAAGGTTACTAGCGGGTTCAGAATCTCACCGTGGTTGCAGCAGATGTGTCGAGGTGATGAGGTGGTACCGCAATCGACGGCGGCGTTCCGATTTGCACAGCGGCCGGAGCGGGTGACAGCGGGTCGATTCGGCCCCTTTGGGGCATCCCGGCTTCCGATTCTTGGCAAGGTGGTAGAGGAGATGTCGGCGGTGATGGTGGTATGCTTGGTTCCTCGCGGGACGATCGGAAACGACAACGACGAATGATGGCCAGAAATACCTAGGGTTAGGGTTTCAGTTTCTCGTGTGGAGAATATATAGAGAGAGAGAGGCAGTGAGGCGAGAGAGAATGAGAGAGAGAGAGATGCGGGCGTTTCCCTGGTGGTCCTATCCTTGCGAATCGGTGGCAGCAAGAGGTGTGAGTGGCAAGTCCACGGCGATGTTCTCCTCTGCCAGAAGGCAGAGGAAGAAGAAAGGAAAAAGAAATGGCGATTTTCAATAACCCCCTGAAATATCCAGATTTTCCAACTAAGTCCTTTTGTCCTTAAAACTGAAAAGAAAACACTGTTTTCAGGGCTTTTTTGTAAAGAGAAAATTTATTAAAAATTATATTTGAATTCCTCATCAAAAATGCAATCTCACCATGTTTTGTTTTGGTAAAATTGGAGAATATTAGAATTTTCTATTTAGGGTGCTAAATTAAGTGGTTTTGTTGTTTTCTCTTAATTTAATTTATTAAATGGCTATTAAATCATTTTAGGCATGATTATTATGATTACACACAAAAAACATGTGGTTAACAAGGTGGTGTATCATAATTGGACAATTTTAGCTACAAGTTCTTTTTAAGAAACAATTTGTAATCTGCCTAATAGTGTTGTTTATGCATTGTAATAAAATCACCTAATAGAGAAGTTTATTCCAGGACACACCAAATTCTTTGGATTAGGTAATGGACTTGTTTTATTTTATGTAACTTAGTTATTCTTAAAATTGAAACTCTTAGCACTAATGGTTGACATTTTACTTAAGTGTGTGTAAGCCATGTTTGCTATTTTTAGTACCTGATTAAGTGGAAAACATGAGTGGCTTTGGGAATCTCATTTGTTTGTTTTCCACATAGGTTCCACTATGGATTTTACCCCATGTTTGTTTTGGAAACATGTGATCATTTGCATGGTTATGTATGGGTGACTTTTTGTGACTAACTATTTGTCATATGTATGGGAAGGATATGGAAAACAAGTTGGTGGCTTGTTACCATCTACCTCAACATAATACAAGTCCTATGGATGCAATGGCTGGTTATTATTTCTTACTTGATAAGTGTTGCCATTAAAGAGATCATCATGTATTCCTTATCTCTGATGAGCTTAACAAAGAATAGGGATTATAGGTTCTCTAATATTACTTAATGATTCACTTGATAATTTCTTATGCTCCCTTGCTGAGGCAATATTGCTTCTTGTGATCTTCTGTTGCAAAACACTAGGCAATAATTTCTTATAAAGATCACTCCAAATGTACTCTTGATCAGATGATCTACGCCTATTTCATCCTGTCAAGTGAAACATTGGTAACTTTGCTTCGTTTAATCTTTCGCGCCAAAATTTCCCGTATTTTGAGATGCATGCTATGCAAATGCACATATTATATTTAGATCCTTATAACCTCCCCAAAACTGGGATGTTACATCCTTCTTTCGGCGAAATACAACGCTGGAAAATTCCGATGGTACTGCGTTTATACAGGAAACCATTAATTACCATGTATCCTTTGCATCAGCATTTTATCTGCCTTCGCAAGACTTTGTTTTCTCCGTCCGGGAACTTCTGATCGACTAAGAAGTTTAAGTATGGTATTGTCCAATCCGGGATAACAAGCAGGACTTCATTGACTCGAGTACTACATGATAGTAGATATCTCCACCTTTTATCGATGGCTCGTACAAATGCTGGACGAATACACCAGGTGGTAATATTTTCACCCTTTCCAAACCCATCCGGGCTAAAGCATCCGCGTTCCGATTTTCTTTCCTTTTTACGTGGTTTACCTCAAATCCTAGGAAGTAAATGGCGAATTCGTCGACAGTTCTCTGATATTCCTCCATTATGGGGTTTTTAGCATCCCATGTCTGGTTAAACTGGTGCTGTACTAAATCCGAGTCTCTAGAGCATAGTATGCGTTTGACACTTTTTTTTGCAATATGCAAACCATGAAGCAATGCTTCATATTCTGCCACGTTATTGCTGGCGTTGAAGTGAATTTGTAATACATACTCCATTTTGTCGCCTTTTGGAGATTTTAGCACCACACCTGCACCGGTGCCTTTTTTCATTTTGGATCAATCGAAATGCATGATCCAATATTCAACCTCCAGCATCGACGTGTTTTCCATAGCTTCTGTCCAATCGGCTACAAAGTCTGCCAACAACTGGGAATTAATTGCTTTCCGGGGTTGGTACTTTATGTCGAACGCAGCGAGCTCAATGCCCCCATTTGGCTACTCTGCCCGTTGCATCTGCATTGTTTATAATATCCCCTAGTGGTGCTTTGCTTACCACTGTTATGGAATGTCCTTGAAAATAATGACATAGTTTTCGAGATGCGAAAAATACGCCATATGCCAGCTTTTGATAATGTGGATACCTTTGTTTTGAATCCGAGAATACTTCACTGACGTAGTACACCGGGTGTTGATCTGCAATACTTTGTTCGTCTTTCCGCCATTCCACAATTATCACTGCACCGATAACAATGTTTTTTGCTGTTAAATATAGTAACATGGGTTCTTCATATTTTGGGGATACCAAAATCGGAGATTTCATTAAAGTTTCCTTTAGCTGGGCTAACACTTTCTCTGCTTCTTCTGTCCATTCAAATTTGTCGGATTTCTTCAACAATTTGTATAATGGCAGAGCTTTATCGCCAAGCCGGCTTATGAACCGGCTTACGGCAGCCGCGGAACCTGTCAATCGTTGGACATCTTGTAGACATGTAGGATTTTTTTATGTACATGATTGCTTAGTTCTTTTCCGGGTTTACTTCGATTCCTCTATGGGAAACGATAAAATCTATAAGTTTTCCTGATGGAACCCCAAATACGTACTTTAATGGATTCAACTTCATTTTATAAGTGCGTATATTATCGAAAAATTCTTATAAATCTTCAAGGAGTGTATGTTCTTCCTTGGAAACGACGGCAATGTCGTCCACGTAAACGTGGATGTTTTTACCTATTTGTTCATGTAAGCATCTTTGCATACAACGCTGGTATGTAGCTCCAGCATTCTTTAGGCCAAAAGTCATGGTTATGTAGTAAT
This sequence comes from Alopecurus myosuroides, assembly GCA_028641055.1. Classification (NCBI taxonomy): domain Eukaryota; kingdom Viridiplantae; phylum Streptophyta; class Magnoliopsida; order Poales; family Poaceae; genus Alopecurus; species Alopecurus myosuroides. The sequence continues at coordinate 227,820,939 of CM054060.1, read as the reverse complement.
AAGTTCTGTAGGATGTTATGAAAGAGCTTTTTATTTGGTCGTCTTCTTTCATGTGTATTTGATGATGCCCGGAATAAGCGTCCAAAAATCATAAAAGCTTAGAACCAGCAGTGGCATCTATTTTTTGATCGATTTGCGGTAACACGGACCTATCTTTTGGGCACAATTTGTTCAGACCGCTATAATCTATACACATCCTAAGAACCATAGTATCCTTCTTCGGGACTAATACCGGATTTGCAGACCAATCGGTATGTATGACTTCCCGGATAAAATCAGCTGCTAAAATCCGGATGATTTCCCTGCCTATAGCCTTCCATCTTCTTCCGTTGAAATGATGGAGACCTTGCTTGACAGGTTTTGATCCTCGAATAACCTTCAATTGGTGCTCAGCAAGTTCTAAGGGTACACCTGGCATATCAGCAGGACACCAGGCGAAAATATCTCCATTCTCACAGAGAAACTTGATGAGCGTGCTTTCCTATTTGCCAGGCATTCATGTTCCCACCACGACGTATTTAGCCGGGTCTTTGGGGTCCAGGATGACATGTTTTGTATTCTTAGATTCTTTGAAGCTATCGGCCGACTTTCGGCTTTCATTTCCTGTCGGCATTTCTGTCGGCGATACCTCTTTAGCCAGCTCTTTCAACTCTTCCTTTCTTATCACATGTTCGGCATAAAGGGCGTTTCCCAGCTCTACCTGTTTTGCCAGGTTGAAATCTCCCACGATAGTGATTACTCCGCCTTTTTGCCCTGGCATCTTAAGCTTGTTGTAGATGTAGCACGACCTAGCCATAAATTTGGCGAAAGTCGGACGTCCGAGTATTGCGTGATACACGCTTTCAAACAGTACTACTTCAAAAGATATCATTTCCTGGCTGAAGTGTTCCGCCGTTCCGAAGGTTACTTCTAGGGATATTTCTCCTAGGGAATGTGCTTGCTTGCCCGGAGCAATGCCGTGAAAACGTACATTGCTATGCTTGGGCTGGGTGTGTGACAGATGCAGTTTCTTTAGAGTACATTATGTTGATACTTGATCCTCCGTCCATCAGCACTCTCCTGAGCCTAGTGTTTTGCACAATAGGGCTTACTATCATGGCATGTGTGTCGGGTTCCGGGATATTACCGAGATGATCAGACTGATCCCAAGTAATTGGAGTTTTTGAATACTTTAAGTACTTCGGAGTTAGTTGAACGACAATGTTGATTTCTCGCCACGATCGCTTCACTTTTTAATTGATGGAGTCGCGAGGAAAGTTAAGTTGCATTCTCATTCGACTCTCGGGAATTTAGGTTCGCCTTTCCGTTGTTGCTCCTGGATTTTGTCATCAGCGTCAGAATCGCTTTCGTCTTTGTCAGCTTCTGGCTTTTGCTTGTTTAATTTCCTTTTGGAATTCTTTCCTTTGATCTTGGCTCCAGCGCTGCCTTTCATGTGCTTGTTAAGCCAACATTGCTTGTTTGTATGGTTAGGCTTTCCAAACTGCGTGTAGTGAATACAGGGTTCCCCTTTCATGTTTTCCCACTCTTCCTTAGAGTAGGAGATAGGTTCTCTGCTTTCTGCGTCCTTGCATTTCCATCTGCCGGTGTTATCATTTCCAAAGGCTACATTTACTTCTTTGAGTTTTGGCTGTGCTTCTAGAGTAGCCTTCTTTTCAGAGCGAGACGCCTTTTGGCTTGTACCAATGCATCAATATTGTCGCCTCTTGCTCTAATGTCGTCTTCGGCCGCGGAATGCTCATTGGAGGTTGTGAGCATAGAACCTAAGTCCTTGTGCGTTGTGAAACTAACCATGAACAGTACGAGTTCGGGTTTCAGGCCATTGACGAAAACATGCATTGCTTGCACGTCACTTACTCTAGAGTAGCTATTCTTCATTGCTGTCCATCTTGAGATAAAGTCGACGTAGGATTCATCTTCATATTGGACGCAACGGTTTAACTGGTTAATGCTTTTGGGCCGTTTGTACGTGCCACAGAAGTGCTGAGCGAACACTCTAGCCATATCCTTCCAGCTGTCCACTGTTCTTGACGGAAGTCCATTAATCCAGTCACGAGCTCCATACAACAACATTAAGGGTAGGAATTTTACGGCTTCCAAGTCTGTCTCTTTGTTGATTTGGACGACAATATAGTAATCAGAGAGCCATGTATCCGGGTTTGTACTTCCGGTTTGGCCCGAGTTTGGCAAAGCCCGAATATAGACTGATGTTCCGGATCCTATCAGTGAAACACTTTGGACCGAAATACAAATCGTATCTTTTCGCCTTATCGGCGTGTGCGGAATACCTTCCAGCTGAATGAACAGAGGGGAATATGCTCCGCTCTGGTCCATTGTTGCGCGAGTGCGCTCTTTTGGGACATCCCAATTTCTTTCAGCATCCCGTCCTTTGGAATGAGGCGGAGTTCTGCTCCTCACACGTTCCTTGTTTCTTGGAGGGGTTCGGGATCTCTAACGCCTATGAGGGTGATCATATCTTCCGGTTTTATCAGCCGGGTGTCTCGGAGGCGACATTGTTTTTTTGTCATTCCGGTTTTTCTCTTCCCGATCCTTATCGGCGCGGGGTTTTGTGTTATTGCCGCCTTTTGGTGGATGGGATCCTGTCCTGGACGCTGCATCCTTGTTATCCGGGATTTTCTTATCCTTCTTCGGATCTCCGTTCTGTCCCTTTGAGTCTCCTGAATCTCCGGGTTCGCCTGGGTAAGGTGCTCTAGCGGCGCACATGGCAGTTTTCCACAAGGCTGAATCACCATGTAGCTTACCCGGACGGGTTGCCCTCGCTGTTGCTGTTGTAATGTTTTTCCTAAGAAAGCATACACTCACTCCATCTTTTCTTCCTTTGAATACAGATCGTCATTGAGGATGGCGAATGCGGCTTCTGCGTTTTTAGCTGCAGTCTTGTATATGCGCTCGCCCTTAGCATTTGTGTTGTTAACTTGCCTTTGCCAAGACGGGTTTTGAAACGGTTTTCCGGCTGGCAGTTCTTTCGACTTTGAAATTCTGGGTAGCCTTGTTGGTTTTATTCCAGACATGTTACGGCGCCCGTACTCCTTGATTTTTTCATGGCGCACTTTGATGGATGTCTGGGTTTTGAGGAGATTTTCCCGAGTCCGGAATAAGTGTTGCTGTTGCCGCAATTTGGCTTGCCTCCTGGCTTCCAGCACTTCCGGCGGTTCACCTCTTGCGGCCGGGGTTTGAATCAGATCAGTTTCTTCCTGTTCGGACATTTGTGGAACAGGGATTGCAGTGTTTTTATTCTCCGCTGATTTTTCCCCGCTGCTACCTCCGACTTCCAGGTTTTGGTTGGCTATATCTGCCAATTGAAAGCGCATGGTTCCCCCATATGTGGTTTTGGTAATTAATGACAATCCTTATGGACTAATATTTTCATTGAGTTATCTTTGTAGATCTTGTCCATAGGAAATAATGGAGTTCATGTGTTGAACTCTATTAGCTTCCTTGATGGCCATTGTTACATTCAAGGATTTATATGAAGAATGGTCATGGTTTGAGTTGAGCTTATTGCTAGTGTGTCTTGAAGAAAAGGATTAGGTGATCTTTCATTATCATCTTCAAGACATAATCTTTAGAAGTGAGGAGCAAAGATACAAGGTTGATCAAGCAAGCGATCAACACACAAAGCTACAAGTTGTACCAAGTGGGATTGTGTATCTCATGGTATGGTAAGCAGTTGTCAATATAGCTTTGTGAACTAACCCATGATATGTGTGTGTCGCATCTCTATGTGTGGTTAGGTATCTTTCCATGGGCATGAACCAAAAGGAAGATTTCTTTTAGCCCATGGTCTATGTCGTCGTCAAGCGGTGTTTGTCATCTAGCTTGACGTGGAAGCTCAAGTGAAGCATCTAGAAGATATCCTATGCTTGATGCTTGCCACCCTTTTGGAGATTGTGGCCTTGTGAAGATTTGCCGAAGGGTCTCTCCCATAATGGTGTATGGGGGAGCTAGTCTCTCCCATAATGGTGTTTGGGGGAGCAACTTGCAAGTCTTCATCAAGCGGAGTTTGTGCTAGCAAGCGCAATCAAGAAAGAAGATCCAACTTGAGAGAGTCAAGATCGTCATCATCTAGCTCAAGTGGAATGCTCAAGGCAAAGGTATAATCTTGATAGGTTTTCTATTTTACCGGTCTCGTGTCTTTGGGAGACCGGGTTATAGGATAGATAGTCGTACTATCAAGAGGGGCTCTCAAGTGAGTAACTCGATCGAATCGTTATGGAGAGCTCAAACCTTTGCATACTTTGCATATCATCTTTCTTGGTTCTTATTTGGCTTTTGTCTCCTTTGGGTTTTAGTGCTTGTCGTGATCTTCATGACAAGCCTTGGTTTCTCGAAAACGGATTTCGTAAGAAAACTTTGTTGCGTTTTCGGTGGTGAAAATATTCCGTTCGTCTTTGAGAATGTTCCCACATCTTCCATGTGTGGTAACTTCTCCATACTTTGAGGTATCAATATTTTCACCTTTTATTTGGATACTCCTTGTTGTTATCTTTCCAATGCATTTGGACTCACCTAATTCGGAATTCATTCGCAAAAGTTATGTGAGTTTTCGTGTTGGAAGTTTTACCGGTTGTTCCTTTTAGAGAGGTTAAACCTTTCTATATTTGGTTTTAGTTTCCATTGTTGGGCAGTGATGTTTCTCTGCATGATCTTGTAGAGTTTTTCATTACGAACTCAACGAGCCAAAGATCATCAAAAACGGAGTCCGGACGCAAAAGTTATGAAGTTTCTAGTTGAGCCATTTTTCGGTACTGACATGAACCGGATTATTGGAAACCGGATTTTTCGGGGCATACCGGATATTCCGGTTTCGACGGATTTCAGACCAGTTTTCGTTCTGGAGTGAACCGGATTATTTGATCCGGATTATTCACTTCGGACCGGATATTTCGGTCCCAAAATTCCTGCACAACGGCTAGTTCTTGTGGGGACCTATTTAAGGGGGCTTTCTTCCCCATTGGTCCCCAAGTCTTCCAAGCACGTTTTTCCCTTTCTCTCCCACCATTGTTGACCTTGGAAAGCTTGCCCCTCTCCCAATCCCTCCTATGATTCTTGCATATCTTTGAGGGAGAAAGTAGAGGAGATCTCGATCTACATTTCCACCAATCCATCTTCCTTCTTAGTGAGGGAAACTTAGTAGATCTTGATCTTGGAGTTCTTGGTGTTTCTCCTCCATTGTTCTTCCTCTCTTATTCCCCCATAAGCATTTGTTGCTTTATTGGAATTTGAGAGTGAAGGATTTGAGCACTTGTGCTCTTGCCATTTGCATCGGTTGCATCGGTTTGCTCTCTCCACGAGGATTCGTGGAAGTTGAAAGTTTGTGAGCTTGTTACTCTTGGGTCTTGGACTCTAGACGACTTGTGGTGTTCTTGGGAGCCTCCAATTGAGTTGTGGATGCGTGCCCCAAGATTGTGGTGACACCGAGAGCCTCCAGTGGATGCGTGCCTCGGGTTTGAAGTTGCCAATAGTGGAAGGTGAACTAGGCCTTTGTGGCGGAAGTTCATCGGAGAATAGGGTGAGGCCTTTGTGGCGTTGAGTAGGCCTTCGTGGTGAGCTCACACCCCTCCAACGAGACGTACTCCCCTTTGTGGGAGGAACTCGGGAATACATCTTCGTCTCCGTGTGCCTCGGTTATTTCTATACCCGAGCTTTTTACTTATGCAATTTACATTGTGATAGCCTTCGAGCTTGAAGTTATATATCTTGCTATCACCTTGTTACTTGTATTGCTTAGCATAAGTTGTTGGTGCATCTAGTTGGCCATAGAATATTTAGGTTGTATGCTTGTTAATTTTAACACCTAGTTTATTTCCGCATTTAGCAAGCATTAACCGGAAAAGTTTTAATCGCCTATTCACCCCCCCTCTAGGCGACGTCGTTGTCCGTTCAATTGGTATCAGAGCCTCGTCTCTCTTTATTAGGCTTTACATCCTAGAGAGTACGATGTCGTTTAGAGAAATAGAACATGATTCCGCTTTTATATTCTATGGTAGAAACTTTGATGTTTGGAAAATTCGCATTCTTAAATTTCTTACGGACATGGGTCCAAAGTATGTTAAGAGAATTGTAGATATGGATTTTCCTCCCCCTAAGGATTCTCAAGATTTATCTTTAGAGGATAAGGAAAACTCTTATCTCGATACTTTTGTATCTAATGGTCTCTTGTGCTTTTTGAGCGATGTAGTTATTGATTCAATCATGCCTTTTCGGAACGCTCATGAGCTATGGACAAAACTTCAAGATATATATGATGTGTCCAATATTATTGAGGATGATTGTTCTCCATCCACTTCCGGCCGTGATGAGTTCACATCTTTCTCCACTCCACCAACATGTGATTTGTCACAAGGTAATGATATGGTGAGTGGTGATAGAAATTGCATTGTGGATAGTGAATTTGCTATTGACTATACTTCATCTCTATCCCATTGCAATGATCTATCTTTGGACTTAATATCTTCTAGCACTCAAAATTCCATACATGCTAGTGTTGATAGTCCTTGCATATCATGTAATAGTTGTTTAACTAAATCTCATGATGATATGCTTCCTATGTCTTGTTTTCATGAAAATAATGCTTCCATTTCCTCTAGTACTTGTGTGGCTAACAATGTAGAGGAATCCCATTTTTTTGTGGAACAAGACATGGACCTTAATGGCTCTTCTAGTATATCTTCATCATCGCCATCCATTTATCATATGTGCCTTATGGCTAGGGATTCAAAGGTATCACCACCTTTGGAACCCACTACATCTTGTGATGATGAGGATGAGGATATATTTTATGGAGAGTTTGAGGACGAAGACTCTTTAATGGAGAAGGGTGAGTTGGTTCTTCTTGATCTCCCTAAAGGTAGTAAAGCTATCACTCCTTTTAGTGAAATAATGGCTTTTGCTATTTATAGCGCTAAAATCATTGAAAAGAAAGGTGAGATTGAAAGAAGTGATGCCAATGAAAAGGCATCCCTCACTATGTCTCTTGAGGAAGAGTATGAGCTCCGAGTTACTCTTGAGGAGAAACTTGAATCTATTGAGGAGCTCTATAATGAACAAATAGCCTATCTCACTAAAGCACGTGACCATACCCATGCTAAATATAAAGTGCTTAAAAATGATAAGGTTGAATTTGTTGTTGGTAATGCTAATCTAATTGAGGAAAACTCTAGGTTAAATAATGAGCTTGCCAAGTTATCTTCTTCTATTTCTAATGATGCTTGTGCTACTAACTCCACATCTTGTGAAGCATCTATTTTGAAGGAGAATGTTGAGCTAAGGGCTCAACTTGAGTTAATGACTAGCAAGTGTGGGAAATTGGAAGAAAGTCATGAAAAGCTATCTAGCTCTCATGAGGATCTTCTAGCATCCCATACCAAGCTAAAATTAGCTCTTGAGGCTATCACTACAAAGGTGACATCTTGTGAGCCTCATGTGGATACTAGCACAATATCTTCTACTAATGCTATATTGACTTGTGCTCGTATTAGTAATTCATCCTCTCATAATGTTTCTACATCTTGTGATGAATTGCTTTCCTTGCCTTGTTGCTCTAACAATGAAGCATCTACTTCCTCTAGCTCTTGTGTTGTTTCTAACCATGTATAGGAAAATAAAGAGCTCAAGGCCCAAGTCACTTCTTTGAAGAAAGACTTGGAAAAGTGTCATGAAGGGAGTTCCACACTTGACAAGATGTTGAGAGTGCGAAGACTTCCAAATGACAAGAGTGGACTTGGATTCAACTCCAATCTCAAGAACAAGTCCATTATTGACAATAAGAAGGGCCAAGAACAAGTCAAAGATTCGGCCAAGATTATTTGCTTCAAGTGCAAGATTGAAGGGCACCATGTTAGATCTTGCCCTTTGAAGAAGAAGCCTCTTAGTGAGAAGCAACTAGGAAAGAGGCCTCTTGTTCAATCTCATGCTCAACCACGAGTTGAACAACGGCCACCTCCTAAGAAGACTCAAGCCAATGCTCCTCTTGTTGAGAAGCCTATTGAGAAGAAAGAAAAGAGTCGTTGTTGCTACCTTTGTCGCAAGAAGGGACACTTTGCTTCTTCATGCACTAATGGTACATTATCCAACCCTATCCTTGTTGATGATGTTTATTCTATTAGGAAGGATAATGTGGGCAATGTGTTTGCCAAGTATGTTGGTACTCCAAGTGGTGTCAAGAAAAGAACCATTTGGGTTGCCAAACCTATTGTGACTAACCTCTTAGGACCCAACTTTGTTGGGGACCAACAAGCTCAAACTTGATAAATAGGTGTTGTTGGAGGGCATTGGAGACTTGGCTATTTTTATGAAGAATTAAGGGATCTTCATCAATTATATTTCCTCATGCCAAGTCACTTGGATTATATATATCTCTTACCCAATGTTCCTCCAAGCGGTAACTTGTATTTAATTCTATATACATTGAAAGTTGCTTGCTCCCTTGCATATGTTAGTTTTGTTTCTAGCATGTGTTTGTATATTTTGTGCTTACTACTTACCTATCTTGAGTAATCTAGTTATGTTTGTTGGTTTGCACTCCATGTACTTGTGTTCTTTGTGTTGAGCCTTCATTGCTTTTATTGCTTATCTTAGTTGGCTCTTTGGGAGATTAATGGACTATCCCATTTTGGGGGAGTAATATGCTTTGCACTTTACTATCCTAAAATGTGTGTACATGAGGAATACCACTTAGTGTTGATATATCAATATTATCTAGTCTCTATGTGGTATGTCTTTTTCATGAGAAATTCAATTTCTAAATGTCCATTAACTTTCTCTTGTTGGATTTATTTTTTGCCTCTTGTTGTTTTCAATGGATTATCACATTATGGAGGAGTAATAAGCTATGTGCATATTACAAGCCTAGAAAATGTGAACATTTGAGGTATTGCCACCTAGAGTTGATATTGTTAATTATCTTGTTCCTTTGTGGCATGTTTCTCAAACAAGTTCCATATTTGCTTAAAATATCTTGTGTCTCTCTTCTTCGGTATCTTGTTTGTTAGAGAGTTTCTTGTTGCCTTGCTATTCGGTTTTTATTTGAAGCCTTCAAGAATCTCTATCTAAGCATGTTTTTTTCTATCTTTTACCACATGCTTATGTTTTGTGAATATGATTGTGAACAAATCTACCACCGAGAAATATCTCCATTCATCTCTTGTCTTTGACAAGTTATAATAATTTGTGGTAAAGTTTCTTGATCATATTTACTTTGGCCATTGCTCTAAAATTTGCCTTATTTCTTGCCAAGGATTTGTTTGGTTCAAACTCCTTTGTGTCTTCCTTGGTCTACTCAAAATTTGTTTTATGCTTTCTTGAGTTAGGAAAAGCAATGATCCCATACTTGTGCACTTGTGTTCAAAGTCATATTTCTTTGGGTTGCACTATTCTTGGGGAAGCTATCCTACATCGAGTAGATCACCATTCTTTAAATTGGTATTGCATCTTATTGGTTTTATTTAAACATGACTAGTGTTTGAATAATATATATGGAGAGTAATGATTCCATTGTGTGCATTTTGTATTCAAATGCAAGATCATAAATAATGCACTATTATTGGAAGAACTATCCTATATGCGTTTGAACACTTGTTGCCTTTAAATTTGTTTGTTATCCCAATGACTTGTCTCTTTGGAAGACAAACACTTTTCGTCTTGGTACTTTGTGTGCTATCATGAAAAGTGTAGAGGGTTTGTTCACTCTTTTATGTTTTTTTTGGTATCCTCTCTATGTTGGTTTCCTCAATCATGTGTTGATTTGGGTTTTGATATATTTTGGACAATTCTCTTTCTTTTCACTCTTGTGAGTGGCTTCTTGGTTTAATTAGTTCTTTGTCCAATTTGTATCTTGTTTTGGTTCTTGAAAGTTTTGTGCTTGCATATTTACTATATATATCTTTTGGCATGCTTACTTTCGTTGATCCAATATATAGGATAAACTCCATCAAATCCTAAATGGCTAATATGTGCATGAAATTCAAATTCATATTAATATGCACATATTTACTTGGAGTTTGTCCTATGTATTGTAGTTGTTCTAACTACTTCGGACCCAATGAGTTTGGGTACCATTTTGTACTTGAATTTTGTTTTTAGGTACAATGGAGATACATTGGTTGCTTGCTTCATTCATAAGGAAGGTGTTCTCACCATGGTATTATAGGAGTCAAGCTTCGATGATTATCAAACTCGCATCCTCTTCATCACCAATGTCGTCTCGGTAACAAGTATCTATCTCATGCATACATTTCTAGCTTTCAACCTTGTGTAGGTTGCTTCTTTGCATGATTTCCCTTTGTTGCATTTCTTTTGGTTCTTGCAAATGTCTTTTCAAAAACATCTTTATTGCAACCATGAGTAAGCCGGGATGATTACATACTAAGGGGATATTTATAGTCATTTTCATGATTCATCAATCCCGAGTATATTAATCTAGCAACTTCTACTTGAAGTCTCTCATATGCAATATTGATGAATTCTCAAAAACCATTTGAATCTTTTGTGATATGCGTTACCTTTATCGAAGCATTCCAACTATCACTTTTCCCTTGTGATATTTGTGATGCTTTGATGAGTTTTATGTGTTCATCTATATCCCCTTAAGATTAAACTAAGCTTAGTGCTTTGCTTTCAAGCAAAAATCTTATTGGTATATTAATGAACCTCTCTTGGATATCATGTTCTTCACTTTTGTACCTATTTTGTGTGTACATTTTTCTTTGTGGATATATATCTTTGTGATTGTTGTCCACTTAGAAACTTATACACACGATAATAGTTACATCTTTAATTGATATTCTATTTCTTTAGTGACCACATTTTATTGCTTTATATTCCTTGGTGGTTCCTAAAAGGCACAAGCTTTGCTTTTCCTTTGGTATTCCTTTTGCATCTTAATAAGCTTGTGGACCTATGTGTTTTATCATTTGATGGTTTGTGTGTATGGGAAAGACATGATATGCACTATGTGCCTCCTATATTGAAAGACTATGTTGATGATTCTATCATCCTATTAGTCTCCTAAAAATGTTTTTCCTTGTCACATGCATCTATTTCGGTTGAGTAAGTCTTTATTTGTCACTTCTTGATCTTCTTTCCTCAACTTTTGTTTGTTTGCAAGTTACGTTGCTTCATGTCCAATCTATTCTCTTGCTCTTGTTTGTGTTCAAAATTATCTAGAAGGGAGTGATGATTCCATGTTGTGCACATTATATAGTAATTCAAATCTAACATTGTGCATGTACCTTGGGGAGTTCCCTCTTGATTTTCTAGAACACTTGGTTGATCCTATCAAAATATTGATGTTGGTCAATCGGTTTTTCGGATCCTTGTGGTTGGTTGCTTCGTTGTGAAAGTATCCTTCAATTTTACTTTGCTTGTAAACCTTTGGATCCTCAATATAGTTTGATCTCCCTCCATCTATTTATAGTTGGATATATGCACTTGAGTTCACTCATATCATGAGGAATGCATACACTATGGGGGAGCTCTTACTATATTGGCCTTCTAATCTTTTTGCCCATTTCGGCAATGGATGCCAATGGGGGAGAAGTTTAGAGGGTTTAAGAGAATTGGGTTCTATGCTTTATTTTCGTTCTTAAGCATTTTCCTTTCCATGCTATTGCATCCTTGCTCTTGTTTAGCATGTTTGCTTTATTCATCATATAAACCCTCGTAAAAAGGGATTGTCATCAATTACCAAAATGGGGGAGATTGAAAGCGCATGGTTCCCCCATATGTGGTTTTGGTAATTAATGACAATCCTTATGGACTAATGTTTGCATTGAGTTATCTTTGTAGATCTTGTCCATAGGAAATAATGGAGTTCATGTGTTGAACTCTATTAGCTTCCTTGATGGCCATTGTTACATTCAAGGATTTATATGAAGAATGGTCATGGTTTGAGTTGAGCTTATTGCTAGTGTGTCTTGAAGAAAAGGATCAGGTGATCTTTCATTATCATCTTCAAGACATAATCTTTAGAAGTGAGGAGCAAAGATACAAGGTTGATCAAGCAAGCGATCAACACACAAAGCTACAAGTTGTACCAAGTGGGATTGTGTATCTCATGGTATGGTAAGCAGTTGTCAATATAGCTTTGTGAACTAACCCATGATATGTGTGTGTCGCATCTCTATGTGTGGTTAGGTATCTTTCCATGGGCATGAACCAAAAGGAAGATTTCTTTTAGCCCATGGTCTATGTCGTCGTCAAGCGGTGTTTGTCATCTAGCTTGACGTGGAAGCTCAAGTGAAGCATCTAGAAGATATCCTATGCTTGATGCTTGCCACCCTTTTGGAGATTGTGGCCTTGTGAAGATTTTCCGAAGGGTCTCTCCCATAATGGTGTATGGGGGAGCTAGTCTCTCCCATAATGGTGTTTGGGGGAGCAACTTGCAAGTCTTCATCAAGCGGAGTTTGTGCTAGCAAGCGCAATCAAGAAAGAAGATCCAACTTGAGAGAGTCAAGATCGTCATCATCTAGCTCAAGTGGAAGTCTCAAGGCAAAGGTATAATCTTGATAGGTTTTCTATTTTACCGATCTCGTGTCTTTGGGAGACCGGGTTATAGGATAGATAGTCGTACTATCAAGAGGGGCTCTCAAGTGAGTAACTCGATCGAATCGTTATGGAGAGCTCAAACCTTTGCATACTTTGCATATCATCTTTCTTGGTTCTTATTTGGCTTTTGTCTCCTTTGGGTTTTAGTGCTTGTCGTGATCTTCATGACAAGCCTTGGTTTCTCGAAAACGGATTTCGTAAGAAAACTTTGTTGCGTTTTCGGTGGTGAAAATATTCCGTTCGTCTTTGAGAATGTTCCCACATCTTCCATGTGTGGTAACTTCTCCATACTTTGAGGTATCAATATTTTCACCTTTTATTTGGATACTCCTTGTTGTTATCTTTCCAATGCATTTGGACTCACCTAATTCGGAATTCATTCGCAAAAGTTATGTGAGTTTTCGTGTTGGAAGTTTTACCGGTTGTTCCTTTTAGAGAGGTTAAACCTTTCTATATTTGGTTTTAGTTTCCATTGTTGGGCAGTGATGTTTCTCTGCATGATCTTGTAGAGTTTTTCATTACGAACTCAACGAGCCAAAGATCATCAAAAACGGAGTCCGGACGCAAAAGTTATGAAGTTTCTAGTTGAGCCATTTTTCGGTACTGACATGAACCGGATTATTGGAAACCGGATTTTTCGGGGCATACCGGATATTCCGGTTTCGACGGATTTCAGACCAGTTTTCGTTCTGGAGTGAACCGGATTATTTGATCCGGATTATTCACTTCGGACCGGATATTCCGGTCCCAAAATTCCTGCACAACGGCTAGTTCTTGTGGGGACCTATTTAAGGGGGCTTTCTTCCCCATTGGTCCCCAAGTCTTCCAAGCACGTTTTTCCCTTTCTCTCCCACCATTGTTGAAATTGGAAAGCTTGCCCCTCTCCCAATCCCTCCTATGATTCTTGCATATCTTTGAGGGAGAAAGTAGAGGAGATCTCGATCTACATTTCCACCAATCCATCTTCCTTCTTAGTGAGGGAAACTTAGTAGATCTTGATCTTGGAGTTCTTGGTGTTTCTCCTCCATTGTTCTTCCTCTCTTATTCCCCCATAAGCATTTGTTGCTTTATTGGAATTTGAGAGTGAAGGATTTGAGCACTTGTGCTCTTGCCATTTGCATCGGTTGCATCGGTTTGCTCTCTCCACGAGGATTCGTGGAAGTTGAAAGTTTGTGAGCTTGTTACTCTTGGGTCTTGGACCCTAGATGACTTGTGGTGTTCTTGGGAGCCTCCAATTGAGTTGTGGATGCGTGCCCCAAGATTGTGGTGACACCGAGAGCCTCCAATTGAGTTGTGGATGCGTGCCTCGGGTTTGAAGTTGCCAATAGTGGAAGGTGAACTAGGCCTTTGTGGCGGAAGTTCATCGGAGAATAGGGTGAGGCCTTTGTGGCGTTGAGTAGGCCTTCGTGGTGAGCTCACACCCCTCCAACGAGACGTACTCCCCTTTGTGGGAGGAACTCGGGAATACATCTTCGTCTCCGTGTGCCTCGGTTATTTCTATACCGAGCTTTTTACTTATGCAATTTACATTGTGATAGCCTTCGAGCTTGAAGTTATATATCTTGCTATCACCTTGTTACTTGTATTGCTTAGCATAAGTTGTTGGTGCATCTAGTTGGCCATAGAATATTTAGGTTGTATGCTTGTTAATTTTAACACCTAGTTTATTTCCGCATTTAGCAAGCATTAACCGGAAAAGTTTTAATCGCCTATTCACCCCCCCTCTAGGCGACGTCGTTGTCCGTTCACCAATTTCTCCATGTTTTTCTTCTGTAATATAGAGAGCAGCTTCCTGGTGTACTTCTTCTTCTTATTGAAAGATGGAGGTTTTTTATTTGGTTCATCTTCCGTCAATTCCTTGACGTCAGGGTAAGATGGACTTTTTTTGCCGTCCTCTTCTCCTCGTTCTTCCTCATCAGCTGGCAGAGGCGTTTTGTGATCTGCTTCCTCTTCCTCTTTGGCATCAGATTTTGCGGTTGGTTTTGCCATGAGTACTTCATGGAAGCTTCCCTGCATGGATTTTACCTTTCTTTCAAAGGCATCTTCATCATTGGAGTCTGTGTTATACCCTCCAGATCTGGTTTTCGAGTCCAACCTTGCTTCAATGGCTGCTAGTATGGACCCGGCTTCCGAGTTTTTCACCTGATCAGCGGGTCTCGGATCTTCCACCTTTTCTGTGGGGTCGATGTTTTCTGCCTTTTCCACGGGATGTTTGTCTTCCGTATTATCGGTGTTCTCTGATTGCACCATGCCAATAAAGTGTGATCTGGCTGCTGGCATGTCCTGAGAGGCGGCAGATCCAATCATGCTTTGGCGATATGCAGCTAATGAGGCTTGATTTGCCCCTATGTATGAATAAGGCAGATCTGAGCCGAATCCGGCATCAAAGCGTTCATCAATTGGGCATAGGGCGGGTGGGATAAAGCTACTTCCACCACGGAATCCCGTTGCTTGTGTTGTCAAACCAATGAAAACGTTAGAAGATCCGTTGGGAAGGACACAGGCACTTACCAGGTGATTCCGTGCCGGCATATAAAATCCGTTGTTGAGGAAGCGTCTAACATTCCCGTCGAATTCCAGGCTTCCGACAGTGATCGTGCTTCCGATTCCGCCGAGTATCCCGCTCGAAACGTGACAGACGACGCCGTTGGTCCCATGGTGGGCGCCAACTGTCGAGTCTTCTTAGTTGGGTTCATGGCCCGGGGGTGCCATAATCCTGCTAATAGAACCGTGGGTGGAAACATGGGAGAGTGGAAATAAGGATACGAATTCACCCAGGTTTGGTACGTCGCAACTATGGCGACGTTCCTAATCCTGCAATCTCACCAAATTAGGGCTGAAGTCTGAAGTATACAAAGTACAATGTGAGTATGGTTTCGCTAACTCGGCGAGGATGAACTTCCCGGCGAGTTGGCTTCTAGCTATTCGAACTCTTGTTCTCTATTGTTCTCGGTTAGTCCCGTCCGGCTTTATATAGATAGCTGGATAGGGGCTTACAGGAAGGAAACCTAGAAGACTACGGAAAGTGTTCCTATTCATGGAAAGTAAGGCATCCGGCTTCTTCTCCAAGCCGCACCACATATTGGGCTGTGGTCCGGGTTCTTCTAGAGTCCGGCTTCAGCTTACTGGGTAGCCCAATGGACTTTGCTCCATTGCCTGCGGTGTCAGAAATACCCCGGCATATATCCGACATATAACTTTAGAATACCCTGAAGTTCAAGCTAACCAAATATACAAGAGAGATTGTGCCAGATGAAAAGGCGGTAACCGATTAACCATTTTGTTTCTATCATTTGTTGGAAAATATGATCTAGAGTCAATCATGTGATATTATTTTCCAATGTATTAATAATTTATTTATAGTGTCTTTCAACATCAGCAATGCTATATATCACCAAATACGTGATCTGGTTGTGAGACTACGTATTGTATGATGAATTTTCTAGTGGTGCCTAGTTGACAAGGTTATGGGGACACATATCCTTGACCAATATACAAATCAGCTAATGACTATGTTTCGAAAGTCTTGAGCATAATGCTGCCAGCCCAATAGTATTGATTTTGGTAATGGAGAGTACGGAGTCGGACAGATCCATTTTGAGATGCAACGAGTTGTAGTGATTTGTTAGTCTCAAGTACAATGTATATGCCATGTCCTTAGACCCGAGATCATGGCCTTAATTGTGTATTATATTACTTAGGGTTCAGCAATGCTACTCCGTAATTGGGTAGTTACAAAGAAAGATTTCAGATAAGTCGGCAAGCAAGATGCATTGTTTGGCCAAGAAAATAAAAACAAGTAAGTTAAGTCGTGTCCGAGTGGTCATGAACCTACATGATCACACACTTAAGGGGACATAATCGGTCCGTATGATCACACTGAAACATGATTTGTCATGTTGGACTCGAATGGCATTGAGACAAAGAGTTCTGCACATATTAACTTCATGCGGCACTATGATTAGGATATGCTTGGACCAGAAGGGTTATGCGCCCAGGAAAATTCTTGTATGAGGTGGAGGAGACACAACCGGAAGGTTATGGAAATTACTCCAAGTGTTGGAAACCCTAGTCATCACTGTTCCGAGTCTTGCAGATGGATCTAATAATCCACCGCTTGGCGTTCCTCTCGAGGGAACAGACCAGTCGAACTACCCTAACGCTCTACATCAAGTTCGGTCACATCTGTGTGTAGTGGTAAACCCATGATCTAATCCGTAGGGATAGATACCAGGGATACGACATAGGAAAATTTTATTCTATGCAAACGTTTTGCACTTGGCGTATCCCAAAACATCCGCGGGTATGTGCTTAATTCTTCATGTGAAGGTTCAAATATAAATTTTGCAGTTATGTCGATAATATAATTGGGTTGTTGAATAGATAGTATGGACACCTAGAGGGGGATGAATAGGTGCTACGACCAATTTTAATTATTTTTCGATTTAGGCTTGACACAAAGGTAAATTCTATAGATATGCAACTAGGTGAATTTACCTATATGACAAGAACAATAATAAACAAGATACAAACACAAAGTAAAGAAGAGGAAACGAGATAACCGATAACGGAAGCACGCGGAGACAAGGATGTATTCCCGAGTTCATCCTTTTTATGGGAGTACGTATCGTTGGAGGGGTGTGAGTTTCGCCACGAAGGCCTACTCAACGCCACAAAGGCCTCACCATATTCTCTGGTGAACTTCGCCACAAAGATCTAGTTCACCTTCCACTATTGATTTCCTTTGAGGCAGATTTCGAGTTCTTTACAATGAGCTTGAGGCACACACCCACAACCGAATTGGGGGCTCCCAAGAATCACCAACAATCAACGAGAGTAGCAATGGGGTCTAAGTTTTCCACAAGGAAACCCTAGATTAGATTCACTCAAGTGAATGAGAGGGAAATGAAGAACGGGTTGGTGAAGATGTAGATTCGGACCTTCTCCTTCAATCCTCCAAAGATCAACGAGTTTGGGTGGAGGGATTTCAAAAAATCTAACTTTTGGTGAGCACAATAAATGTTGACTTGAATGCTGGACGAGCTACCTTTTGAGGAAGAAGGGGATGGGCTATTTATACCCGTCCCATCAAATCTGACCATTTGATCATTTATTGTTTCACCCGGTAGTACCGGACGGCGTCCGGTAGTACCTCCCTTGGAAATCTTCACTGGGTCAACGCAGGAGTCGCAGATAGAACTTTCACGGTCGGTACTGCCTCACAGGGGCATTAGTGCCTAGCTTCGAGCACCGAATCCAGTGCCATATACTGGAAAACCCGGTAGTACCGCACAGCAGCGGTAGTACTGCGGTGCCGGTACTACCGAGCCAGTCCGCCAGTATCGTGGTACATCCCTTCTTCGACGCCGAGAACATGACCTCCTCTTATGTATCCTTCGGCAGTATCAGACGAAGCCTGTAGTACCACACTGTCGGTATTACCGAGCCACTCTGGTAGTGCCGAGCTTTGCACGTAGGTAACAGAACGAATCCAGTACCATTTTACTAGAAATCCCGATATTACCGGACAAACCCGGTAGTACCGCCTCAGACAGAAACCTCCCCAAATGTAGAGTTTAAGCATAAGAATTCCCTGCAGCACTTAGCACACATAAATGCTCTAATTGTGTTGTCAACAAACATCAAAACATAATGAGGGAAATGCTCTTTAAATATCCCCTTTTTAGTGTTTGATGACAACACCATTGTTGAGCGAGGATTTGAGCACAACTGTACTAAACATTCTAGCAAGAGGATCACAATGAGACAGAATACCTAGAATTAAGACTTGCAATAGATACTAATTACTATATGGGTGTCTTACACCACGCAACTAAAAGTTCAACACCACAAATCTCCAAATAGCAATAAGAAGTTCATCTAAAACGGAGACACAAGCAAAGAAACAATGATAATGACGATAGCAAATGCTTGTGACTCCACTCATGAAAATCCCCGGCTCAACCTAATATACTCATTCTCCCCCTTTGTCATTGAATGCCAAAAAGGGAGAAGAGGCTAAACGTCCCGGAAGAGTCACTCCTCGTCTTCGACATCGTGGTGGGTGGACGAGGAAGGAATGTCAGGGTCACTCCAATAGCTATGCTCGGAAATCCACTTGTCCTTGGGAGTGATGGCTTCTTCCGACCCCGGAGACGCGGGAAAACCCATCTTTTCCATCATCCTCTTCTGGCGGGCTGCGGCTTTCTTGTGGTACACATGCGCATCATACATGCGCTCCTGGAGATCAAGCTGGAGATAGAAGGCTTTTTTGGCCTTAATCCGAAATTTCTTGAACCAAGATGGCTCATCCATAGAAGAGGCAACATCGGCCCTCGCACTAGCCCTCACACCGATCGTTGTACACTTCCACTTGGATGACTGGATTGACCAGTAGGAAGTAACCTTCTCAGAACCCGAGGCTTCTTTGATTCATGGGATTTTCATAAAATTTGTATAGGATTGAAATCCTATGAAGAAGAAAAAGGAAGTTGTTTGATCCATAGGATTATATCCCATAGGGATTATGTAGTGTAAATTTCACATAAAAAATTAGGTTAGACCTAATGTCTCTAGGTCATATCTTCAACACGGAATCCTATGAAAAAAATTATGAAGTTGTTGGATCCATAGGATTATACCTCATAGGGATTATGTACTGTAAATTTCATAGCAAAAAAACATTAGGTTAGACCTCATGGAAAATTTCCTCACTATAATTACAAAAAACAATCTCGTAGAATTCAATTACACATGACATCTCATTTTTCTATTTCTACACTATTCATATCTTATATTAATCAAAGGAGCCCTCGAGGGTTTCAAATTGATGGAGGCACGTAGCTATTTATATGGTATGAAAAAACATATTGACGAAGGCATGGATCCTGGACCCTGCGAGTAAGGACACCCCCTCTCAAGCCTTCTGGTCAAGGCCCAACAGGAAGCGCCCTTGGAGTACTCTAGAAGGCCCATGAGAAGCCCACCCGCATCAACTTGCGGGTTAAGTAAGGGAACTTGTAACCGACCTAAGCTAGGGTTTGTGTCCTCTCCGGGTTGAACTCGAGACCTGGCTATCTATATAAAGCTAGGAGAGCCCCCAAGGAGAGGACCAAGTATTACCGCACGACCACAAAAGCCTTGAAACTCGAGATCTACTCTCGATTCGAGCATCCTGTAACCGATCTAATCATCTAATACAGATCGACAGAAGGCAGGAGTAAGGGTTTTACCTCTAGGAGGGCCCCGAACCTGGGTAAATCTCGCCCCCCTGTCAAGCCGACGATTCCACCAGCGCCTATGACGTCTCCTAGTCGAAACCCGATAGGATCACCCGAGGGATTTGTGGAGCCAGAGCTTCGACAATTGGCGCCGACCGTGGGGACCGCGGGCGCTGGATCACCGGCATCTTCGGCTTCATCGACATCCAACTCCCGTTGGAAACCATCGACTACGGCTCCGAACAATCCTGTACGGATCGGATCCGTCATAGTCACGCCTCACTCGCCGGAATCACGCCCGGTATTCGAGGATCTGGAGAAGAGCGTCACCCTGACGTTCGGAAGTTTCAACTTCATGGCGAACAGAGACGGAATCCTCCACTTCTCGGATGAATCTGAACCCGAATCTGGAGCCGTCAACTCGCGCTTCCCTATGGAGAAAAGCGGCGAGTCCATCCGCTTCAACACGATCGACTACCACGCACTCTCGACAGAGGAACCCTCTCGGGTGCGAAGAGCTTCCCGATCTGCGCCTAGGACACACGGACCACGACTGGCCCAAGTCTGCATGGCAGGGTCGGAACAGCCCTCGGAAACTGAATATAGCGCAACCGAGCGCGATCTAATCGGCGTCTCGCGGGAAGCCTGGAAAAGAGCCAAGGAATCCATGCGAAAGAGTCAGCCTCCTGCAGCAGGTGCCACGCAGGAAGACCTAACCGCCTACCACTATCACCTAGTGAGAGCGGCCTCAAACATCAAGGATGCCCGAGCAGATCTAGCCCGTCGCAGGAGAGCGGCGGATGAATCAAGCCTACGTCGAGCCGAGCTATCCCTTGCACCTTCGGTCGGTACCCGACCCGGGGGAAAAGGACCCGCAGCGTCGACGAGGGACCACGAATCTATGGCTGGGACCAACAGGTCTACCACGTCTTCTTTCATGAGGGTTGACGACGACGGCAACGTCTACCCGCAAACTCCAGCCGCTGCAATTCTAGCCGCAGCAACCTACATGCAGATGAACCAGCCGACGGACAGTGATCCTCGGGTGGAACAATACAAGCATATCCGCAAGGGTCTAGGGCTGGCAGCCGCGAAACTCGCCTCCCACGATCGCAAGGAACAACTGGAGAAGGCACGACAGGAGAAGGACAAAGACAAAGATACGCCCCGCAGGCACAGGAGCTCCTCTCCGAGAAAGGATAAATCGCCGCGTCGCGGCCGAGGAAAAGAGGCTCGACGCCGCGGCGATAGTCGAAGCAGCAGCGACGACAGCCCGAGAGACAAAGATTCGCGGCGCCACAGCAGCCGCTCGAGAAAACGAAGCAAGGAACCAAGAAAAGATAGCGACCGTGACCGGTCCGGGTACGACGCGCGATCCGATCTCGCCCAGAAGAAGGTGGATAAAGCGAGGGCTTCGCGATATCGCGAGCGCTCCTCATCCGGGTCTTCGGACGACGAAACCTGCGGAGCACTTTGTTTTGCTCGCAGTATTCGTGAGGCACCTCTACCCAAGAGATTCAAGCTCAGCTCGGAGGTGACAAAATACGATGGCTCACTCGAGCCCTCCCAGTGGTTAAGTGACTACCTCACGGCAGTAAAATGCCAACGTGGTAACAAGAACACGGCCATGCAATACCTCAATTTGCACCTAGCCGGAGCGGCCCGCAGCTGGCTGGAGAGGAGACCACGATCTTGCTACGCATCGTGGGACGACCTACATCGCGATTTCTGCAAAAACTTCCAGTCGACCTACAAGAGGCCGGCTACAATCGAAGAACTACGAGCTTGCAAACAGAAAAGTGGTGAATCCACGCGAGAATACATCCAGCGGTGGAACACGCTCAGGAACACCGCAGGGACAATCTCTGAAGAAGTGGCGATTGAGGCCTTCGCCAAAGGAGCAAGAAGAACCGCGTTTCGAGAAGAACTCGGCAGAGCTGCGCCCAAAACCATAGGGGAGCTCATGGTCATAGCCGAAAAATGGGCCAATGGAGAAGATGCAGTACGCAATGAAAGAACATCATCGCCCACGCACGACGAAGACCGTCATGGGCGAAGAAAGAGAAGAAAATATTACGACCACGAGGATAGAGAAGAACTAGTGGCAGCAGAATTCACGCGAAGTCGCGACTCCGGTCGTCGTGGAAGTCGCGAATGGAGACCAAAGGCAGAAGAAAAAACACCCGAGGAAGACCTCGATGCGTACTGCTCGCTACATCTGTTCACAGACAAGCGCACGGGCAAAACTAAGGCAACGCACCTTCTCAAGGATTGCCGAAAGTTCATCGAAATCTCGGACGCACTCGCCAAGAAAAGATTTGCCTCCACCCAAAACTATCCACCACTGCCAGGAGGGGGACAACAATTCCAGCTACCACCGCCTCCACCTCCACCAACCAACCCAAACATGGCACTCGCCGCATTGCCGGCGCCACAACAACAAAACACGGGAGCAAATACATACCCGTCTCCGCACGGACAACTCCTCGGGATGATACAGAAGGTATGCCCCTCTCGCAGAGCTCAAAAAACTAACTCGAGACAAATATGCATGGCAGTGCAGACGCCACCAACGAAGCCCGAGTACCTGAAGATGGCCGAGCAGCCAATCACGTTCTCGAAAGAAGACCACCCGCCACGAGTCTATCGACCAGGACACGCCGCCCTTGTCATTCAAGCTCAAATTGGCAACTATGACCTGGCCCGCGTATTCATGGACGGTGGCAGCGGCATCAACATCATCTACGCGGATACACTCCGTCGAATGAACAAAAATCTGGACGGCCTAACGGAATCAGAAACATCCTTCCACGGGATAGTTCCGGGCAAGGCAATACGTCCACTCGGAACAATCAACCTTGAAGTTGTACTGGGCTCCCCACGCAACTACAGAAGGGAATTCCTGGACTTCGAAGTCGTCGACTGGCCCTCACAGTACCACGCCATTCTTGGTCGAACAGCGTTCGCCAGATTCATGGCCGTACCACATTACGCATACTTGAAGCTCAAGCTACCTGGCGAATACGGTGTGATCACCATTGACGGAGACTTCCAGAAATCGGATAAGTGCGACATAGAATTTAATGAGATCGCGAAATCTTTCGGGATGCAAGAAGAACTACAAGAGCTGGCAAAAACCACGGACCACTCCGTCATGCCCCTCACGAAGAAAAACGCGCCTGAACTGGAATTCAGCGCCAACAGCGACACTCGCAAGCACCAAGTGCACCCGACGGATTCCGCCAAAACCGCGATGGTTTCCACAACCCTCTCGCCAGCATAGGAAAGCGCGCTCGTCAAACTCCTCCGTGAGTACTGGGAGATTTTCGCCTGGCAGCCCTCAGATATGCCAGGTATACCCAGGGAGTTTGCCGAGCACTCACTCGAAGTCTTTCCTAACGCCAAACCCATCAAACAGACGACTCGACGATTCTCAGAACCCAAGCAAAAGGCACTGGGCGAAGAAGTAAATAGGCTCCTAGCCGCCAACTTTATTAGAGAGATCGAGATATCCACCTGGTTGGCGAATCCGGTGCTGGTCCCCAAGAAGAACACGGATATCCTTCGGGTGTGCATCGACTACACGTCACTAAACAAGCACTGCCCCAAGGACAACTTTCCTCTACCACGAATCGACCAGATCGTGGATTCCACAGCAGGTTGCCAACGTCTCTCCTTCCTGGACGCCTACTCGGGATATAATCAGATCCGAATGAAAAAAGAAGACGAAGAGAAGACGGCATTCATCACACCACACGGTGTATACTGCTACACGACAATGCCCTTCAGGCTGAAGAACGCAGGTGCAACATATCAACGTTGCATGCAGAGATGCCTTGCCAATCTCATTGGCAAGAACGTACAAGTATACGTCGACGACATCGTCATCAAAACTCGAGTAGAGGACACACTCCTCGAAGACATTAAAGAAACATTCGACGCCCTTAATGCATATCGGATCAAGCTCAACCCGACAAAATGCGTTTTCGGCGTCCCCGCAGGAAAACTCCTAGGATACCTGGTATCCGCCAGAGGCATTGAGGCCAATCCGGAGAAAATACAGGCCATCCTCACCATGAAGGAGCCTACCAATCTACGCGGAGTCCAGCAGCTCGCAGGGCGATTGGCCGCCCTAAGCAGGTTCATCGCACGATTGGGAGAGCAGGCGTTACCCTTCTACAAACTACTGAAGAAGACGGACAAATTCGAGTGGACACCCGAAGCCAAACAAGCATTCGCAGACTTGAAACGGTCGCTGCAAAGCAGGCGCATTCTCGCAACACCACAAGAAAGGGAGCCACTTCTTCTCTATTTAGCCGCCACAAACCAGGTCATCAGCACTGCAATCGTAGTCGAACGACCTGAAGATGGCAAGGCATACGGAGTCCAGCGCCCAATATATTACATCAGCCAAGTGCTCTCGCCATGCAAGCAGCGATATCCTCATTACCAGAAGTTTGCATATGGAGTTGTCCTCACAGCCCGAAAGCTCAAACATTACTTCCAGGAACACGCCATTACAGTGGTTAATGATGCGTCACTCGGGACAATCATGAACAACCCTATGGCATCCGGAAGAATAGCGAAGTGGAGCATCGAGTTGGGCGCTTGGGATATCACCTATGCAGGACGCAATGCAGTCAAATCCCAAGTTCTCGTGGAATTCATCAGCGAATGGACAGAGCTACAAACACCCGGGCCACCCGAGTATACGAGCAATTGGATCATGTACTTTGACGGGTCCAAAAGAAACGAAGGAGCAGGAGCTAGAATCGTTCTTATTTCACCTCGTGGAGACAAACTGCAATACGTCCTGCGACTAGACTTTCCACCAGATGATCCAGCATCGAACAACGACGCAGAATATGAAGCACTGTTGCACGGGATGAAGATGGCGATTGCTTGTGGAGCTACCCGATTGATGATTTATGGCGATTCCAATCTCATAGTGCAACAAATAATGAAAGAATGCGATGCCATTGCTGAAAACATGATCGCGTACCGCGACATGTATAATCTACTCGAAGGAAGCTTCAAAGGATGCGAGTTGAAGCATATTGCAAGATCCAGTAACGAAGAGGCGGATAGACTGGCCAACATGGGTTCCACGAATACACCCATACCGCCAGGGATATATTTCGAGCGGATGATTAAGAGATCAGTCAAAGTAAAGAAAGCCGTAGAGACACCCGCAGCACAAGAAACAGAGGTCAGCCCGCAAATCGCGCTTCTCGAGCTAACTCATAACATATCACGGCAGGTTTTTCTGGTCGAGCCAATCTGGACGCAGAAATATCTCGACTACCTGCTCAACAAACAGCTCCCGGCCGATCCACGTGAGGCTCGACAGCTAATCAGGCGTAGCAAATCCTTTCGGGTGGTTAATGGAGAATTGTACAAACAAAGCATCTCGGGCATACTCCAGCGCTGCATCGCACCCGAAGACGGCAAGGAATTACTCCGGGACATACACCAGGGTGATTGCGGACATCATGCTAGCTGGAAAGCAATACTGGGAAAAGCCTTTCGAGCAGGATTCTACTGGCTAACAGCAGCCAACGATGAAAAAAACCTGGTCGATAGATGCGACGCCTGCCAGCGATTCTCACCAAAGCCGCACGCACCCGCCATAGAGCTGCATATGATACCCATCGCCTGGCCCTTTGCGCAATGGGGGCTAGACATGGTTGGACCACTACGCAAATCCACACCAGGAGGATACACACATTTGCTGGTCGCAGTCGACAAATTTACCAAATGGATCGAAGCTATGCCAGTGACTTCGGCTAGCGCCCAATGCGCCATCAAGTTCCTCGACTCCATAGTATGTAGATTCGGTGTACCACATGACATCATTACAGACAATGGTACAAACTTCACCGCAAAGGAAACACAACAGTTCTGCGAGGAGAAAGGAATCAATTTCAAGTTTGCTTCGGTTGCCCATCCGCAAACAAACGGCCAAGTCGAAAGATCCAACGGCTTAGTTTCGGCTGACATCAAAAAGAGATTGCTAGATCGTCTACATCCCGCTGCGGGACATTGGGCAGAGGAGTTACCCTCCGTACTTTGGAGCCTCCGCACAACTCCCAATCGATCAACGCAATACACACCATTTTTCATGGTATACGGGGCAGAAGCCGTCCTTCCCGAGGAGGTCCGATTCAGCGCCCCACGAGTTGTAGCCTACAGCGAAGAAACCTCCAACAAAGCACTTGCAGAAGATATGGATGCACTCGACGAAATTCGGGACATTGCACTCGCAAGATCCGCGGTCTATCAACAATCACTACGCAATTACCACAGTCGACGCATACGCCACAGGTCATTCGTGGTAGGCGACTTGGTGTTGCGGCTGAAGCAAAAGGAAGGACACAAGCTCGAACCACCTTGGGAAGGACCCTTCATCGTACACGAAGTGATCCCAGGAGGAGCCTATCGATTGAAGAATCCCGAGACCGGAGGCATCTATTCCAATCCATGGAACATCGCGGAACTGCGCAAATTCTACCCCTAGGTTTACTTGTTTTGCAACAATAAGGCTATGCTAGCCAATCTTGTAGCTCGAACACATGACTTCTCAGTCATCGCAATGAAATACATGATTTCCTCATCATATTTACCCGACAGATTTCCAGTCGATTACATGCTAAAAAGTTACAGGTACACACCCCATTAAATACACGGGGGCTACACTTAAAACTAAGCATCACAAAGAAATATCATCAAAAACAAGGTTACACACCTTACAAACAGTTTTTACAAACTATAAACATTTTTACAGGATATTCACATCCGATAATCAGTCAAACCGCTGAGCATTCTCAGTCGCTAAGACCCTATCTACCTCTTCAGAGGTCATTTGGATAATCTTCTCGGCTGCAGGGCGTACAACATCATAAAACGGTGTGATGTCTTCGATTGCATAATCTGGGCGCCGAGCTACGGAGTTCAAATCTATCTCAGGATGCCATATTCGGACAAACGAGAGAGCCACAACCGCGCCGCACATCATTTGTTTGCGTACGCACGTGCGAACCTCCCCTTCTCGTCCAAACAGCCTGAGCAGATAACTCCAGTCTTCGGGACCCCTCTCGAGTGGATAAAAAGCAGCATTCACCGCAACCAGGACTTCGTGGAAAGAACTCACGAGAATTCTCGCCTGGCGGACTCGAAATTTCAAGGTAGCCATCACAAAACCTCGACTGCGATCAGACCAGAAATTACTCGCATGAGGTTTTGTGCTGTTAGCTTCTTGATGAATGAGGTTTTCCACCCACTGCTTCTCCTCTCTGTCATCTGGTCTCACAACTAAAGAGCAAACACACTTAGTCAGATAAGAAGCAGAGGGGAGAAAAATAGCATGGGGGCTACACTACTTACATAGTAACTCCCTTGCAATCGAAGACAGTTCATCCATCAGAAATTGCTCGCGCTCAGCTGCCAATCTCTGTTTGGATATCGCCACATCAGCTACCCCGCGCAGCGCTTTCAGTCTACGCTCACCCTCCTGAACCTTATCACGAAGGCCAGCAAAAGTGCCCACGGCAGCCACAAGTGGATTTACTGGATTACCACGTCCACCAGAAGTTTCCGCGGCAAACACAGTAGTCTGGAAGAAGCACAAGGAAAGAAGTGAGATGCCCTACTCGAGTGGTTTCTAGTCGCACATATGACTAAACACGCTTGGGGGCTACTCCCATCGGGAGACAAAGGTACAAACAGCAAGAATAAAAACTCCAAAGGATAAATGCTTCGATCAAGGACAACAAAAGTACGGGAATACATCCCAAGGTTCATTACATTCAAAGAAGGAAATAAAAAAAAACTACGAGGCTACATTGGTACTCCCACTAGCAGCAGTCGACCCTCCCTTCTTCCGAGCAAAAATCTCAGAAAGCTTCCGAGCAAGAATGGCGGCTTGCTCGCCAAAACGAGAGAGCCGTACCTTTTTGCCCGTGGAAGGATCGACTGGAATGGACGAGTAAGCCTCCTCCAACCCTTCGACTCCGTGCGCCAGAGCAAATTGAATCGCAGTCTTCGCGCCAGCCTCCGATTGAGCGACTGCAAAGGCATCCAGAAGCTTTCCTTCTGAGAAGACCTTCAACATATCATCGAGCGCAGGTGCAGGAGTGGCGTTGGCGAGGAGGCGACCGTACAGTTGCCCCAGCACTTGGGTAGCATCACTGACCATGGAAGAAACTCCATCAGCGTGCCTTTTAAGCTGGGCAAGCGTATCGGTTACCACATCCACCCGCTGGAGTCCAGGGATTTCTAGAGGAACATCCAGAATACCTGCGAAGGGAGAAAATAATACTTAGCAAACTACAGCCAAGTGAAGAATCAGAATCGCGAAATTCCAGCAAGCTTACCCGCGAAGCGCACAGCAAGGGGACGGAGGAACCCGACAAGCTCGCTGTCGGCCTTACTGCCGGTTTTCTCTAACTCCTTCAAGGACTTCCGCGCGTCCGCAAGCTGTCGACTGAAGTCTTCCGACTGCATGCGGGAAGTCTCTAGCTCTTGTCGAATGGCCGTCAAGTCAGCTTCTCGAGCAGTTACCTGCTCAGAAAATTTGACCTTTTCGGATTCCGCAAATTCAAGTCGAGCTGCAAAGAGACGCTTGTCAAAAACTCTAGAATGAATGGAGTGTGGAAGACAGGGGAACGATAGAGCTCACCCTTGAGAAGATCGTTTTCAGTCCGGAGTCGGTTGCGGTCTGCTCGAAGAGACTTGCAATCCGATTCAGCGAGAACGACGCGGCGACCAATCGCCGCAAGAGAATCAACGAGTGACTGCAAAAGCGCGAAGACGGAAGAGTTAAAAAGATCAAATTTGAGCCTGTACCGGATTATTTACAATCGACTACAGCCTCGGGGGCTACTCCCATCGGGAGCACTGCCGTGCACCCGATAAAAATTAAAAGCACGAAGATAGAAGAATTAGAAGGATTACATTGGAGCCTGTACCCGATTATTTACAATCGACTACAGCCTCGGGGGCTACTCCCATCGGGAGCACTGCCGTGCACCCGAGAAAAGCAAAATCATGAAGAAAAGATGAACAGAACTTTGAGCCTGCAGCCGATCGCATGCGATCGACTACAGACTCGGGGGCTACTCCCATCGGGAGCACTGCCGTGCACCCGATAAAGAAATTCTTGAAGGCCAAGAGATAGAAGTTTACCTGTCCGGTGGCGCGGGAGAGAGGATCCGCAGAACTGTCCGTCGCCTCCTTCGAGACCGAAGTCCTAGCGGCGGAGCTGGGGATTTCTCGCTCCACAGTCGCAGCATCAGGCGCTGCCCTGGGAGAGTTCTGGACGGTGCCTGCAGTGGGGGTTTCACCCGCGTCCTTTGCTTTGTTCCTCTTTTCGGGAGGAACGTTAGCAGCAAACCTACGCGGGCTGATCGCTTGCAGACTGCAGTGAAAGATAGAAAAACATCAATATCGGAATTTAGAAGTTGATCGACTGGCATTACAAAAGAACAAGGAAAAAACACTTACTCATCATCTTCATCATCGTCCAGAGCATCCGCGTCCCAAGCGGTTGCTATCACTGGAAACGAAGCCGAAGGAGGAAGAGATTGGAGTGGAGTCACATGGATAGGAGCTTGACTAGGCGATGCTTCCAAGGATTTGTCCTTTGAAGTAGCTTCGTTTTCATCTACCCGACGACGTTTCGGGAGGGCGCCATTCGAGTCTTCGACGTCATCCGAAGAATCGTCCTCCGAGCTCGAGGAAGCATTGGCGACACTGGTGTCAACCGCGCCGTCCTGGTGACTAGACACTTGCTCCGAAGCAGCTCCCCCCGTAGCTGGCGGGTAGCAGTCCGCCATGGCTAGACTCTACGAAGACAAGAAAACAAGAAAGATCTTATCGACTAAAAATTCAGAAGATGAAATTAACTCAAAGACAAGAAACTAACCTCAGCCGGAGGAGGATTTGAAGCAGAAAAAGCTTCGACTGAGCAATCGGGGAATTGCTCCCCTACCTTCAGTCGAGTGATGACCGCGATCTTCTTCTCGAATTCTAGATTCGAAAGTTCTTCGCGACTCACTCGGCTGGGATCTTCTGCACCTTGATACTCCCACATAGTGGAAGGCCTTTGCTGCAGAGGCTAGATCCTGCGCTTCAAGAAGAGGCTCTCCAGATGGAGCCCGTTGAGCACTACTCCCGAGGTTTGGTCTCGAAGAGCGGCTACTCTTGCGAGTAAGGGCGTGACCGTCTGGATTTCCTCGTCTGACATCTTGTGGCTCCAAGACTTGCGCCTCGACAGAACTGCGAATGGGTGAAACTCTACGAGCCCACCCGAGCTATTGTCGACGACGTAGAACCACTTCTTCCGCCAGCCTTGGGCGGAGTCGATGAAATGCATGTTGAAGTACGCGTTCTCCTGGCGCGCCTGGATCCCGAAACCACCCGTGCGAAGTGGCTCGCCAGGCTCGGACTCCACCCGCGGCTTCTCGCGGAAGATCCGGATCTTGAACATCGCTTTCCAGAGCGCCCAATGCGGGAGAATGCCGAGGTAGCACTCGCAAAGCACGATGAAGCACGAAATGTGCTGCATCGCGTTCGGAGGAAGGTCGTGAAGCTGTATGCCGTAGGCACACAGCAACCCGATGAAGAAAGGGTGAAGGGGGAAAGAAAGACCTCGAGTCACGTGGTCCACGAAGACCACGCGCTCATTCGACTGAGGGTTGGGTACCTCTTCTCTTTTCCCGAGGCGGACGCGCTTCTCCGCCTCCGCCGGTAGCAATCCCTCCCGCTGCATCTCTTTGATGCTTTTTGCGGTGGTGTTGGGGGAGCGCCAGTCGCCGGCGCGAGGAGCGGGTGGCGCAGAAGGCTCGCCAGACGCCAGAGTACCAGCGCCACGCTTCCTTCCGCCAGCCATTGTTCGCAGCGAGAGCTTGAGCGCGAGGAAGATGAAGATGGGCGCAAGGAAGAAGACGAAGACAGAGAGCGGCGAAAATTTTACTGCGGCGCTAACACCCCTACTTATACACGGGGCAAGGCAATCTCAGCCGTACGATGCGCTACGTGGCACCTATCACGTCTGCCACGCGTGAGGATGAAGCGAAGCGGCGGCCTGCGCTGTTTCGTGCCACGATCTTAACAGAAGATCGTGCGCATTTACTGCGCGTTTCGCGTAGAAAACGGGAGCGACGTCTCGTTTCCCGGTCAAAAAGCTGACAAGGTGGGCCACCATCTGCTACTACTCCGTCACGTCCCATCGGGAGAAGAGGAGTGCGCCATGACGTCATGACGTTCGTCATTCAAAATTGAGATTTTTTCGAATGGAAGTTCAAACGCGAAATTATCTTCGTACGAATATCGATTCCTTCGGATGAGACCAACTTTTCCATGAACAGTTCATAAAGCAAGACCTCTTCGAACGAGAAAGAGGAAAATACCCTATGCACGAAAAACTCTTTCGTATGGGCACAACATCCCGAACATGAAAACTCTTTCATACGGGCTTGTTTTTTTTTCCAACGCGAAATTTCTTTCGTATGGAGCTCAAACAAATCCATCGGGTGGGAAAAACCTACCTCTCCTACACGTGATAATTCTACATCATAAAAACCTGGATTGTTCAGCCGACTAGGCACATCTGGATGCCGTATTCTTCGAGTACGAAGGTAAGACCCAGAAAGATCTTTCTTTTGGGCCTGGAATCGCACTCAAAAGCTGCGTCCTCCGGCATAGTTCCGTGTCAACAACACGAAGAAAAATCCTAGCGGACGCGCCGGGTACCCTCTTAGGTTAAGTTCGACTCGATAAGTCCACAACGGCCCAGTCGCAACAATCACCTCATCGGGTTCGAGTCGGAGGTCTCGAATCTGTGTAGGCCAGGAGTGTTTTTGCCCTAGTCGCAATTAATTGGCCCTGAACTCTCGGGAGAGCCAAGCTACTGCGCCACATCCTTCTGCAAATAAAAGCCGTAAAACAGGCGCCAGTACTACTCGATACTCGAGCTTTATAACTTACAATACAGGGGACACACCCTTCAAAAACAACAACTGTCAAGCTGAACTTCCGAGAGGGGATTAAAAAAGTTCTGACCGTCTACTCGACTGAAAGTAAATCCCAGTCGAGCACACGCTCGGGGGCTACTGACGAAGGCATGGATCCTGGACCCTGCGAGTAAGGACACCCCCTCTCAAGCCTTCTGGTCAAGGCCCAACAGGAAGCGCCCTTGGAGTACTCTAGAAGGCCCATGAGAAGCCCACCCGCATCAACTTGCGGGTTAAGTAAGGGAACTTGTAACCGACCTAAGCTAGGGTTTGTGTCCTCTCCGGGTTGAACTCGAGACCTGGCTATCTATATAAAGCCAGGAGAGCCCCCAAGGAGAGGACCAAGTATTACCGCACGACCACAAAAGCCTTGAAACTCGAGATCTACTCTCGATTCGAGCATCCTGTAACCGATCTAATCATCTAATACAGATCGACAGAAGGCAGGAGTAAGGGTTTTACCTCTACGAGGGCCCCGAACCTGGGTAAATCTCGCCCCCCTGTCAAGCCGACGATTCCACCAGCGCCTATGACGTCTCCTAGTCGAAACCCGATAGGATCACCCGAGGGATTTGTGGAGCCAGAGCTTCGACACATATATCTGAGTAATTTTCGGAATGGCGATACAGTTATCGTTACGTTGTGCAGTGTGGCTACATAGGGTTGGGTCATGACCTATACACCACAAGAGTACTCTTTAAAACAATAGACTGGAACTCAGTTTTTTTTCTCTTTTTTTTGAAGGGAGCGTCCCCGAAGGGGCTAGAAGCCTCTCATTCAAACATACAGTGGGTGTACAAGGAAATTACAGAGGACCCAAAAAAATAAGAAATAACACATAGGTCCCAGATGAGTGCAGGAAGGGCCTTGCTAAAAGAAATAAAATTACAAACTAGCCCTTCTCTTTCCCCACCGTGGAGAAAACAGAGGATCGAGCTTGCCGTCCCCAGTCGCCGTCGCGGGGACGAAACCACTTTCTTCGACGCCGGCGTGCACCGCAGCAACATCCGATCCCAAGTTGGGCCTAAAATGGAGGTTGAACAAATGTTGGAACTCACTAGCGATTTCCCCAGGTCAACAGTGACCTTTGTAGATGCGCTCGAGGAATTGGGGGCTTCAACACTCCATGGCCACGAGAGAACACCTCCAGCTGCAGCTTCACACTTCCCCTTCACGACCATGGTGACCAACGATGTGTACCGCAAACTAGCCGAGACGAAGCCCAGTAGCCGAGATCCTCCGTCGCCACCCATTGATTCTGGACTTGTCATCGAAACTCCGATACCTGCCATGAACCAGAGGAGACAGAGCAAGTAGATGGAAACAACTTCGTATCCAAAACCCATCCTTATTCACAGAGTAGCTCAGACTCCTTCGCCTCGGTGCATACGACCCCACCCATCGGAGCACCGCACCCCGAAGAACCGAGACGCGGCAAATCTAGACGATGAGATCTGCTTTTTCCTCCATAACGAATTTATTTGAAGGCGCTCCGGTAGAGATTGAGGCGATGGCAGAGGAGAAAGCCTCCCATCGGCCAGATCTCCGCCTATAGCCATCCGGCTTTGCTCGGAGACGCCAGCGGCAAGTTCCCTAGTGGCACTAGGCCTAACTCCGGCAAGCAGCCGACATATCTAAAGGAAAATCTACACCTAGTATTTACAAGGCCACGAGCACCTCCCCCATCCCGCCTCTAGCTAGCCTTGCTGGCGGAGAAGGTCCAGGATTGGCCCGGGCAGGAAGAGAACTCAAAGATAGACTCTCAAGGGTACAGGGGGAGAAAGAAAGACTCCACTCTTTTTTTTTCTGTGTTTGAAAATATTTCCATCACTTAGGACATGTTTGTTTCGTTGGTCCATTTATAGAGGAACATGTTACCGTTAATTCATGTTTGTTTTGGTTGGACTGTAACCGGATATCATTTTTTTGATAAAGAATGTATATTAATATCGCGGAGATACAAATCACACCCAGCCTCTGCAACAACGCAATAACCATAGTCATTACGGATGCACACAACCAAAAGACAATAAGAAGAAGAAATAAAAAGAAAGGTCCCGCTACAGAGTTACATTCCTTGCAGTAGCCGCACAACCACCACCAAAACAGTACCTGATGTCCAATTCTTCCAAAGCAACGTCTTCAAGAAGAACAGTGCCATGCACAACTAATTAAGGCCAGACCTTGTGTTTTCACCCTGAAGATAATCCTCGCTCTCAAAACAATGACTCCAACAAGACCACTATGAGGCACAACCAATTAAGGCCAGAGATTGGGTTTTCACCCTGAAAGGTAGGACTTTGGACTTCACGTATGCTGTCTCCCCCTCATACATGCTGCTGCTACAAATCATGAAACACCAAGCCAATTCCTCCTGGCCAGATTCGAACCCCCATTGCCAATCCTCCGATCTCGCTTCTATGTCATTCTCCGCCAGCACCATGGAGCCAGCAGAGCTTCGAAGCGCTCCCTCTGAAACTAAACAGGTCAGAAACGGGTGCACACGACCGAATCCCACCCGATCCAGCAATCTCTAGGCATATGCGCCTATGTGAGTTCACCAGCGGAGCCTTCCGGAACTCGAGACCGTGGCTAGATCAAGGAGAACACAACAGGCAGATCGTTGCCTTGTGAGAAGAACCCTAGGACCGCCGCCTTTATTCGCAAGACTCGCAGCCCCCACGCCGCCAGTCGACTCCATGCATCAAGGGCCGAAGATGGGCAGCCTAGCGCACAACTGCGAGATCCAATGCGTGACCGGATCCCACGCAGCTGATACCCAGACTGGCCCAGAAGCCCAGATCGGAGCCCACAACCCAGATCGAGGCCCGCAGATCCGACGGCGCCCTGCAGCAGGCCGAGACGGCCACGCCGGCGGCGCACCACCACCTCCTCGTCGCCCCTTGACGGCGTTCCTCAGGCGCCGGCAAGAAGCCGCGCCGCCCCATGTCCCCAGCCGGCGCACCACCTCCTCCCATGAAGCGCCGCCGCGGACACCTCACCTGCCCACCGTCATGGACGGGATGGTCGCCGCCACCACCGCCGTGGACGGCAGCAGCGGCGGCCGGAGGCCTCAGATCAGGGGGAGGGGGGCTAGGGTTCGGTTGGGGTCCTCGAGAGCCGCCCGGGAGAGGAGCGGCTCGGGAGGACGTTTCTTGGTAGATGCGTTTCCTGGCTCAGGACAACTTCGTGCCCTAATCGGATATCAAGGTAACAAATTCGAGCCCTTCAATGATTTTATTACACCCAACATTCTGCGTAATCAGAAACTGTTTCTCCCAAGAGTTCTCTTCTCCCACGAGGTCTCTTCTCCCTGCGTAGCCCGCCGCCGGTGGTTACCGAGGACCTCCGCACTTCGCCGGATGGAGCCGACCAAATCCGGAAGAACCTGCCCCATCGCATCCCTATCCTCTTGGACCCCAGACAGCTGCTGGCGCTGGTCGCCGCCATCCGCCAATCCATCGTCGATGGGCGATTCGAACCTCTCTCTCACGCAGCACCGAGCTGACTAGAGTTGCGGCGCCACCGGCGAGGAGATTAGGCAACCTTGTTTGCCCCTCCCCTGCCCGCCTACCGGAGTTCTTGGACGCGAGGAGCACCACGCTCTCGTGTCTTCGAGATATATCTGCTTTTTCTTGTTGTCACATAGGAGTAACAAATTTAGTAACGTTACAATCTGCAACCAAATAAGTTTCAGTTTTACTCAATTACGTTGTTTAGTGCAACTCGACCCCATTTACATTTGCGTTGCCTTTCACGAAACAAACACGTCCTTAGTGGTAAGCGCCACTGTACTTATAACGATAGTGTGCTGCGTGCCGACACGGGAACAAGCTCTGACACGTTCCAGGCTGAGCGTACGTGGCGTCGACCAAAAAGGATGCATCGCTCCAGTTCAGTTCTCCGGCGGAGGATCCATTTGCGGAATGAAAAGGAAAAAAGACCCATTAATGCAAAGATCTACACCAGAAACTGGATCCAGAATGTAAATCGATGCCCAATTTGAAGCGCATCCATCCACGGAATGGCAGATTGGCAACGAGATGGAGGGGAACAGCATCGGCGCGCGCTCTCTCTCTGGGCCCCTGAGGGCAGCACGTGGTTGCCGATTCGTGATGAACTGCTGGCCCAGCTACCGCCGCTGCCAGCTGAATTCTGAGAATCAACAAGCAGGGGATAACTTCTTCCTCCCTGCAACTCCATGATTAACTACTGAAAAAAATATAGACTCATCTCCAATCTACAGTAGCACTCTCTCACTTAGCTGTTGCTAGCTGTCTCCTTTCCGCCCATCATGTGATCTCCATCCTTGTTCCTACCCAGCTGCTGCCTTTATCGCCTTTAAAAATTTCCAGACATCTAACTAACTAACTCTCTCAGAGTAGTAGTTAGATAAATGTCACCCCTAACATGGCCGATTACGACCCTCTTGTTAAGCTCTGCGGCGAGGTGAGGTGAACAGGCGATGCCACCTCATTTCCTATCATCATTAGCTATTACAATCAACAAAACATTTGTAATGTGGCGTTAATTAGTAGTAGTAGCAAAGTTGGCGGCTTAATGTGGCATTGACATGAAATGAAACTATCGTCATGTAGAGTAGTACCGTACTGGTAGCACTAAGCACCTACCATATCTCTTGGATCTAATTGATGCGCGGTAGTCCTAAACACATGCAGTGGTGCCACGAATAATGGCCATCAAATCACCAACTTATAGCAATGCAATGCAGCGTGCCCCCACCATGCATGTGGTGTGCACCTACACACTTGCACGATATATACGCATCTCTTCTCCGCCTACACTCTCTCTCTACACTTGTAGCAGCCGATACGCATACCGCCTGTAGCTAGCTGCTTGTAGCGGGGAGGAGCAGGAGGAGGAAACAGTAGCGCAAGAAAATGGCGCAGCTGCCGCCGAGGGCGCCGACCACGGCGGGGCAGGACTGGTCCACGCCCGGCGAGTTCCTGGGGTTCGCGGCCGCGAGGCGGGGCGCGCACCGGCGCTCGGCCAGCGACTCGGCGGCGTTCATGGAGGCCGTCCCGATGGACGACGTCCTCAGCGGCGGCGGGGAGTTCGACAGGCTCGACGACGAGCAGCTCATGTCCATGTTCTCCGACGTCGACGCGCCGGCCGTGTCGTCAGACGGCGGGGGCTTCATGGACATGGGGGACGCGGAGGAGGGGACCGCCGGCGCGCGCGCCACGGACGGCTTCGGTGACCCCAAGAGGGTCAAGAGGTCCGTCACATTTTGCTGCTACAAGACTTAAATTTTGTTCCTTTACTTACCAGGGTAAAACAGTAGAACCACTATTTTGCCTGCTTTATATCTCTAGAGCCAATGCTTATCTACTAGCGCGTTCTCACCGAATCAGAAATTTTTGTTTTCCCTCGAAAAAATAATGGAGTTCCATTTGGCTGTTACCGAATCACGAGTAGCTGTTCAAATATACGACCCTGCAACCTGCATACATTTGCCACGGACTCACAAGGTAAAAGTGTCGCTGGTATATATAGTGATTGGCTAGTAGTTAAAAGTCGATTAACACTGTGAAAAATTACCGATTTTTTTTTCTATGCACAACTCCTACAGTGACATAGAGAGCACAAATGTAGGGTAGGATATTTCACATCTGACCCCTCAGAAATAAAATTAGCGTACATTTCAAGTTCGCATCTGCAGTTTCATGAACAAAAATGCAGCATTCAGGTCTCTACATATTACTCAAATGTGCGTGCTCCCTTGTCGAAAGTTCACCGAAATGTGCCTTCATATCATTCTGTAATCTGTATGCATAAGTAAGCTGATCAGTAACCTTTTTCCGATAATGAAGACCAGTAACCTAATAGCAAATTGGTTGGGTACTTTTTTTTTTCAGGATATTGGCCAACAGGCAGTCAGCACAGAGGTCAAGGGTTCGGAAGTTACAGTACATCTCTGAGCTTGAACGCAGCGTCACCGGTCTCCAGGTGATCACTCCACTTCTCTCCCATACACACACACCACAACGAAAAACTGCAGAAGGGAGACAAGAAAATAGTCTTGCATACACTGAATAGTGAATACTTCTCCCCTATAGAAACAAAGGAATAGTGAATACTTCTCTGCTCATGTCTTCATTCCTGCGGGAACTGAAACATTTCTTGTGAATTTTCGTGAGCATGTCTTTCATTTCAAACAAATATAGTCCACAATTTTGTGTGTGTGAGGAATCAACTGTCATTGGCACTCTTGAAGCAGAAACTTACCAAAACAGAACCAAATTTTGATTGGTCGTTTACTTCGTGCAGATGGAGGTGTCAGCACTGTCCCCTCGCGTGGCCTTCCTGGATCACCAGCGGTCATTGCTGACCGTCGGCAACAGCCATCTCAGGCAAAGAATTGCCGCCCTAGCACAAGACAAGATCTTCAAAGATGGTACCTAACCTTCCTAACCATTTTATCTAGTTTGTTCATTT
Organism: Alopecurus myosuroides; assembly: GCA_028641055.1. Lineage (NCBI taxonomy): Eukaryota > Viridiplantae > Streptophyta > Magnoliopsida > Poales > Poaceae > Alopecurus > Alopecurus myosuroides. The sequence goes on along the minus strand of CM054060.1, from coordinate 227,782,685 downwards.
CTCTACAAGAGATATGAGCTCTGATGCCCTATTCAGTTTCACGCACCAACCAACCAGCACATTGAACACTTATTTTAATTTTAAGAAAATGCACAATTCCACTTGCATACAATTTCTTTATGCAAACCAAGTTACTACTTAATGGGAAAATACACATTCTGCAAAAGGGTCTGATGCCCTATTCAGTTTCACGCACCAACCAACCAGCACATTGAGAATATTTGCTTAAACTCATCTGAAAGATGCAATGCAGCTCATCAAGAGGCGCTCAAGGATGAGATTGAGAGGCTAAGGCAGCTGTACCACCAGCAGCAGATCAAGGCCACAGGTGGCCCCGACATTGCCACAGCCGCCTCAATGCAGGCCAAGCAAGAGCTCCTCACGTGCGAGGGAGCAGCGATGCGATAGTGCAGCATGGCACAACCAGCTTTTTTTTTGGGTGATTCATCGTGTCGAATCGACACTGTTAGTAGATTATTTGTGCAGTTGGATACGTTCATTGTTTTCCTTGTATGTGATGTTTGCTCGCCCTGGCGAAAATTGTGCTGGGGATGGGAATTTGCTGTGGATGTATTGTTTGGACATTTGTGTTGGTAAAGATGTTCTCAAGATGGTTTGTACATTTCTGCAGCCCTGGGATACTGGGATTCTTGTGCAAACTGTCACGGCATACTACTTGCCATGTGAGAACTTGTGGAGTTCGAACGAGGGGAATATCGAACTGAAACAGCTATGGTAGCTGCCAAATGCTATGAATTGACAGGTATTCTGCACAGAGTTAGGTATTCTGCACAGAGTTACATAGCGTTGCAACTTCATATACTCCCTCTGATCCAAAAAAATGTGTCGCCAGTTCTACTATTAAGTTGTACCTAAGGCCTAAGCAGTTCATTTCCTGCGACAGTAATATCGGACCGAAGTATGATGAGGACAGTAATATCGGACCGGAGGGAGTACTATATATATATGTGAAGAATCATAATGAGGTCGCTAAACTGTTGCTGCAAAGGCGGAAACATCCAAACACAATATTAGCTGCCCGATCAAAAACGTTGCAGCAACATCCAAACACAATATTAGCTGCCCGATCAAAAACGACAGCTGTGTCAGGTTCGCCGCTCTTGTCACTTATCCTACGGCTGTGAGGCACCGTATCTCTTCAGATGAATCCAACGGCTCGGTTGTAATTTTCCTTTAAGCACCTAATTAGCCTAACCAGGCATAAGTGTAATAAAGTACTTTTAACTCGTGGCTCCTGTGGAACTATAAAACCAGGGAGAGAGGGTGGATGGGTGGCACGAGATATCAAAACCCTATATTTCAGTTCTTGCACTTTCCCTTCTTTCCAGTACTGTCAATTTCCCTACCAATTACCTTCAATTATTGTTCCAATTTCCTCCGGTTACTGTAGATCTATATCCCTTCTTCAGTTATCTATAGCTGTCCCGTGACAAAGTGGTACCAGAGCAGTTCGATCGCTCGGCGTGCTCCCTCCCTTCCCTCCCTCCTCGTCTTCTATTTTGTTGCACCGGCGACTTCCTCTACTTCGCCTGCCTCCGAGGTATCATGGCGACCGCGCCCTCGACCTCCCCTTTCTTCACTGCTTCATCGACCTTTCCCTCCGCCGCCACCTACCCACCACACTACACACCCAATTACCAGTATTCATCTTATCAGCAACCCTATCCTGGTTATGCCACCCACCAGTACCAACAATACCCACCACCAAATCAACATCATATTACCCAACCCACCTATGCTTCAACCCAGCCAACAATTCCAATCCCAAACCCATACCCACCCTATTTACCAAACCAAACCAGCCAACAAGATGACACACAATATACACGACCCAACAACCAAATGGAACCCCATATTCGATCCCTATCGATAGAATTACCCATTTTCTATGGTGATAATGTTTACCAATGGTTACAAGACTGTGAAGGTGTTTTTGAGCTAGCAGGTATTACTCATGAAAATAAAATCAAGTGGGCCGCAGCTCATATCCAAGGAAGAGCCAAAACTTGGCTAAATAATGGCAATATATAGCTCAACTTGCTCAACTGGGTCCAATTTTGTGAAATGTTAGACAGATTCCTGATGCTGGCCAACATAAATCTAGGATAAATTTCAACACTTGAAACATCAAACAACAGTAAATCAGTACATTGACACTTTTGAAGAATGGATGATCATGATGAAAAGGGATCACCCATACTTGACAGAATTCTTCTTTACCCCGAGGTTTATAAGTGGGCTGAAATACATAATCAAGCATGCTATAAAAGGACACAAGCCACCGGACTTGAAAACAACTTATTGGTGTGCTTGACAAGAAGAAATGTCATTCCTGGCAATTACAAAAGGCCCGTGACCGGCAACACAAATTTCAGACAAACAAATACATCTGCTGCAAACAGACAACCTCGGTTCAAGGAGAACAGAATCAGGCCACATGCGGACAAGCAGAAAGACAAAGGGAAATGCTCGTATTGTCTCGAGAACTGGTCAGTGGGACACAAATGTGCTAACATCAAAAGCATGTTCCATGCTATCCAAATGCAAGGGCATTCTGACGATGAAGAAGAACTGGAAGAAGCAACACATACAAAGGAGAATGCTCAAACTGCAGAACAAGCGGTAAAGAAGCAAGGAGAGGAACGACCTAACAAATTAAATCTAATGCTGCTCTCCATGGAAGCTCTCCATGGCATTCCCGGCGACGGAACCATCTCAGTGCAGATAAATGTGGGAGGTAAACAGGCCCTGGCTCTAATCGATACCGGCAGTACAAACACGTTCATGGACACATAATTTGCTAGCAAGCAACACTTCCGTTTACAGCTGGCCAAGAAAACAGGTTGTTGTAGCAGGTGGAGGTCTACTTCAGTCTCATGCAATGCTCAAAAGCTGCGAATACAGAATATAGAGCACGCAATTCACCAATGATTTTCATATCCTTCCTTTATGGGGGCAAATTGGTTAAAGAAGTTCAGCCGAACTTCATCGATTGGGAAAAGAAGAGCATATCGATATCAGCAAAGTCTTGTTCCAAACTCTTACTACAGGGCACATAAGCTTTCACTTTTCAGCTAAACTATCTCAAGATAGAGAAACAGCAAGCAACAACTGAACTTAAGAGCACAAAATCACATGTAGCTGATATTTTAGCGGAATTTGCTGACATATGCGCTGAACCCACTAGCTTGCCACACAAACAGAAGGACCTGGTCGAAGAACTTGTCAAAGAGCTCTTGCCGAAAAGTGAAATAAGGCCAAGCACCGACCCCTTCTCCTCTCCGGCTATCCTAGTACGAAAAAAGGACAAAAGCTGGCGCCTATGTGTTGATTAAAGGCAACTTAACGCTCTGACAATCAAGAATAAGTATCCTATTCCAGTGATAGAAGACCTTTTGGATGAGCTGCATGGTGCTACCTTGTTCTTCAAATTGAATCTTCATTCCGGGTATCACCAAATTCGTATGAATCACAATGACATTGACAAGACAACTTTTTGGACACACTTGGGACACTACGAATATTTGTTCATGCCAGTCGGCCCCACCAATGCACCGTCGACATTCCAAGAACTTACGAACTCAGTGCTCCGGCCATTTCTGCGGAGATTTGTTCTAGTGTTCTTCGATGACATTCTCGTCTACAGCAAAAACATTGCAGAGCATAGAAAACACTTGCAGACAGTCCTACTAGTCTTAAGGGCTCATCGGTTAAAAGCAAAGCTCTCGAAATGTTCTTTTGCAACAACATCCGTTGAATATCTGATGTCTACACACGCTTCTGTTCTTGTAGACAGTGTTGGGCCTCCAAGTGCAGAGGTTTGTAGAACAACATCAAGTTTCCCTTAAGTGGATTACCCAAGGTTTATCGAACTCAGTGAGATAGAGGTCAAAGGTATCCCTCTCAAGCAACCCTGCAATTACGATACAAGAAGTCTCCTGTGTCCCCAACACACCTAATACAATTTTCAGTTGTATAGGTGCACTAGTTAGGCGAAGAGAGAGTGAAATACAAGTAATATGGATGATTATAAGTGATGATAGCAATCTGAAATAAAAATGGCAGAAAGCAAGTAAACGGTGTTTCAATGCTTAGAAACAAGGCCTAGGGATCCTACTTTCACTAGTGAACACTGTCAACAATGATAACATAATTGAATGCATAAATATCTCTCTTCACTATGCTACTCCGAACCACTCTAAGGTTGAATAACAAACACCAATTCATTGCGTAGGGATGCAAAAAGCACTCCTCAAAGTCGCATTCCCATGTCTAGTTAACCCCACGATGTCACTATGAGAGCCCTAGAAGGTACTAGACAAACACCACAATTTCATAGGGTCATCCAACACAAGATATAAATATCATGCTAAACCACATGGTGCACACACTGTCACTTTTACACCGTGATTAAAGTGTTTACGGAGATTTCAATAGCAAAACCACTTGAGTAGCATTAAAGATGAAGAATAATATCTACTGATTCAACTAGATTACAAAGCTCATGATCACATAAAGATCACACCATGGGAGAGAGAGATGAGACATATAGCTACCGATAGAGCCCTCAGCCTCGGGGGAGAACTACTCCCTCCTCGTCATAGGAGACAGCAACAACGATGAAGATGGCAGTGGAGTCGATGTAGATTGCTCCGGGGGCACTTCCCTGTCCCGGCAGGGTGTCAAAACAGAGATTTCCGTCCCCCGAAACTTGTCGGCGGCGGCGGCGGAGCTACGGAACTTTTCGTGGAAAAAGATTGATCCATTTAGGGTTTATGCATCGGGGGGCATATATAGGCGAAAGGGCGATGCCGAGGGGTGGACAGGGGGCCCACACCACCCCTTGGCGTGTCCAGAGGGGGAACCGCGCCCCCTATGGTGTGGTGGATCCCGGGGACCCCTCCGGGTCTCTTCGGGACTTCGTGGACCCTCCGGGAATTCTAAGACTTCTGGGCTTCGAATTTTCCAATTCCGAGAATATTTCCAGAACAACTTTTCTGAAACTAAAAACAACAGAAAACATGAACTGGCTTTGTGGCATATTGTCAATAGGTTAGGCCCAGGAAATCGATAAAAATGGCATAAAGTGTAAGGAAAACATGTAGCATATGGCATGAAAACAACATGGAACATCAGAAATTAAGGATACGTTTATGACGTATCAACATCCCCAAGGTTAGTTCCTAGTCGTCCTCGAGTAGGTAAACGACAAAACAAATAATTTCTGAGGTGACATGCTACCAACATAAATTTGATCATCAATACTGTAAAAGCATAAGTAAGCAGAGATTATAGAACTTAAACACAAGCATGATAAATAATTTTTTAATAATAAAGCATAGCAATCACCTTTCATCATGAGAAGTAACACAAATAAATGATCATGAATAACAATGCAACGAAAGATATACATTTATTTCAAGTATAGAGAAAACATGGCAAAATGATATTTCGCTAATCCTTAAGAGTGGGGCAAAATATAAATGCCAGGACACCTTCAAAGTTCACGAGGAAGACTAGAACAAATAATTAGAGAACAAGCAATAACACATCATGAATCAATTAATAATGTTTCTGGGACAAATGCACATAAAACTCAAAATGGCAACTATGCTCTCTCAACCGTGCATAAAGTTAGAAGATGGAGAGTCAACATAAAATTAAAAGAAAGGCCCTTCGCAGAGGGAAGCAGGGATCAACTCATGTGCTAGAGCTTTCATTTTATTGAACGGGGGTATAAAAAGCTTGGCACTTCTCCCAACCATCTTACACAAACCATGGCTAACCGAATCCTTGGGTGCCTGCCAACAATCACATACTGTGGAGGTGTCTATATTTTAAGTGAGGTGTATGCTTATGTCAACGAATGGTAAACAGAAAATACAGTACATCACAAGCCAACTAGACTTCACAAGAGCAACTCCCATAGAAGGACGCATCTGGGTAGAAGGTCATCCCTCTTTCTCTTTTGTTTACACAATTATGCTTTGACTGATAAATCAGGGGCACAAATAGTGAAGAGAATCTGTGTTATTAATTTGGGGCTGGGCACCCCGCTGCTAGCTCCTCTATCATTGGATAAGCGGATGAAGCCACTAGTGCAGGGTGTGAAAGTCCAATCAGCAAGTGATATAAAGATTCTCTATTTACGTCCTCATGAGCTAAAACATGAACACAAAACATGAGTAATTTTGAAAGTTTTAAAGGTAACACATCAGCAATTTACTTTGGAGTGGCGGTTAAATACCACACGTAGGTAGGTATGGTGGACACAATGGGAAAATTTTGGTTTTGAGGAGTTGGATGCACGAGTAGAGCTCATACTCAGTACATGTGGAGGCTAGCAAAATACTGGGAGCGACAAATCAAGAGAGCATAAGAGTCATAATCATGCATAGCGACATAAACATCATTAATCAAAGCATAAGTGGTACCACAAGTTCAAAAACTAAATGATCATGGAGGCTATTCGTGACTGGTTCATATTCATAAACATGGTGTGAGCATGCACCAAGTCAACCAAATAAAACATTCAAAGGAGAACACCACAAATTTATATTTCAATATGACAAGAACAACTATTGATTCTTTCAATGGAACATTAAACACTCTCATCTATTTGAGGCTAATCATTATACTAAATAATCACTAGGCTTTAGAATTAAAATAACATCTAGCATGATATGAAAAAGTCTACACACAGTCTATACAAGCTTCTACGTGCACCGTTATAAACTCTACCTCAAGCAGCAATTTCTTTTCCCAACAAGCACCATACAAAACATGCTTTAACAAAAACTATCTAAATTCTAAAGAAAGAAAACATGAGAGTACTTACATAAGACTACTAAAACTAACAACTCTGAATAAGAGATGCAATTAAAACAAGAGATAAACATGAATTTTTGCAGCAACTAGAAGAAAAAATAAGAATACTAGCATAGCAAGTATTCAAACGAAAAAGCGGAGCGTGTCTCTCTCCCATACAAATAATGCTAGGGTCCAAATATATTATTTCATCAAGGAAAACAAAAGAAAACAAAATAAAATAAAAGAAAAACAAACAAACGCTCCAAGTAAACTTCATATGATGTGACCGAATAAAAATATAGTTTCACGAGAAGTGACCTGATAGATAGTTGATGAAGAAGGGGATGCCCAAGGCATCCCCAAGAGTCTTCTAAAAATATGCTTGGATGAACCACGGGGGCATCCCCAAGCTTTGACCTTGCACTCTTCTTGATCACACATATCACCTCTTCTCTTGACCCTTGAAAACTTCCTTCCCAGGACACTCAAACAGTAATTCGCATGAGAGGGTTAGTGTCGTGGTGGTGGTGTCACGGCAGATGCCATGGGATGGCTAAAGATGTGGGGACGATGGACGCTGGAGGTGTCCGGGGAGGGATCACGCGACGAGTAGCCGCGTGAGGTGAGATCCACACAACACAAACAACACGATGTACCCAGGTTCAGGGCCCTCGTGAGGAGGTAAAACCCCTACTCCTGCCTTTCTCTATGTATTACGATGTCTATCCGAGTAGCCACAGTACAAATGGTAACGCTGCCGAGTAGCCTTTCTCTCCTCTCCGAGTAGAGCTAGGTCAAGAACTTAGGGTGTGTTCAGTTTTGGAACGAGGTGGAACGGAATGGAACCGTTCCACACCTAGAACCCATTCCTGTGTTCAGTTGAAAAGTGGAATGGAATGAGGTGGTTCCCAGAAAGGGAATATTCCCTCTAGATCCGGAACGCACCGGTCCGGCCGAATCGGTGGAACGAGGTGGAACGGGCGGTAATTAATCGAGTTTAGGAACAAATTAAGCAAGTTTAAGAACAAATTAATCAAGTTTAGGAATAATTAATCGAATTTAGGTATAATTAATCAAGTTTAGGAATAATTAATCGATATTAGGAATAATTAAATAGGTGACCGCAACCACTTTTAGCCATTCCATTCTCAACTCGTTCCAAAACCAAACACAAGAACGGAACGGTTCCGTGACAATTTTTTGTCCAAACCGAACACAGGAATGGAACGGTTCCATTCTAGTGGAATGGAATGGTTCCATTCCATTCCACCCCGTTCCAAAAATGAACACACCCTTAGGGTTTCTAGGGTTCCCTATGAGCCTGTGTGTACGTCTATGGGAGCATGCCTCGCGCAGGAGGCGGCGGGGCACCTTATATACGCGGTGCCCAGCCGGATACGTCCAAATCTAGACAAGTGTCGACATAGTGTGCACACTGTCCTTTCTCCGAGTACCCGCTGACAGCTTTGGTCGTTGATCTTGTCTGCTTCTGTAAAGTCGTTGGGCAAAACTAGGGGACAGACTGGTATCACTGTACCTAGGCACAGAGTAGGCCCCCCTTATCCTGCCACGGCCTGCTTCCATGCTGTCACTGTCAGGCAGGCCGTCCCCACGTGAACAGTAGTTCGAATGCTGCCAAGTACGGACCCAGGATACGCGGGATCCTGTGTCAGAACGGCTCCTTTGACTTTCTGCCCGAGTAGGTTCCCGCCAATTCTACTCGGGCCATCTCTTCTACTCGACAGGGTAGAACTTGATTGATATCTCCTTCTGGTCATCTTGAGGTGAGACCGAGTAGCAGTCGACCGGGTAGCGAGTACCCTGTAGTCGGCTACTCGACCAAACCTCTCTTCTGTAAGCGGCCTTTACCACCTGTCTTTACCCTACTCGGGGGTAACCCCCCGACAGCAGTCCCCGAAGCTGGTTGAGTCTTGCGAACTTGTTCACTAGGCTCTGCCAGCTTAAAACCAGCCTTTGCATCTCAGCCCTTGAACCTCAAGATGCCGAGTAGATCCTCCGAGTAGCTATCTGGAGATTACCTTGAGTTTCCTCTCTTTCCGAGTAGCACTTGCTTTCTACTCTGCTTCCGAGTAAAAAGACTTAGCGAAAATTCGCAAGCTGAGCCTCTGCAGCGCAGAGCAACATCCGGCCCTTCACACAGGCACTGCCCACGTGTCAAGCATCCACGACCTCGTCGTTTGGTTGCCCAGGACACGACGCCACGCGTCCAGTTTTCACGCTGTGGGCCCACCGGCCGTCATGTCCCATCACGCGCAATTACTGGCCACGATCTGATGGTGGGATCAAATGCGGCCGTTACGCGCGCGGCCCGCGCTTGTGTGCGTTTCTAGCCGGCCACAGGACCCACCACACGCCACAGTCGATCCCACTTCCGTGGTGGTAACGGTAATATCGCGAGGGAGATATAAATACCCCCGCGGTAACTTCCTTTTCCCCTTCCCTGCACTTTTCTCCTTCTGCCTCATGTTCTTCTTCGCCACCGAGCCCTCCGCCGCCGCGCAAGCTTCCGCGCCGCCGCGGACTCACTCCACCGAGCAACTCCACTCGAAAATCATCCACTCCTCCCACTCGCAACGATGGCCAAGGCTAGCTGGGCGGGTTCCTCCGTCACCAAGGCCAATCTCGCCTGGCTCGTGACCAGCAGAAGGGTTCCCCCCGGCGTGGAGTGCCGGGCACCCGACGACGAGGTTGTGCCAGCTCCGCGGGACGGCGAGCGGGTGGTCTTCATGTCGCACTTCGAGCGCGGCTTTGGACTGCCCGCCTCCGACTTCCTGCGCAAGTTCCTCGATCACTTCGGGCTGCAGATGCATCATCTGACGCCCAACGCGGTCGTCTTCCTCGCCTACCATGCCGTGGTCTGCGAGGCTTTCCTCGGCATCAGGCCCACGACTGATACGTGGCTCAGGTATTTCAATCTTCGCCAACAGTCAGTCGGGAAGAAAGACGCCGCAGGCATCGGCCGCGCCACCGACACGGGCTGTGCCATGATGGTGCAGCGGACCGGTACGAACCATCCCCGCATCCAGGGGCTGGATTCCTGCCGAATGTGGCAGCAGACATTCTTCTATGTCAAGAATGTCCCCGCCACGGAAGGAGGTGCGGTTGATGATCGAATCAACCTGCCCGCTTGGAGGAATCGTGCTCCACTCGGGTCGAACTGGAAGGAGAAGCCCACCATCGACGAAATCGCCATCGAGATAGAAGACAGACTCGGCGAGCTGAAGAAGCTGGGCCTCAAGAACGACGACCCGGTGGTGTGCTGGATCAAGCGCCGAGTGCTCCCTCTGCAGGAGCGCTGCCATCTCATGTGTTACATGGGAGGCCCCCGCGACTGCACCAGGACCACCACCATCGAAATCGACGACGTCGACGTTGCCTATCATGCCAGGAACATTCTGAAGACAAGCCTTACCGAGAAGTGGCGGTATGGTTTCGTCCCGTACAGCCGCACGCAACCGATTGCCCGGGTACGCTGTTCCTACTCTGTTTTCGCCTCTGCTTCCCGAGTAGATAACTTCCCTTTCCGCCCCGATTAGCAATCACCTGGTGCACCGAGTAGAGCACTTAGTCGACTCGCGCTTAGGCTTAGTATGCTTTATGTTTGCACGCCTATCCGGGTAGAACACTTAGAAAACTGCATAGGCTTAGTGTGCTTTGTGTCTGCACGCCTATCCGAGTAGAATACTTAGAAAACTGCATAGGCTTAGTGTGCTTTGTGTTTGCACGCCTATCCGAGTAGAGTTCCATCCTGATACTCGGCTAACTTATTATCCTTCTCTGTCTTTCAGACTCTTACTCGACAGTTGATTGAGAGTCGCGAAGTTTTTGAGGAGAACTGGTCCGACGATCGCGAGGAGGATGACATGCTGCCTTCTGATGACGCGGAACAGAGCAGCCCCGTTCCTGACAAGCGCGATGCTCTCCGCACTTGGTCGGATGAAGGCTCTCATGGTATTGTTGTCTTCATCTTGTTTGTTTCTGAAAAACACCAACCCCTTGCATTGCTGTTTCTGATTCTTCCTTCTTCTCTTTTGAATTTTTTAGATGAGGCCGCTGCGGAGAAGGACGACGAGGATGAGGGCGAGAACGAGGGCGATGCGCCCCTTGTCGTCCAACCTCTGTCTACTGCCCCTCCCGAAACCCGCAAGCGGACCGGCAGCGAAGCACAGGCACCCCCAGCCAAGAAGAAGAAACCCGCCGAGAAGGAGGAGGCCGCCGAGAAGAAGAAGAAGGTTACTGTAAAGAAACCCCGACGACAGCTTAAATCCACCACTGCGTGAGTTCTCTTCTCGTTTGCCCTCCTTCTCGCGTAATACTGTTTTCTCCCAAATCTTCTTCCAATCCCTGATTTCTTTCTTCTCTGCAGTCCTGCCATGGATGCGAACGCAGCCTTTGCGTCCGACCAAGACAGGGAGACAGCAGTACCCCTGATCGACCTTGTTGACGACGAGAACGACGCTGCCAATGCTGCTGCCACCAACGCACAGGCTGGTGATGCTCGAGGAGCAGAACCAGAGCCAGCAGCGCAAGATAACGCCGTTCACGAAGAGAGACCCCCTTCTCCTCTGGCTAGCAACGCCGAGGAGAACCAAGAACAAGAAATGCAAGACGCCGCCGCCCTTGAGCGGCCAGAAGTAGAACAGGAGCAGCCCACCACCGAGGCTGCTGTACAAGAGAACATCACTGCCGAGCAGTTGGTGACAGACGACACCGCCGCGGATGCTACCACAGCAGATGTCTACCCACTGCCAGGCGGCGCACTGAGTAGTGTTCAGCCAGGAGCTGCACCGGGCGATGGATCCGCGGCGCCACCAACTGCGCAAGGCCCTACGCCACCAACTGCGCAAGGCCCTGCACCACCAACTTCCTCCTCGTCTCCACAGAGCAAGGACACATCCAGCCCTCCTGGGCGAGCAGCCAAGCAACAGGCCCTTGATGCTCTGAGGGATTACTGTTCCAAGAAAGGCCTTTCTGAGAAGGAGACTGCCGATAAGGTGGCTGCTGAGGAGGCCAAGGCTGAGCAGAAAAGAGCGAAGGCTGAGCAGAGGAAGGCCGAGAAGCAAGTTGCCGAGAAGACTGCCACCGAGAAGACGAAGGCCAAGTCTGACGGGAAGAAACCCGAGGATCTCGAGAAGCAGAGAATCGAGAAGGAGCAAACGAAGAAAAGGGCCAGAGACCAAGGCGCATCCACCGGCGGAGCGCTCGTGATCCGCGAGTCCGGCCCCATTCCTGCTGCGCTCTCTGCGGACGCTCGCGCTGCTGGCCAGCCTTGCTACCCGGAGTACATGATCGAGGTTAGCCAACAGCACACCATCGGCTTCCCTCCCCAAGATAAAGCTTTAGCTATTCAGAAGGGAAGGAAAGTTGTAGCCAGGAATACTCCTCCCTTCGATCCAGCTCAAAACAAACCCGTCAATATTGCTTCTCGGGGAGCCCAAGACAAGCCAATAACCTCCAAGGGTCTTGAGCAGGTACTGGACACTGTTGGCCACATCAGCGCCAGGTGGGACAGCAGGGTTCTCGGAGAGGAGAAATGGCGCGGCTTGACCCTTGGCTCCATCGACCACTACCGCGTGGATTGGAACAAGATTGATCTGGGACACCAGCCCATGTCCGTCTCCACTGATACCGCAACCCTCGCAGCCAAGATGTTCTTGCACCGCAAGAACGCCGAAGATATCGAACAGAGCTACGCAGTAAGTCTTTTTTGCCTTTTCCGAGTTAAGATTCCTTCTCTTCTATTCGCCTTCCTTGTTCTTTACCATCACCCCCAGTCCCCGAGATTCTAGCCGAGTAGATGGATACTCTCCGAGTAGCCTCCTACTCGGGTTGAATCTTCTCTGCTTTTTCTAACTCGCTTCTGCTCGCTTCTCAGGATAGCGTCCTCAAGCGGACACACTTGTACCGCATCCTTCTGTGGAACCACTCCATCGCCAGGAGGCGAATTGCTGCGTTGGAGAAGGAGAAGATAGCTGCTGAGGCCGCGAGCAAAAATGCAAACGACAGCACCCAACAACTGGCCGAAGTGCAAGGTACGCCTTTAGCCACGCGGTTTCTGTGTTTTATGTTTACGCCCGCTTCTGCTTTCTCACGCGCTAACCTTTTCTTCCCTGCAGACAAACTGAAGGCCTTGGCCGATGAGCATGAAAAATGCCGTAGCTTCGTGGAGAACGCCGAGGCCACCATAAAGAAACTTGAAGGTGAGTTTGCTGTTTACTCGGTGTGACCTTGAATCTGTTTCCTCTCTGCTTATTTACTAACCTCATCTATCTCTTCGCAGAAGATCATAAGTCCTTTGCTGAGGCACACCAGGAGTGCGTCAAGCCAGCGGAGGTGGAGAAACAGCTAGCCGACCAGGCCATTACTCTGGTGAAGGACCACACCACCGAGATGGAGAAGCTGCAGGTCCAGCTTCAGAAAGCACTCCAAGATGCCGTCAAGATTGGCGCCGAGAGGGACAAGGAAATCGCCGAGAAGGCCAAGGCCGAGACCACTTTCAAGGCCAAGGAGAGGGCCCTCGAGGCTGAATGCGAGACTCTGAAGAAGACCAATGCTGATCTTTTCGCTCAGATGGACACCCTGCGCCAGATCCAATCAAAGCACATTGGCAACGAGGAATCCTGGAGAACCAAGCTGCAGCAGCTGCGCCGCCAACTGATCGGTAAGTTTTTCTCTTCATTGCATCTTTTCTTCTCGGTCTTGTTCCTTCTCGGCTTCTTCTTTCTTCTCGGTTTTTGATCTTGCTACTCGCTATTTCAGATATCTGGCCTCGTCTTGAGTCTTCCTCTGCGCCTACGGTAGTCAAGGCCCGAGCAGTTCGCCTTTCGCTGGGTGAGCCAATTGACACCAGGGCTGATATCGAGGACAGCTTGTTGGTGCTCAAAGATTACTTCGAAATGCTGGCCGGCGTCGGAACTGACTTGATTCATGTGGGCTTTGAGCTCCACCGGCTGTTCTGGCCTCACGACCCCCAGCCAAGGAACATGCGGGAGCTCGCCCACAAGCTGGAGAACGTGAAGGCCGAGTTGAAAAAGTGGCGAGCCTCTGGAGCCCGTGCTGGTGCGGACGTGATGCTTCTCTGCATAGCATCTTGGTATGAAAACCTGGATATGCAGCGCATCCGCGGGAAGCGCAATAACTCCAAGTGGGAGACGGATGCCGATAGCATGGCCTTGCGCAAGCAGATTGCGTATGAGGTCGCAGAGTGCGCCGAGACGGAGGTCTACATCGATGGCGTCCCCGAACCCGACACCGAGTACGAGGACGAAGAAGATGATGACGAGGAGGAAGAGCTTGGTGACTTCTTCGAATCTCCCAAGGGCAAGGCCGGGAAGGGAAAATCTGCCGTTGTCGCGAGTAGCGACGAAGACGAAGGGGCGCACATCGACAGCGAGCCACTCGACTTCGGCACCTCCTCAGGTGCTGCTCTCGTCGACACGGTGCCTCCTCCTGGCCACGCTTCAGGCTCCTCCTCAGCTCCAGGACCCGTCTCGGTGGCCACGGCCACTTCCGAGCAGGCGGCCACCCAGGAGGATGCCGAGATGGAGGAATCCGCCGCCGTGCAGACGGAGGCGGATGCCACCCACGCCAGCACCGAAGGAACAGCCGCCACGACTGCCACCGAAGAAGCTGCTGCCAAGACCACCGCCGAGGAAACAGCTGCCAAGACCAGCGCCGAGAACACTGCCTCCTCAACTTGAAGCAACCTGCACTCTTTTTTACTCGAAAACTTATCAGATCCCCGGGATGCCGGGAGCAGATGTAACAGACTATCTTTATCTTGCTTGCTACTCAGTTTTTATGCCCACTCTGTTTATGTTGACATTAATCAATTTGAACGACACTGGCTTAATGCCGAGTTGTGTTTCCATGCGAGTCCCCGAGTAGCATTTCTTATTCACCCTGTCTTTTCATCTCTGCTCTACCTGCGACTTGTCGCTTGTTTGGTATTCGAGTCACAAGAATCAAGGAACAAGGCTGCAAATACTTAGCCGCTAGAAACAATCATGATAACGCAGCCCACCACTTTAGCCGAGAAGACGAAAACGGTGAACAAAAAGTAACACACAATCTACTCGGTTCCTGCACTCCTTCTTCCTTAGTGATTTTCGTGTGCTCATTGACCTTTTGCTTGTTCTCTTGCTTGCCATGAAGCCGGGTTTCGGACAGCAGCAGAGTCGAAGAGTTGGCATATAGGTTTAAACACAGTACTCAATGCACTTATGAGTTCTGAAGTGGAGCAACCGAATAGACAAAGGGAACAAGCCGAGTAAGAAAAACACTTAGAGCAATTTTGGACGAGGGCAGTCCCCGAGAACAATTTCAGATTGCAGAGTAGAATTTCAACTCGGATGAGAGGGTACATACACATCTTTGCTTACGAATGAAAACGACGAAGTAGAGCTACATTCCAGGGACGCTTGGTTTCTTCTCCAGCTTTATCTGCCCTGTTCGCCTGCGATGGGCGCACATCTACAAGATAGTACGCATCATTGTGCAGCGCTTTGCTCACAATGAAGGGCCCTTCCCATGGAGGAGACAACTTGTGCATCCCGGCTGTGCGCTGCACAAGCCTAAGGACCATGTCTCCTTCTCGGAAAACCCTTGGGTTCACCTTTCGGCTATGATAGCGCCGCAGGTTTTGCTGGTAGATAGCCGAACGTGACAGAGTCAGCTCTCTTGCTTCTTCAAGCAGGTCAACGTCGTCTTCTCGAGCTTCTCTCGCCTCCACCTCAGTGTAGAGGGCTACTCGGGGGGAGTCATGCTCTAAGTCTATTGGCAACACGGCCTCAGCCCCGTATACCAAGAAGAATGGCGTGTAGCCGGTTGACCGGTTAGGGGTAGTCCTTAGACTCCACAACACCGCTGGCAACTCTTCTAGCCAACACCCAGGTGTTTTCAGCAACGGCTCAATCAGCCTTGGCTTGATGCCTGCCAGTACCATCCCATTTGCTCTCTCAACTTGCCCATTGGAGGCAGGGTGCGCGACTGACGCAACGTCTAGTCGGATATGCTTATCTCTGCAGAACCGCACCATTTCCCCCTCCGCAAAGTTTGTGCCGTTGTCGGTGATGATACTGTGCGGGTAGCCATATCTCATGATCACATCCTTCACAAACTTCACAGCTGTGACCCCATCGCACTTCCGAATAGGTTTCACCTTGATCCACTTGGTGAACTTGTCCACCATGAACAAGATATGTGTCATATTGCCTTTAGCCGGCTTGAAAGGACCAACCATATCCAAGCACCAAACAGCAAACGGCCATGTGATAGGAATTGTTTTCAACTCGGAAGCTGGCATGTGGATCTTACTTGCGAACATCTGGCAGCCAGTGCACTTCCTCACAATATCTTCTGCTTGCTGCAATGCAGTGAGCCAGTAGAAGCCATGCCGAAAAGCTTTCTTGACTAAAGCCCGAGAAGAGGCGTGATGCCCACATTCCCCTTGATGTATTTCCACCAGGATTTCTTCTCCTTCCTCTGGGCTCACACAGCGTTGCAGCACACCAGTGGCACTTCTCTTGTGCAGCACATCTCGGACTATGGTGTAGCCCTTGGACCTTCTCTGAATCTGCCTCGCAGTCACCTCATCTTCAGGTAAAGTGCCGTCCCTTAGAAAGGATAATATGGGCATTGCCCAACTCGGTGTCTCCCGCACGGGAAACACTGATTCGTCCACTTCCATTGGGGCAGGCTCTGGTGGTTGCACAGGAGGAGTGGGAGCGCTTCTCTGCAGCCCAGACCGATTGGCGAGAACTTCTTCAATGAATGCAACAGCTTCTGGGTTGAGGGCGGCAGTCCCCGAGTAAGGAGTGGCAGTCCCCGAGTAAGGAATGGCAGTCCCCGAGTAGGGAATGGCAGTCCCCGAGTAGGGAGCGGCAGTCCCCGAGTAAGGAATGGCAGTCCCCGAGTAGGGAGCGGCAGTCCCCGAGTAGGGAATGGCAGTCCCCGAGTAGGGAACGGCAGTCCCCGAGTAGGGAATGGCAGTCCCCGGGTTCCCTGCAGCACTCTCCCAGTCAATCTCCATTGGGTCAGATTCTTCACTTGGCAGAGAAGGAACAAAGATGGATTCCGAGTTGGGGGAAGGCTTGATGGATGGCTTCCTCAAATGCTCCAAGGCAATCCCCGCCGGGATGGACTGCCGAGAAGATCCCAACTTGGATAGCTCGTCTGCTGCCTCGTTCTCTGCTCGGTGAATGTGCTGGAACTCACAACCTTCGAAAAACCCAGTCATTGACTGCACCAGGAAGCGATACGACGCCATGTTGGCATCCAAAGCATCCCAGGTACCTGAGACTTGCTGCACCACCAGATCTGAGTCACCATAGCAGATAATGCGCTGCACACCAACCTCCTTTGCTACTCGCAAACCATGCACCACTGCCTCGTACTCGGCTACATTGTTGGATGCCTTGAAATGAATCTGCAACACATACTTGAGCTGATCCCGCTTGGGTGATGTAAGCACAACGCCAGCACCAAGGCCTTCTTTCACCTTTGAGCCATCAAAGTGCATCTTCCAATAGTTGGAAACTGGAGCAGGAGGTTCATATTGCATCTCGGCCCAGTCCACAAGAAATTCCGCCAGTACCTGAGACTTGATTGATTCTCTTCTCGTATACGCGGGAGCGTACGCGGCTAGCTCAATCGCCCACTTGGCTACTCTGCCACTCGCCTCCTTGTTTCCCATGATGTCCGAGATGGGAGCAGAGCTCACAACAGTGATGGGGTGCTCTTGAAAGTAATGTTTCAGCTTCCTGGCGCCCAGGTACACACCATATGTCATCTTCTGGTAGTGAGGATAGTTTTGCTTGGAACTGGACAGCACTTCACTGAGATAATAGACTGGGCGCTGCACACTCTTGCCTTCTTCTTCTCGCTCCACCACTATCACCACGCTGACTACTCGGTTAGTCGCGGCAATGTACAGCAGCATAGGCTCCTTGGGTAGCGGACTAGCCAAGACGGGAGCGCTAGCCAGCATTGCTTTCAGCTCATTGAATGCCACGTCCGCTTGCGGAGTCCAGACAAACTTGTCGCTTTTCTTCATCAGCTGGTACAGAGGCAAAGCCTTCTCGCCCATTCGGCCCAGAAAGCGGCTCAGAGATGCCAGACAGCCCGTGAACTTCTGCACATCCTTCAATGATCTCGGCAAAGACATGCTCTCAATAGCTTTTATCTTAGACGGATTGGCTTCAATGCCCCGACTAGAAACCAGAAAACCGAGTAGCTTTCCAGCTGGTACACCAAAGGTGCACTTACTCGGATTCAGTTTCATTTTGTACCTGCGTAGGTTAGCAAAGGTTTCCTCCAGGTCGGCAAGCAGAGTATGTGTTTTATTCGTTTTGATGACAATGTCATCTACGTACACCTGCACATTCTTGCCGAGCTGGTCATGCAAGCATTTCTGCATGCATCTCTGATAGGTTGCACCCGCATTCCTCAGGCCAAAACACATGACACGATAGCAATAAGCCCCGTACGGGGTAATGAAAGCAGTCTTTATTTGATCAGCAGGGTTGAGTGCAATCTGGTGGAAACCAGAGTAGGCATCTATGAAAGACAACAGTTCACAGCCGGCAGTGGAATCGATCACCTGATCGATGCGAGGTAGCGGGAAGGGATCCTTGGGGCATGCTTTGTTCAAGTCGGTGTAGTCGACGCACATGCGCCATGCGGTGGCAGCCTTGGGATCTTCCTTTTTCTTCTCGACCATGACCGGGTTGGCTAACCAGTCCGGGTGCAGCACTTCCATGATGAAGTTACTGATCAGCAGCTTGGTGATTTGATCACCGATGGCCTTCCTTCTCTCATCCCCGAAACGGCGCAAGGCCTGCTTCACGGGCTTGGCGTCAGGACGCACATGCAAAGAGTGCTCAACCAACTCCCTCGGGACTCCTGGTAGATCTTCATTGGTCCAGGCGAACACGTCCCGATTCTCACGGAGGAAGTGGATGAGCGCGCTTTCCTATTTCTCCGCCAACCCGGCACCAATGATGGCCACGCGCTCCGGGAACTCGGGGTCAACCTGGACTGTCTTGGTCTCCTTGGCAGCTTGGAAAGCAGTACCATGCTGAGTACTCGGCACACCTTGTGCGCCAGCTTGTGCGGACTGAGCCATGGCCACCACCTCGTACATCTTCTTCTTCTCGGCAGCAATCACCATCGATTCCGCCAGCTGAGAGCTAGCAGAGGCACACTCCATGGACTTCTTGTAATCTCCCGAGATGGTGATAATGCCATTGGGGCCGGGGATCTTCATCTTCAGATAAGCCACATGGGTGGAGGCCATGAACTTGCTCAGAGCAGGCCTGCCGAGTAGAGCATGATAGGGGCTCTGATGATCCACCACCTCTAACTGCAGACGTTCTGTGCGGCAGTTCTCCCGAGTACCGAATAGCACATCAATCCACACTCGGCCAATCGGGTTGCATGAGATCCCGGGCACAATGCCATGGAAGGTGGTCTTGCTAGGCAGCATCATGTTCTCGGCCAGGCCAAGCTTCTCGAGTGTGTCCTTGTACACGATGTTGATGCTGCTGCCGTTGTCGATCAGCACCTTGCTGAATCTCACATTCTTCTCGGGGCCCAGGAAGGTGGGATCCAGCACCAAGGCATAGGTACCCGGATTGGGCATCACCTTGGGGTGATCTGCCCGAGTCCACCTGATCTCCTGGTCACACCAATACATGTAGTGAGGGACAGCCGGAATCACTGCATTGACCTCCATGGCCCGCCTGTGCTGTGACTGCTTGTCGACTGCCTCAGAAGTGAAGATCATGTAGCTCTCATGGTGCTCTTGGTACTGGTTGGAGCCATTGCCCCCATTGTTGCCATTGTTGCCATTGTTGTTGTTGTTGCGGTTGTAGTTGTTGTTGTTGTTGCGGTATCTCTCGTTGTTGAAGTTCCGGTTGGCTCCTAAAGCCACCTGGTTGACATTCTCTCTTCTCGGATAGACTGGCGGCCGAGTTGCGGGAGCGCGAGTAGGCTGAACAGTAGCATTGGCAGCTGGCAGAGGAGGAGGAGGAGGCAAGCCATCACTCTTGATCACATCCCACCACTCGCACTGCCGAGTAGTGTGGTTCGCAGGCCTTGAGGGGTGGTGAGTGTGAAAGCTGCATGGACCATCCTTCATGTCATCGAAGACAAACTTCTTCGGCTGCTCGGAGTTCCCGCTACCCGGCTGCGCAGTGCGGAACGGTTTCTTGTTGCCTTGGCCCTGGTTCTGGTTCTGCCCGTAGGCTCCAGCAGGTTTCTGCCTCTGGCCACCACCGCCTCCGACATTCACTGCATTCACCTCTTCAGGGTCATACCGAGTATCTACTCGGTGCTTGTTGCGGAACTCGTTGCGCTTGCTGCTGTTGAAGTTTCTTCTCGGCTCAGAGGAATCCATCAGTGGCTGAGTAGGATCACCGAGTGCGTACTGATCCGCAATCTTGATGGTCTCGGCCAGGGTATTCGGCATCTCCCTCTGCAATCTCTGCCAGAGCATGCTGCCATGTCGGCAACCCTGCGCAAACCAAGTGATGGCCTGCGCTTCATTCACACCCTCACAGGTGTTCCTCAAGGTGCTCCACCGAGTAAGGTACTCGCGGTCCGTCTCGTCTTCTCGCTGCCGGCAAGCCGACAACTGCTGTGGCCTATTCGGCCTCTTGTAGGTGCTGGTGAAGTTGCTGACGAATGCGTCCGAGAAGTCCAGCCAGCAGTTAATGCTGTGCTTGGGCAGGTTGTTAAGCCAAGTGCGAGCTGGACCCTCTAGCATCTGCGGCACGTAGCGCACCGCCCATCTCCTGTTGCCACCCGCAATATGGACTGCGGTGACGTAGTCGTTGAGCCAATCTTCAGGCTTGGTGCTACCATTGTAGCTCTTGGTGCCTCTTGCAAGCTGGAAGCCCTTCACGGAAGGCTCGTTCATGATGCGCGGGCCAAAGCACTCGGGGCCAGGGGGACCCGTGCTCTCAAGCCGCGCCGACAAGCTGAGACGATCCAACTGGTGCCTTGCATCTCCAGGCGCCAACACGCGCTCACCAACACGGTCATGGATGTCATAACCAGCCATCTCCATAGCCGAGTAGCCATCATCATACCTATCCACCTGCATGGCTGCAGGCTGCTCCACCGGGTTGGCGACTGGTGCCACTGGGCGCGGCTGCTGCCTCTGCCGAGTAGGCTGAGCTGCGGGTTGCCGAGAAGTACCCGGACGCGCGGCTTCTCGGACACGGCTTTGAGCTTGATGGGCTTGAGAGCCTGCTCTTGCAGCGTTGTGTTCCTGCCCGGGCTGCTGCGGCACAGCAACCTGTTTCGCGGCAGCAGCCGGGTCATACACCTGCATTTGCCTGTCTCTACCCGAACGCCCGCTGCGGCTCTTCTCGCGGCTAGGATGCGGAGATGAGGCTTGATCGTTAGATCTTGCCGCATGCGAGTGAACCACCTGCGAAGCTCCAGCTCCCGGGTTGGCCTTGCGGAACTCCTCGTTCTGCCTGGCGGCCTCCAGCACCAACTCGTTGAGCCTCTCCTGCTGCCTGAGACGCGCCTCTCCATCTAGGCGTGGCAACTCGGCAGCCACGGCCTGCGCTGCCCTGAGCGTCTTGGCGGGCGTGCTGTACCTTGGCCTTGTGAAGGTGTTCGCGGTAGCGGACTGCGCGGGCTCCTCCGCAACAGTCGCCATCTCGGCGCCCAGGTTGCGCCGCGTAGCACCTACTCTGCTGGGCCTCCTGGCGACCGGCGTGAAGCCGTGAGCCTTGTTGTACTCGAGCTGGTCCAAACTCAGCTCAAGCCTGATCTTCTCCAACTCCGCCTGCTCGGCAAGCAGCTCCTGGCGTTGCCGCTCGAGCTGCTCCCGCGCGGCTAGGAGCTCGACGTCAGTGGGCGTGGGCATGCCGGTCCGCGCTGCAGACGCGGGGATGACCGTAGACGTGGAAGGCGGCAAGTTGCTCTCCTTCTCATAGGGCCGGTGGTTCCTGCCACCAGCAGGCGGGTCGTCAACCTCCTCGACGACGGCCGCAGCGCCAGTAGCAGCTGCGCCAGCGTTCGCCGCCAAGCCCGTCACCATCACCTCAGCGCAGCATGCAGAGCTGCATGCGGGCCTTCCGCGAGCAGCAACCACCGCGGGAGGATCCTCCGCGTCCTGCACCAGCTCGGGGTAGGCGCTGTTGGCGACGGTGGCGACGTAGACGAGATGCGAGCCGAAGGAGATCACCGAGCCGCCCTCCGGCATGGCCATGCCGCCAAAACAGCCGGCGTTGTCGGTGACGAAGTCGAAGGAGCCGAATCTGTGGACAAGGCCACAAACTACGCGCTCCGCCGATGAAGATCCCGTCCGAACAGAAACTCCAGCCAGCGCCACTGGTTGCCCCACGGTGGGCGCCAACTGTCGTGGTGGTGGTGTCACGGCAGATGCCATGGGATGGCTAAAGATGTGGGGACGATGGACGCTGGAGGTGTCCGGGGAGGGATCACGCGACGAGTAGCCGCGTGAGGTGAGATCCACACAACACAAACAACACGATGTACCCAGGTTCAGGGCCCTCGTGAGGAGGTAAAACCCCTACTCCTGCCTTTCTCTATGTATTACGATGTCTATCCGAGTAGCCACAGTACAAATGGTAACGCTGCCGAGTAGCCTTTCTCTCCTCTCCGAGTAGAGCTAGGTCAAGAACTTAGGGTTTCTAGGGTTCCCTATGAGCCTGTGTGTACGTCTATGGGAGCATGCCTCGCGCAGGAGGCGGCGGGGCACCTTATATACGCGGTGCCCAGCCGGATACGTCCAAATCTAGACAAGTGTCGACATAGTGTGCACACTGTCCTTTCTCCGAGTACCCGCTGACAGCTTTGGTCGTTGATCTTGTCTGCTTCTGTAAAGTCGTTGGGCAAAACTAGGGGACAGACTGGTATCACTGTACCTAGGCACAGAGTAGGCCCCCCTTATCCTGCCACGGCCTGCTTCCATGCTGTCACTGTCAGGCAGGCCGTCCCCACGTGAACAGTAGTTCGAATGCTGCCAAGTACGGACCCAGGATACGCGGGATCCTGTGTCAGAACGGCTCCTTTGACTTTCTGCCCGAGTAGGTTCCCGCCAATTCTACTCGGGCCATCTCTTCTACTCGACAGGGTAGAACTTGATTGATATCTCCTTCTGGTCATCTTGAGGTGAGACCGAGTAGCAGTCGACCGGGTAGCGAGTACCCTGTAGTCGGCTACTCGACCAAACCTCTCTTCTGTAAGCGGCCTTTACCACCTGTCTTTACCCTACTCGGGGGTAACCCCCCGACAGTTAGTGAAACAATTAAAAATTCATTGATTCTGTATGGCAGAAGTGCTATTGATACTTTTAGACATTATCTACAGCCACTGATGTTTTGCGAAGCAAAGAAATCCACTTGAGATCGCAAAAGAGCAAATGCAAGAAAAATGGCACAGTCTGTTAAAACCAGAACTGTCTATAAAGACAAAAAAAATTCAAGGCACTTACATTGCTCATATCGAAAAACTTAAGGAACTAAAAAGTTGCGTAATTAGCTGAGGAATAAGCACAAAAAGTTTCAGATCATTCTGATCTTCCAGGATTTTATACGATTTTTTTACAGTGGACAGCAGAAATCTGTTTCCTGCGTATAAATCCGAAAACCAACTCCAACTCTCGTCAGAAACCTTACTTGGCACTACTAAAACATGAAAAGAAAGATACAAATGAGTTTCTAAAGAAGTATATGACCCCTTTACTCAAGGAAAACAAAGAAAAATAAAGAAAAAAAATAAAACCATGGGTTATCTCCCAAGAAGTGATTTTCTTTAAAGCCTTTTCAGCTAGGCATGATAATTTGAGAAGATGCTCACATAAGAATTAAGAATTGAAGCAAAAGAGAGCATCAAGAAGCAACTATTTTTTTAAGTCTAACCCACTTCCTATTAAAAAGAATCTTGTATAAGAACAAGTGAATAAAGCACAAAGTGGCTAGCATAGGAAGACAAAATAAGTGCAACTTCGAAAATTTCAACATAAATAGGGGAAACTTGATATTTTTGAGGTGCATAAGACTATGTTTCCCTCTCTCATAATAAGTTTCAGTAGCATAATGAATAAAATTAACAATATAACTATCACATAAAACATTCTTATCATGAGCCACATGCATAAAAGAATTAATACTCTCCACATAAGCATAGTCATTCTCATTAATAGTAGTGGGAGAAAATTCAACAAAATAGCTATCATTATCATTCTCGTCACCATAATCATCAAATATAGGAAGCATATTATAATCATAATTAACTTTCTCCTCAATAGTAGGTGGACTGAAAATATCATATTTATCATTGTAATCATCATAAAGAACTCCAACATGATAGACAAGTTGTATATTAAGGAGATGGTTTTGGGTAATCCCTCCATAACTATGACAAGTTTCATAAGGATAATTGTAATCATAGCCTATGTTAGAGCATCTTTTATAATAGTTATCAAGGACTGGAGGCATAGTATCATCATATGTACTAGGATAGTTATCTTCCAAAGTGCATTCATTTGTAAATATATTATCATTTTTACTAGAAAAAGATGTATCAAGCATATAATCATTAGTAGCAAAAGGATTTTCAAACACATCATCCACAAGCTCACATCTTTCTATATCATCATTGGAAGGAACATGGATGGTACTAATAGTACAGCAATTATCATCATTTTCAGAATTGGTACCAAAGAGATTTTCCATATCAAAAGTAGTGTGTTTCTCCCAATCATGATCACTTTCATAAATAACAGGCATAGGAATCATCGAGTTCTTGCTCATCAAAAACTATAACAGGAGCTACATGCTTAGGGGGAGATACCGTTACCTCTCTCCTTTACTCCTCTTCTTCTTCTTCTTCTTCCTCTCTATTGTTAGAGGGAGAGGATTGAAAGGAAGCTTCTCCACATACCCTGGTTTATTGTCAGAAACAATAGAAAGAATTTTGGAGGATTCCTCCTCTTCATTAATAAGATAAAAACAAATATTAGCCCTGTCATATTTTGGTAAAGTATCCTTTTTTATAATATTTTGTATGTAAGTATTTGTGTGGCAATTATTAACACAATAAAGATGACAACCATGCATGACACTATTCATACCAAGAGCACTCATATCTACCAAAGAAGTTTTTCTTGATAACTCTTCACACCCCAAAAATAATGTAAGTTCATCATGTTGATTAGGAGTGATCATGTCATCACAATACAAACTTCCAGTATTCGAATAGCTATTACAACCTGAGCATTGAAAATTTAAATGACCCACTTTACAGCAAAGTTCACAAATAAAAGGATAGAGGACACAAACTTTTTTACCAAGATCATCTAAAGCCCTGTCCTACTTTCTAGTTTTTTCATTCCTATGATGGATGCAATATTATTCTTCGGTTTGATTATTTTCACAAGGTCTAAGTGCTCCACAAAAATTAACATGCTTATAAGAAATAGTACTTTCAGAAGTTTGAGCATGTTCATTGCAGTCATTAATAAGAGTCTTATTTTTCATGCAAGTGTCTTTAAATCGTTCATGACATATGTCCCTATTTGCTTTAGGAACATTAATATAAGAAGCAAAGGATCTATACCAACCAACAATCATTTGAGGACCAAGACCATATTTAGCACTAAGCTCTTGAAAATCAGCAGTTTCAGCGAAAGACTTAATGCAATCATACTCATGGTTTATACCTGATTCTTTACCTTTGTCGTTATTCCAACCTTCATTTTTGGTTTAAATTGTTTCAAGAAGATCCCATTTAGCTTCAACCTTCTACTTGAGAAAGAACCCTCTGAACATGCATCTAGATAATCTTTGTAATGTCCTAAAAGCCTTGCATAAAAATTAGTAACAATTATTTTCCCTAAACCAAGGAGAAAGGTGCCATAGGATGACTTAAAGACTAGTTGGCAGAGAGGAGAAGATGAGGATAATATAGGAGCTTTGAGCTATGGTTTTACTAGCCAATAAAACCTCTGGATTTACTAGCCAATAAAACCTCTGGAGTATCTATTTTGGGAATCAAATTTTGATGTATGAGTTTGGTGGAGTTAAATATGCAGTTTAGAATAAAGGTGAAAGCTTGCGGTGGATTTGCGAATCATTGAGTTTGGACAGAGGATATATTGTGGTATGTATACTACGGGGCTAACCAGTTGTGGACCCCAAACTTCTGGTAGTTATCTGGAGTGTCGGATATATACCGTATAGGGGTATATAAGATGGTAGTGAAAGTGCCTGGTTACCAGGGTGGCCCAAGTGGTAGTGGGCTTTGGTCCATTGGGCGGCCCAGTAACTTGACGCACAGAAACCGGATTCTAGAAGAACCCGGATCACGGCCCGTGTGATCTGGCTTGGAGGAGAAGACGGATTCCTTACTTTCCAAGTTATAGTTACCGTAGTCTTCTAGGTTTCCTATTCTGTAAGCCCTAATCCGGCTATTATATAAAGCCGGACGGGAGATAAGCAAACCAACGAATAACAGGGAAGCTATAGGCCAACTCGCCGAGAAGTTGATCCTCTGCGAGTAGCTAGATCCAAAACCTCACATTGTAATCCTGTTTCCAGGCTTTAGTCCTGATTAGTGAGAAGTGCAGGAGTAGGCACGTCGTACTGTCGCGACGTACCGAACCTGGGTAAATCCTGTGTTTACTGTCTACCACGCGATCCCGTTACCCCACGTCTCTACCGTAGTCTCATGGCACCCCCGTCTATGAAAACTACTACGATGTCTCGACAGTTGGCGCCCACCGTGGGGCAAACGACGTCAGGCGTGAAGTTCCGATCTGGGATACTTGGCGGAATCGGAAGATCAATCACTGTCGGAAGCTTGGAATTCAACGATGATGTCGGACGCTTCCTCGACAACGGATCCTACATACCGGCGCAAAACCACCTGGTAAGTGCCTGCGTGTTACCGATAGGATCTGCTAACATCTTTATCGGACTAACTGCAGAAGAAATGGGGTTTTGCGGTGGAAGCAAATTTATCCCACCCGCCCTATACCCAGTCGAGGATGACTATGATACCGGATTCTGCTCAGATCGCTGACAAAAAAGTGACACACACTTTATCGGCATGGTGCAGTCCGAAGTCGCCGAAAACACGGATGACGTAAATCCCGTGCAAGAGGCAGACAAAAACACACCCGTCGCAGCAACGGAAGACCCGACACCCGTCATATAGTCGGAAGATCCGACATCCGTCAACGAGACGATGAACTCGGAAGCAGAATCCGTACTAGCCGCCATTGAGGCAAGATTAGAGTCGGAAACCGGATCAGAGGATTTTGATTCTGAAGACGAAGACGCAGACGCCTTCGAAAGGAAAGTTAAATCTTTTCAAGAGGGATTCCATGAAGTGCTAATGGCGAAACCAGCTGATACCACGGACGCCGGCAGCCAGGAAAGCCCTAAAACCCCTCCGCCAGAGGAAGAGAGAGAAGACGGAGAAACTTCTCCGGTATTTTCCAATGTCAAGGAATTGACAGAGGATGAGTCTGTCAAAAAGCCTCCCTCTTCCAAGAAAAAGCATCGTGCTGCTAAGAAACTCCAATACAAAATCCGGAAGAAAAAAATCAGCTGACCAAGCTGATGAAAACCTAGAAGTAGGAGATGCTAGCGGAACAAAAACTGCGGAGAAGAAAATCAAAGAAATCCTTGTTCCGCCAATGACGGAACAGGAAGAGCAAGAGCTGTTGCAAACGCCAGTGGGAGCAAATGAACCCCCTGAGATGCTGGAAGCCAGGAGGCAAGCTTTCCAAAGGCAACAGCAACATCTACTCAGATCTCGGCAACACCTCCAAAAAACCCAGGATGACATTAAGCTCATGAAGGAAGAAATAGAGGAGTACGAGAGAAAGAATAGATCTGGCATTAAACCTACAAGGTTACCCGGAATCGTAAGACCGGAAGTACTGCCGCCAAAAGAAAGGTTTCACAACCCATCTTGGCAAAAGCAGGTAAACGGCAAAGATGCCAGAGGCGAACCAATTTATAAAACCGCAGCAGAAAACGCGGAAGCAGCGTTCGCCATCCTGAACAATGATCTGTACTCCAACGGTGAAAAACTTCAAGGGGTGTATGCTTTCCTAGGAAAAGCATTGCAACAACAACAGCGGGCCCAAGAGCGATCAGGAAGACTGCAGGATAACTGCGCCCTATGCAAAACAGCTACTTGCGCCGCTGGAGCACCTGGACCAGAGGAACCTGGAGATTCAGACAATTCAAAGGATAAGAAAGAGGATCCGAGAAAATACAAGAAAAACCCCGACAATAGGGATGAAGCGTCCCGAACCGGATCCCATCCCCCGAAAGGCGGACTTAAACCCCACGATCGGGAAGAAAAATACCGGAATGACGGCAAAATAATGCCACCTCCGAGAACCCAGCTGAGAAAGCCGGAAGATACGATACACCTCACAGGCGTGAGAGATCCCGGACACCCCCTAAGGATAAAGAAAGGCACAGGGGCAGGACTCCGCCTAATCCAAAAGGCCGTGATCATGGAAGAGATAGGTACAATCCCGGAAAAGCGCGTCCGCACAACAATGGAAAAGAAAGGAGTAGATCCCCTTCTGTCCATTCAGCCGGAAGATATTCCGCACACATTGATAGAGCGGAAAAGGATGATCTATACTTTGGCCCTAAGTGTTTCACCGACAGGATCCGAAGGATAACCCTGCATTCTGGCTTCGCCAAAGTTGGTCCAACCTACCAAAAATATACCGGCAGCACAAACCCGGACACCTGGCTCTCAGACTACTATACAACCGTCTAGATTAACAATGGGACAGACCTGGAAGCTGTCAGGTTTCTTCCCCTAATGTTACTAGACGAAGCCAGAGATTGGATCAATGGATTACCATCAAGAACTGTCGACAGCTGGGATGATATGGCTAGAGTATTTACTCAGCATTTCCGGGGAACATACAAACGCCCGAACAGCATCAACCAGCTGAACCGTTGCACCCAATTCGAGGATGAACCATACGTGGATTTCATCTCCAGATGGACGGCAATGAAGAATAGTTGTTCTGGAGTAACTGACGTACAAGCAATGCATGCTTTCTTCAATGGCCTAAAACCCGGACTTGTACCGTTCATGGTTGGTTCCAAACAGCACAAAGATCTCGGATCTATGCTTACAACTGCCAACGAACATGCTGCAGCCGAAGACGACATCAGAGCAAGAGGGGGCAATATCGAATCACTGATACTTGCTAAGAAAACTCCTCGTTCTGACAAAAAAGGAACTCCAGAAACAACGACAAAACCCAAAGAGGTCAACATAGCCTTTGGAAGTGAAAAAGGGAATAAGTGGAAAGGACGCAGCCCAGATCCAATCAATTACACTCCAGAGGAGTGGGAGAGGATTAAGTCGGAACCTTGTGTCCACCATTCACAATTTGGGAAACCCACCCATACAAACGCACAATGCCGGCTGAATAAGCACATGAAAGGCAGTGCAGGATCCGAAAATAAGGGGAAGGGTTCCAAAAGGAAACCCGCCAAACAAAAGCCAGAAGCTGACAAAGAACACAGTGAATCGGACACTGATGAAAAAATCCAGGAACAACAGAGAAAGGGCGAACCCAAATTTCCGAGAGTTGATGGAGAAGCAATGCTAACATTCCTGGCAACTCCGTCAGTAAAGGTGGCCAAAAGAACACTTCGAGAAATAAACGCGGTTGTTCCGGCAACCCCGAAATTCTTGAAGTACTGCAACACACCAATTACCTGGGATAAGTCTGATCATCCCGGGAATATCCCTGAACCCGGCACACAAGCTCTTGTCGTAAGCCCTATTGTCCAGAACACTAGGCTAAGAAGAGTGCCGATGGACGGAGGATCCAGCATTAACATAATGTACTTGGATACACTGAAGCATCTGAAGATTTCCGAGTCCTAGCTCAATTACAGCAACATACGCTTCCACGGCATTGTTCCTGGCAGACAAGCACGATCCCTAGGAGAAATTTCCCTAGATGTCACCTTCGGAGATAAAGACCACTTCCGGCAGGAAAAAGTATCCTTCGAAGTAGTGCCGTTTGAAAGCGTGTAACACGCAATACTCGGACGTCCAGCTTTCGCCAAATTCATGGCAAGATCCTATTATATTTATAACAAGCTGAAGATGCCAGGACCCAAAGGAGGAGTAATCACCATAGCTGGTGATTTTAAGCTAGCAAATGAGTTGCAGAAAGAAAACGCCCTTTGCGCTCAGAGAGTCATAGCAAAGGAAGAACTGAAGGAATTGGCCAAGGAGGTATCGCCGACAGAAATGCCGGCAGGAAAAGAAACCCGAAGCCAACAGACAGCTTCAAGGAGTCCGAGAATACAAGACAGGTAATCCTAGATCCCAAAGATCCGACAAAATTCGTCGTTGTAGGGACTGGGATGACCGACAAATAGGAAGGCGAGCTCATCAAGTTCCTCCGTGAGAACCGGGATATTTTTGCCTGGTGTCTAGCTGACATGCCAGGCGTACCCAGGGAACTTGCTGAGCACCAACTCAAGGTAATTCCAGGATCAAAACCCGTCAAACAAGGTCTCCGAAAATTTGACGGAACAAGACGGAAGGCTATTGGTAAGGAAATTATCCGGCTTTTAGCAGCGGATTTCATCCAGGAAGTAATCCACACTGAATGGTCCGCAAATCCGGTATTAGTACCGAAGAAAGACACTACTGCTCTTAGAATGTGTATAGATTACACATGCTTGAACAAATTGTGTCCGAAAGATAGGTTCGCGTTACCGCGAATCGACCAAATAATAGATTTCACTGCAGGCTCTGAGCTTTTGTGCTTTTTGGATGCATACTCCGGGTACCACCAAATACGCATGAAAAAGGAAGATCAAATTAAGACTTCTTTCATAACCCCATACGGGACGTATTACTACGTAACCATGTCATTTGGCCTGAAGAACGCAGGTGCAACCTACCAGCGTTGCATGCAACATTGTTTGCATAGTCAGATTGGCAAAAACGTCCATGTTTACGTGGACGACATTGCTGTCGTAACCAAGAAAAAAGATACACTCCTTGAGGATCTGCGAGAAACTTTCGAAAACTTGTGAACTTACAAGATGAAGTTAAATCCATCTAAGTGTGTATTCGGGGTTCCCTCAGGAAAACTTCTGGGTTTTATCGTTTCTCACAGAGGAATAGAAGTTAACCTGGAAAAGATAAAAGCCATCTTGAACATCTCGAAGCCTACGTGCGTAAAAGATGTCCAAAGATTGACGGGTTCCGCCGCTGCCGTCAGCATATTTATTAGTAGGCTGGGGGATAAAGCCCTACCACTATACAAGTTGCTGAAAAAATCCGACAAAGTCAAGTGGATAGCAAAAGCATTGGAATATCTAGCAGTTATGTCTCTTCCGTACTTAGTTCAATTTCTATGTAAACATCTTTTGAGATCATGAAATAAAGTTGTCGGAATTTTGATATCCATGTTTTTTCAGTATAAAGCATGGTTCCACCTTATCTATTTCCCAATGATCTTACAAAATACTCAATGTTAACCCGAATTGTGCCTGCGTACTCGGCGTTAAGAAACTGAATGATTTTTCAGCCTGCTAACGGCTAACGGAAACTTGAATTGCCTGCGTGCCCAAGTTTCATTTAAAAAAAATTCCTTGCTTCTCTAAGCATTTTCTGATTGCTTATATGTTGGGTCACTGGAGCTAGTTAGTAAAAATGACTTTAGTATGATCCATGTTTCCGAGTTTCAACTGATTGGTTATACCCAGTTACTCGACATGACGATTCATAATGCTATCGAGCCATTTCAAACACTAAGGACAGTCAAAACACATATGCCAGAGAACTTAGAAGATAAAGGAATAATAAAATCCTAAAACTTTGCAAAGAATTTCATAATTAAGATTGCAAAAGGCGGAGTTTTCATTCATACAAATAGAAACATTACATTGAAAGAACAGTAATGCTCCTATTGTCTACTTTCGCTATCCAGGTTCAAGGTAGCCCTTCAAGCATCCGACTCCTCCTCGCTGCTGTCGTCCTTGGGGATTGGAGGGATCTCCTCTTCTGGATAATTGACAGAGATATTTACCATGGAGGCAATCTGGGTGGCGTGGCCTTTGATTTCATCAAAGATGGTATTTCGCTGAGTATCCGTGTATCCTTGAGGGACACCGGACGCCACGCACCAAGATTTAGCACCAGGGTAGTGCATGCGCATAAGGCCGAGCGCCATGCGCGCACCACCCCGTGCAGCGGAACGCAGGACGGAATCCCTGGATTCCGCCACCTCCATGATGGCTCCCGGAAGCTTTTCAACCTCCGAGAACTCCCCAGTCCTTGCGGGAAGGAACTTATTGACCAGCTGCATTCCAGCAGCCCGGATCGAAGTCCATGTCTTCCCAAAGGCTCGGATTCCTTCAATCCGAGTGCCATCTGGGGTATCTCCTGTTTTTCCAACAAAACAACCAAAAGGGTTAGGTGAAAAACAGAGAAGGAAAGCAAGATATGGAAAAATGGTAAAGGTATCAGAAAGTTACCGATAAGCTTGTCGATCTCGGAGACTTCCTCCAGGCGAAGGTTCAGAGCGTTTTCTAAATCCTGAATGGTGGATTTATCCTTCTCCGCCTGCTCGGAAGCCTTGGAATTGGCAACTCCAAGGGCCAAATTGCTGGCTTCCAGATCCTTTTGAGCCTTCACATGATTCTTGTGAAGATCCAAATTCTCCTTTCGGAGATTCTCGGCATTGCCGGCATCTTCAGCTATTTGCTTGGCCTTAGCCAAAGCAGCTGGAAAGCAAGGAAAATTCCGAGTTTAGAAAATTTCCGGAGTAAGTACTTAGACAAAAAATTGAATTGAAAACTTCAGAGGAAAAATGTTTACCTGCTGTTTCCGACAAAGCGAGCTGAGACGACGCCAGCTCCGCCTCTCTCTCCTCAAGAATAGAAATAAGATTTCTAACCTCTTTATTCTTGATGGAGAGTTTGTTGAAAACTTCCATGTTAATGGCTTCGGCGGTTTGCTGAAACATAGCAAGGAAAAGAATGATTACTAAAAGCATTAAGGCAAAAAAGAATACATTTTGTTTAATGCTTGGGGGCTAGAGTTACATACCTGGCTCATTCGTTGCAAACCCGCCAAGTTTTCATTGAACCCTTTTGCGTATTCCGCAAAAAGGGTTCCGGCCGTGCTTAGGCCGTCATTGATAATCTTGAATTCTTTGTCAAAGGTGGGAATCTCCTCGTCGAATGTCCGAGAAGGTTTTACCACCTCTGGAGCCGCCCTTTCCCTCGTGTCCGAGTTCGACACAACAGGCTGGCTGGGCTTTAGTGGCTTGGTGGTGGGGGCTGCAGCGTGCTCTTCTGCCATCGTGGATGGTGTATCCGGGGCGATGACGGGAGAAGGTTGACTGCCTCGGCTGGAAACAACTTTGTGTTTCTTCAGCTTCTTCGACTTTAGGCTGGAGGGAGGCAGGCTGAAAACAAAAAACCCGGAAAGGTTAAAACTCCGAAGACGGAAGAAAAATTTCCATGAAAGAAAAGAACCCAGAAGAAAGAACCTGGAAGTGGCGACGGGGATCCCGTCAAGGTCGATAACTTCCTCAGAGGAAGAAATCTTCTTGCGCTTGCGCCCACCGGTAGTGGCAGTACGCAAGGCATCCAGCTCAGCTTCGGAGGCTAACTCCAAGTCTGGAAGTTTAGCGAACTGTCGAAAAAAACAAATCAGAGTCAGAAGCAGGAAAATCCGAGAAAGAATGTTAAAACTATACCCAAATGACGGAAAAAAATACCTTGGGAGCCGGATTGTCGGCCATGTACATCGGCCGACTCGCTTCGTATTGGTCGCGAGATGCGACCAACTGGTTTGCGCGCCGTCGAAGATCCCTTGGAGACCAATCCTTGATGGATGTCCGCATTGGGTCGTTGGCACCAGTGTATTCGCACAAGAGGCGGCCACCGTGATTGGCCAACGGCTGGATCCGCCTATTTAACCAGCAAAGGACCGTGTCCATGCCAGTTAGAGGCGGATCGGAGGAGGTAAGCTTGGCGATGCGCCGCTTGATCCTTAGAAGATCAGGCGGCAGAACCTGGACGGCTTCCGTTCCCCAATTGTCTTGGGGAATGGCAGCAGTGTTGGAAAAAGGTGGAACCCCGATGGCCTTTTTTGGGAAAGGCACATCGGGATGGTAGAAGAAAGAACCCGTCCAAAATTTGACGGATTCTGATGTCTTGATCTTGGGGAACCAATCTTCCCTAAACCTCTGAAGAGTAAAGGAGATGGTCCCGCAAGTCGGGAGTGCGCCCTCCGAGGAGTTCCGCTTAACCCCGAAACAATACATCCAGAAATCTAACCTAGGCTCTAAACCTAAGTAACCCTCAAATAGGGCCTGGAGCCCGGCCATATAAAGAATGGAGTTGGGTGTCAGGTTATGAGGTTGGATGTTGTAGTGGGAGAGGATTTGGAGGAAGAAAGCGGAAGGCGGAAGCCCCATACCTCTCAGGAGATGGGAGGAAAGAAGGACCCTTTCGCCGTCTCTCGGCATTGGCTCGTTCTCGTCTTCAGGGAGCCGCCATTTCCCTTTGAGAATCAGGCCCTCCTTTTCCAGGTTTGGAAGGAGGGCTGGCGGAATGCTGCAGGCCATCCAATTGCCTGCAGTTTCCACCTCTTCCTCCGCTTCGGCGGCGGCGGACGCGGTGGCTTCCGCAGCGGCGAGCTCGTCGCCGAGGAGCTGGATCTTGTCTTCCGCCGTTTCGGGAGCAAACGACGGGGAGGGTGCGGAGCTTGAGCCCGCAGCGTTCGCGGCGGCGGAAAGATCCTCTCCGCCCGCCGCAGAGGCCGCGGTCTTTTACGGCTCGTCGCCGGCGTGCTTTGGGGATCCAAGTTGTGGATCCAGGTCGTTGATGATATCGTCGACGGTGAGCGCGGCGGAGCGAGTGGGGGACGACGGCGAGGTTGCCATTTGGTGGCGGCGCGTTGCGCTGATACTCTGGGTGCGTTCGTGTGCTCGGGATGGTTCTTCGCTCGGGAGCTTGTGCGCGGCAATGGCGTGACAGTGAGAGTGCGGAAGGTTTTTGACGACGACGAAGACGGCTATTTATAGCCAGAAATCCGTCAAGATACGTGCCAACGGCTATTTTGACCGTTGGATGATCAACGCGTGTCACTCGCCGGAAAATCCGGGAAATGAAACGACAGGGTAATGATGGTTATCTCCTCGTTTCCCGTGAGAATCTGTCAGAGATATGTTACTGGGTTTTCCGCGGAAAACCCAAATGTCCCTTACGTCAGCATGATTAAGTGCGCTGACGTAAGAAGTTCCTTCTCCACGAAGGATCGTGAGAGAAAAGCTGGATTTTCAGGATTCCGAGTTTCACGTTACCATCTCTTTCAAAAAGAAGAAGAATAAGAAGAATCAAGACTGCTGATTGAAATTTCTTGCACAAAGCACATTTGGCGGAAGAAGGCAAATCAGAGTTTTAATCCTTCTTGGGGGCTACTGTCGGATATATACCGTATAGGGGTATATAAGATGGTAGTGAAAGTGCCTGGTTACCAGGCTGGCCCAAGTGGTAGTGGGCTATGGTCCATTGGGCGGCCCAGTAACTTGACGCACAGAAACCGGATTCTAGAAGAACCCGGATCACGGCCCGTGTGATCTGGCTTGGAGGAGAAGACGGATTCCTTACTTTCCAAGTTATAGTTAACGTAGTCTTCTAGGTTTCCTATTCTGTAAGCCCTAATCCGGCTATTATATAAAGCCGGACGGGAGGTAAGCAAACCAATAAATAACAGGGAAGCTATAGGCCAACTCGCCGAGAAGTTGATCCTCTGCGAGTAGCTAGATCCAAAACCTCACATTGTAATCCTGTTTCCAGGCTTTAGTCCTGATTAGTGAGAAGTGCAGGAGTAGGCACGTCGTACTGTCGCGACGTACCGAACCTGGGTAAATCCTGTGTTTACTGTCTACCACGCGATCCCGTTACCCCGCGTCTCTACCGTAGTCTCATGGCACCCCCGTCTATGAAAACTACTACGATGTCTCGACATGGAGCTAAAATACGTAATACTTGAGGAAAGGATTGAAGGTTTAGAAAATTAGGTGTAAACTATTGGATTTTTAGGAAGCACTTGCTGGAAATATGAAGTTGGATTGGTTATGAGCAAGTATGTTAAGAAAAATTTATGGTATTGGAATAGAGAGGAAAATGCTTTGCACAAGTGACCCTCATACTAGATTTTTATAGAAATATCAATTTTAGTAACGGTTATGTTGGAGGAATATTGGATTGGCTTATGTAGGAAATTAGTTGGTGGACATAAAAGAATGATTTTCGGATTCTAGAATATGAACATGACTTGGAGACAGTAGCTAGATATTCTTGGAGATCTAATTTTGGAGCTTGTTACACTCTGTTGAGATTGTTCTTAGGGAAATAGCTCAACTTTGATGATGTTATCAGAGTCCATAGGTTTCGGAACAAATTATGGATGTGGTCAGAAAGTGGATCAGATTCCTAATATATGAGTACAAGATTGTCAGATTCTTGGTTTAGCAATAAGCTATATTATCGTGGAGCAAATAACAATTTGAGGGAGTACCATGGTATGAGACATGCTTTTTAAGGGGGAGATTTTTTGAATCTAGAAAAGGTTAGTGGACCACCGGAGTTTATGATGAAAGAGAATGGAAATATCACGCTTAAGAAGTTTGGTGGATATCCGCTAGATTGGGCTGTAGAATGATGAGAGAGTCTATGCCCAAGGAAGATGATGGTGGATTTTTAATGTTAGCCTGGTATCCCAGTGATGATTCAAATAACTAGATGATAGCGGCATCCCTATCAGAGATATGGGAATGGTAATTAGTAAGATCAAAGTCTAAAGACTGACGCATGGATGACTACTTCAGATTTGAGGTACAATAAGTTCGAGGTTTAGAACATGCCATCCAAACCCCTTTTGAAAGCTAACCTAAGCACCTGCACTTCAATGCTACCAACCACCGAGCAGCTGGAGTTGAAGACAGAAATTCTAACACTCTTGTTTTGACCACACTCTCCTTGGTGCTTGCTTGCGAATCTCGGGGACGAGATTCATTTTAAGGGGGGAAGATCTGTCACACCCCAATTTCTGCCACTGTGTAGTAACAGTGGAACCCAAATTTTTGAATGATGTTAGCATTGGTTGAACAAGTGTGTGTGTTGCAAATCATCGAAGCATTGCAAGTTTTATTTTTCTTAAACCCGCCCTATTGTTTTTCCTGAGTGATAAATGTTTTCTATCTTGTTTTCCATATGTTACCCTAAGGAAATTTTTACCCAAGACTTGGATCATGCTTGTTTCCATCTTAACATAAACTTTTAGCTTTTTTTGATCCAAGAAAACAAAATGGAACTTGAAAACATGAATGGTTTTCTCCAATTTTTTCTATTAAGAGTCTCCCTGAAAAACTAGCCAAGTTTACTTTTCTAACACTTGTTTTCAATTGGTTAGAAGATCCAATTTTATGTTTTCTTGGCTTATATTTTTTCTCTGGTTTGTGACTTCAAATCCATAACCTTGTTTTCAGTAATGAGACTTGAAAACATATGGTTGCATGTTTTTTTGTGAGGCATGAAAATAACAGAGAAAACTATATGTTTTTTAAAACAGAGAAAAATAGAAAGATGGCATTTTTCCCACTTGTTTTCATAGACTTACTGACGAAGACATAGATCTTGGACCCTGCGGGTAAAGACACCCCCTCTCAGGCCCAATGTCAAGGCCCAAGAAGAGGCGCCCTTGGAAGACTCCAGAAGCCCACCCGCACCAAACTTGCGGGTTAAGTTAGGTAGTTTTGTAACCGACCTAAGCTAGGGTTTGAATCCTCTCCGGGTAGGACTCGAGACCTGGCCATCTATATAAGGCCAGGAGAGCCCTCAGGGAGAGGACCAAGCAATACCGCACGACCAAAAAGCCTCGGAGCTCGAGATCTACTCTCGATTCGAGCAACCTGTAACCGATCTAATCATCCAATACAGATCGACACAAGGCAGGAGTAAGGGTTTTACCTCTACGAGGGCCCCGAACCTGGGTAAATCTTGCCTCCTGTCTAGCCGACGATCTCACCAGCGCCCATGACTTATCCTAATCGAAACCCGATAGGGTCACCTAAGGGACTTGACGAGTCTGGGATTCGACAATTGGCGCCGTCTGTGGGAATCGCGGGCGCTGGATCACCGGCATCTTCGGCTTCATCGACATCCAACTCCCGTTGGAAACCAACGACTACGGCTCCGAACAATCCTATACGGATCGGATCTGTCGTGGTCACGCCTCACTCGCCGGAATCTCGCCCGGCGTTCGAGGAACTGGAGAAGAGCGTCACCCTGACGTTCGGGAGCTTCAACTTCATGGCGAACAGAGACGGGATCCTCCACTTCTCAGATGAATCTGAAACCGAATCTGGAACCGCCAACTTGCGCTTCCCTACAGGGAAAAGCGGCGAGTCCATCCGCTACAACGCAGTCGACTACCACACCCTCTCAACAGAGGAACCCTCTCGGGTGCGGAGAGCTTTTCGATCTACGCCTAGGACACACGGACCACAACTGGCCCAAGTCTGCATGGCAGGGTCGGAACAGCCCTCGGAAACTGAATATAGCGCGACCGAGCGCGATATAATCGGCGTTTCGCGGGAAGCCTGGAAAAGAGCCAAGGAATCCATGCGAAAGAGCCAGCCGCCTGCGGCGGGAGCCACACAGGAAGACCTAACCGCCTACCACTATCACCTAGTGAGGGCGGCCTCAAACATCAAAGATGCCCGAGCAGATCTAGCCCGTCGCAGGAGAGCGGCGGATGAATCAAGCCAACGTCGAGCCGAGCTATCCCACGCACCTTCAGTCAGCACCCGACCTAGGGGGAAGGGACCCGCAGCGTCGACGAGAGACCACGAATCTATGGCTGGAACCAACAGGTCTACCACGTCTTCTTTCATGAGGGTCGACGACGATGGCAACGTCTACCCGCAAACCCCAGCTGCTGCGATCCTAGCCGCAGCAACCTACATGCAGATGAATCAGCCAACGGATAGCGATCCCCGGGTGGAACAATACAAGCACATTCGCAAAGGTCTAGGGCTGGCGGCCGCGAGGCTCGCCTCTCACGATCGCAAAGAACAATTGGAGAAGGAACGACTGGAGAAGGATAAGGACAAGGAAACGCCCCGCAGGCACAGAAGCTCTTCCCCGAGAAAAGACAAGTCGCCACGTCGTGGCCGAGGGAAAGAAGCCCGCCGCCGTGATGACAGTCGAAGCAGTGGCGACGACAGCCCGAGAGAAAAAAGCCCGCGACACCGCGGCAGCCGTTCACGCAAATGAAGCAAGGAACCACGGAAGAACTCCGATCGCGATCAACCCGGACGGGACGCGCGATCAGACATCGCGCAAAACAAAGTGGATAGAGCAAGGGCGTCAAGATATCGCGATCGATCATCGTCCGGCTCTTCGGATGACGAAACCTGCGGCGCACTATGTTTCGCCCGTAGTATCCGCGAGGCGCCCCTACCCAAGCGATTCAAGCTCAGCACGGAAGTGACGAAGTACGACGGCTCGCTCGAGCCCTCTCAATGGTTGAGCGACTACCTCACGGCAGTGAAATGCCAACGTGGTAACAAGAACACGGCCATGCAATACCTCAATTTGCACCTAGCCGGAGCAGCTCGCAGCTGGCTGGAGAGGAGACCGCGATCTTGCTACGCATCGTGGGATGACTTGCACCGTGATTTCTGCAAGAACTTCCAGTCGACCTATAAGAGGCCGGCTACAATCGAAGAACTACGAGCCTGCAAACAGAAAAGCGGTGAATCCACCCGAGAATACATCCAGCGATGGAACACGCTCAGGAACACCGCGGGGACAATCTCTGAAGAAGTGGCGATTGAGGCCTTTGCCAAAGGAGCAAGAAGAACTGCGTTTCGAGAAGAGCTCGGCAGAGCCGCGCCCAAAACCATCGGGGAGCTCATGGTCATAGCCGAAAAATGGGCTAATGGAGAAGATGCAGTACGCAACGAAAGAGGATCATCACCTGCACACGAGGACGACCGCCACGGACGAAGGAAGAGAAGAAAATATTACGACCACGATGATAGAGAAGAACTAGTGGCAGCAGAATTCACGCGAAGTCGCGACTCCGGTCGTCGCGGAAGTCGCGAGTGGAAACCAAAGGCAGAAGAAAAATCACCCGAGGAAGACCTCGATGCGTACTGCTCGCTACATCTGTTCACAGACAAGCGCACGGGCAAGACTAAGGCAACACACCTTCTCAAGGATTGCCGAAAGTTCATCGAAATCTCGGACGCGCTCGCCAAGAAAAGATTTGCCTCCACCCAAAACTATCCACCACTGCCAGGAGGGGGACAACAATTCCAGCTACCACCGCCTCCACCTCCACCGACCAACCCAAACATGGCGCTCGCCGCATTGCCAGCGCCACCACAACAAAACGCGGGAGCAAATACATACCCGACTCCGCATGGACAACTCCTCGGGATGATACAGAAGGTATGCCCCTCTCGCAGAGCTCAAAAGACTAACTCGAGACAAATATGCATGGCAGTGCAGACGCCACCAACAAAGCCCGAGTACCTGAAGATGGCCGATCAGCCAATCACGTTCTCGAAAGAAGACCACCCGCCACGAGTCTATCGGCCGGGACACGCCGCCCTCGTCATTCAAGCTCAAATTGGCAATTATGACCTGGCCCGCGTGTTCATGGACGGTGGCAGTGGCATCAACATCATCTACGCGGATACACTCCGTCGAATGAACAAAAATCTGGATGGCCTAAGGGAATCAGAAACATCCTTCCACGGGATAGTTCCGGGCAAAGCAATCCGTCCACTCGGAACAATCAACCTAGAAGTTGTACTGGGCTCCCCACGCAACTACAGAAGGGAATTCCTGGACTTCGAAGTCGTCGACTGGCCCTCACAGTACCACGCCATTCTTGGTCGAACAGCGTTCGCCAGATTCATGGCCGTGCCACATTACGCATACTTGAAGCTCAAGCTACCTGGCGAATACGGCGTGATCACCATCGACGGAGACTTCCAGAAATCGGACAAGTGCGACATAGAGTT
The DNA here is from genome assembly GCA_028641055.1 of Alopecurus myosuroides. NCBI lineage: Eukaryota > Viridiplantae > Streptophyta > Magnoliopsida > Poales > Poaceae > Alopecurus > Alopecurus myosuroides. The sequence continues at coordinate 227,741,716 of CM054060.1, read as the reverse complement.
TAATGAGATCGCAAAATCTTTCGGGATGCAAGAAGAACTTCAAGAGTTAGCAAAAACAACGGACCACTCCGTTATGCCCCTCACGAAGAAAAACGCACCCGAACTGGAATTCAGCGCCAACAGCGATACTCGCAAGCACCAAGTGCACCCGACAGACTCCGCGAAGACGGCGATGGTTTCCACAACCCTCTCGCCAGCATAGGAAGGCGCGCTCGTCAAACTCCTCCGTGAGTACTGGGAGATTTTCGCCTGGCAGCCCTCAGATATGCCAGGAATACCCAGGGAGTTTGCCGAGCACTCACTCGAAGTCTTTCCTGACGCCAAACCTATCAAACAGACGACTCGACGATTTTCAGAACCTAAGCAGAAAGCGCTTGGAGAAGAAGTAAACAGATTGCTAGCCGCAAACTTCATCGGGGAGATCAAAATATCCACCTGGTTAGCAAACCCGGTGTTGGTCCCCAAGAAAAACACGGATATCCTTCGGGTGTGCATCGACTACACGTCGCTAAATAAACACTGCCCCAAGGACAACTTTCCTCTACCACGAATCGACCAGATCGTGGACTCTACGGCAGGTTGCCAGCGTCTCTCCTTTCTAGACGCCTATTCAGGATATAATCAAATCCGCATGAAAAAGGAAGACGAGGAGAAGACGGCTTTCATCACACCACACGGTGTATACTGCTACACGACAATGCCCTTCGGGCTGAAGAACGCAGGCGCAACATATCAGCGCTGCATGCAAAGATGCCTCGCCAATCTCATTGGCAAAAACGTACAAGTGTACGTCGACGACATTGTCATCAAAACTCGAGTGGAGGACACACTCCTCGAGGATATTAAAGAAACATTCGACGCCCTTAACGCATATCGGATCAAGCTCAATCCGACCAAATGCGTTTTCGGTGTCCCCGCAGGCAAACTTCTCGGGTACCTGGTATCCGCCAGAGGCATCGAAGCCAACCCGGAGAAAATACAAGCCATATTGACTATGAAGGAGCCAACCAATCTACGCGGAGTACAGCAGCTCGCAGGACGACTAGCAGCCCTGAGCAGATTCATCGCACGATTGGGAGAGCGGGCATTACCCTTCTACAAATTACTGAAGAAGACGAACAAATTCGAATGGACACCCGAAGCTAAAAAGCGTTCGCAGATCTGAAGCGGTCCTTGCAAAGCAGACGCATCCTTGCGACACCGCAAGAAAGGGAGCCACTTTTCCTATACTTAGCCGCTACAAACCAGGTCATCAGCACAGCGATCGTAGTCGAAAGACCTGAAGACGGCAAAGCATACGGAGTTCAAAGACCAATATATTACATCAGCGAAGTACTCTCGCCATGCAAACAACGCTACCCTCACTATCAGAAGCTCGCATACGGGGTTGTTCTCACAGCTCGAAAGCTCAAACATTATTTCCAGGAACACGCCATCACAGTGGTTAATGATGCGTCACTCGGGACAATCATGAACAACCCTATGGCATCCGGAAGAATAGCAAAGTGGAGCATCGAGCTGGGCGCCTGGGACATCACCTATGCTGGACGCAACGCAGTCAAATCACAAGTTCTCGTGGAATTCATCAGCGAATGGACAGAGCTGCAAACACCCGGGCCACCCGAGTATACGAGCAATTGGATAATGTACTTCGATGGATCCAAGAGAAACGAAGGAGCAGGAGCAGGAGCAGGAATCGTCCTCATCTCACCTAGCGGAGACAAACTGCAGTACGTCTTGCGACTGGATTTTCCACCCGATGACCCGGCATCGAACAATGACGCAGAATATGAAGCATTATTGCACGGAATGAAGATGGCAATTGTCACATCCCAATTTTGGAATACCTGTTAACACAGTTGTTTTGCTAATTTCTTGACAATTAAACTTTGATTGTGACAATTAAACTTTGATTGTATTTGTTTGAGTGCAACTAAACAAACTAATTATATAAACTTACATGGCTAAGAAATTGAAAACAAAATATTCAACATATTGTTCCAATGACTTTGACAATATTTTCTAAACTAAATATTGATCAAAGAGTTTTCCAAAACTATCTTATGAATCTCATACTTGTTGAATGTTATTCCAATTTCTAAATTAAGAAAGAGGAAACACTTAATAAAATTTCCCTAAAAGATTATCAGATAAAGAGGCATTCTTAAATGCTTCACCAAAATCTTATCAAATGTTTTTCCAACCTTGCAATATTAAAAACAAAGGTATTGGAGAGCATTGACTTGCTATCTCTAGTCACATAAATATTTTGGCAAAGCATTGTTAAAGAAAAGCCAAGTGCCTTATTAAATAGAAATTCCAATATTTCCAGAAACAGAAAACTAAAACAAGTTACTATTGGAAACTTTCTTAAAATGATTTGAAATTCATACCATTGCTTCCTTATATCAAATAAGGAACACACACAAGAGGAGACCAAAAATTGAATCCATTAAAGTCCTGAAAACATGAATTTTCTCCACAGCAACATTTGGGATTTTGAACAAGTTTGTTCTACAAACTTTTTGCAAATGCCATGAAATAAATACCACATGCTCTATATCATAAATAAGGATGAAAACCAAAAGGGCACAAGTTTTTGAATAATTTAAGTTGCCAAAAACCCCTGTTTTCTTGACAGCACCTTTTTGAAATTTGAACAAGTTTGTTCCATGAAGTAACTCAAAATGACTTGAATTTTCTACCACATAAGGAACACAGCAAATAAGGAATGTGTGCCAAAAATTATCATTTTTGGAAGCTCCTAAGTAGGTTAATAAATTCAATGTCCATTTATGTAAGAATTTGAATTTGAACAACTTTGAATTATCAAGTTTATCTAATTGAGCCAATTTTCACATATGTTGTGTATCTTAACTAATTAGAATTTTGGGCAAAAGGATTTAAAATTTAAACCTTGTTTGCTTAGGGAAAACATCCACTTTCAGAGAGCACAGGGACCTAGTTGTTAATTTCCAGGGACCTAGATGTTATCCGAGTCATCTTCAACCTCTAGCTCTCTGTAGATACACAGAACCCCTAGATTTTGCTTCGATGAGAAGGAATCCTTGGGGATAAAGAGGCCCCCCATGTGCTTGTGTTCCCTCAAGCTCTCTCTCCCCCCCACTCGAGTTCTCCCTCTCTGTAGAAAATGCCCAAACCGAAACCCTAGCCCTACACCTCGCCGTCGAATTGGCCACTGGGGAGCTCGCCGCCGCTCGGGGTTGGCTCCATCACCTCCGCCTTGTCGCGCTGGACCTCCCTGCCAAAGGAATCGAGGCGGGAGCCCTCGGGGAGCCCGCGCCATCCTCCTCCTTCCTCGAGTCCGGCGGGACTCCGGCGGCAAATAGGCGTCGCATCGCTTCTCCTCTGCCCTCTCCGAGCACCTCCGAGAGTCTAGGGTGAGAAGGCGAACCCCGCCGACCCATTTCCCCTCTCCCTCTCCTCCTAATTCGTGGCCGCGCCGTAGTCATTTTCCATCCGCCGCACGCCGCCGTCGCCGGCCGCTTTCCGGCCGCTCCCGGGAAGCGGCGCTACCTCCTTTTGGTTCCCCTCGTCGAGAGAAGCGTGTAGGTATTTTTATTTTGATTTTTGGTGGCCGGATTCGCTAGGTACGAGTTCGCCGGAGTAGTCTCCCGCCGGCGAGTGACATCACGGCGAGGTCACGCTCGCGTCAGCGCCTTGACCGCGCGCTGGTACTAGTCAAACTGGCCCGTGGGGCCCGGCCTTGCCGCGTGGCTGCCCGCGTGGCCGGCAGGCCCACGAGTCAGCGACTCGGGCTAGCTTCCCCCGCGGTAGCAGTTGGATCTGGCCGGCCCAGATCCAGATCTGGCCCATAGGAGTCATTTTTCCTTTTAATTTTTCACAGAAATATGTATGGTTACTTTTGGACTTAAAAGGCAACCAAAAAGATGTTTTTGACCACACAAAAATTCACAGATGTACACAAACAAAATCTAAACCATCTCCCCTTTGTAGATCTACATTTGGATGAATGGTTTTGAAATTAAAAATGATTTGGCAACAGGTACCAGAAACACCAAAATGAGCACCATTTTTGTTTTACAACTCATAATGAAGTGAGGCAAATTGCATTGGAAAGCCCTTCCAATTTACTAACAGGAGCAATTAACCTTGTTTCCAAATTCCTAATATTTTTCAAATGGCATGCAATTTGGTAAAACACCAGAGAGCACTTTGGTGATTTTTATAAATTAATTAAAGATGAATTTTGATGCAAACCAAATTGTATGGTCTTGTATATGTTTAGGACTATCCAAACCTAGAAGGGTTTAATTTTTAGAGCATCCTAGAAAATTTGGTGGACAGATCTTTGTTTCACCTGTTTCTGCCATTTTTGCATTTTAGTTAATTAATTTGTGTGATGATATTTTTGTGTTGCAATATTGTTTTCTAGCATGTATAAGTTGTGTGAACTTGCTTTCTAAGTATTACTTAGCTATTTTAGCATGTTATATTGTGTGGACTTGAGTGGAGAAGAGATAGGATTTATATTAGTAGCATATGTTTATTCTCTAGTTTAATACTTGCATATAATTTTGAGTGGTAAAATTATGTGCAAACACTTGGATTTGTTGATTGGATCCAGTACCATATTGGTACTGATTTGGTGTTGTTATCACCTCTTCTAGATTGCATTTGAGTTGGTAGAAAAGCATTATTAGCTTTGTCATAACTATGAGGATGTTTGGAAAAATTCCCTCATGTGTGGAATTTTTGACATGAACATTTGTGATTGTGTAGCCACATAATTTTGTGTTGTATCCATAGGACCAGTAGCATTTTTATTATGTTGTTATGAGTACTTTATCCCTAGAGTTTTCAGTTGTGTGAAAACAATAGCATGAGTAGCATTACCTTGCTTATTTTTGCACCCTATTATTTTCTACTAGTATGGTTATTGCACTAGATGCTAGTTTAGTTTTTTTTGCTAATTGTTGTCAAGTGTGACCAGAGGCTTTGTGACCTCTTAATGCTTTGTTATGCTAGTGGAACACCCACTGGTTTCATTGCATTTTTGGTGGAAACATTATTTCCCCAAACTAGATGCATTTCTTTTATATAGTTCTATAACTAATAAGTGCCTAGTATTTTTGCTTTGGATTTTTAGTGCTAAATGAAAATGTGTATGCTTCTGTTTGTAAGTGGTTATAATAATGTGTGGCTTGCTAGGAAAAATACATTCTTGGAGTGTTGTTTGGTTCCTCTAGTAATGCCCTTTTTATTACCACTAGTATATAGGAGTTGCCCTGCAAAATGATACCTTGTTTTATCCAATGGGATATTTTTGTTATAGCAAGTATAGATGTTTTTCACTCCTGTTTTTATGACATGGACCCTCTGGTTGTATTTCAATTACTTGATTGAAATACATTCATTGATTCTTCATGTGTGAGTAGTACTAGTTTCCTTAGCAATTTTTGTATTGAATTATTTTTCCTGCCAACTTGTGTTTGGTAGAAATTTGTGTATCCTTGCATGAGGACATGTTTTCATTCTCATTATGATAACATGGTTCCTTGTTTGCATTTTAGTATTTTACTTGTTATGTTTGCCTGCATAGCAAACTTTTAGTAGAAACATGTCTATAGGATTCCTCCTTTTTAGTCATTGTTTCTATTGTTCTCACTATGAGAAATTGTGTGTTTTGTGATGAGTCTATTGCCTTGTTGCACTTGTGTAGGCTCACTGATTTGTAAAAGTAACTTTTGCAAATCATGTGTCTTATTTATTCTTGATGTGAATTTAGACTTAGTAAGATAGCTACCTTTTTCTTTTTGTGGTTTGGTTGATAGACCCATTGCCATGATTAATGTGGTGCATGTTTTATATACTTTTAGTAGTCTCACCCTTGTGAAACTAAGTATATTTTGGGTTTATTAATATCTTGGTATGATAGTGGCACACCCACTGAATCCATGATATTAAGGGTGTGAGATATGTTCCTCCAACCTTGAGCTGTCTTATTAAATGGCATTTCTGTCAAGTAGGATTGTTTGATTGTTTGCCTCAATTAATAATTGAGTGATTTTGTTATTATTAGATTTCCTTGCTGTATGTATTGTTATGTATGGTTGCTTGCCTTGATTGGTTCTGAATGTGTGTCCTTTATTCCTTTTGCGACGTTAGAAAACGAAGAGGAAGGAAGTGTCGTGAAGATCTGTTTCAAGTTCCAGTCACTCCAAAAACCAGGGACACAAGGAGATACCAGGCAAGCCATCCTGATGCTTGCTGATACAATACTTATCATTATCTATCATGCATGTTTTACCTCTGAAGTTTTACAAAAACTTGATTATCAAAACTATTTTTGATGTGGAAATTACTACTATACTATATATAGGTTACTATCATGCCAGTAGTTAAACTTGGTAATACCAAGCCCATAAGCCACCATATGGTATTTGTTACCATCAAATATACTAGTCCCTAAGTGGACACCCTAAAATTGTGATTCTACAAAACAAAGGCTTTACGGAAAACCCGGAGAAAAGGCGGATCCTTGTTCTCCGGAGGAATGTGGAAGTGGTCATTTTTGAGAAAGTGGTGTTTTCAAAAATGACACATAACCTAGTCTTCGCCGGACAACCTTTACCGTACTGCCACCCTACCCCAACATGGGCAAGGGGCTTAACTTGAAGTTTGTTCTTATTAGTGTGTGCTATCTCAATGTGCTATAGGGGATGCGATCCTCTGAACCGAATGTCGTGGAGACATATAAAGTGTGGGATTAATTTTCCCTCCGGATGCATCAGTTGAGGCATCCTGGCTTGGCGGGGATTAGCTCGGTGCTGGGGATGTGGTAAAACTCAACTGAGAGATAGGCATATTCTAGCTTGAACATAGTGGATGGTTATGATCAGATACCTGATGTTTACATACTATTGTTACAGTCCGTGATTGTTCACGGGAGGTGTACTGGATCTGGTGGATGTGTACACCTCTGCAGAGTATAACTTTTTCGAAGAAGCCGCGTCCTCGGATATGGACAGTTGAATGGCCATGTAGCTAGCATTGTGTCAATGTTTTCAAAAAGGAGTTTTGAAAGGGAAATTTTGGAATGGAAGTGTTGAACTTGTGAAGTTCGGAAAGGAAGGAAAACGTATACCGTGGAGGTATCGTCGATGATGAAAAGCCAGATGATGTGATACAAAACAAAATGTTTTGCAAAGAAAACCTTTTCTACTCTAAGCAAGAATTCTGGAAACTGATTCCAAGAAGTTTTGCAAAGAGAAAATATTCTTTAACAAAGTTTTACAAAAACTCTTGTACATGTGATATCTACAAGAGAAATAAAACTATATTATTTTATTTTCTTATGGAGTATCTTCTTCAACGAAGATACAGATTAACCTGACTGCAACTGTGGTGTCATCATATATGAACACCATTGATAGTGAACCATATTTATAGCCTACCTATTCCACCATATAAGCATATTTGCATGTTTGGTAAGTGACATGATGGATGTCTTGCTGAGTACATTCAAATGTACTCATTATGGTTTCGCCCCTGGTATCTACTTATCAGATTTGGAGAAGGAGCCTCCGAAGGATATCTATGAAGAGAAGTACGGAGTGGACGGCTTTGCGAACTAGGATCGTCTCCGGGTCAGCAGCCTGTAGGTTAAGGCGTGACTTGGGCTCAACTACGTTGTGTTTTAATTGTCTTCCGTTGTGTTTGTTAAGTTGCCTGCCCTTTTGGCAGTTGCTTTAAACTTGATCATGTGATCTTTTTGTAATACCTTTATGTATTCGTGTAATGGATGATGTATTTCTGTGTGCCAATTGTGTATGTTGTTCACGACTGATCTTTCTGGGATCGTGAATGTATGCATACGTAGGGTTTCAGACTGCCGGTCTGGGGTCCTTACAGCAATCGCCTGTGGAGCTACCAGATTAATGATCTACGGCGATTCCAACCTCATAGTGCAGCAAACGATGAAAGAATGTGACGCCATTGCTGAAAACATGGTTGCATACCGCGACATGTACAACCTACTCGAAGGAAGCTTTAAAGGGTGCGAGCTAAAACACATTGCAAGATCTAGCAACGAAGAAGCAGACAGACTGGCCAACATGGGTTCCACGAACACACCCATACCGCCAGGGATATATTTCGAGCGAATGATTAAGAGATCGATCAAACTGAAGAAACCCGCAGAAACACCCGCAGCAATGGAAACAGAGGTCAGCCCGCAAATCGCGCTTATCGAGCTTACTCATAACATATCACGACAGGTTTTTCTGGTCGAACCAGTCTGGACGCAGAAATATCTCGACTACCTGCTGAACAAACAGCTCCCGGCCGATCCACGTGAGGCGCGACAGCTAATCAGGCGTAGCAAATCCTTTCGGGTGGTTAACGGAGAATTATACAAACAAAGCATCTCGGGAATACTTCAGCGTTGCATCGCACCCGAAGACGGCAACGAATTACTACGGGACATACATCAGGGTGATTGCGGACATCATGCTAGTTGGAAAGCGATATTGGGAAAAGCCTTTCGAGCAGGATTCTACTGGCTCACAGCAGCCACCGATGCAAAAAACCTGGTCGATAGATGCGACGCCTGCCAGCGATTCGCACCAAAGCCGCACGCACCCGCTACGGAGTTGCACATGATACCCATCGCCTGGCCCTTTGCACAGTGGGGGCTAGACATGGTTGGACCATTACGCAGATCCACACCCGGTGGATATACACATCTGCTGGTCGCAGTCGACAAATTCACAAAATGGATAGAGGCAAGACCAGTAACTTCGGCCAGCGCCCAATGCGCCGTGGAGTTCCTCGATTCCATCATATGCAGAGTTGGTGTGCCACACGACATCATTACAGATAACGGCACAAACTTTACGGCAAAGGAAACACAGCAGTTCTGTGAAGAGAAAGGCATCAATTTCAAGTTTGCTTCGGTCGCCCACCCGCAAACGAACGGACAAGTCGAAAGATCCAACGGCTTAGTTTCGGCTGGGATCAAGAAACGACTACTCGACCGTCTGCACCCCGCAGCAGGGCATTGGGCAGAGGAGCTACCCTCCGTACTCTGGAGCCTCCGGACAACCCCAAACAGGTCTACAAAATACACACCATTTTTTATGGTATACGGGGCGGAAGCAGTCCTTCCCGAGGAAGTTCGATTCAGCGCCCCACGGGTTGTGGCCTACAGCGAAGAAACCTCCAACAAAGCACTTGCAGACGATATGGATGCACTCAACGAAATGCGGGACATCGCACTCGCAAGATCCGCAGTTTATCAACAATCGCTACGCAACTATCACAGTCGCCGCATACGCCACAGGTCATTCGTGGTAGGTGACTTAGTATTACGGCTCAAGCAGAAGGAAGGACACAAACTCGAACCACCTTGGGAAGGACCCTTCATTGTACACGAAGTTATCCCAGGAGGAGCCTACAGGCTCAAGAATCCAGCGACCGGAGGAATCTATTCCAATCCATGGAATATTGCACAACTCCGCAAGTTCTACCCCTAGGTTTACTTGTTTCTACAACAATAAGGCTATACTAGCCAATTTTGTAGCTCGAATACATGACTTCTCAGTCATTGCAATAAAAATACATGATTTCCTCATCATATTTACCCGAAGCTTCTTGTTTACTGCATGCTAAAAGTCACAGGTACACACCCCATCGCACACACGGGGGCTACACCTAAGAACTTAGCATCCCAAAGAAATATCATCAAATACAAGGTTACACACCTTACAACGATTTTTACAAACTATAAACAGTTTACAGGATATTCACATCCGACAGATCAGTCAAAACGCTGAGCATTTTCAGTCGCTAAGACCCTATCTACCTCTTCAGAGGTCATTCGGATAATCTTTTCGGCTGCAGGGCGTACAACATCATAAAAAGGTGTGATGTCCTCGATTGCATAATCTGGGCACCGAGCTGCGGAGTTCAAATCTATCTCAGGATGCCATATTTGGACAAAGGAGAGAGCCACAACCGCGCCGCACGTCATCTGTTTGCGTACACACGTGCGAATCTCCCCTTCCCTACTAAACAGTCTGAGTAGATAGCTCCAGTCTTCAGGACCCCTTTCGAGTGGATAAAAAGCTGCATTCATCGCGATCAAGACCTCGTGAAAAGAACCCACGAGAATTCTCGCCTGCAGCACTCGGAATTTCAAGGTGGCCATCACAAACCCTCGACTACGATCAGACCATAAGTTATTCGCATGAGGTTTTGGGCTGTTAGCCTCTTGGTGAATGTGCTTTTCCACCCACTGCTTTTCCTCCCTGTCATCCGGTCTAACAACTGAAGGGCAGATGCACTTAGTCGGCTGAAGAATACAAAAGGAGGAAAAATGCACGGGGGCTGCACCACTTACATAGCAACTCCCTCGCAACTGAAGATAGATCGTCCATCAGAAATTGTTCGCGCTCAGCCGCCAATTTCTGTTTGGATATCGCCACATCAGCCACCCCGCGCAAAGATTTCAGCCTACGCTCACCCTCCTGAACCTTATCACGGAGGCCAGCAAAAGTGCCCACGGCGGCCACAAGTGGATTTACTGGATTACCACGTCCACCAGAAGTTTCCGCGGCAAACACAGTAGCCTGGAAGAAGTACAAGGAAAGAAGTGAGATGCCCTACTCGAGTTGTTTCTAGTCGCACATCTGACTAAAAACGCTTGGGGGCTACTCCCATCGGGAGACAAGGCACAAACATAAAGAATAAAAATTCCAAAAGATAAATGCTTCGATTAAGGACAACAAAGGTACGGGTATACATCCCAAGGTTCATTACATTCAAGGAAGGAAATAAAAAGAACTACGAGGCTACATTGGTGCTCCCACTAGCAGCAGTCGACCCTCCCTTCTTCCGAGCAAAAATCTCAGAAAGCTTCCGAGCAAGAATGGCGGCTTGCTCGCCAAAACGAGAGAGCCGTACCTTTTTGCCCGTGGAAGGATCGACTGGAATGGACGAGTAAGCCTCCTCCAACCCTTCGACTCCGTGCGCCAGAGCAAATTGGATCGCAGTCTTCGCGCCAGCCTCCGATTGAGCGACTGCAAAGGCATCCAGAAGTTTTCCTTCTGAGAAGACCTTCAACATATCATCTAGCGCAGGTGCAGGAGTGGCGTTGGCGAGGAGGCGACCGTACAGTTGCCCCAGCACTTGGGTGGCATCACTGACCATGGAGAAAACTCCATCAGCGTGCCTTTTAAGCTGGGCAAGTGTATCGGTTACCGCATCCACCCGCTGGAGTCCAGGGATTTCTAGAGGAACATCCAGAATACCTGCGAAGGGAGAAAATAATACTTAGCAAAGTACAGCAAAGTGAAGAATCAGAATCGCGAAATTCCAACACGCTTACCCGCGAAGCGCTCAGCAAGGGGACGGAGGAACCCGACAAGCTCGCTGTCGGCCTTACTGCCGGTTTTCTCTAACTCCTTCAAGGACTTCCGCGCATCCGCAAGCTGTCGACTGAAGTCTTCTGACTGCATGCGGGAAGCCTCTAGCTCTTGTCGAATGGCCGTCAGGTCAGCCTCTCGAGCAGTTACCTGCTCAGAGAATTTGACCTTTTCGGATTCCGCAAATTCAAGTCGAGCTGCAAAGAGATGCTTGTCAAAAACTCAAGAATGAATGGAGTGTGGAAGACAGGGAAACGATAAAGCTCACCCTTGAGAAGATCGTTTTCAGTCTGGAGTCGGTTGCGGTCCGCTCGAAGAGACTTGCAATCCGATTCAGCGAGAACGACGCGGCGACCAATCGCCGCAAGAGAATCAACGAGTGACTGCAAAAGCGCGAAGACGGAAGAGTTAAAAGGATCAAATTTGAGCCTGTACCCGATTATTTACAATCGACTACAGCCTCGGGGGCTACTCCCATCGGGAGCACTGTCGTGCACCCGATAAAAATTAAAGCATGAAGAGGAATTAAACTAGACTTTGAGCCTGTGGCCGATCGCATGCGATCGACTACAGCCTCGGGGGCTACTCCCATCGGGAGCACTGTCGTGCACCCGATAAAAATAAATTATGGTTTCAAGACAGAAGACGAAGCTTACCTGGCCAGTGGCGCGAGACAGCGGATCCGCAGAGCTATCCGTCACTTCCTTAGAAGCAGAAGCCCTGGCGGCAAAGCTTGGAGCTTCACGTACCATTGTCACGACTTCGGGGGCTGCTCTAGGGGAGTTTTGGACGGTGCCCGTGGTGGGAGTTTCACCCGCATCCTTGCCCTTATTCCTCTTCTCGGGAGGAACAGCAGCGGCGTACCTGCGAGGACTGATCGCCTGCAGACTGCATCGAAAGATAGAAACAATCGATATCGAAGCGCAGAAAATGTTCGACCAAGATTAAGGGAAAAACACTTACTCGTCATCCTCGTCGTCATCCAGCAAGTCCGCGTTCCAAGCGGGCGTCATCACTGGGATCGAAGGGGAAGGAGCAAGGGAGCGAAGTGGAGTCGCATGGATAGGAGCTTGACCGGGCGATGCTTCCAAAGATTTGTCTTTGGAGGTAGCTTCGTCCTCGTCTACCCGACAACGTTTCGTCGGAGCGCCATTCGAGTCCGCAACGTCATCCGAAGAATCGTGCTCTGAACTCGAAGAGGCATTGGCGACGCTGGTGTCAATCGGGCCGTCTTGATGGCTCGACACTTGCTCTGAGGCGGCTTCCCCCGTGGTTGGCGGGTAGCAGTCCGCCATGGCTAGGCTCTGTAAATGCAAGAAGAAGACGAGAAAAATCTTATCGACTAAGACTCTGAACGGAGAAAAGAGGAACAACTCAAAAACGAAAGAAGAGAAAGAAACTAACCTCGGCTGGGGGAGGATTTGAGGCGGCGAAGGCTTCCACGGAGCAATCGGGGAATTTCTCTCCCACCTTCAGTCGGGTGATGCCTGCGATTTTCTTCTCGAATTCTACATTCGAAAGTTCCTCGCGGCTTACTCGACTGGGATCTTCTGAGCCCTGATACTCCCACATGGCGGATGGCCTTTGTTGGAGTGGCTGGATCCTGCGCTTCAAGAAGATGCTCACCAAGTGCATCCCGTTGAGCACAACTCCCGCGGTCTGATCCCGAAGGGCAGCTACTCTCGCGATTAAAGGCGCAATAGTCTGGGTTTCTTCGGCTGACATCTTGTGCGCCCAAGACTTGCGCCTGGTCAAAACAGCGAACGGGTGGAACTCTACAATCCCACCCGAGCTGTTGTCGACGACGTAGAACCACCTTTTCCGCCAGCTTTGGGCGGAGTCGACGAAGTGCATGTTGAAGTAACTGCCTTCTTGTCGAGCTTGGATCCCGAAGCCGCCGGTGCGAAGCGGTTCGCCAAGCTCGGACTCCACCCGCGACTTCTCGCGGAAGATCCGGACCTTGAAGAGCGCCTTCCACAGCGTCCAGTGCGGGCGAATGCCAAGATAGCACTCGCAGAACACGATGAAGCACGCAATGTGCTGCACCGCGTTCGGGGGGAGATCGTGAAGCTGTATGCCATAGACACACAGCAACCCGAGGAAGAAGGGATGAAGGGGAAAAGAGAGGCCACGAGTCACGTGATCCACAAAGACCACGCGCTCGTTCGACTGGGGATTAGGTACCTCTTCCTTTTTTCCGAGGCGGACGCGCTTCTCCGCCTCCGCCGGCAGCAACCCCTCCCGCTGCATCTCCTTGATGCTTTTTGCGGTGGTGTTGGGAGACCGCCAGTCGCCGGCACGGGGCGCAGGTTGCGCGGAAGGTTCACCGGATGCGGAACCGGCAGCACCACGTCTCTTCCCGCCAGCCATTGTTCACAGCAAGAGCTCGAGCGCGAGGAAGACGAAGATGGGCGCGAGGAAAAAGATGAAGACAGAGAGCGGGGAAAATTTTACCGCAGCGCTAACACCCGTATTTATACACGGGGCGAAGCAATTTCAGCCGTACGATGCGCTACGTGGCGTCTATCGCGGCCGCCACGCGTAAGGATGAAACGAAGCGGCGGACTGCGCTGTTTCGTGCCACGATCTTAACAGAAGATCGTGCGCATTTACTGCGCGTTTCGCGTAAAAAACGGGAACGACGTCTCGTTTCCCGGTCAAAAAGCTGACAAGGTGGGCCACCATCTGCTACCACTCCGTCACGTCCCATCGGGAGAAGAGGAGTGCGCCATGACGTCATGGCATTCGTCATTCAAAATTGAGATCTTTTCGAATGGAAGTTCAAACGCGAAATTATCTTCGTACGAATATCAATTCCTTCGGATAAAAGCAACTTTTCCATGAACAGTTCATAAAGCAAGACCTCTTCGAAACAGAGAGGAAAATACCCTATGCACGAAAACTCTTTCGTATGGGCACAGCATCCCGAACATGAAAACTCTTTCATACGGGCTTGGTTTTTTCCAACACGAAATTTCTTTCGTATGGAGCTCAAACAAATTCATCGGGTGGGAAAAACCTACCTCTCATACACGTGATAATTCTACATCATAAAAACCTGGATTGTTCAGCCGACTAGGCACATCTGGATGCCGTATTCTTCGAGTACGAAGGTAAGACCCAGAAAGATCTCTCTTTTGGGCCTGGAATCGCACTCGAAAGCTGCGTCCTCCGGCATAGTTCCGTGTCAACAACACGAAGAAAAATCCTAGCGGACGCGCCGGGTACCCTCATAGGTTAAGTTCGACTCGATAAGTCCACAACGGCCCAGTCGCAACAATCACCTCATCGGGTTCGAGTCGGAGGTCTCGAATCTGTGTAGGCCAGGAATGTTTTTGCCCTAGTCGCAATTAATTGGCCCTGATCTCTCGGGAGAGCAAAGCTACTGTGCCACATCCTTCTGCAAATATAAGCCGCAAAACAGGCGCCTATGCTGCTCGATACTCGAGCGTTATAACTTACAATGCAGGGGACACACCCTTCGAAGACAACAACTGTCGAGCTGAACTTCCAAGAGGAGATCAAAAAAGGTCTGACCGTCTACCCGATTGGAAATAAATCCCAATCGAGCACACGCTCGGGGGCTACTGACGAAGACATAGATCTTGGACCCTGCGGGTAAAGACACCCCCTCTCAGGCCCAATGTCAAGGCCCAAGAAGAGGCGCCCTTGGAAGACTCCAGAAGCCCACCCGCACCAAACTTGCGGGTTAAGTTAGGTAGTTTTGTAACCGACCTAAGCTAGGGTTTGAATCCTCTCCGGGTAGGACTCGAGACCTGGCCATCTATATAAGGCCAGGAGAGCCCTCAGGGAGATGACCAAGCAATACCGCACGACCAAAAAGCCTCGGAGCTCGAGATCTACTCTCGATTCGAGCAACCTGTAACCGATCTAATCATCCAATACAGATCGACACAAGGCAGGAGTAAGGGTTTTACCTCTACGAGGGCCCCGAACCTGGGTAAATCTTGCCTCCTGTCTAGCCGACGATCTCACCAGCGCCCATGACTTCTCCTAATCGAAACCCGATAGGGTCACCTAAGGGACTTGACGAGTCTGGGATTCGACACTTACTCATTTTCAAAAAATAATTAAAAAGGTGTTTATGAATATTCATAGCATGTTTAACAATGTCCAACTTGAAATTTCACAATTGGAGATAATTTCTATTTTAATCAAGCTTGGGCATTTTGCTGTTTCTGTCTATTTCAACACTTAGCAAAAATTTAGTTTAGTCGTTTTCTGATTTTTTTCTGA
This sequence comes from Alopecurus myosuroides, assembly GCA_028641055.1. Taxonomy (NCBI): domain Eukaryota; kingdom Viridiplantae; phylum Streptophyta; class Magnoliopsida; order Poales; family Poaceae; genus Alopecurus; species Alopecurus myosuroides. Next base: position 227,726,051 of record CM054060.1, on the reverse strand, counting down.
AACTCTATTTTCGACAGAGTTTGTCTTGATGGTTTTGATTGATTTTGTTTGAATTAAAGGGAGAGGGCATGTCCACTCTGTTCCCCTAGGTTGCCACTAGCCTTATGTGCCTTGGGTGCCATTTTGGGGGACAAGAGAGAGAGATTGAAGGGAGAGAAAGAGAGACCGAGAGAGAGGAGGGAGACACGGGGGGAGCACACAATGCATGGCCACCGTGGCCATGCCGCCGCCGTGCCCAGCTCCCCATCGCCGCCTAGCACTATTTCTCGCCCATCCTAGGCCCAAGGACGCCACTACTCGATGCCACGACGCTGCCCGGGGCCCTATCGTGCACATTCGTGGACACCCGAGGGCACCACCCCGTGCCCCGTGGCTATAAGCCACGTCGCGCCTCACCACCTCGCCACGCACCTCCTCCACTCCACCGCGCATGCCCTAGTCTCTCCACTCCTCCCTGCGTGCTCTCTGTGTGCGCCGCGAAGTGGAGAACCCCGCCAGCCACCGTGCACCTCACCTCGAGGTCGCCACCGCTCCAGCCACCCATACCTCTCCTTCTTGGCATAGAAATAATCCCCGTACCCGCGCGCATCTCCTGGACCTCACCCCGTGCCCGTGCGCTTGCAGGTGCACCGCCGCCGTCCACGTTGCCGCCACGACCCCGCTCCATTGCCTCTCGCCGCCCCACGGTGAGCCACGCCGCATCGCCGTTCTCGGGTTGCTTCCGCGAGAGAGAGAGGGAAAAGAGAGGAAGAACACGCGCAAGGGGCCGTTGATCACGAGATCAACGATGCTGTAAAGATTGTTTTAGACTTGGTCATGTGACCGTCTTTATTTGTAAAACCTTTATGTAATCGTGTAATGGATGATGTATCTGTATGCCAACTTGATATGTTGTCCCTGACTGGTGTGATATGAGATCGTGAATGTATGCATACAGACACCTTCGTAAAGATTTTGAAACTAACATTAAGGAGGCAGATTGGTCTATACTGTTGTATCCTTTCCGCCTCCAAAATCTTAGGTAACAAAACGATTTCCCAAAAGTTAAGGCGAAACAAGTCTAAATGACCTGGATGTATACTCTCAAACAACTCTAGAAGGTCAAGTTTAATACCTCCCAGAAATGCTGATAGAACTCTGCAGGACAACCATCAGGACCTGGTGCCTTATTATGCTCCATAGAGAATACTGCCTTTCTAATCTCCTCTTCGGAAAAGGGGGCAATAAGAAAGGTATTTTCCTCGGTGGATACTTGGGGAATATCATTCGTTCGTGACTCATCCATGGTAAGATTACCTTCTACCTGAGCCCCAAACAGATCTTTGTAGTACTTTGTGATATAAGCCTTGAGCTGACTCTGCCCTTCGATCAGGCCTTCTTCCTGAATAAGAGAGCGATTTTCCTATGTCTCCTATTGGCAACATTATGGAAAAATCTCGTATTCGAATCCTTCAAGAATGAATTGTGCCTTAGATCTTTGGTACCATTTGAGCTCTTTCTCTCGCAGCATACGTGCTACCTGCACAAAACACACATATCAAATTGAGGGCATAACAAATATCTCACAACTCATCACATCAAATAAGCCAAAAATAGTATAATCCCAAAAGAAGTCTCTCATCGGTTTATGCCCAACCAAATCCAAATACTGCTTATGCATAAGAAGAAACTTAAAAGAAGTCACTCTTACAAATCAGGATGAAGGAAGTACTAAAGATGCATACTGGTCATTCATGGTTGCCCAATATCCCATTTGACCTTTTTGGGGCACACCCAAAGGAAAGGCGAAGGAGATTTACATTTGTAATAGTTCACTTGATTTTTTTTCTTAGGCCAGTCATATTAAGATGCGTATGTTACTGCTCTATATTACTACTTTCATAGTGGATAGCGCAACATAGAAAATTTTATTTGTTACTCTGTAGAGTTATTTTGAAATAGAAAACGTCATGTGATAAAATAGATTGTAGTCAACAAATACTGCAAGGTACCGACGTGTCAACTATCGAGAGGCTATCGGGAAGCAAATCAACGAGAGCGCGAGAAACTCGCAAACTTTAATATAGTAGTGCATGTATCCTCGTTAATTACTTACCAAGTCATATCTTTTTACTAAGATGTTTTAGCTTTTTTCTAGACAAAATGTATCTAGGCATGTTTTAGTGTGTAGATTCATACGCATCTTACACTAAAGCATGTCTAGATATATATTTGTCTATGAAAAGCTAAAATAATTTATATTTTGATAGGGAGGGGTACTAGCTAGTGGCTATATTACTCCCACTGTGATGGTTAGTTTTGTATCATTGTGAGGCCACACGGCCAAACTGTGTAAAACCGATGCGCAACCATGTAATTATTGTCCCTTCTTCACGTGAGATGCCGGGTCAGATGGATGACCCCACTCTTCTAATCGCAACCACGTCCCCGGCAGAAGAAGCAATGGCCCTTGCCGTCCCTATCAGCCTTGCATAAATCCAGAGCAAACAAGGCAGTGACTGTGTCGCCGGCCACCTATGGGGCTTGACGTGGGGATGCACCGCTGCATCCGGCAATTTTAAAACACCCTAGCTTCCAGAGAGGCTGAGAGGGAATCGAAAGATAGGCGTGGCCGCTCTACACCTCTTCTCTCACCATGACTCGTGTCGTCAGGCCGGCACCTTCTTTTCTTCTTTACTTTACTTTTGTTGACAAAAGCCCGTCACTCCTTTCCGACCCCACCTCAGTCTGTACTTCCTACCACTGCATAACAGAATGCACCAGATCTCCTCCACCAGACGGACCACGCTGCCTTCCAGAACAAAAAAAATTAAAAACTGATAACAGACCACGCTTTCGTTCCACGCGTCGGCCTAACAATCGTCGCGAAGGAGCACGCGAATGCACCATCGCGCGACGTATACACGTAGCCGTTGGTGCCATATCTCGCGCGCCGGCGAGCGCAGGCCGTACCCCAGCAGCATAGCCAAGCATCCGAGCCGGACCCCCCACCGTCCGAGCCATATCTCACCCCGCGTCCGTCCGCGCGCCTCCCCCTTTAATTGCCCCCACCACATACCCCGCCGCGGCGGCCGCATCATTCTCGCTCCACTCCTTCGCTCACACCATGCCGCCGCCGCCGCCGCGCCTCCGCATCGTCCTCCTGGCAATCATCGTCAGCGCCGTCTCGGCCCATGGGCGCGTCCTCACCGTCGACAGCCTCCCGTCGAGCGCCGACGCCACCACCGCGCTGCGCCTCCCCTCGGAGGGACAGCAGGCGGCGGCCGGGGCGGAGGAGGGCTGCGAGATGACGTACGGGTTCCTGCCGTGCACGGACACGGCGGGGGGAAACCTCTTCCTCGCCGTCGCCTACGGCTTCCTCATGTTCAAGTCCGCCACCTACCTCTCCGCCGGCAGCGAGCTGCTGCTCGAGATCCTCGGCCCCGGGATCGTCGGCGGCCTCTTCCTCCCCATCCTCGGCGCGCTCCCCGACGCCCTGCTAATCCTCGGTTGCTTCCTGTTCCCTGCCCTCCCTTACTTTATCATGTTTCTTTAATCCCGTCGCCTTCACGTCCATCCATTTGATGACCGATCACGCCTCTTAGTTTTCTCATCGTTTCGATCGTCGGTACTGTACTAAGTTACGCATTTGTTTGGGTAGTACCATTTCTCCCTATTTTTGCATTATACTCTTTTTTTTTCTTGTACTAAAATAGTACTATCAGTTAACCTTTTGATAGTGGACACACGAGGATATTTTCTGATCGTTTTGATCGCTGGTACTAACTACTAAGTTATGCATTTGTTTGGGTACCATTTCTCCCTATTTTTGCAGTTGAGTAGCTATACTCTCTTTTTTCTTGTATAAAATAGTATCAGTTAACCTTTTGATGATAAGTTGAATAGTTGATTATTTTGATGATATATTACATCAGCTGTCCTGTCGACTAATTTGACTGAAAACGTTAAATGTGGCGCTTGGATCTCTTAGGAGATGAAGTATTACTGTATTAGTCAAAAAGCTAACCTAGTCGTGCTGCAGGTGCTTTATGCTTTGTGAAATTTTGTTATACTCTTAGATGAATAGTACTCCGTAGCATAATAGTACACGCTAGTACAAACTTTACACACTTTTTTTTTTGACAAATCCAAACTTTATACCCTTTCGAATGATCATGTCTTGCCTGCGACCATAAATGCTCAAATCTACCACCGCAATACTCAACCAATATCTGTTTTAGCGCCTTTCTTGTTATCCAGCTGGTTGGAGCTTTCATACAGTGCCTTTAAATATTTCAAAATATCATATTATTTTTGTCCCACTTCGGCAAACACTTCAGTTATATTTTTACATGCATAATGTCTCCGTTTTTTGTACTTTCAGTTTCTGGCATCTCTGGCTCTAAGGAGGTTGCTCAAAGTCAGGTTTTGATCGGAATGGGCCTGCTCGCGGGTTCAACAGTCATGCTTTTAACCATACTCTGGGGATCTTGTGTTGTTGTTGGTAAATGTGATCTTTCGGAGAATTCAACTACAATTGATTCCCAAGATACGAAAGCCTTCAGTCTTTTTGGTATGTCAGACATTCACTGTTTATTACTCAAATTCCAGTCTGGGGTCTTACCTGAGAAAATGCCATTAGATTCAGCTGACATCTCGACTTCCAAGCAAATTGTTGAACAATCTTACCAGATAATAGCTTCATCTATTTAGTTTCATTCTGATACTCCACATCACTACAGTAGTTTAGATAGGGGCTCTAGTTCTTTAGCTTGAACTCAAGGGTCAGGCTTCATAAACTCGATGCGCTTGCTGAGTCACGAGGATAAGAAATTCTGTTTTGTTTTGTTCTATCTGTTCCAGAAACATTAATTTTCGACATTATATCAGTATCATGGCTGCTAATAGATATCTTCTGTAGAATAATTAGTTTCCATGGTTTGTATCAATACAAACATGATGCATCGTATCCTTACTATATTTTGCTTCTGTACTGTTGTAGGCTCTGGTGTTTCCACTGATCTTCAGACCAGCTATGCAGCAAGAATCATGGCGATATCTGTTCTTCCCTTTATTGTTGTTCAGATACCGTCAATTTTGAAACTCCAATCTGGTCATCGGTTAACTCTACTGCTTGGGCTTATAGTTGCGGTGCTACTTCTGCTCACTTATTGTCTATATCAGGTATATACTGGCCTGAGGGGAAAATGAACACGCATTTCCACCTTCTCTGCTTTCCTCCAATTCAAATTTCGCAAGTTGATGTACTGAAGTGAACATCTGGAGCAAGTTCATGTACAGTGGGTGCATTTTACTATTTAATAATTATGTTTCTCACTAGTATATTGCTATGTACATTTGTCTGAAAAAATTATGAATGTTTCATCTTGACACTATGAAATCTAGGAGATCGTGTCTTTTAACAAGAATAAATCGTGCATCTCTCTACTACCCATCTGAAATCTGGTGGCACATGTTCATTTACGTGTTGCTAATTTTCCAAGGGTCAATTGCACATTACTTGCTGTTCATTACAATCATATTTTGATCTAAATTGCTCCATTGAACAATACTTGCATCTTCCACAAACAGATCTTTCAGCCATGGATCCAGAGGAGAAAATTAGAATATTCAAGACTGAAGCATGTAATGTCGGGACTTCTGAAACATGCTCAGATGCATACTTTTGGTCGCCTTATTGACGATGATGGCAGACCAAATGTTCCCATCATAGAGAAGTATGCCACTGGTCTGCAATTCATCTTTTACGTATTTTTCGTCCAAGAAAACTCTTCTAAATGATATCCTAAAAATTGGCAGGTTATTTCACAAAATTGATCTGGACAATGATGGAAGGATAGAGCGTGGTGAACTACAAGCTTTCATCATTGGTGTAAATTTTGAAGATATTGACTTGGATAGTAACCTAGCTGCAGATCAAGTCATGGCTGACTTCGACAGATCTCGAAATAATTTCATTGAAAAGGGGGAATTTATTGATGGGGTCCTTAGATGGTTGGAAGAAGCTAAGCGTGCAGTCGTTGCTTCTGGTGTCTACTCAAAAAAGTTTATGGAAGATTTTCACTCTGCAAGTATTTGGTCACATGTTTATGCAGTTATATTTTCCAGAGATAAATTGTGTCATCCTGCAATTGTGCAGACAACAAGGGACGAACATAATGCGCTGCTTGACAAGGGTGAAGAGGATGGTGAATCAATTGAAAATCCAACCTGGACCTGCTCTAAGGCCATTGCACTTTTGCTTCTCGGAGCTGCAATGGCAGCAGCATTTGCAGATCCACTTGTTGATGCCGTGCAAAACTTTTCAAGTGCAACGAGTATACCATCATTTTTCATTTCCTTCATTGCGATGCCCTTGGCTACCAATTCCAGTGAGGCCGTGTCAGCAATTATCTTTGCAAGCAGAAAGAAGCAACGTACTTTGTCTCTAACATTCTCTGAGGTATGTCTGTTGGATACTGTTGACTATTGGAGCAGTCATATAAATACCCTTGTTCTGACAGTTTCTTCGGTCTCAATATTTTTTTTTCACTTTTGCCTAAACTTTGCTTGGATTTATTTCTCATATACAGTTAACCTAGTTAATTCGTAACCTTATGTATTGCAAGATATTCTGCGAAACAGTTTTTAAAAGATCAACTTCTTACAGACGGTAGGCTTAGGCTTCGTTGGCGTTTTGGTTTTAAGGTGGATTCTATTATTCTTGTTTTGCCACTTTTAGATGTATGAGTGTTTTGCTACATTCTTCATTTTTTTTTTCATCAAGATGCAACTAAATATTTATTCCCTTCGAAAAAGGCAAGACAATCAGTGATTTTTACAACATTAGTCTGATTTACAAAACATTGTAACTGAATTTTTACAACAGTTTTAAACACAAGCACATCAGACCACCAAAGGCTTGGAAGGCCTAGGGCACTTTATGGTGTTATGCTGCAGTTTCTGTAGTAGTCTTATAAAGTTCCAAGAAAAAATTATCATGTGAGCTTTCGGTTGAACTGCAGGTATACGGTGGAGTGACCATGAACAACACGCTCTGCCTTGCCGTGTTCTTGGCTCTCGTTTACATCAGGGGCTTAACCTGGGACTTCTCATCGGAGGTCCTGGTCATCTTCCTCGTGTGCATCATAATGGGCCTCTTCACCAGCTTCCGGACAACGTTCCCGCTGTGGACGTGCTTCGTCGCTTTCCTTCTGTACCCATTGTCGCTGATCTTGGTCTACATCCTCGACTACAAGTTCGGCTGGTCATAGACCTGACCTGGATAGTGATTAGTTGATGCGTCTGATGTAGAGGGGTGAAACGTAGGCATGGACCACTTCTCTTCTGATTGTAAACCTCATCTTGTAGGCTCGTTATTCAGTTGGGGTGGATGCAGTGCAGGGACTACAGCTGAAATACTGCATAATTAGGTCTGCCACTAATAAGCTCTAAGATGAATTCTGTGATCCAACATGGCCAGTTTCGAAATACCTGGACCATGCGATGATATAAAGCTGAATCATGTGTTTAGGTTTCGAATTCCTATCGTTTTTCACATTGGGTACTTGATAGTCCAACAACAGGGCGCTTGTTAAGATGAATGAGGAGGATGAGGACGACAGGTAGGGTGTTTCCACCTCAGGATAGTTTCCATGTAGTAATGCCCAACATAAGCCCTTAAACTGTGGTGCAAAGCGAACGGTTTGGGTGCATTGTCGGAAATCACCACTGAAGCTGTCTACTTGTGTTGACATGATTTCCGGTGGGAGTAGGTTGTTCTGCAAATTACATTGCCTATTATTCTCAGAAAAAACTTCAGCATCTCCGACTACTAGTAGTGATCTGTGAGTCGTAGCACAAATATGTGATCTGTGAGTGTGTTCAGCATAGAAACAGAGTAGGCAACTGATCTGCTACTCTCTCCGTCCCAAATTAGGTGTTGTGGATTTTTCAAAATATAGATATCAAGATACATCCATATTTTCACAAATCTATGGCAAGACTTGTTCTAGTGTCAGCTCTAGGATCCGCTAAAACTTTCTGGAAAACCTCAATAACAAGTAGCCTAAAACCTGGCAATCTGCAATGACAGATGAATAAATCGTGATAAGAGAAAGCCTTCTCAAATGTCTCCAAGTTGCAATAATATTCCCGTGTAGTACTAGTAGTTAATTACATCACGAACTTCGTTTATCTTCCGCAAGGACTTCCTTGCGAGCTAGCTAGAGTGCTAGACGATCGATGGAGCGCCCATTTGCATCACTCAGGACCCGACGTCCAGCACCACCTCCGGTGGCCGTTCGGGCAGAGGGATGACGCTGCACCGGCAGATCGGGCACGTCGCGTGCGAGCGCAGCCACTGGTCGATGCACTCCGTGTGGAACACGTGCAGGCAGAGCGGCATCCGCCGCACCGAGTCCCCCTTCTCCACCTCCCCGAGGCACACCGCGCACTCGACGGCGGCGCCTTCTTCCCCGTGCTCGTAGCTCGGGACGCGGTTCGCGGCGAGGGCGGCACGTAGGTCGTCGCGCGTCATCAGCGTCAGCTCCGGGTGGCGAAGCTGCTCGTGCGACGACTGGCGGCCGTCCTGGTTATGGTGCCGCCGATCGCGGTCCTCCGTGGCGGGCGCCAGCCACCGGGGCCAGGGCGGCCGCTTGAGCTCGGCGTAGAAGCTGCAGCAGAGGATGAGGCTGATGCTGGTGCAGAAAGCGGCGAAGGCGGCGAAGAGGATGGCGTGGCCGGAGTCGGGCCGGTTGACAAGGTGCATCACGGCGACCGGCGCGGTGACGAACCCGCTGGCGAAGATGGCGTGCGCGCACAGGAAGTCGCTGCACCAGTGGTAGCAGGAGGTGCGCCTCCCATGGACGGGCATGCGCCGCTCAACTTTGGGTTTGATTCGCGTGGAACGAAAAGTTGAGTTGATTGAGTAATTAAGGCGTGCCAAAAAATGGTTAAGCTGCGAGAATCGGGAGCTTCGACATCTCAGTGGCCGTCATTGTACTATGCTCGGCGCATAGCGGGGAGATGCAAACGATGAACTTGCGCGCGTGAACTCAAGTAGTAGTATACATCTTTTTAGCTCGGTTGGATCGTAACGCTGTCTTTAGTGTTGTCTTAAGCTAGTGGGAGATAGGAGCTCCTACTATTTGCCGCGGGGTAGTGAAGGAATTCCAACTAAGAACCCGCGTCGCCCCTCCCAGGCGACACGGGAACCCTAACCCGCGTCGCCAGCCTCCCACTGCGGCTTCCCCCACCCGCGCCGCCTTCGGAGGAAACCGCCGGGCGAAGCCCGCGCGACGGACGGCGGCGGCGGGGCTCTCGCGCGGGCGTGGCTCTGCTCCGGGTGGCGCCTCCGTCGGGATCTGGGGTGGCTCGGCCATGGTGCGGCCGACGCGGCGACCTCGACGGACGGTCTCCCTCTCGCCTCTTCGTCTCGCAAGTCTGCAACGCCCCTCGAGCGGCTCTGTCGACGGCCTTGTGTGCGGGGCGGTCCCGCAGGATGGTGGGCACGGGGCTGGTGGCGGTTGGCGGCGGGGTGTCCGCGTGCTAGGCTCCGGTGGCGGCGCGACCTGCTGCTAGGTGGCGGGGTTCGTCACTTGAGCTCGGCGGCGGACTGCATAGGCGGGTCGGCGTTTTGGCGGCGGCGGCGCCATCGGCTTGGCTCCCGGGCGGCGCGGACTCCTCTGTCCTTGGCAGCGGGAGACGGTGGTGCTAGGGACCGTCGGCGGCGGATACGGAATCCAGGAGATCTTGCCCCTCCCGCAAACGTGCCTGTTGGGAGTCGTTTCGCAGTGTCGGGGCTGCGAGACATCAGAATAAAGGAGGTGGTCCTAGGGTTTCCCACCGCGCGAAGACGAAGATCTACCTTTGATCAAGCCGGGGTGTCGACCCGGAAGGCCCCGCCGGCGAACTCACATGGGCGATGCCTTGAGATTGCTGGATCGGTGGAATTCGGTCGCAATGCACGGTCATCGAAGGTGAGATTGGAGGACTAGCAATGGTGTTCGGAGTCTTTGCATCGATGGGGAACTGGCTTGGAGTTACAAGATTCGTGTCAGTGGTATGTAAGAGGGGGCGACAACATCATGAAGTCTAAAGTCCTACCTTTCAGGGTGAAAACCTAAGGTCTGACCTTAATTGGTTGTGCCTAGCACTGGTCTTGTTGGAGACATTGTTTTGCATCACTCAGGACCCGACGTCCAGCACCACCTCCGGTGGCCGTTCGGGCAGAGGGATGACGCTGCACCGGCAGATCGGGCACGTCGCGTGCGAGCGCAGCCACTGGTCGATGCACTCCGTGTGGAACACGTGCAGGCAGAGCGGCATCCGCCGCACCGAGTCCCCCTTCTCCACCTCCCCGAGGCACACCGCGCACTCGACGGCGGCGCCTTCTTCCCCGTGCTCGTAGCTCGGGACGCGGTTCGCGGCGAGGGCGGCACGTAGGTCGTCGCGCGTCATCAGCGTCAGCTCCGGGTGGCGAAGCTGCTCGTGCGACGACTGGCGGCCGTCCTGGTTATGGTGCCGCCGATCGCGGTCCTCCGTGGCGGGCGCCAGCCACCGGGGCCAGGGCGGCCGCTTGAGCTCGGCGTAGAAGCTGCAGCAGAGGATGAGGCTGATGCTGGTGCAGAAAGCGGCGAAGGCGGCGAAGAGGATGGCGTGGCCGGAGTCGGGCCGGTTGACAAGGTGCATCACGGCGACCGGCGCGGTGACGAACCCGCTGGCGAAGATGGCGTGCGCGCACAGGAAGTCGCTGCACCAGTGGTAGCAGGAGGTGCGCCTCCCATGGACGGGCATGCGCCGCTCAACTTTGGGTTTGATTCGCGTGGAACGAAAAGTTGAGTTGATTGAGTAATTAAGGCGTGCCAAAAAATGGTTAAGCTGCGAGAATCGGGAGCTTCGACATCTCAGTGGCCGTCATTGTACTATGCTCGGCGCATAGCGGGGAGATGCAAACGATGAACTTGCGCGCGTGAACTCAAGTAGTAGTACATCTTTTTAGCTCGGTTGGATCGTAACGCTGTCTTTAGTGTTGTCTTAAGCTAGCGGGAGATAGGAGCTCCTACTATTTGCCGCGAGGTAGTGAAGGAATTCCAACTAAGACCCCGCGTCGCCCCTCCCAGGCAACACGGGGGAACCCTTGCCCGCGCCGCCAGCCTCCCACTGCGGCGCCGCCGTCTGTCGCGCGGGCGTGGCTCTGCTCTGGGTGGCGCCTCCGTCGGGATCTGGGGTGGCTCGGCCACGGTGCGGCCGACGCGGCGACCTCGACGGCCGGTCTCCCTCTCGCCTCTTCGTCTCGCAAGTCTGCAACGGCCCTCGAGTGGCTCCGTCGACGGCCTTGTGTGCGGGGCGGTCCCGCAGGATGGTGGGGACGGGGCTGGTGGCGGTTGGCGGCGGGTTGTCCGCGTGCTAGGCTCCGGTGGCGGCACGACCTGCTGCTAGGCGGCGGGGTTCGTCACTTGAGCTCGGCGGCGGACTGCATAGGAGGCTCGGCGTTTTAGCGGCGGCGGCGCCATCGGCTTGGCTCCCGGGCGGCGCGGCCTCCTCTGTCCTTGGCGGCGGGAGGCGGTGGTGCTAGGGACTGTCGGCGGTAGGGCTCCCGGTGGCGGTGGATACGGAATCCAGGAGATCTTTCCCCTTGATGGAGGGATGATAACCCGGTCAACACCAAGGTGTAACTCGGCCCAATGGACACTGCGCAAGATCCGGTTAAGGATAAAGGAGCTTCTGGAAGGCCCAAATTCGTAGGCCTCGTAACCCGGATTGTGGGTTACGGTAAGGAAAGTTAGGGTTTCTCGTATGCGGTGTCCGGGTAGGGTTCAGGGTGCGCCTTGGAGGGCAAGCCAGGGGGATCCGGGTGCTTTATAAACCGGCCCCTCGGTCTAGTTTAGAGATCCAAGAGTTCTAGCAATATCGCTTGATATCGAGCATCCAGTGTAACACTAGAGTTGAGTTAATATATCGAGATCGGAGACTCGGCGACTTGATTGCCGGCTACCAGATCGAGTACCATCATGTTTTCCTCCGAGCTAAACCCTCTCCCAAACGCCCGTGTCGTCTTGCCCCAAGATCAGTTACCCCCGGTAACGTCTGCCGTGATTATCCCACGACAGTTGGCGCCCACCGTGGGGTCTGCGTCCAAAGGTGTTTACATCACGGGAGAAGCTCGGAAGAACATGGAGAATCTAGTCATCGGCGAGATCTGCATCGACCACGAAGGAGAGAAGATGGTGGACGATTCCGGCTGGGGGCCAGAGTCGGATCACCTCGAATCTGGATCTATCATGACAATCGGCCAGATCAGCGTCTTCATCGGTATGGTACGTACTTCCGGTTCGATCCCTGACGACTTTGGGTTTGATTCTATGTCAGGGAAGACCAGCTATATCCAATCAGATAGAGAAGAATCAGTTGTGACAACAAACCCGACAGAAGAGCCCACCACGAAGTGGGAACAGCCGGAGGAGCCGGCATGGACCCGCGTGGCCGGGTCGAGAAAGAAGATGATACCGCATCTATCCTGCATCTACTGGAGAACCGGTACGAGGAACACAGCAGCGAAGAGGAGCAGTATGGATTCGCACCAAGCATTGTGCGCCTGGTTGCGGTTTACACGGCTCCCGCGATCAATCTCAACCAAGAGAACGTAACCGCGGCCGCAGTCGGGGCAGCACAAGCATTGACCCGGCAGCAGGGACCGGCTAACGGAAACACGGTTTTGGCCCAGGTTGACGGAGAGTCGGCATCGGTTACCAGTCAAGCGCCAGAAAACGAGTTACACGCGAACACGTTTGGATTCCTAGCAAACCGGACACCAGGAGCGGGTCCTTCCAATCCACAACATCCGGCCCTGTTCGACAACAATCTGATCCTAGATCCGACAGTTCTTGCCACAGTTATCACTCCAGAGAACGCGGCGGAACGTGTTAGGGATTTGGACGTAGCCCGTCGTGCATTGGAGCAGCAGAGAAGGCAAGTAGAGGCAGAAAGACAAGGGATGGCCACGCGACAACGCGAGTTGGATGCACTGGAAACCCGGCTCCGAGAGGAAACAACTAGAATACATCAAAGGCACCAAACCAGATTGCCAGCATTGGGAGGAGTCATAAACCCGGCTGCGCTATTTATCACGCCTCAGGATCAGCCGATCCCAGTGGCAAATCAAGGAACCGTCCCCCAGCCGACAACCGGAGGAGTACAACCGGTAGACACGCAGGCCGGATTACCCGTACCACAGACTGGAGTTACTACCGGCAATACTGTACCACCACCACCACCACCACCATCACGTTTTCGCACACCAGCGGGTCATTACAACAATCCCATGGACAACGTATACGCGGCAACGCTTGCACTGAATCAAATCCCCGTGAGAGAGTCACCCCACGCAGAGGAGACCCGGCGGGCGATAGATATGCTGCGCACTGCGGAGGCACAACAGGTTAATTACCCGGATCACAGAAGTGGAATGCATGGGACACCATATGTCAGCCAACAGCGAGGTAATGCCGGCAATATCCAGACAAGTTCGGCACGGCGGAGGGAAGAGCAGCAGCAAATGCCGCCTCCTCCACACATTCAGGCAGTACCAGCAGCATCAGCAGCACAGGCCATCGTGGACAGTTCCAGAGCCAGGAGAGCCGTGGCCGGGTCTGCGGCACATGGGCCACCAGCAGTACCGCGTCCAGCTGTACCCCCTGCAGGATCACACGTTTCCCGAGTAAGACCAGCTTCGACCATTCTTGCAGGACCTAAGTGTCTTTCGGATAGCATCAGGGCTGAACCTTACCCGGAAAAGTTCAAAGAACCGGGTAAAGTAGTGAATTATGAGCCGACTATGGATCCGGAAACATGGTTGAGCAGTTATGAGATGGCCATGTCGATTCGCAATGCGTCCGAGAATCTTCAAGCCAAATTCATGTATCTAATGATGTCAGAAGGAGCAGCAAAGTTATGGTTCACCAATTTACCGGAAGGATCTATCAAGTCATGGGAAGAATTGAAAACTGCGTTTATCAAGCACTTTCACGGGACGTGCAGAAAGTTATTCACTATTGATGACCTAGAGCGATGTGTTCAGAAGAAGGGAGAATCGGCGCGCAGCTGGGTGCGCCGGGTTATGGAAATACTTCATTCATCTACAGATATTCAGCCCAAGGATGCGCTGCAAGCTATGGCAAAGACCTGCAAGTACACACCTTTAGTACAAAAGCTAACTCGCATGAAATCTAGTCGGAATGCTTCAGAGGTTACGATGGGAGAACTGGTGGATGCATGCAACAAGCACGCCGCAACGGACACTACGGAAGAGGAAACCGACGATAAAAAAGCAAAAGTAAACACAAGTAATAATGGAAGAACCGGCAATGGATCAGCTCCGGGTAACAACGGAAACAGCCAGAACAAGCGCCCGTTTGAGGGAGGTTCCGAGTTTGTCGCCAACACTGAAGCCGGATCTTCAAGACCCAGGGCAGAAGGAAATTTCAATACTGGAAATCACAATGGAGGAAACTATCAAGGGCCACCAAGGCCGAGTAACAATTGGGACATCTTCAGAATGGCATGCCCGAAACACAGCAGGAACGGTAGGCCAACTAACCACTCCTTGGAGCAGTGCGCCGACCTACAGAGGTGGAAGAATGAGGAAGTGAACAGAGCCATGCGAGGTGCAGGTCCGGGAGGAGGACCGGGTCCAGGTGGAAACCCGGGCAACGGCCCACCCCCAGCCGGTAACCCGGCAGCTGGAAATCAAGGTAACAACCAAGGGGGAGCTGGAGGTTTCCAGGCCAACCCCAAGCAGTTGGGTCAATATCACGTGCATACTATAGGAAGTTCCAACAAGGACAAGAAGATACTGAAACAGGCGGTAAACTCGGTGTCCTCGGCTGTTCCAAGATACCTGAGGTGGTCAGAACAGGACGTAACATGGAGCAAAAGGGATCACCCGGAAAGAATAGAACACCCGGGAGTTTTAGCATTGGTAGTTGCACCGCAGGTCAATGGGTATGAGCTGAAAAAGGTCCTGATGGACGGTGGAAGTAGCATCAATATACTGTATTGGGAAACCTTTCTACGCATGGGTCTCAAGGAGTCTCAGCTACAAAAAAGTTCAACAATTTTTCATGGGATAGTGCCGGGTCACTCAGCGTGCCACGAGGGAAAAATCGCATTGGAGGTAGCTTTTGGGGAATCAAATTACAATTATCGAGTTGAGTGGCTCACTTTCGAGGTGGTCAAATTGCGCAGTCCTTATCACGCGCTATTCGGAAGGCCGGCTTATGCTAAATTCATGGCTAGGCCGTGTTATGTGTATCTACAGCTAAAAATTCCGGGTCCTAAACAGACCATCACCATACATGGAAGCCGGGACATAGCGGCTGAGTGCGATGAAGGAGATGCAGCAATGGCTGAACAAGCTTGTAGAAAAGAGGAACTCAAATATTACCGGTCTCAAACAGTCCCGGATAACAGAACTGCATTAAGGCAGAGTACTGAAGATGAAAAAGCAAAGTTCAAGGCAGCACAAGACACCAAGATGGTGGCCTTCATCAAACATGACCCCCCCCCAAACAATCTGCCACAGGAGAAAAAATCGCACGGCCGTTCACAGCCAGCCGCGTCATGGAAACACCTCACCCGGATTGGCTAGCAAACCCGGTACTCATAATAAAAAAGACCAACAAGTGGAGAATGTGTATCGATTATGACAGTTCCGGACAGATTCCCAAGAAGAATTAAACAATGTAACGGGCAGCAGGTTTCAGACGCACTCTTTTCCTATCCAGGGTACCTAAGGGGACTGGAAGGTTTTTAATGAGGCGGCCTGCTGACCCAAAACTTTCTCGTATCAATAAAGAGATGGTTATCAAGTCTCATTTTGTTATGATCTTCACTCCTGTTACAGATAAGTATTATCAGTACATCAGTATCATCAAGTATGTTGCATATATATAGGTCTTGAGGGCTGATTGCTTGAATAGCACAGTTACAAACTCAAAGACCCGGCCTTGATGCCTATGAGTTATAAGGGCCGATTACTCGCAAACGAGTACGGCTGCAATCTTATAACCGGACAAAGGAGCCAAATTTTCTTGACTTTTCTTACTTAAGCTCGATGTGACTCGCACTAAAGTGGCATGATTTGCTCGCTTACGATTACAATCAGCCATGAAGCCCAACGGGACTTGCCCGACCCTGTTTTCGTATAGATGTAACAACATGGTATCCACGCGAAAGCCGGCTTACAGTACAAGATAGTCAAAAGGGTCATCTAAACCACAAGTTATGCAGAGTACAGGGCTAATAGCCGGAAACTCAACGTTTATCAAGCATAACTTCAATACCTATGTGAAACGGCTCTGGGCTTGGGCTTAGTAGCAAACAACTTGTTCCCTTGGAAAAACCATGCATCCCAGACTCGGCATTTTGGGTCTTGGGGACTGAGGATTTTGAAAAAAGGAAAAGTTGCTTAGTTGCTAAAACTCAAAAAACCCAAACATCCGAGTCTTCGGGACTTGGGGACTTAGAGAAAAGTCCGCTTGTCGAAATCCATGGAACTCGGAAACCGAGTCTCACAAAAGGAACCATAAAGAAAGTCGGATATCAAGAATAAACTCAAAAACCAGATAAACATCAAGTTCATCCAGAGGCCAGAAGAGGCGCGAGGTATATCAAGGAATTAAAGTACGTTACAAGTCTTGGTACTAGCATCAAAGGTGCATAGGTGCACCGACAAAAGAATATCTGTTTTGAACAAAAGCATCGAAACGACCAAGGTATCGTGATGGCATTTGTTTACTCGGCTTCTTGCATAGGGTCCACACCCTTGCCCTTGCCCTCCGGGTCTTGGTCCTGGGCTTGCTCCGCAGCTCTCCCGGCATCATCACCCGGATTCTTCGCATCAGGACGGACAGGCGGGAGGACAGCCGGTGTAGAGGTGGTTGGCTCTGATCCTAACTCGGCCTCCCTCTTCGCGGTTTCTTCCCTCTTCCTGGCCGAATCGGCAGCCCATTTCTCCAAAATGTCGAACGGTGGGGGTGCTTCCTCCTTCACGATTTTGTCGTCAGCATCGTACGAACTCATAAGCGTGCGCAGATCCATACTATCGTCCAAAGTGGTTGCCGAGTGGCGCACCGCGGATTGTACGGCCTTGAAGTCCTTGGGCCCAAACTTGGAGCCATCCGCTTTGAATTCTGGAAACCCGGATATAACCTTTGCCGGCTCAAGCTTAGGAAAATAAGCCTTAGTCAGTGCAAAGGCCCGGGTCATACCAATCCGGCATGCCGAGCGTTTCCAGATCTCGATCCATGCAGGCACGGTGGAGCAGTCTTGGATAAGATTTTCTTCACCCGGATATACCTCAGTTGGCCACTGCACGGCATCCAATATCCACTTGGTGCCGGAAAAGAAAGTCCGGAGCACAGTCTTTAAAGTCTTAGCCTTTGCAACAGCATCTTCTTCTAGGGCTGCAAGGTTAGCACCTGCAGTTGAAATAAAAAAAAAGGCCATATCAGTAATTCCGAGTATCATGTAGCAAAATAAAGGCATGAAGGCAGTCAGCAGCAAGAAACTTACTAAGCAAGATACGATAAGTATCGGTAATTTGCTCCGACAACTTTTTCAGGGCGGTCCGAGCAGTGGTGCACCTTTTCTTATATTTGGAAACATTTTTCTTCAAAGTTTCCACCTCATCCTCAAGGGCTTCTCTCCGCTTTACCTCGGCAAGCAGCAGTTGTTCGGTCTTGAGCAAAAGTTCATCAGACCGGGTGGCCTGTGCCTGTGAGAAACCAAAGTATGAGAATTAGTCGGGTATCATGGCAAAGACGATTATCGCGCAGAATACCGAGCACAATTTCAACAAATTATACTCGGCACTTGGGGACTAGATGGATAAGAAGAGATATTAGGTAACATTACCTGGTGCTCTGCTGCCATGCGTTCTAGCACATCTCTCTCCGAGGCCTTCATAGCAAGGAGAGTGTTCATCATCTGATCAAAAGTATCATTGCCCAAATTGGAAGACCCGGGACCTTGGGGACTTGGAGAAGGAACTCTCTTCTTGGTGAGAGAGGGTATCCGGGTCGTCCGAGTATCGGAGTCTGGTGCCCTTTCTCCCGCGCCCAGGTCTGCAGCTTCTTCCTCCTCGAGTACGTGCGAGGCTATGGGATACTCGGCCTCTCGGTCGGTTGGGTTTATTGGTGGCACTTGTTGTTCTTCTCCGCCAGCTGCGGCATGCATATCATCAGTCAGGTTCTCCTTACCCGGGTCGTCAGTTTCCATATCATCTTGGTCGCTGACAGTGATCGTGGCCCTACGGGTAGTATAAGTAAAGCAGTTAGCGTACAACTGGAAAAAAGTGATGAAAAAACGGTAAAGCATCAGGAAAGGAATTTTACCCGGGATTCACCATATAGTCCAAGGGGAACTCGCTGCTGGACCCGGACGAAACTGAAAAACATCGAGCGAGATGTGGAATTGTCCCGTAAGGGGATGGTTCGGGAAGACTTTGATACTTAAGAAAGGATTAAGAGAATACCAGCGAGTCGAACCGGAGACGACGGAATACCCGGATTAAGAGTGCCATCACCTGGAAAGTTCCGAGTTATTCGGCGCTTGGTCACGAGCGGTTCCTTCAAATACGACCAAGTGGATAATTTCCGGTTTAGCTCGTGCATGTTATCAAAGAAATATGGTTTAGAGGCAAGGAAAAGGTATGGAACCTTGAAGACGACCCCTTGGGGTTTCCTCTTTGTTCCGGCCTTGACCGTCGGCTCAGCTTCTTCCTCGTCGCTGGCGGATTCTACCTTGCCTTCAGCTTCTTCTTCTTCGTCTTTGTCCTCTTGTTCTGAAAATTATCAAGGTTTATAGTTGAAAAATGACGAAAGAGCAACAATGAGCTTAAAGTAATTAAGTAAAACTCGGAATGTACCTTCATCCGAGTTAACGGCGTCCTCTTTCTCCTCTGGGCGCTCAGAGTTAGGGGGAGTATCAATCTTCCAAAAAGCATCATCGGCCTGAAATGAAGACGTAAGAATGAAGGCTAGCAGCAGTATCGAGTGGAAAGTGTGAAGGTAAGAGTATGAAAGTCGGATATTTACCTCAGGCGCCGGGTTCTCACGAGTGAAGGGTTCTAACCCGGCTATATTCCGGATTACTTCCAACTTCTCTGTCAAGAAGCTCTTGATAGTCTTGTTGGTGTCTTCGGCTGCAAAGCTATTGGTGGAGTATCAGAGCGAGTATGTGGTATGCCCCGAATACTCGCACATTAACTTTGTTCGGATGGAGTTGGGTTGGATCCGGAAATCGACCCAAGTCTTTACCAGGTTGAGCCCAATGAGACCCTGGGCCGAGAGAATAGTTATTTTGTCCAATGAAGGTTGAATTACCTCCCTGTCCGAGTCAGGGGCAAAGGCGTTGAAGGTCTCGGAGATATCAAGGAGGCCCTCTGAATAACCCGGCAACCTCTTTTCGCCGGGTCGGGAGGTGTCCCGGCAATAGAAGTATGAGAGTTGCCATGTTTGACGTGGGAGTTAAGTGTAAGAGGTGGCATTAGAGAATTCTTGCGGCGCTGGATAGAGACCCCGCCACAAGCAAGAAGTGCTCCGTCACCGCTTTCGCGGCACGGTTTGCACTGGAAAAGTTCGATGAAGAGAGCCAAACTTGGCGGAGTGCACAAGTATGACTCGGAAAGAACAATGAAGTGCGAAATATTTAACACATAGTTAGGCCCTATGTCAAATATCCGGAGGCCATAGTGGCTTAGAATATCTCGAAAGAAAGGGTGACCCGGAGGGCGGAACCCCTGGGTCACGTGCTCCACGAAACATATTACCTCATCATCGGCAGGTGTGGGCCAGGTCTCGTTACCCGGCACCCTCCAATGGATATCTTTTTGGGAGGGGAGAACCCCTAACTCGGCCAGTTCTTCCAACTTGGCCTTCGTAACAGTGGATCGCGCCCAGTTGGCGGATATGGAGTTGGTGGTCTTGGCCTTGGCCGGCTGTTTCCCCTGCCTCTTGGGAGCCATGGGATTAATCTACAAAGCACAAGATAGAAGGGTACAAGAAGTAAGACTCGGAAACCATGAGTCGTCCGAATATTTGCGAGTGATATCGAGAAAGCATGGAAGCAAAAAATTATCCGAGTATCATTCTGTGGAACAAGGTTACAAGTTATCCGGGTATCAAACATCGTTACAAAAACTATGAAGGGCTTACGTGCTGAAAGGTGTTTGGGGAAGATGGATGGTTACCCATGTATCTACTGCAAACAAAAGAGCCGGAAGAAGAGAATTTTCCGGGTATCAATGGCAAGCGCGGAAATTTTGGGCGGCCCGAGCCTAGATTGGAGATTTCATTTCCAGATTTATGGTGAAATTAATGATTAAGGGCGATAGGGGGATGAAGTGGAGTCTATATTCAATCTATTGGATGAGCTAGAATGAATTCGAGCGACCTAATTCGGCGTGACAAGAAAAAACAACCGGCGGGTTGACTCAGATCCAATCTGAAATAGATCGAGAAATTGTAAGGCCAAGTTGATGGATAAAGGAAACTTACTGGGGGAGATTGGAGTAAAGCCCGGCGGAGGCAAAAGGCGCAGTCTTGGTGCCCCTTCGCGATTCCCGGCGGGCGGGTCGGGGGCGCGACGGCGGGTTCCGGCGGCGGCGCGGGGCGAACCGTGGCGGAGCGCAGCCGGCGGCGGATGGGCTCCGGTGACGCGCGTGAGGTCTCCGTGATGGTGCTCTGTGAACTTGAGTGCAGGAGCGAAGAGAAGGAGGAAAGGGGGGAAATGAGCCGTCGGGGTTAGGTTTGCCCTAAGCACTTATTTATAAGGGTGCGTGTGGATAAACCTGGCTCAACGAGCGGGAGCCGGAAATTTCGGAGTAACGGCTATTTGCCTAAGTTTCGTTGGATATGCCTTAAGTGCTGGACGGGATATCCGGATAGACATAAGAAAGAGATCTCCTCCGCAACATCAGGATCAATTATCGAGTAAAGTAAATCAGATCTTTAAAACATTCTTATCAGGGTGTTGACCCGGAAAAGCTGAGCAGAGGACTTGGAGAAAGCCGGGTTATTATATGGCCACCTTGGAGTTAGGCCTAGCTGTTTATTAAAGCAATTTAACCCGGCCTCCATTGAAGTTATAAGTTTGATAATTTTGCAGGGAATAGCGTGCGCTTCAAAGAGAATCTCGTGAAGCCCAAGCTATTCTGGGGACTACTGATGGAGGGATGATAACCCGGTAGGCCAACACCAAGGTGTAACTCGGCCCAATGGACACTGCACAAGATCCGGTTAAGGATAAAGGAGCTTCTGGAAGGCCCAAGTTCGTAGGCCTCGTAACCTGGATTGCGGGTTACGGTAAGGAAAGTTAGGGTTTCTCGTATGTGGTGTCCGGGTAGGGTTCAGGGTGCGCCTTGGAGGGCAAGCCAGGGGGATCCGGGTGCTTTATAAACCGGCCCCTCGGTCTAGTTTAGAGATCCAAGAGTTATAGCAATATCGCTTGATATCGAGCATCCAGTGTAACACTAGAGTTGAGTTAATATATCGAGATCGGAGACTCGGCGACTTGATTGCCGGCTACCAGATCGAGTACCATCATGTTTTCCTCTGAGCTAAACCCTCTCCCAAACGCCCGTGTCGTCTTGCCCCAAGATCAGTTACCCCCGGTAACGTCTGCCGTGATTATCCCACGACAAGGTGTGCGCGGCGCTGCAGCGGGAGCACTCGCCTGGAAATCCAGCATTCGATGGGGTCGTCGTCCTTGAGTCCACTCTCCTTCAGCTTGGCGAGGCGCGCGTTGATCTGTTTGATGTCGCCATCTAGCGGGGGCTTGAATCCCCAATTCTGCCCGGTAGGAGGCGAATTGGTCCACCGGGGAAGATTGATCTGGTCTACCACGGGCTCATCCTCCTTGACAGGGATGTTCTTCACATAGAAGAACGTCCTCTGCCATTTGCGCACCGAGTCAAGCCCCTTGATGCGCGGGTGGTTGGTCCCGCTGCGCTGCACCATCATGGCGCTGCCGGTCTCGGTCACGCCGCGGCTGCTCTCCGCGCTACCCGGCTTGGCCTTGCTCTGCTTCCTGAAGAAGAAGAAGCGCGCCCAGGTCATCGGCGTGGGGTGCACTGTCAGGCCCCGAACCCAGAGATATACATACTGTTATGTGCTCCTAGCCATGGACTCACAAGGGCTTCAGGGTTACCAGCCCCGGCCGCAACAAACAACGGCAGGCAGACCGGATTCATCGGCACGTAGTCCGGATCCCCGGTCGACTACTCCTTGTATCCATGCTAGTCATAACCAATTATGCATACCCAAGCGTTCACGAGTCGGATGAAACTGAAGGAACGGGACCAAAGTTATACAGAGCTGCTATGTGTCCAGAAAGTGCAACAACAATCGAGGGTTACTGGGGTTACCTCGCCCCAGGCCGATCACATCGACAGGTGGGCTCGGACATGGATCATCGGCTCCACAACCCCTCGACTGCGACAACTATGCAGGCATAGCCAAAACTGTATAACAATGAGCTCGAAAGCAACAACCGATCAAAGCAGTACTCTAAACATGAAGCTTTATTAAATAGAAGTTACTAGAGTATAGCTTACAAACAGAGGTCACATGACCCAACATTACATCAGACAACGGAAGGCAAATTATGTTGCTAATCAACAAGAACCAAAAAGGCCTAAGAGGCCGCAACATAAGGCGACGTCCCAGCCCATAGATTCCAGGCTGCTACCTGGGAACCCCAAACTACTCGTCGATGTCCACGTTGATTCACCACTGAAGTGAGGAACTCCACTTGAACCAAGTTGGAGCAAACATGAGTACGGGAGGTACTCAACAAGACTTAGCTAACCTATTATATATCTGCTTCCTTTAAAAAGAGTTATGAAGGTTATTTTGCGTAAAGCCATCTTTGTTTTTCAAATTGAGGAAGGAATAGCACGTCTCATGGAGTATTCTGAAAACAGATGAGAAAGCTACTCAACTACTGATATCATCATCTTTTTAAACCACCAAATCATATCAGCACCTCGTGCTTCAAAGATCACCTCCTCCAGTTGTTCCGGTAACTCATGCTACAAGGTAACCCCTCTCGGCATCTCCGAGGAGGCATCCTTCATTCGTTATCAGCAAGTTTTAATCATTCCGTTTAAGTTATCTATGATCACAGAATCCGTCACCAAGTCGTCCTTAACCGCGGACACGGCTTTTCGAAAAGATTTAACCCTGCAGGGGTGTACAACTTTAACCACACGTATCAACCAACTCTTAATGCCAGAACGTTGGCACTATTCCGGGAAGTGCCGGAAGATGGAGGTCGACCACGACCTTTCCCTTGCTTCGACTATTCCATGAGTCGCTCCGAGTAGAGATGGACCGCCAATAGGGAGTGGCCATCTCCTGCCGGGTCTCTATCGTTGTGAGCGGTGCTTCAACTACTGTCTCGCCACAGGCTGTTGCACCGCCACGTCCTAGTTTTGAAAAGGTTTTGATATCCCCGCAAATCGAAATGGAATGCCCGAACTAGGCAACTCATGGAACAAACTAGGAAAGTTGAGACCGAGGGGAATCCAATCCCCCGTGTGGATGCACGCTCAGTCTTGGCTCGAAGACGAGAACTCGCTCCTAGGGGCATGAACGAGACAACCACCACAGACCCTTTGTGGTCTCGTCATCCACACCTTTAAATCATGTTAATCAAATATCTCTTTACTTACCACTACTTCCTGCCATACTAGA
Source organism: Alopecurus myosuroides (assembly GCA_028641055.1). NCBI lineage: Eukaryota > Viridiplantae > Streptophyta > Magnoliopsida > Poales > Poaceae > Alopecurus > Alopecurus myosuroides. The sequence goes on along the minus strand of CM054060.1, from coordinate 227,702,316 downwards.
TTATTTCGTAACTCTGATTCATCAACCGGATGGAGCAGAGATCAACAGACATGTATGACTAAGCATGGCATATTTGAGGCTCTGGCGATACACACAACAAATCCTATGTCTGCTAGGAGCATTGAATCATGGTATCTGGGTTATGCAAATAAATAGGATAACTCTATCTATATATTGACTCAAGATACATTGGAACCGAATGCATTTGTACGAGAATGAAAAGTCTTTCGAAATCATATATGGGCAGATAAGAGGTTATGCTTGCCTTGCTTCAAGAAAACCAGGGAAAGTCTTCAGGAATAAGTGCTTGACTTGTCGGTTAGGATCAAGTATTCGTCATTGGATTGCTGGCCTTCTCTTCGGAGTCGCATTCTACCGAGGGGGAAACAACACCGAAAAGAAGAACAATCAACCATGGCATCGATGCAATGCGCAATATGTATGCATGAGCAAGTTAATGCACTTAACTAAAGCCCTAAGCATCAAAATAGGGTTTCTAGGGTTCCTATGGCGATTATGCAATTTTACTGAAATTTGCCCGAAATAGACCCCGGAGGGGCAATTCGGACGATTATGAAGGTGAGTACCATTTTAGTTGCTCAAATTGGTTTGAAAACATCATAAATAGATTGCATTAATCATTTTGAGCAATTTGGTATATAACTTTTAATTTTCTAATTTTATTGAATAAAAACTTGTTTTTCTATTTTTTAAATGATTAAACAACATTAAATAAAGTCCAAAAATAAAGGTTGTCAAACACGTATGGAAATTACATGTTTGGGTAGAGTTTGATTTTATGAACATCTCCATGCTTTTACTTTATTTTTCTGATTAACAGAATAGAAGATATTCATTAATCACTTTAAATTCTTTTCTGTAATTATTAAGCATTTTTTTTGAAATAAGAAAAAACAGATTTGTGACACCATCATGACGTCCAGGTGACGTCATCAAAGGCCGGCGTGGCAGTGCCGTTGCGCAATCGCGCGATTCAGCTCACGATGCAGAAATCGAACACCACCATGGGGTCTAGGGGAGGGAGGCGGACACAGGGGTGGTGGCGCCGCCCTCAGGGGGTCACCGGAGCAGCGCCGGCGTGCAGAAACGGCGGCGGCGCTCGCGGCCTATGACGGCGTCGACGGAAACATGCCCGATAAAACGAAAAGAGAGCACGGGGAGGGAGCTGAGCTCACCAGGGGCATGTTGCCGGAACCAGGGAGGTGGGGCGGTGAAGGAGCTCGCCGGAATCTCCAATGGAGGCGGCGGCCGGAGCTCAGAAAGATGGCCGCGATTTGCTCGATTGGGGCCATCCCGGCTTCTTATATTTGACGAGGAAGACAAGGGAAGGACGGCGAAGATGATGGGAGGCTCGACGTGGCCGCGGAGGGCCGGAAACAGCGGCGGCGAGCGGCGGCCGGAGAGGCAGTAACTAGGGTTAGGGTTCGGTTTCTGCAGCAGAGAGAGACAGAGCAAGGGCTCACGGGGGCGAGTGAGGAGAAGGCACGATGGAGACGTCTTCTCTGCCTCTTATCCGTGCGCGAGGCGAGCAGGACGTGGCACGAAGCGCTGGCGGCGGCCTTCCATCCTTCTGGCCGGAGCTAGAAGAAAGGGAGAAAGAAAAGGGAATTACGAAAACCCCCTAGAGTTTTGGGAAAACACAACTAGGTCCTTCTGTGATTGAAAACAGAACAGAATTAAACTTTTGAGGTCCTTTTTGGAAGAATAAAATTTGGCAAAAATACATTTTGAAAACCTTGTAAAATTTGCAAACTCACCATGTAAAGGTTTTCACAATTTGAAAGTATTTTTATTTCAAATTTCAGGTGACCACTTTAAGTGGGTTTTGGTCATCCCATTTGTTAATTTTAAATGCAAGATTTTAACCCATGTTTTCATGCATGTATGAGATGCGAACAACACACCAACACTCTAAAGTAGCAAAACAGGGATGTTACAAATCTACCCCCCTTACAAGAATCTCGTCCCGAGATTCCCGAAGGAGAAGAAAGAAGGAACACCGGTTTTGAACGATCTTCTTGAACCTTACGGTTCTTTTCTCGAAGAGGTTGATCCGTATCATCGAGTGTTGCTTGGCTACACCTTAGGTGAGAGGGAAAACTCTTAGGAATTGATCTTCATGAAGATCGAGTATCTCATGGATAACTCATGACAGACATGTTCATAAAGAACTTTTGAGTTATCGTGCATGAAACACATCAAAATAACGGAGGGAATAAAAGATGGTTTCAAGTTTATGGACGATGGTTCTTGAAAGGATTTAGAATATGAGCTTTGCACAAGACTTTAGATCCCTTTGTAAAAGAAAGGTTGGACAACTTAGGACATTGAGGTTTCCTCAAAACAGAATACCAAGATGGAAAGGATTGTCTTGAATATCACAACATAATATCCACAGACGAGGAAAAACATGAGAAAACACTGTAATCGTGCATCAGAAAAAGTTTGATACAGGATCACGTTCACTCTTCGGAGTGGACACAGAATATAAAGGAGCTTTCAGCCATTCCATAACAGTTTCTTGTAATCCTTGCCAAGGATCGGGATGTTATTTCACAACAGAGAAGGAATAATCAAAAGATGTTGGAACACCGTAATGAAGGAGGAATTCTTGATCACATCATATGGATGGATAACCAACGGGGATGGAAACACCAAAAAGAATGATGAATCTCTTTCGTATTGTGGTTCATCCATAGCAATACGGTTACCACATGGTTAAGAATCCACGGCTGAAGTGACTGACAAATTCACACAATGTGTGAGATGAACAGAAATTCAAGTACCAACTACTTGAAAAGGAAACTGATCATTGGCGGTTACGAAACACCAGGAGATGGTTCTCGGGATGAACTTGTTTCCACTGGAAGGAAGGTTTGGGGGATCAACGAAGAGACGTTGAACAGAACAACTTCCAAGTTCTCCTTGATGTTTTAGATACCGACAACAGGCTCACGACAAGCCTTCTATAGGTCATCAAGTCAAAGTAAAACTCCGGTTTGGAAGAACGGTGAGAAAACTTGTTAGCACGAGCCACACAAGAATTCTCATGGAGAATGGCTGTTCTTACGGATTCAAGGAGATATGACATTAGGCCTTCCGGCTAATTGTGTCAACCACAACATCAACCATGCCGGATTTTCAAATGGACTTAATTCAATACCCTTGAGGAAACACCAACCATCGTTGCTGCTTGAGATTCAGCTCTAGTTAGTGGGAGGATGATTCAAATTCAGCACATTTGATCATGGAGGTTACACCGGTTACAACCGAGATACATAAGCTAGATTCTCAAGATATGGACTATGATGTCAAGCTCAGAAAGGATGAGCGAGGTTGCGGAACTCATGTATTAGCAACTTATGAAAGACGGTTGTACCTACATGAACTACTTTCAACAAAACACGTCGGAGTCCTTGATGGGAAAACGGTACAAAGATAACGAAGTTTTTGGACTTCTCTTTCACGGACAATCAGTCAGTGGTTTGGGTGTGGACACAAAACTGGTTCAAGAAATGGAGGTAACAATCCACCATATCAAGAATAGTCCACACATGCATGACCAACTTGGTATTATTCCCAAAGGAACAAGAAAACTATACTCGGGCCCATGGCGACAACTTTCACCATAAGCACACATACCCGAGAAAGTCACTTCGAACATCCAGAACACAACTTCGTGATGACACAAAGATGGTTCTCGAAAGTTTCCAACATTAGTGCCAGGTGTTCAACATGAACCTCTTGTAACTTGGAGATATAAGAATGTCATTGATGGGCTCGACAACATACTTATCAAAACACTCCAAGAAGAGGGTCTCATATGATACATGAACAAGGCAAAATATTGGTCAGATTAAAGGACATGAAGGTGTACTCGGGCGGAACACCATGAGTGAAACACAATAAAGATAGTCCTTAGATCTTTTCTCGATTTGATGATAGCCCAAATCAAATCAAGAGGTAGAGTGATAGCATTTCCGCAAAGGAGATACTATCCTGCTTCAACACGAGGAGACTAGACATCCCTTAACAACGGATCAAGTTAGGCGGAGCTTTTGCCTTTCAACTCTCCAAGTTGTTGTTTAAGCTCAACCAACTAGTCCGGAATATCCAGCAGAGTTCCTTGGAGAAAGGAGTAGTTCAAACTACTCCTGGTTTAGACTTCACGGTCAGGTAAAACCTGGTGATACTTCTAGAAAGACAACCAGAATATCACAACCCACCGGTATGTCTTGGAGTTTGGAAGGAGACTTGCTTTTCAAAACACCCGATAAGGTCTTGAGAGCTTTGGTATGAACCTAACTCTTTGACCAAGAATGTGCATCGGCATGAACGGATTTGGTAACACCGTCAACTTTAAGTAAAGACCTGTTGACCAGTAGTGCTAAGAAGGATACAGATGTTTCATAGGTTTTTCGAAGCAATAAGAAATGCTAGGAGTACCTGATACACATGTCAATGCATAAACCCATCATACTCAAGCATTCAAGCTTGGATGAAGGGGGAGTAAAGACGGTACGAGCATCACTTCATCATTAAGGCCATGAAACTTAACACGACCTCTTGATATAAAAGAGTGTGATACCCGGAGGTAGAACAGAATAGAAGCTAACGAAACTTCTCTAATCTGCGAATTACAAAACTTCGACCTAGTCCTAGAGATGAACGAGGTACTGGAGTTTGTTTCTCCTGGCATCCCAAGGTGGAATATTATGACGGGAAACAAGAGCAAATGCATTGGAAGAATCCAACACACATGGGCAAATTGGTGTCCGAACCAACGAATGGAGATTTTAGGCAACTGGAGGGTAGGAACATGCTCCGGAGAATCCAGAGATCACGTCGATTGCACAGGGTAGTACTCACTTGTAAAACCCATGCTAAAGGAGAGGTATAGCTGAATCAAGAACAAGGATCTGGGAACCATAAAGAACACTCTTGTTGTGATCCCTTTTGGTTCCAAAGGAAAGCCTACGGCTACGAGAGTTGGAATTTCCTAGCCACCCTGAGGTAAAAAAAAAAGATTCTTCAGGATTTAAAGAAAACAGAACTTGGGTTAAAGGTCATCATCCTGTACTGATAGCGTGAGCGTTACATGGTTAAGAAACCACATGACTCAACTCACCACAATTCAGCACATTCCGGGACCTTCGGTTCAAGTCCAAGATTGAAAACATAGGGAAAGGAGTAACTACTATCTTAGTGTCTTAAAGGACACTACGAATAGCAATCACGGAGTATCTTTCAAAGGACATTGATAGCTCCGTAACAATTTGAGCAGAGGAAGAATACATTCGAGATGAAAGGCAGATCTCGAGGTTCAGGATTTTGAAACTTAGAACATGTAGGAATGTGGAATCCATACCATTCTGAGAGATTATGAATGGAAGGAAATCTCCCAGTTGAATCGAGAGATAACGGAACACGGAACACACACGACTCTAGAACTTAACACTAGGTCAACTTGGTAGAAAACGTCCTTGCCAGAGAAGGCACCTAGGTTTTGAATGACTAGAAGAGATAGCAAAACCTTTTTAAATCAAAACAGGTAAGGTGACCCAGAGTTAGAGAGATACCAGATACGGAGTAAAAAGAATCCTAAGAAGGTTTTTCACAACTCATTTTGGAGTTTCAAAGTAGTTTTCACAAACTCTAGACTCGACATCAACCAAGCAATAAGGTTTTCCTACAGGTAGTCCTGCTCTGATACCAAGACTTGTCAGACCCCGGACCCAGAGATATACATACTGTTATGTGCTCCTAGCCATGGACTCACAAGGGCTTCAGGGTTACCAGCCCCGGCCGCAACAAACAACGGCAGGCAGACCGGATTCATCGGCACGTAGTCCGGATCCCCGGTCTACTACTCCTTGTATCCATGCTAGTCATAACCAATTATGCATACCCAAGCGTTCATGAGTCGGATGAAACTGAAGGAACGGGACCAAAGTTATACAGAGCTGCTATGTGTCCAGAAAGTGCAACAACAATCGAGGGTTACTGGGGTTACCTCGCCCCAGGCCGATCACATCGACAGGCGGGCTCGGACATGGATCATCGGCTCCACAACCCCTCGACTGCGACAACTATGCAGGCATAGCCAAAACTGTATAACAATGAGCTCGAAACCAACAACCGATCAAATCAGTACTCTAAACATGAAGCTTTATTAAATAGAAGTTACTAGAGTATAGCTTACAAACAGAGGTCACATGACCCAACATTACATCAGACAACGGAAGGCAAATTATGTTGCTAATCAACAAGAACCAAAAAGGCCTAAGAGGCCGCAACATAAGGCGACGTCCCAGCCCATAGATTCCAGGCTGCTACCTGGGAACCCCAAACTACTCGTCGATGTCCACGTTGATTCACCACTGAAGTGAGGAACTCCACCTGAACCAAGTTGGAGCAAACATGAGTACGGGAGGTACTCAACAAGACTTAGCTAACCTATTATATATCTGCTTCCTTTAAAAAGAGTTATGAAGGTTATTTTGCGTAAAGCCATCTTTGTTTTTCAAATTGAGGAAGGAATAACACGTCTCATGGAGTATTTTGAAAACAGATGAGAAAGCTACTCAACTACTGATATCATCATCTTTTTAAACCACCAAATCATATCAGCACCTCGTGCTTCAAAGATCACCTCCTCCAGTTGTTCCGGTAACTCATGCTACAAGGTAACCCCTCTCGGCATCTCCGAGGAGGCATCCTTCATTCATTATCAGCAAGTTTTAATCATTCCGTTTAAGTTATCTATGATCACAGAATCCGTCACCAAGTCGTCCTTAACCGCGGACACGGCTTTTCGAAAAGATTTAACCCTGCAGGGGTGTACAACTTTAACCACACTTATCAACCAACTCTTAATGCCAGAACGTTGGCACTATTCCGGGAAGTGCCGGCAGATGGAGGTCGACCACGACCTTTCCCTTGCTTCGACTATTCCATGAGTCGCTCCGAGTAGAGATGGACCGCCAATAGGGAGTGGCCATCTCCTGCCGGGTCTCTATCGTTGTGAGCGGTGCTTCAACTACTGTCTCGCCACAGGCTGTTGCACCGCCACGTCCTAGTTTTGAAAAGGTTTTGATATCCCCGCAAATCGAAATGGAATGCCCGAACTAGGCAACTCATGGAACAAACTAGGAAAGTTGAGACCGAGGGGAATCCAATCCCCCGTGTGGATGCACGCTCAGTCTTGGCTCGAAGACGAGAACTCGCTCCTAGGGGCATGAACGAGACAACCACCACAGACCCTTTGTGGTCTCGTCATCCACACCTTTAAATCATGTTAATCAAATATCTCTTAACTTACCACTACTTCCTGCCATACTAGATTATTTCGTAACTCTGATTCATCAACCGGATGGAGCAGAGATCAACAGACATGTATGACTAAGCATGGCATATTTGAGGCTCTGGCGATACACACAACAAATCCTATGTCTGCTAGGAGCATTGAATCATGGTATCTGGGTTATGCAAATAAATAGGATAACTCTATCTATATATTGACTCAAGATACATTGGAACCGAATGCATTTGTACGAGAATGAAAAGTCTTTCGAAATCATATATGGGCAGATAAGAGGTTATGCTTGCCTTGCTTCAAGAAAACCAGGGAAAGTCTTCAGGAATAAGTGCTTGACTTGTCGGTTAGGATCAAGTATTCGTCATTGGATTGCTGGCCTTCTCTTCGGAGTCGCATTCTACCGAGGGGGAAACAACACCGAAAAGAAGAACAATCAACCATGGCATCGATGCAATGCGCAATATGTATGCATGAGCAAGTTAATGCACTTAACTAAAGCCCTAAGCATCAAAATAGGGTTTCTAGGGTTCCTATGGCGATTATGCAATTTTACTGAAATTTGCCCGAAATAGACCCCGGAGGGGCAATTCGGACGATTATGAAGGTGAGTACCATTTTAGTTGCTCAAATTGGTTTGAAAACATCATAAATAGATTGCATTAATCATTTTGAGCAATTTGGTATATAACTTTTAATTTTCTAATTTTATTGAATAAAAACTTGTTTTTCTATTTTTTAAATGATTAAACAACATTAAATAAAGTCCAAAAATAAAGGTTGTCAAACACGTATGGAAATTACATGTTTGGGTAGAGTTTGATTTTCTGAACATCTCCATGCTTTTACTTTATTTTTCTGATTAACAGAATAGAATATATTCATTAATCACTTTAAATTCTTTTCTGTAATTATTAAGCATTTTTATTGAAATAAGAAAAAACAGATTTGTGACACCATCATGACGTCCAGGTGACGTCATCAAAGGCCGGCGTGGCAGTGCCGTTGCGCAATCGCGCGATTCAGCTCACGATGCAGAAATCGAACACCACCACGGGGTCTAGGGGAGGGAGGCGGACACAGGGGTGGTGGCGCCGCCCTCAGGGGGTCACCGGAGCAGCGCCGGCGTGCAGAAACGGCGGCGGCGCTCGCGGCCTACGACGGCGTCGACGGAAACATGCCCGATAAAATGAAAAGAGAGCACGGGGAGGGAGCCGAGCTCACCAGGGGCATGTTGCCGGAACCAGGGAGGTGGGGCGGTGAAGGAGCTCGCCGGAATCTCCAATGGAGGCGGCGGCCGGAGCTCGGAAAGATGGCCGCGATTTGCTCGATTGGGGCCATCCCGGCTTCTTATATTTGACGAGGAAGACAAGGGAAGAACGGCGAAGATGATGGGAGGCTCGACGTGGCCGCGGAGGGCCGGAAACAGCGGCGGCGAGCGGCGGCCGGAGAGGCAGTAACTAGGGTTAGGGTTCGGTTTCTGCAGCAGAGAGAGACAGAGCAAGGGCTCACGGGGGCGAGTGAGGAGAAGGCACGATGGAGACGTCTTCTCTGCCTCTTATCCGCGCGCGAGGCGAGCAGGACGTGGCACGAAGCGCTGGCGACGGCCTTCCATCCTTCTGGCCGGAGCTAGAAGAAAGGGAGAAAGAAAAGGGAATTACGAAAACCCCCTAGAGTTTTGGGAAAACACAACTAGGTCCTTCTGTGATTGAAAACATAACAGAATTAAACTTTTGAGGGCCTTTTTGGAAGAATAAAATTTGGCAAAAATACATTTTGAAAACCTTGTAAAATTTGCAAACTCACCATGTAAAGGTTTTCACAATTTGAAAGTATTTTTATTTCAAATTTCAGGTGACCACTTTAAGTGGGTTTTGGTCATCCCATTTGTTAATTTTAAATGCAAGATTTTAACCCATGTTTTCATGCATGTATGAGATGCGAACAACACACCAGCACTCTAAAGTAGCAAAACAGGGATGTTACATGCACGCCCAAGAATGCCTCGCACACCACGGCGTGGTATGCGAGCATCACTACCGCATTCGGCGGCAGGTGGTGCGGCAGGATCCCGAAGTGGTCGAGGAAGCCGCGGAAGAAATCAGATGCCGGAAGCCCGAATCCCCGCGCGAAGTGCGCGGGGAAGACCACGTGCTCGTCCGCCTCCGGAGCAGGGACGAGCTCGCCAGCGGGAGGCCGGCAGCGGACGCCGGCAGGAACTCGCCGCGTGTTCACCAACCATTGTCACTCCTATGCAGTGACGGTGGATCCAGACCACCCAGCACGGGCGCCGTCGTCACGAGCCATCGAGCAGGGAGGGAAATTTGGTGGTGATTTGGTGGAACTCGGCGGAAAAGATTAGCCTTTCGGCACTACAAGGGGCACGGCGGCGAAGAGCTCGACGGCGGCGGAGAAACGAAGAGGCCAGGGGAAAGTGAAGGCAGGAAGAGGAGAAGGGAGTTACCGAGGGGGTATTTATACCTCCCCTCGGGTTGCCGTTACGATTGAAAGTAATGGGATCAGTTACGCCCTGAGATCGTGCGGCGTGGGGTGTGTGGGCCGGTTAGAAACGCACACAGCGCAGAACGCGCGCGTAACGGCCACAAATGATCCCACGATGCGATCGTGGGTAATAACTGCGCTTGATGGGACATAACGGGCTAGTGGGCCCGGGCCGTGAAAACTGGGCGCGTGGCCTGTCAGATCCCGGGCACCGAGGCGTCGGGGGTACGGGAACGCGACACGTGCTCAGTTGTGCCGCCGAAAGCCGGATTTCGCTCTGCCACGCAGAGATTCTGATTGGAAATCTCACCAAGTCATTTTACTCGGCGACAGGGAAGAGTAGTGGCCCTATTCGGAAAAGAAGAAATTTGAGACAGAATAAAGAGCTACTCGGAGGTTCTACTCAGCAACCTAAGGCTCAAAGGCAAGATTGGTTTTTTAAGCTGGCAGAGCCCAGTGAACAAGTTCGCAGGACTCTACCAGCTTCGGGGACTAATGTCGGGGGGATACCCCCGAGTAGGGTAAAGGCAAGTGCTAATAGCAAGAACAGAAGAGACGCTTGGCAGAGTAGCGGCTACCCGGTACTCGCTACCTGGTCGTTCGCTATTCGGCCGTACACACTGAAGGCCAGGAGGAAGAATCAAGGAAGTTATTCTCCTTCGGGTAGAGGAGGTGGTCCGAGTAGAAATGGCGGTCTCCTACTCGGGCCAGAAGTCAAAGGAGCCGTTCTGACACAGGATCCCGCGTATCCCGGGTCCGTACTTTGGCACTGTTCATGACACTGTTCATCTGCAGAGCGCGTGCTTATCCGCGCCAGGGTGTCAGCAGGGCGTCGCAGGTTAGGGGGGGCCTACCCCGTGACAGTGTCAGTGATAACAGATCAGCTCCTCGGTTCTGCGGAACGACTTTACACAGAAGACAATCCAGGAAGCCAAAAGGTGTAAAGTGGTCAGCGAGAACCCGGAAGTACACAGTGTGCACATAGTGTCGACATCTTGGCTGTATCCGGCTGGGCACCAGTATATAAGGTGCCCTGCCTCCTCCTGCGCGAGGGATGACGGTCTGATTCACGACACGACTAAGGACTACAGTAGCTTAGAGAGAAAAGTGGCTACTCGGTAGGGACTACTGATGGAGGGATGATAACCCGGTAGGCCAACACCAAGGTGTAACTCGGCCCAATGGACACTGCGCAAGATCCGGTTAAGGATAAAGGAGCTTCTGGAAGGCCCAAGTTCGTAGGCCTCGTAACCCGGATTGTGGGTTACGGTAAGGAAAGTTAGGGTTTCTCGTATGCGGTGTCCGGGTAGGGTTCAGGGTGCGCCTTGGAGGGCAAGCCAGGGGGATCCGGGTGCTTTATAAACCGGCCCCTCGGTCTAGTTTAGAGATCCAAGAGTTCTAGCAATATCGCTTGATATCGAGCATCCAGTGTAACACTAGAGTTGAGTTAATATATCGAGATCGGAGACTCGGCGACTTGATTGCCGGCTACCAGATCGAGTACCATCATGTTTTCCTCTGAGCTAAACCCTCTCCCAAACGCCCGTGTCGTCTTGCCCCAAGATCAGTTACCCCCGGTAACGTCTGCCGTGATTATCCCACGACACCCCTCCCGCAAACGTCCCTGCTGGGAGTCGTTTCGCGGTGTCGGGGCTGCGAGACATCAGAATAAAGGAGGTGGTCCTAGAGTTTTCCACCGCGCGAAGACGAAGATCTACCTGATGTAGGTTCTCTTTGATCAAGCCGGGGTGTCGACCTGGAAGGCTCCGCCGGCGAACTCCCATGGGTGATTGCTGGATCGGTGTAATTCGGTCGCAATGCACGGTCATCGAAGGTGAGATTGGAGGACTAGCAATGGTGTTTGGAGTCTTTGCATCGATGGGTCACTGGCTTGGAGTTACAAGATTCGTGGCAGTGGTATGTAAGAGGGGGCGACAACATCGAGAAGTCTAAAGTCCTACCTTTCAGGGTGAAAACCCAAGGTGTAACCTTAATTGGTTGTGCTTGGCACTGGTCTTGTTGTAGACATTGTTTTGAGAGCGAGAATTATCTTCAGGGTGAAACCCAAGGTCTGGCCTTAATTGGTTGTGCCTAGCATCGTTCTTCTTGAAGACGTTATTTTTTGAAGAGCTGGACATCAGGTGTTGTTTAGGTGGTGGTTGTGTGACTACTGCAAGGACTGTAACTCTGTTATCGGATGAGAATCTCACACGAAATTTAAAATTCAAATTTGAAACCATCAAAAGATTTCAAACATCAATTTCGGAAGGCCCAAAACTTAAAGGGTCCAGCTGAAAGAGCATTTCCCCGCATTATGTTTTGATGTTTGTTGAGAACACAGTTAGAGCACTAATGTGCGCTAGGTGATTACATAATATTAATGTGCTTATTTTATACATCTTGGTATTATTGATATGGTGGCAAACCCCGTTGAAATCCATCGAAGAATTCTGTCAAATGGTGGTTTTACTTTCTAGGCCGGTACTACGGGATGGAGTCCGATACTACCGGATTTTTCCAGTTTCGGTACTGGATTCAGCGCGCACCTTTATGTCTAATTCGGTACTACCGACCTCGTCCGGTAGTTCAGCGCGGTACTACCAGCTCCGCCCGGTACTACCGACCATGGATGGGGTGCGTGTGCTAGTAGAGCTGAAAAAGCGCAGTGGGGCGGTACCACCGAATCAGCTCGGTAGTACCAGAGTCGCGGTACTACCGAACCAGCTCGATAATACCGGATTTTTCTATTTTCAGCACTCGACTCGCATTGTCTCGACCTAGTAGCTTCTGTCTAGTTCGGTACTACCGGGGGCGTCCGGTAGTGCATCGTGGTACTACCGGCTCCGCCCGGTAGTACTGACGGTGGAATTTTGTTTGCGAAGCAGCGTTGACCAAGGTGAAGATCTCTATGGGCGGTACTACCGGACGCCGTCCGGTACTACCGGGTGAGGCAGTAAATCCCCCAAACGGACAGATTTGTGAGATGGGTATAAATATCCCATCCGCTTCTTCCCCAAGCACTAGTTTTTACAAGACATTCAAGTGCATTTATTGATCTCACTAAATCTTCAATTAATCCCATTCCCTCCACTCAAACTCGTTGATTCTTGAAAGATTGGAGGAGAAGGCCCCAATCTACATCTCCACCAAGTCGTTCTTGATTTCCCCCTCATTCACTTGAGGGGATCTAGTCTAGGGTTTCCTTGTGGAGAACCTAGACACCATTGCTACTTTTGGATTCGTGGTGATTGTTCGGAGCCCCCAATTTGGTTGTGAGTGTGTGCCCCAAGCTTGTTGTAAAGAATTCGATTCTCGCCTCAATGGGGATCAATAGTGGAAGGTGGACTAGGCCTTTGTGGCGTTGTTCATCCAAGAATAGGGTGATGCCTTTGTGGCGTTGAGTAGACCTTCGTGGCGAAACTCACACCCCTCCAACAAGACGTACTCTCTTAACAAGGAGGAACTCGGGAATAAATCGTGTCTCCGCGTACTTCTGTTTTGGTTATCTCGTTCCCTCTCCCTTACTTGTGCTTGAATTGTATTTATCGTTGTTCTTGTAATATAAGTAAATTCACCTTAGTTGCATTATCTAGAGAGTTTACCTTTGTATCAAGCCTTAATTTGGAGAAAAAAATAAAATTGGTCGTAACACCTATTCACCCCCCTAGGTGCCCATACTATCCGTTCAATTGGTATCAGAGCCTCGACTCTTATTTTGGGCTTAACCGCCTAAGAGTTTTAGTATGGACGATAATGTGGTAGTCACCTATTCCGTGGCACATGTCACTATGGATGATCTCAAGGATTTGCAAAAGTCCTTGACCTCATCCATGGATGGTAAAATCGACGAGTTGCGAACTCTCTTGCTGCATCATCTCATCCGGAAGAAATTCCAGGGGGTGCTAAAGATGGGGTTAATGGTGAAAACCTAACGGTGACCACCTTAATAACTCCACCGATAAGGGTACAAAAGGGAAAGTAGATTACCACTCCATCGAAGGACACTACTCTCCCGATCCTCCCATTCCACATCCTCATATAATTCCTAGAGAAGAATCTTCTAAACTTGATGCACATTCTTTTGGTGATTGGCAATATTATATGGAAACTCAGTTAAACTCTTCTTGTATTGAACTTTGGAGGGTCACATGTGATGGATACAAGCCTCATGACCCCAAGAACTTGACAAGAAGAGAAGCCGTAGATTGTCAAATAGACTACACTGCCTTCTCCATTATTCAACAAGCCATGGGTCCAATCATCTTCAACAATATTCCACCGCCAAAGAAACATGGGATGCTCTTGTCGTCATGTTTGTGGAGAATGAAAGCATGAAGATGAATAGGTATGATACCTTGAACAATGAAGCCGGAGGATTCTATATGCATGATGGTGAAAACCATGAAGATATGTACCGGAGGTTCAAGACTCTTGCCACCGCATTCAATAATGTGGGTGCCAAATATATTGATGATGCTTGGATCAATAGGAAGTACGTGAGTGCTCTCATTCCTTTTGAGCCTGCGAACTTGAATAGTCTTCAAGGAAGACATGAATATGCATATTTGACCTCAATTCAAGTGATGCAAGAAATTAGCTCCTTCCAAGTGCAAACAAAGAATGCTCTTGACAACAGTGCTAGAGCCATGGGAATGCACAAAGGAGCTTCCATTTCTTTGAAGGCCAAAGTGGTGTCAAGGGAGGTTGAACATCAAGAAGCCTGAACTGAGGACTTGGCCCCTTTCAAGGATCTAGAATATGACCTCGTGCTCAAGGATTTCATTGTTCTTTCCATGCAAAAGTTTTGGAAGAATTCTCCCATGGACAATGCATATGTTGAGGAGAAGACCAAGTCTAGCTATGGGAAGGAAGGGACTCAAAAAGTGAGGGCTTGCTTCAATTGTCAAGACAAGCACCATTTTATTGCAGAGTGCCCATATGAGAATATGGAACATCATGGAGGCAATCTCATCGGCAAGGACAAATCAAAGGTTTCTTACAAGAAACCTCACTTAAAGGTGAAACCTTTCAACAAGAAGCCTCCCACCAAGTTTGTGCTAGTGACTTAAAAAGAGTATGATTCCGGAAGTGATTAAGAAGAAGAATCCACAAGTGAGGTGGACGCTCTTGCTATTGTATCAACTTCATCTTCCTTATCTCTCTTTGAATCCCCCAATGAGAATCTTCCTCAACCCTCCGCCAAGTGCTTCATGGCTAAGGCCTCAGACATAGCATCTTATATCATCTCTAAGAATCGAAATGAAATGAAAAACATTGCTAGTCCTAATGTAGATGATGAAATCGCCTCTTTGGAACGTTTTATGTCTAATGTGCAAAGTGAGACCAAGAGGTACTTTGATCTCCTCATGAGCCAGTTGGGAGAGGCCCATGAAGCTCTTGAGACGATTGAGAGGAGAGATGCAGATGAAAAGACATCTCTCTCTATGACGAGTTTCTCTTGAGGAGGAACTTAAAACTATTGAAGTGTCACATAATGAACTTGTTGCTAATATCACTAAAGAACGTGGCGTTGAAATTGCTAAATATAAGAAAGCTAAAAAGGATAAGGTTGAGTTTGGGGTTGGTCATGATAAACTTCTTCTTCTTGCCCCCCCCCCCTTAATAAAGAACGTGACCCACAATTCCTCAAGAGTGAACACTCTACTCTAAAAGAGTCACATGAAAAACTTCAAACTGAACTCAATCAATTCAATGTGCCTAGTACCTCTACTTCTTCTTGTGATCATGCAAATATTATTGAGGAGAATGCTAGGTTGAAGGAAGAGCTAGTAAGGCTCAAGGGCAAGAGCCCGTGTGTTGAGAAGGTTGTGGTTTATAAGCCACAAGTTGCTCCCAAGCCACAAGTGGTTGGTAACCACAAGTGGGCAAGCAAGGTCTTGGATATGTTTCCAAGAAGAAGAACAAGAAGGAGAAGAACAAGGACAAGCCCGCACAAGCTAAGAATAATGTTGCTTAAAGTGGTATTGGCATTAGGGACGACACTACTCGTAGAAACCCCGCAGGAACTAACAATCCACACCATTTCTTATATGTTTATTATTATGGTCTTGTGCAAGATAAGTATGTTGGTCCAATTGAGGGTTTCATTTACTATACTATTTGGGTTCCAAAGACCCTCGTTTCTAACATGAGGGGACCCTCCTCGGGTCCTAACTCTAGTCAATTATTTCTTCCAGGACTATACTTCCGGTGGGTCTAAATGGATAATTGATAGTGGATGCACTAGTCATATGACCGGAAACGAAGAACTTGTGACGGAGTTGCGCCCAAATACAAATGATGCAACTGTCAGTTGTGGAGATAAGTCCAAGTCTAAGGTAACGGGTTTCGTCAAGGTTGTGATTGCTCCGGATACCACTATCGTGGATGTCATGCTTGTTGAATCCCTTGGTTACAATTTACTTTAAGTTCGTTCATTAGGAAAAATGGGTTTATCCGTCTTCTTTGATCTTGATATTGTGGTTCTTTTGAGGAGCAAGACTCTAGATATCGCATACGTGGGACATGTCGAAAATGAGTTGTTTGTGGTGGACTTTTCAAAGTCTACCAACTCTCAAGCGATGTGTCTTTTGGAAAGGAGGGTGTGGGATGGTTGTGGAATCTCCCCCTATCTCATGTCAATATGAGAACTTTGGAAAGTCTTCACAAAGGTGGCCTAATCCTCAGACTAAAAGAAAATGTTTCCTTTTCCGAAAATCGCGTTTGTAGGTCGTGTGTTGAAGGAAAGATGCATGATGCCTTCCATATGGCCAAGACCATTTTCTCGTCAAAGAGGATCTTGGAGCTTCTCCATGTTGATTTCTTTGGTGTTGTGCCCGAGGCAAGTCTTGGAGGCAAGAAGTATTGCTTTCTGATTGTCTATGACTATTCAATATACACTTGGGTTTATTTCTTCAAGTTCAAGAGTGAGACCTAACAAACCATCATCGACTTCTCCAATCAAGTGCAACGTCAACACAATGTTCCTATAATGGCTATTTGGAGTCACAATGGAACCGAGTTCAAGAACTACACTTTGAATGAATTCCTTAGTGAAGAGGGTATTCGTCATCAATATTCTGCTGCATATACCCCTCAACAAAATGGTGTAGCCGAAATGAAGAATAAAACTCTATTGGATATGGAAAGGACCATGTTGGAGGAGTATTCTTCTTCCCAATATATATGGGCCGAAGCCATATCTACAGCATGCCACTCCTCCAACCGCCTCTACATTCGTAAGGGCTCAGAGAAGACTCCATATGAAATTCTCACCGGCAACAAACCCAACGTCTCCTACTTTCGTGTCTTCGGTTGTAAGTGTTTCTATTTTATAAAGGGTGTTCGGTTGTCTAAATTCCAATCTAAAACTATTGAGGGTATGATATAGGTGTTGACCTCTAGGTTGGCCTGATCTTCACAAATCGACGAAGAACACGAAGAACGCACGAAGAACGCGATGAACACGAGATGGGGAATCGAGGGGAAATCGTGGGCAAATGCGGGGAAACACAAAGGGAGATAAATAGCAAGAACCGAAGAACCCCAAATCTCCCGTCAACTAAACCCCAAGGGCCTCCTACGGGACGATCGATCCAACTGAACTCACCTTGATTGAAACCGATTTACACCCGTGGCCGGTCCACCACGCCAATAGAACCTCAAGGATTTACGAGAGGGAGATAGTCAACTCTTAATGGGATCCACGAAGGGAAAGGATAAGTAGTTTTGGTGAATCTTGATACGGTCCTAGATGAACATCATCAATCGTAGGAGTAGCTTCGTAAGAGGAGTCACCTCGCAAGAGGGCTACAAGGGCATAGCCCGAAGTTCTCAAATCATCCCTAAACCCTAGATCTAGCCACCGGAGTCCCTTATATAGCGTAGGGGGGTAGGTGGGGGTGAAAATGGCCGTTTTCCACTTGATTCTCGCACAAAACAGGGGGGCCGACCTGTGAGCCGGGGTGGGGCTGGGCGCCCAGCCTGGGGGCCAGCCGGCCTGGGGCCGGGGTGGGGGACGGCGCCTTCGGGCTGGTGGCCGGCCTGAGGAGGAGATGGGCCGGCTTGAGGCCGGGGTGGGGGCGAGGAAGGATGGCCTGTTCGGCGTGCTGGCCGGCCTAAGGATGGGGGAGGCCGGCCTGGCTGGGGGGGAAGGCCGGGAGACCCCATTTCCCTCCATTCTTCCTCCTCGAAGCTTCGATCTTGATGCCGTCTTCACCCACTTCCTTCCTAGCTTCATGGGCACCATCTTGGATATGTTCTTGAGCATCTTGGGCACTGTCTTGGGTTCCATGGTGTGATCCCACCTATGCATGTAGAGGGGTATTTCATGAGGTAGCGCACCGTTCACCAAGTCACCAGAAACATACGGAGATAGGAGTGAGTTCACCTTGTTGTGTATCGATGTTGTGCTTGGTTGAATACGGTGGGCTGCATCATATCCCCCCCCCCTGAAGAAGAGTCGTCCTAGACTCGCGTTCCATCCATTTGTGAGCGGGAGAAGGAATGCTGAAGACGAAGATGTCATTGAAGTTAAGCTGCTTGTCGAAGATAATGTGACGGTAGGCTCGTAGTGGGGGTGGTCCAAAGGTGATGAAGATCATGAAATGTTCCTCCTTGGATGGTTGAGGGAGATCTTGCGAGGCGGTGTAGTCGTTGAAGTTGAGCCTCTTATCGAAGGTTATGCCAAGGTACGCTCGTGGAGGGTGTAGTCTCAAGGCGATGACGATCTTGACATGGTCCTCAATGTGTGGATGAGGATGAGCTTGAAAAGAGATGTAGTCGTCGTCTAAGCGCTCAAGAGGTGGTTGGTCCATTGCTTGCGGAAGCGGTAGAATGTAGATGAACTTGACGCATTGGTTGCACGCCGCTCCATGGGTTGCGTTGTTGTTGATGCTCGTGTCGAAGTCCATGTACGTCTTGGCGGCTGGTGTGTAGTCGTGGTGATCATTGTTGTTGACGCGCTTGTCGAACTCCAAGTGCATCTTGGCGAAGGGGATGTAGACGTGGTAGTCATTGTCGTTTACGCGCTTGTCGAACTCCAAATACATCGCGACGTATGGGATGTAGACGGAGAAGTCGTTGTCGTGGATGCGCATGTGGAACTCCAAGTACATCTTGTCATGAGGGATGTAGGCATAGAATTCGTTGTCGTGGATGCGCTTGTCGAACTCCATGCACATCGAAACGTGTGGGATGCAGACGTAGAGGGTGTTGTCGTTGAGGTGCTTGTCGAACTCCATGCATGTCTTGACATGTGGGATATAGTCGTAGAAGGCGTTGTTGTTGACGTTCTTGTCGTACTCCATGCACCTCTTAACATGTCGGATGTAGGTGTAGAAGGTGTCATTGGCAAAGTTCTTGTGAAACGCCGTGTAGATCTTGACTTGAGGAGTGTGGATGGAGAATGCCTTGTCGTAGAAGCGCTTGTCAATCTCCATGTGGATCATGATGAGTGGAATGTGCTCCTTCCAAATCTTCAAGTCGGTGTCGATGTTCATGCGATGTGGAGATCCTTGGATGTGGAGAAGTCCATGAGGTCGATTATGCTTGATAGGGTCACCAAATCTCTGCAAAATAGACCTCAAAGATGGAGAGAAAGTTGTTAAGCCGTTAGTGTCAATAAGCACAAAAGGGGTTTTGCTCTCAACTCTCATCTCACTATTGGTGGCTTGGCAATGCCTCTAGGAACACTCATGCTTTTTCCACTCATGATGGGCTTGTGGCTCTCACTCACGTGATGGTGGATCTCTCTCTCACCACTCATCTCACTAGAATCTTGAGAGGGGACACTAGACGGCTCCAAAGTCTTGGCACTTGAGGTGTGCACACTTGTCGAAGTTGTTGCATTGCTAGGAGTTGGTAGTGTCATAGCATGTGGCGAGGAGGACTCGAGAATCTCGTCTCTTGGGTTGAGCTCCAATAGTGGAAAGGGTGGCTTTCTTGGAGGAGGAGGTAGGGTCATGGCTTGTGTCGAAGAAGGCTCAATCATCTCCGTGATGTGGTAGTGTAAGCCATGCCTTGTAGCATCCTCAAGTGGTTGATGATGATGATATCCTTGGCTAGAAAGGTGTCTTGAGCGTGGCCTTGTAGAGGTTGGAATGAGTTGCTTTGAAGACAAGGGGAGTGTGTCACCCAATTCTTCGTTACCTTCATCAATGATAGATGTGCCATTGACGCCGGCTCTAGAGAGGTTGCATCTTTGGTCATTATCTTGAGGATAGTGTTGAAGAACTCGTGTCATCACTCGCGATGAGTTCGCAGCCTCATTGCAATAGACGCTTTCTTCACCATTGGTCAGCATGTACAAGGAATTGAGAGCTAGTTGGTGCAAGGCATAGTATTGGCCTTCACTCATGTAGGAATGGTCACCATTTTGGTTGGCAATCATGATCATCTCGTTGGTAGCATTGGGAGCTCTCTTGTGGATTGTCGGAGTTGTCACTTGTGTCACTGGAGACGAAGAAGAAGAATGCCTTAGAGATGATGCCAAGGGATGAGCCTCTTTGACAATGTCACATGCATCAACGTCTTAATCATAGAGTGGTATAGTGGTATCCTCATGCGCATGGTGATGTCGATCTTGTGGCATTGGAGGAATAGCTTCCACTCTTGATGTTGTTGTCGCGCTTGTGGAGATGAGGGAAGCTCATGCTCTTGATCATGAAGGTCATTGTCCTTCCTCAAAGAATGTCGCTCAAGGTGAATGAGCAACAATGTCGGTGGTGAAGTGACTCTCGCCTCATGAGTTGAAGAAGGAGGAGGATCATGACATATATGGCGATGTATACCTTGCTCATGTGCGTGATCATGACGTCCATTGTCCTTCCTCAAAGAATGTCGCTCATGGAGGTTGTGGTTTGGTGTTGGTGGTGAAGTATCTCTTGCCTCTTTCCTTGACGAGGTAGTGGTATCATAGTGTCCATGGCGAGGATGTTCTTGATCCTTGTCGAAGGCGGGGTGCGAATAGAAGGCACACTCTTGGTGATGATGAGGTGGAGGATCCCATTCCTCATATAGGTGATGACGCTCATGGTCCTTGAACCTTGTAACATTGAGGCAAAGGGCGCTCAAGTTTTTGTTTTCATGGCCTTGATGATGCGATGGAATTCCTTGGTCAAGGTGATGCGGTGCTTCATCCAATATGGTAGGAGAAGAATCATGAATAGCAACTCCATTTGCATGTTGTTGGCGAGGTCGCTCATGTGGGTCCTCATCAAAAATAGGAAGTGAAAGGTCACTTGGAGAATCTTCACTTGCTTGTTGTTGACGTGGTCGCTCAAGAGGTTCCTCATCAAACATGGGAAATGAGAGATCATGGGTAGCATCCGCGCCTAGTTGAGGTCGAAGTGGGCGCTCATTGGGGTCTTCATCAAAGAGAGGAAGTGAGATATCATTTGTAGCATGCCCACTTGGTTTTTGTTGATGGTGGTGCTCATAGGGGTCCTCATCAAAGATGGGAAGTGATGTAGCAAATTGAGCAATCCCACATTGTTGATCTCGAAGTGGACGCTCATTGGGGTCTTCCTCAAGGATGGGGAAAGGCAAGCCATACGTTGCATTATCACTTGCTTGGCGTTGCGGAAGTCTCTCATTTGGGTCTTCATCATAGATGGGTAGCGAAATCTCATGTGGGTCATCCTCATTGGTTTGGCGATGGCGGTCATGATGGAGAGTGATGGAGGGATGATAACCCGGTAGGCTAACGCCAAGGAGTAACTCGGCCCAAAGGACGCTGCGCAAGACCCGGCTTAGGATAAAAGAGCTTCTAGAAGGCCCAGGAACATAGGCCTCGTAACCCGGATTGTGGGTTCCGGTAAGGAAGTTTAGGGTTTGTAAGCAGTGTTCGGGTAGGATTCAGAGTACGCCTTGGAGAGTAAGCCAGGGGGTCCGGATGTTATATACGCCGCTCCCTAGGTTAGGGTTAGATGAGTTTTAGCGTGAGAAAGAACACGATCGCCGGATTGCGAGGTATCGAGTATCCATTGTAACACGAGAGTTGAGATAATATATTTAGATTGGAGACTCGGCGACTTTATTGCCGGCTACCAGATCGCATATCACCATGGTTTCCTTTGAGCTAAACCCTCTCCCAAACACCAGAGTCGATTTGCCCCAAGACAAGTTACCCCCGGTAACGTCTGCTGTGATTATCCCACGACAGTTGGCGCCCACCGCGGGGCCTACGTCCAAGGGTGTTTACATCACGGGAGAAGCTCGGGAGAGCATGAAGAACCTCGTCATCGGCGAGATCTACACCAACCCCGAAGGAGAGAAGATGGTGGACGATTCTGGCTGGGGGCCAGAGTCGGATCTGCTCGAATCCGGATCTGTCGTGACAATCGGCCGGATCAACGTCTTCATTGGCATGGTACGTACGTCCGGTTCAATCCCTGACGATTTTGGATTTGATTCTGTGTCAGGGGAGGCCACCTGCGTTCAGTCTGATGGAGAGGAATCGGTCGGGACGATAGATCTGACAGAAGAGCCCACCACGCAGAGGGAACAGCCGGAGGAGCCGGCATGGACCCCGCGTGGCCGGGTTATGAGAGAAGATGACACTGAGTCTATCTTGCACCTGCTGGAGGATCGGTACGAGGAAGATAGCAGTGATGAGGAAGAATACGAATCTGCGCCAAGCATTGTGCGCCAGGTCGCGGTCTACACGGCCCCTGCAACCAATCTTAATCAGGGGAACGTGACCGCGGCCGCCGTCGGAGCAGCACCAGCATTGGCCCAGCAGCAAGGTCCGGTTGACGGAAACCCGGTTCTGGCCCGGGTTTATGGTGAATCGGCATCAGTTACCAGCCATGCGGCGGATAGTGAGTTGCAGGCAAACACGTTCGGATATCTGGCAAACCGGACGCCAGGGGCGGGTCCTTCAAACCCGCAACACCCGGCCCTGTTCAACAACAACATGATCCTGGATCCCACCGTTCTAGCCACAGTCATAACCCCGGAAAACGCGGTGGAACGTGTTAGGGATCTAGATGTAGCCCGTCGTGCATTGGAGCAACAGAGAAGGCAAGTGGAAGCAGAAAAACAAGGGGTGGCTGCGCGCCGGCGTGAGCTGGATGCATTGGAGAACCGGCTCCGAGAAGAGACAACCAGGGTGCATCAAAGGCACCAGACCAGATTACCGGCAACGGGTGGAGTCATAAACCCGGCCGCGATATTCATCACACCTCAGGATCAGCCGATTCCAGCGGTGAACCAAGGAACTGCACATCAACCCGCAACTGGAGGAGCACAGCCGGTAAACGTGCAGGCCGGGTTACCCATATTACAGACTGGAGTTACTACCGGCAATACGTTACCACCACCACCACCATCACGATTTCGCACGCCAGCAGGTCATTACAACAACCCCATGGATAATGTGTACGCAGCAACACTCGCATTGAATCAAATCCCCGTGAGAGAGTCACCCCACGCAGAGGAGACCCGGCGGGCGATAGATCTATTGCGCACTGCGGTGGCGCAACAAGTTAATTACCCGGACAACAGAAGTGGAATGCATGGGACACCATATATCAGCCAGCAACGAGGCAATACCGGCAATGTTCAGACAAGTTCAGCGCGGCGGAGGGAAGAGCAGCAGCAAATGCCGCCTCCTCCCCGCGTTCAGGCCGTACCAGCGGCATCAGCAGCACAAGCTATTGTGGACAGTTCCAGAGCCAGGAGAGCCGCGGCCGGGTCTGCGGTGCACGGACCGGCAGTAGCGCCACGTCCAGCCGCACCCCCCGCAGGATCACACGTTTCCCGAGTAAGGCCAGGTCCAACTAATCTTGCTGGGCCTAAGTGTCTGTCGGATAACATCAGGGTTGAGCCTTATCCGGATAAGTTCAAGGAATCGGGTAAAGTAGTGAATTATGAGCCGACTATGGATCCAGAAACATGGTTGAGCAGCTATGAGATGGCTATGTCGATTCGCAACGCATTTGAAAATCTTCAAGCCAAGCTCATGTACTTAATGATGTCAGAGGGAGCAGCCAAGTTATGGTTCAACAATTTACCGGAAGGATCTATCAAGTCATGGGAGGAATTGAAAACTGCGTTCATCAAGCACTTTCATGGGACGTGCAGAAAGCTATTTACTATTGATGACCTAGAGCGGTGTGTCCAGAAGAAGGGAGAATCGGGGCGCAGTTGGGTGCGCCGAGTTATGGAGATACTTCACTCATCTACAGATATTCAGCCTAAAGATGCGTTACAAGCTATGGCAAAGACGTGCAAGTACATACCTTTACTGCAAAAGTTAACTCGCATGAAATCCAGTCGGAATGCTTCAGAGGTTACGATGGGAGAGCTAATGGACGCATGCAACAAACACGCTGCAATGGATACTATAGAAGAGGACGTCGATGACAAGAAAGAAAAAGCAAACACAAGTAACAATGGAAGAACCGGCAATGGATCAACGCCGGGTAACAACGGAGGTAACAATGGGAACAATCAGAACAAGCGCCCGTTTGAGGGAAGCTCCGAGTTTGTCGCTAGTACAGAAGCCGGGTCTTCGAGACCTAAGGCAGAAGGAAATTTCAATGGAGGAAACCATAACGGAGGAAATTATCAAGGACCGCCAAGGCCGGGTAACAATTGGGATATCTTCAGAATGGCGTGCCCAAAGCACAGCAGGAACGGTAGGCCGGCTAACCACTCATTGGAGCAATGTGCGGACCTACAGAGATGGAAGAACGAGGAAGTAAACAAGGCTATGCGAGGTGCAGGTCGGGGAGGAGGACCGGGTCCGGGTGGAAACCCGGGCAACGGCCCACCCCCAGCCGGTAACCCGGCAGGCGGAAATCCGGGTAATAACCAGGGGGAGCTGGAGGTTTCCAAGCCAACCCCAAGCAATTGGGACAATACCACGTGCATACTACAGGAATTTCCAACAAGGATAAAAAGATACTGAAAAAGGCGGTAAACTCAGTTGCCTCGGCCGTT
Source organism: Alopecurus myosuroides (assembly GCA_028641055.1). NCBI lineage: Eukaryota > Viridiplantae > Streptophyta > Magnoliopsida > Poales > Poaceae > Alopecurus > Alopecurus myosuroides. The sequence continues at coordinate 227,677,532 of CM054060.1, read as the reverse complement.
CCGAGATACCTGAGATGGTCGGAGCAGGATGTAACGTGGAGCAGAAGAGATCACCCGGAAAGGATAGAACACCTGGGAGTCTTAGCATTAGTGGTTGCGCCGCAGGTTAATGGTTATGAGCTGAAAAAGGTCTTAATGGACGGCGGAAGTAGCATCAACATCTTATATTGGGAGACCTTTCTGCGCATGGGCCTCAAGGAGTCCCAGCTACAGAAGAGTTCAACAGTTTTCCACGGGATAGTACCGGGTCACTCAGCATGCCCCGAGGGAAAAATCACATTGGAGGTAGCTTTTGGAGAATCGAAGGACAATTTCCGGGTCGAGTGGCTCACCTTCGAGGTGGTCAAGCTGCGCAGCCCTTATCACGCGCTATTCGGAAGGCCGACTTATGCTAAGTTCATGGCCAGGCCGTGTTATGTGTATCTACAGCTAAAAATCCCGGGTCCCAAGCAGACCATCACCATACATGGGAGCCGGGATATAGCGGATGAGTGCGATGAAGGAGATGCGGCAATGGCTGAACAAGCTTGCAGAAAAGAGGAACTCAAGTATTACCGGTCTCAAGTAGACCCGGATGACAGAACAACGTTAAAAAGGCCGGATACTGAAGATGAGAGAGCGAAGTTCAAGGCAGCGCAGGACACCAAAATGGTGGCCTTTGTCGAGGGTGATCCCTCTAAGCAATTTGCTATAGGATCTATAATTGGACAGCGAGCAGGAAAAAGCACTTGTGGAGTTCATTCGTTCGAATCAGGATGTGTTTGCCTGGACGCCCAGCGATATGCCGGGTATCCCTACAGAACTGGCGGAGCACAGTTTGCACGTTGATCCCAAGTCCAGGCCTGTGAAACAGGGCCTGAGAAAAATGAATGAAGAAAGAAGGAAAGCTATAGGGGAAGAAATTGCACGGCTGCTTACAGTCGGCTTTATCATGGAAGTATTTCACCCGGACTGGTTAGCAAACCCGGTACTCGTGATGAAAAAGACCAATGAGTGGAGAATGTGCATTGATTATACGAGTCTCAACAAGCATTGCCCAAAGGATCCGTTCGCACTACATAGGATAGATCAGATCATAGACGCAGTGGCTGGAAGCGACCTATTATGTTTCCTGGATGCATATTCCGGGTATCATCAGATCAAGCTCAAGAAGGAAGATTGGGAGAAAACATCGTTCATAACCCCTTTTGGGGCCTTTTGTTACAAGACCATGACATTTGGATTGAAGAACGCTGGCGCAACCTATCAGCGGTGCATTCAGAAGTGCTTTGAGGACCAAATCGGACGCAACGTTCACGCATATGTGGATGATGTGGTGATCAAGACCAGAAGAGCAGAGACATTTATTGATGATCTAAAGGAAACATTCAAGAACCTGAGAAGGTACCAGATGAAACTTAACCCGACAAAGTGTGTCTTTGGAGTCCCAGCCGGGAAATTACTCGGCTTTATCGTTTTCGAGAGAGGAATTGAGGCAAATCCGGATAAAATCAAAGCTATCCAGAGTCTGAAAAAGCCGGAAAATTTGAAGCATGTTAGGAAGCTCCCAGGGTGCGTAGCAGCGCTTAGCCGGTTTATATCCAGACTCGGAGAGAAGGCAATACCCTTGTACCGGCTCTTGAAGAAATCTGATAAATTCGTATGGGACCAAGAGGCGGACGAGGCGTTCAAGGCACTAAAGAAGCAGTTATCTGAGGAACCAGTCCTAGCAGCCCCGAGCCCTAAAGAGCCCATGCTATTGTATGTTGCAGCCGGGCCTCGGGCGGTTAGCGCAGTGGTTGTTGTCGAGCGTAAGGAGGATGGGAAAGATCACCCGGTCCAGAGGCCGGTTTATTACGTCAGCGAGGTATTATTAGAGGCAAAACAGCGCTACCCACATTGGCAAAAGCTGGTTTTCGGGGTCTTCATGGCCAGCCGGAAACTGAAGCCGTATTTTCAGGAACACCCTATAACAGTGGTCAGTTCTATACCAATGTCGGATATCATCAGAAACTCGGATGCAACGGGTAGAATAGCCAAGTGGGCGATCGAGATGGGAGATTATCACATCAACTACGAGCCCAGGTCAGCAATCAAATCTCAAGCTCTAGTTGATTTCATTAACGATTGGACTCACACAGGCATGCCCACCATGGCTCCAAGCTCCGAGTGTTGGATAATGCACTTTGATGGTTCCAAGCAATACGAGGGATCAGGAGCTGGAGTGGTGCTAACATCACCCAAAGGAGACAAGTTAAGTTACGTGTTGCAGATTCACTTTGATTGTTCCAATAACGTGGCCGAGTATGAGGCCCTATTGCACGGCTTAAAGGTAGCCAAGGAGATGAACATTAAGAGGATACGATGCTTTGGAGATTCGGACCTTGTGGTACAGCAGGTCTCAGGAACTTGGGATAGAAAAGATGCAACTATGGCAGCATACCGCAGAGAGGTGGACAGGGTTGCCGGATGTTTTTCCGGGTATGAGGTGGAGCACATAGACAGAAGAAAAAACGAGGCAACAGACGCACTCGCCAGACTCGGCTCGCGCAGAGAGCCGGTTCCACCTAATGTTTTCCTGGATGAGCTATGGCGACCATCAGTTAAAACCGAGTCTGAGGAAGAACTGGCAAATCAAGACACGGATTTGGAGCTCGTGGCCATAGTACGTGTTGTTCCCGAGTGGACAGAGCCGTTCCTGGCCTACCTATCACGGGGCGAGTTACCACAGCAGGAGGTATTAGCACGACAAATTCTGAGGCGAGCAAAAGGATATTCTATCATCAATGGGGAGTTGTACAAAAGAAGTGCAGCAGGAGTCTTTTTGCGCTGTGTAGCACCAGAAGAAGGCCGGCAGATCCTCAAGGAGATCCACGAAGGCGATTGTGGGCATCATGCCTCCACAAGATCCCTTGTGGCCAAAGCTTACCGACATGGTTTCTTCTGGCTCACGGCCCTAGCAGACGCGGAGCGCTTGGTGGCAAGGTGTGACGGATGTCAAAGGTACGGCCGCCAAACCCATGTACCGGCTATGGAATTGCGGACTATCCCGTTAACTTGGCCGTTTGCGGTTTGGGGTATGGATATGGTTGGCCCCTTCCACATGTCACCTTGCAAAAAGACACATCTTTTAGTGGCTGTTGATAAGTTCACCAAGTGGGTTGAGGTCATGCCAGTTACCAATTGTGAAGCAATTACAGCAGTCAAGTTCCTGAAAAGGATTATCTACCGGTTCGGATATCCCCACAGCATAATTACCGACAATGGAACCAACATGTCCCTTGGCGAGATGGAGAAGTTTTGTGGAAACAATGACATCCGCTTGGACATAGCCTCAGTGGCCCACCCACAGGCTAATGGACAAGTGGAGAGGGCAAATCAGGAATTGCTTCGTGGATTAAAGCCACGGTTACGAGTCCCGTGTATCAGAGGTGCTGGTGCATGGGTTGAAGAATTACCTTCAGTGGTTTGGGGTATCAACACCACACCTAACAGATCTACTCAGATGACACCGTTTTTTATGGTTTATGGCGCTGAAGCAGTGTTGCCGAGTGATATTATTCATGACTCGCCTCGAGTATCGGCTTACGTCAAGGTGGAGAACGAGAAGACCCGACAGGACGCCGTGGATATGCTAGAAGAACACAGGGAACAAGCTTTGGAGAGATCAGCCATATATCAGCAGGATCTGCGAAGATATCATAGCCGGCGCGTGAAAACCCAGGTCTTCCAGGAAGGAGACCTGGTTCTGCGCCTAGCACAATCAAAGGAAGGAAAACACAAGTTATCACCGCCATGGGAAGGACCGTTCATCATAAGCCGGAATCTGCACAATGGATCATATTACTTGGTAGATGCAAGGGAAGAGTCGGCTACGGTTAATGACACCACTCATACCACTTCATCTATGCAAGAGAAAGAAAGACCATGGAACGTGGCTCAGCTAGGTCCCTACTATACTTAGTATAGGCTAGATTCACAAGGCGAATTACACGATGTAACAGGCAGCAGGTTTCAGACGCACTCTTTTCCTATCCAGGGTACCTAAGGGGACTGGAGGGTTTTTAATGAGGCGGCTTGCTGACCTAACTTTTCTCATATCAATAAAGAGATGGTTAAACAATATATTATTTCCTTTTCATGTGTTTTTATCAACTTTTTATTTCTGTTACGTTTTTTATCCTTCTTCCAGGTAAGTATTATTTACTGTTTTTTAGTACATTAGTTTCTTTAGCAGTTTGCATATATTTAGGTCTTGGGGGCTGATTGCTTGAATAGCACAGTTACAAACTCAAAGACCCGGCCACGATGCCTATGAGTTACAAGGGCCGATTACTCGCAAACGAGTACGGCTGCAAGCTTATAACCGGACAAAGGAGCCAAACTTTCTTGACTTTTCTTACTTAAGCTCGATGTGACTCGCACTAAAGTGGCATGATTTGCTCGCATATGATCACAATCAGTCATGATGCCCAATGGGACTTGCCTGACCCTGTCTTCGTATAGATGTAGCAACATGGTTATCCACGCGAAAGCCTTACAGTACAAGGGAGTCAAAAGGGACATCCAAACCACAAGTTATGCAGAGTACAAGGTTAATAGCCGGAAACTCAAGGTTTATTAAGCATAACTTCAAATCCTATGTGAAACGGCTCTAGGTTTCGGGCTTAGCAGAAATGATTTGTTCTCTTTGAAAGACCCAACACCCTAGACTCGGAAGTTCGGGCCTTGGGGACTGGGGAATTTGAAACAAGAAACAAATTATTTAGCTATTAAGCTCAAAAACCCAAAAATCCGAGTATTGGGGACTTGGGGACTTAGAGAAAAGTCCACCTGTCAAAACCCACGAGACTCGGAAACCGAGTCTCACAAAAGGAACCATAAAGTAAGTCGGAATATCAAGAATAAATAAGCTCAAAAGCAGATAGATATAAAATTCATCCAAAGGCCAGAAGGGCCACGAAAGCTATTAAAGTTTCAAAACGTATTACATGTCGCGATAGCACTATCAAAGGTGCATAGGCGCACCATCGAAAAATAACCATTTAAAAGGCCCATTGGCCGAATGACGCATTTGGTATGACAGCGGATAAAAAAGATAACTCGGCATCTTGGGTTGAGGCATCCATCTTGTCCTTGCCCTTGCCAGCCGGGTCCTGATCCTTGACTTGTTCTTCATCAGTCTTGGTAGCAGCAACATCCGGATTAGCAGTGGCACTAGCACTTGAAGGAGGAGGGACAACTGGCGTGAAGCTAGCAGGCGCAGTATTGGCTTCAGCTTTTTTCTTTGCAGCCTCTTCCCTCAGTCGGGAAGATTCCGCCTTCCACCGTGCCAGCATGTCAAAGGGCTTCGGAGGATCCGACTTAATTGCCCTATCTTGTGCATCATACGGCGGCACTATCCGGCTGACATCCAAATTGCCGGCAATCAGGCTGGCTGCGTGACGAACCTCTGTCTGAATGGCCTTGTAATGTGTAGGTAGAAACGGGGAGCCATCGTGGTTGAACTCTGGAAACCCGCCAACAAGCTTCGCCGGGTCAAGCTTGGGAAAGTATGCTTTCGCCAAGACAAGACCCCGGGTCACCCCAACCTGGCAGGATGAGCGCTTCCAGTGTTCAATCCACTCGGGGATGGTAGAACACGCATCAAGCAGCGTGTTCAAACCACCATCCCTAGTGCCTGGCCACTTGACAGCTTTCAGGGCCCACTTGGTCCCAGCACAGAACTGCCGGATAGTGCTCTTTACCTTCTTCAGCAGAACCACTTCATCCACATCCGGAATCTCTTCCTCGGGCCCTGCAGAAAAGCAGAAACATCCAAAGTTAGGAACTCCGAGTGTTCTTCAGGATATCCAGAACAAATTAAGATCAGTCAGTCGGAAATTTTACCTATCAGAAAACGATAAGTATCGGCGATCTGGCCCGATAGCTCGTTCACCCTATCCACTGCAGCATTGCATCTCTTCTTATACTTCCTTGCCTGCTTCCCGGCTTTCTTAGCTTCAGCTTCAGCCGATTCACGTAGCTTCGTTTCCGCCTTGAGAAGTTTGTCGGTTCTAGCAAACGCTTTCTCCGAGTGCGTTACGTATGCCTGCGCAAAAACAAAAAGAAATGTCAGTCGGATATCTGTGAAAGTTCCAAGCAAATTATGCATAAGTTCACTCGGAGCTTGGGGACTATATGAGTATACAAGCAGTATTAGTACAGTTTACCTCGTGTTTAGCTATCAGGGCCTCCAGGATACCCTCTTCATCACCTCTCAAAGTATGTAGAGCATCGAGCATCTCAGCAAAGCTCATGTCTTCGGGCTTGGTGCCGGAAGACCCGGCTGCCTGACAACCCGGAGTCGGAGTTTGATCCGGCTTTGGAGACGATACCTGGGTGGCCTGGGGGTCAGGGGTGGGGGTACCCATCCTTGTACCCAAGATGTAACATCCCAAGTATGAAAAACAGCCTTACAATGTTTGTTTTTTTTTTAAATTAAGTTTGCATCATTTCCATCATGAGCATTGATCTTGTTTTCACTTGTTTTCCATTTGAATTTTCAAACCAAAATTCAAACCCTTGTTTCATACTTGTTATGTTACATTTTTTCAAATAAAACTTTCAAGTCAAACCATTTGTTTGGTTCCAATAAACTTGAAATTCCAAACTTTTAACTTGCTTAAGTTTCAATAATTCAATTATTGCAAATTTCAATCAAATCCATTTGAATTTCAAACAGCAACAAAATTTAAAAATTTGGAAAACAGAAAGTTGCACAACTGGGCTTTTGTAATAAATAAATTATACAAAATTATCCCCACAATTTTCAAACCCCAAAACCCTATTTGAATTTTAAATAACAATTTAAAATCATTTGGCAATTTCAAATTTTTGGAAATAAGCACACATACTTTTTGAATCTTGCTGTTTTGGTAATTCAATAAAATTATTGCTAAAATACAAGCACCCAAAAATCCTATTTCTATTTCTCTCCTTTTCCTTTCTTTTCTTTTCAGCAAAAAAAAAAACAAAAACAGAAAAGAAAAAGGGGGGAGGCAGCCAGGCCAGCCAACAGGCCGGCCCAGGCCACCACTACCCCCCAGGCCCAGCCCACCTTCTCCCATCCCCTACCTTTGTACGGCAGGACATCGAGGATGTCCACGTCGAAAGGCAGAGGATGGGACGGCCGGGAGAGTGCCTCCTCGTCCTTAAAGCCACGCCCACGGGCTCCTCCCTGCTGCCCTAGTCCTCCTCCTCCATCTCTCTGCTGCCGCCGCCGTTTTCTTCCTCCTCCCTCCTCTGTTTCTCTCTCTGCTCCCTGCACCTCCACCACCGCACGGTAGCGCAGCAAATTCCGGCGATCGCCACCGCTATGGAACCGCTCCGAGGGGCCTGAGCTCGGGAATCGACTCCGCAGGCGACCACCTTCCCTCTCGTTTCCAGGAAAGGGCCCGGGCGGCCCCGGAGCTCCACCACCGCGTCGTCGACGGCGACTGTCACCGCCACCTCACCGAGCACGTCCTCCTCCTCCTTCCTCTTCCCCGGTGAGCACGTTCCCCTCTTTTCCTTCCCTCTCTGCATCCTCGTATCACCCGCACGCACCCCTTGCACACACGCACACGCAGCAGCCACCGCAGCGCAGCTCGTCGCCGGCGTCTTCCCCGCGCTGTGAAGTTTCAGTTAACTGAAACTTTCAGTTTCTGTTAACAGCCCGCAGCTGCACCTCAAAACCCCGCGTTCCTCCGTACTGTCACGATACCGCAGCACACCCCAGTGGCATACGCACCGCGCACACGCACCCGAGGGCGAGGGTTCGAGTCCCCGCCTGCGCGGATAAAACCCAAACTTTTTACACCGCGCGCTAACAGGTGGGGCTCCCCTGTCAGCGACCCTGGATGCCACGCCAGCTTCCACCCGCGCCACGCACGCACCAGCTGGGCACTGGCCCACTGCCAGTGACCCAGGGGCTGCTCTGCCTGCGTAGAAAAGATCCCAGGGGCCTTTTCTGAATTTCTTTTTCGCATCCAAGCCCCTGTACCAAATTTAAAACTTTTAAAATCACAGAATAGCCCCTGTAATTCAAATTCAAATATCTTTTGCATTTCAAATCCAAATCTAATAAATAAAATTTGTTTTCCATACCAAATTTAATTCTCTACATGTTTAAACCATTTGTATACTGTTTTGAACATTTCAAATGGTTTCAAAATTTCAAATGCAAACAACTCTTTCAAATTTGGTCAAATTCATAACTAATTCAAATTTAATTCAAATGGCACATATAAAATATGTTTTCCATGCAAAATTGAACAAGCTTTCCAAATATAAACTTTGTTTCCTGTTTTGAATAATTAAAATTGGTTAAATAATTTAAACCTTGTTTAAATCATTTAAAATTGCTAAATTCATAACTTGGTCAAACTAAATTCTTTTTGAACATATAAAATATGTTTTCAAACCAGAAAAGTATAATCTTTTCAAATATGAATTTTATTTAATGTTTTGAACAAATAAAAAATTCAAATAACTTTATACTTGAATTAAATTCATTTAAATCTTGTTTAAACTTGTTTAATTCATAACTAATTCATTTTAATTCCTTTGTCAACAAATGAAATATGTATTCCACCTAAAATTTTGTGTTCTTTTCAAATATGAATTTTGTGATCTATTTTGAACAATTAAAATGGGTGAAAACATCCAATGCTTGTGTAACCCATCTAAGAAGCCAAATTTCATAACTTAATAAATAAAATTCCAAACTTGGTAAACATCATATCAAATTGAAGTTATTGTTGTTTTATTATTGTTCTCATCATCATGCATCATTATAATCAACTTTCACATGATGGTTATTTGTAGATCATTTAATCCAACCTTAATTCATGGGCTTTCCATATGCAATCCAAATTGCATATAGGCCCATTTAATTATGTTACCATGTCAACTAGCTTATCTTGATGCATCAATTAAATTGTCATGCATCATCCCATGTTTGTGCATTATGCCATGTTATTGATTGTTTGTATCTCTGCATGTTTGTTTGCTTCTTCTCGAATAGACGACGACGTTGAGACAGACGAGGTTTACGACACTACTTCAGAGGAGTTAGCCCAGTACCAGGCTACTGAGTTTGCAGACAAGTATTCAGTCACCTGAACCATTGTGTCCTTTCCACATTGGATACCGATACTTTCCGTTGTCTATCCTGCTAGCCTTAAGATTCGTTGCTTGTGTTCCGATCCTATCACATGTTATCCTGTAACCCTGATATAGCCTATCCTCCACACCTAAAACCCCGTTGCTTGTTGCCCGTGTCTTACTAGCCTGCTTAGGGTTGTTTATGCTCGAGTCTGAAGTCCGTTATTTCTGTTACCATATTTATTATGTTCTGGGGCTCGATGTTTAAACAACAACCTGTTAATGTATGAGGTAATGCTAATTTGATGATAAGGCACCGGCAGGAGGCCGGGTATGGTTTTGAGGCCTGCTAGTGTCGAACTCAGGAAAAGTTCTTGTCCTCTAGATCCATGATGAGCGTGCTAACCGCATGTGGGAAGCGTGTATGGGCGCCCCCCTCAACTTTGATTCGATTCGCATCTCGTTCAAATCGCCTCATTTAGTTCGGGTTTTCCATTTGCCGCATGCATATGCATGTGCGAACCCGAGGCCAGGGTGGTAACTTTTGTAGTCGGCATTTAGGGAGACACGTTCTTAGAGTGCTATGAGGGTCCCCTTTTCTTCGTGGGGCTTGATTAGCCGTGCGCTCAATTGCACGGGGTTCTTTGGGCTTGATGCGAAGAAGAGTTGGGTTGTGTCGCTTGGTGGGTTGATCCCCCGTCTGGCGGGATATTCTTACGTGTACGGCCAAATTGGTGCATCCCTGCAGGGTTAAATCTTCTCGAGAAGCCGGGTTGTCCGCGGTTATGGATGACTTGGTGATAGGGCTGGCTAACAAGGATTAGACAACTTACACCTAATCAATAATAATTTGACTAGTAATAGACTTATTGACACAATAATTTGAACCATCATTATTCCAACTGTGCGGGTTATCCTCGGATTGCTTCTTTGGATAAGGGGCGAGATCCAGGATGGGTTTGTTTGAGGTTAGTGGCAGTTGGTTCCGATACGCTATCTTATCCCTTTCTTTTAGCCGGATGTTGTAGCGTGTCTCTGTAGTTGGTTAGGGCAGCCCGCTGCCGCATCTTTGTATCACCTATCTTCCGTTGAACCCAAAGCATCTGTACTTGGTGTTGCCGGGTACATTTTGGTATCTTGTGCGTCTTGCTTGCCAGTACTCGTCTGTACTGACCCCTTTGGGGCTGCGTGTTCTGCAGACTACGTTTCCGAGGATCCCCATGGTGGCTACTACGTGGAGTATGACGAGGCTGCTGACGAGTAGATAGCGGACCCGGGCAGGATCCGAGACTTCGTGGATGGGCTCCGTCTTTTCGTTTCCGGCCTCTTAGGCCTATTTGGATATTGTCTGTACTCAGACACTTTGGATGCTTCCGATGTGATATAGTGATGACTTGTTGGGACATGTGTCCTCTGCATGACTGTATTTGCTATCTCTGCTCTAGTGAGAGCTATTTCCCACTTATTTCTATTTCTTTGTGTCTTAGAGATTTGTTGTGATATCACTTGTTCAAATGCCGTTGACGTACCATGTGTGTATGTTATGAAGTACGTCAATGGAAGTAGTCGGATTTCTATGGGATGGTTTACGCAGACGATGAATAGTAGAGGATGGTTGTCACACGTTTACGTGTTGGCCTACTCATATTGAGATGCGGGTGCCGGTATGCCCCGTAAGCCATTTATCTACTGTGTAGCGGGCTGTGAGTGTCCTCTAGAAGTCCGGGTGCGACAAATGGTATCAGAGCATGTCTGCCTGTAGGATCCCTTTTACTGGTCGCAGTTGAGTCTAGAAACTATTTTGTAGCTATATAGGAAAAAATGAAACGTGAGAGTAGGAATTCTGTTCTTTTATTTCTTTCCCCACCCACCCTCCCTTTTTCTGGTAAGGAAGTGCAACGTTGTTTTCTATTCTTATCTAAACTTTCAAGTTAGGATTTCACGTATCCTGGTTTCTCTAGGATGGTTATATCTACTAGACCATAGGAATGGAGGTGGTTGTGATATGATTTATCATGTTGCCTACTCATGATTGAGAACGGAGGCACATAAGCCCCGAAAGCAGATCCTCTATTCCTTAAGCAGTAGATATTGATCCTTTAGAAGCCCGGATGGGTTTTCCGTAGTACCTCAGGAGTGTTTGGTCTCGTGTTTCCCGATGTTGCTTCGATATCCTGTTCTTCTCAACATCCTTTTCGTCCGTTGAAACCTTGTTGTTGCTTGCCACTTCAGTTATTCTACCGGCGTCTAATCAAAACTTCCCCGATCATCTGCAGATGGATCTCAGGTTCTACCCGCAGGTGGTTCGTATGACTCGTTGCGAGAGCACTGCCGGTTATCCGGAGATGCTGAGGGACATGGTCACTTTTCTGGGGTTCCGTTGGGCGCCAGAGTACCAGGTCTACGAGCAGCAGCGAGAGTTTGACCAGACCTACTACTAGGCTATCGTCTACATTCTGTCAGATGATGGCATGAGCGTAGTTCACCGCTACGAGGCAGTGGGTTCCACAGTGGATATGGCTGTGCAGCAGGCAGCTTATGTGAGTCTCACCGTCCTTCGTGCTGACTACTGGGGATTTGACGATTCTATCTATCGCCACATCCCCCGTGGTTACATCACTTCGGAGGGAGCACACTTCACTCTCTATGACAACTTGGATGTCTACGAGCATGATAACTCCAGGCTGCACACCACCGCTCAGTTTGTGAGGCACAGTGACGCAGTTGCCCGCACACTATCTCAGGAGTTGGCTTCAGTCAGAGAGCAGCTTTACCTTGCTTTGACTCGTCTGGCGACTTACACCACAGACTTTGTTGGAGACGAGCGCTTTGCACGTTTCGATCAGCCAGTGGGGCGTCGTCTGCCAGATGCTGGAGGTTACGAGCCGATCAGAGGTCCACTACTTAACCTTGGTGCTGGTTACACTGGGATTCCGCGCTTTGGAGCATAGGGAGTCGACGTTATGTACTTCACCACGCCTAGAGTCGGTCTCAGACCACGTCAGATCTACGTGGATCGTCGTTCCACCTACTTTCATGGGCGTGCTCCTCACCGTACCTCTCGCCGTACTCCTAGCCGCCGTCCTGCGTGATGAGCATGGGAGTACCGATGTATCCATTCTTAGCTATGTTTAGTTATCCTTTGGCATTCAAACCATTTATGGTGTGTTGGATATTCTGATGTATTTGAACATGTGATGATGTACCTGTTGAAAGCTCATGATCCCTCTGATGATTTTGGTGATGATGCTAACACGGATATCTCCTATCTAACAATGTGGTTCAGCCTGTGCAGCTATTACTTTACATGATCATCGATATATCCAAGTCAAAAGATCAAAGAGAAGATCACTATTGTGGAAATTCAGCCACCGGATTTTTCAGTATACAGGGCGGAAATTCCGGATCCTATGGGGCGGATATCCGGCCCCTCACCGGAAATTTCCGGCCACTCTTCTGGCTTCCACGAAAACGACTAAGTATTTTCCTGCCCGCGCACAGAAGCCAGGGCGGAAATTTGCCCCGGAAATTTCCGGGCCAAAAATCCGGCCTCCAAGGACTTAGCAGAATTTGGTCTTCTTCGCATTGCCCGCGCACAGAGATGGGGGCGGAAATTCAGTCCGGAAATTTCCGGGCCCGGACATTTCAATTATCCGCCCCCCGGATATTTCAATATTCCGGGCATCAAAGTCCTTAGCCATTTTTCTACCAGAAGTTGATGCCCGCGCACAGAAGGTGGGGCGGAAATTTGCCCCGGAAATTTCCGTGGCAAAAATCCGGCCCTTGGTCCTTAGCAGTTTTTCATCTATGTGTTGGTGCCTGCGCACAGAGATGGGGGCGGAGTATTGGGGCGGAATATTCCACCACCGGATATTTCAATTATCCGTCCCCCGGACTTTTCAAATATCCGGCCACTTCCGACCGGAATATTCCGGCCTTTAGCCCGGAAATTTCCGGTCCCGCAGGACTGCAACGGTCAGATTTTGGAGGAGCATATAAATAGCTGTCTTCTTCCTCTAGATAGGTAGCTCGTCCATTCCTCTCTCTCCTCCATTGTTGTAGAGCTCAAATCGCCCCGATCTCCCTCCTCCTCCAACCAAACTCGATGCCCTTCAAGGATCTCATGGAGGAGGTCTAGATCTACCTTTCCACCAAGCCAAAACGTGTGTACCCACACCACAACTCTTGGGATCTTGTAATCTCTTGGTTACTTTGTCATCCAAGGGAAACTGTAAGGACCCCAGACCGGCAGTCTGAAACCCTACGTATGCATACATTCACGATCCCAGAAAGATCAGTCGTGAACAACATACACAGTTGGCACACAGAAATACATCATCCATTACACGAATACATAAAGGTATTACATAAAAGATCACATGATCAAGTTTAACGCAACTGCCACATGGGGCAGGCAACTTATCAAACACAGCGGAAGACAAATAAAACACAACGTAGTTGAGCCCAAGTCACGCCTTAACCTACAGGCTGCTGACCCGGAGACGATCCTAGTTCGCAAAGCCGTCAACTCCGTACTTCTCTGCATAGATATCCTTTGGAGGCTCCTTCTCCAAATCTGATAAGTAGATACCAGGGGCGAAACCATAATGAGTACATTTGAATGTACTCAGCAAGACATCCATCATGTCACTTACCAACATGCAAATATGCTTATATGGTGGAATAGGTAGGCTATAAATAGGGTTCACTATCAATGGTGTTCATATATGATGACACCACAGTTGCAGTCAGGTTTATCTGTATCTTCGTTGAAGAAGATACTTCAGAAGAAAAATAATATATAGTTTTATTTCTCTTGTAGATATCACATGTACAAGAGGTTTTGTAAAGTTTTGTTAAAGAGTATTTTCTCTTTGCAAAACTTCTTGGAATCAGTTTCCAGAATTCTTGCTTAGAGTAGAAAAGGTTTTCTTTGCAAAACATTTTGCTTTGTATAACATCATCTGGCTTTTCATCATCGACGATACCTCCACGGTATAAGTTTCCATTCCTTTCCGAACTTCACAAGTTCAACACTTCCTTTCCAAAATTTCCCTTTCAAAACTCCTTTTTGAAAACATTGACACAATGCTAGCTACATGGCCATTCAACTGTCCATATCCGAGGACGCGGCTTCTTCGAAAAAGTTATACTCTGCAGAGGTGTACACATCCACCAGATCCAGTACACCTCCCGTGAAACAATCACGGACTGTAACAACAGTATGTAAACATCAGGTATCTGATCATAACCATCCACTATGTTCAAGCTAGAATATGCCTATCTCTCAGTTGAGTTTAATCTCCTCGGCACCATGTCGCACATCGCCATGACAGGAGACTCAACCGATGCAACCGGAGGGAAAATTAATCCCACACTTTATATGCCTCAACATTGGGAGTTTTGACGACATTCGGTTCGAGGGTACGACGCCCCTTATAGCAAGTGAGATAGCACACACTAATAAGAACAAACTTCAAGTTAAGCCCCGTGCCCATGTTAGGGTAGGGTGGCAGTACGGTAAAGGTTGTCCGGCGAAGACTAGGTTATGTGTCATTTTTGAAAACACCACTTTCTCAAAAATGACCACTTCCACATTCCTCCGGAGAACAAGGATCCGCCTTTTCTCCGGGTTTTTCCGTAAAGCCTTTGTTTCGTAGAATCACAATTTTAGGGTGTCCACTTAGGGACTAGTATATTTGATGGTATTAAATACCATATGGTGGCTTATGGGCTTGGTATTACCAAGTTTAACTACTGGCATGATAGTAACCTATAATATAGTATAGTAGTAATTTCCACATCAAAAATAGTTTTGATAATCAAGTTTTGGTAAAACTTCAGAGGTAAAACATGCATGATATATAATGGTAAGTATTGTATCAGCAAGCAATCAGGATGGCTTGCCTGGTATCTCTTTGTGTCCCTGGTTGTTGGAGTGACTGGAACTTGAAACAGAGCTTCTCGACACTTCCTTCCTCTTCGTTTTCTAACGCCGTAAAAAGAGAATAAAGGACACACATTCAGAACCAAACAAGACAAACAAGGCTACAAGTAATACATACAGCAAGCAATCAAGAAGTACCACCCAAGTTCTCAATTTTTCCCTTAAGAAAAATTGGCATAAAAACTATAGTTGAAAAGTCTGCCTTTTTCCTAGTGTTTATGTGTGGCCAATTCAATGATTTTTAGTTAAGAACACCATGGACCAGTGGGGTAAAGCACATGTTACTAGACAGTAGGGTGTCACATAAAACACATTTTGATGTCTAAAAATTCCCACAACAATCTCTATGGCTAGCACACATAATTTGCTAAAATACTCAAGTGGTGAAATAAGCTCATGACAACAAGTCAAACCTATTTTTCCACCATGAGGCAAACATACCAGTGGGTGTTCCACTAGCAAAAATGCTCACCAAGAGGTTAATAAGCCTCTGGTCACTTTTATAAAAGTGCTCCAAACAAACAATCTAGCATCAAAAACTCCTACTCATACTAGTAGAAAATTTAGGAAAAATACTAGACTAGTTTAGGCTACACTAGTTAATTTTATGCACAAGTGTGCAAGCTAGCAGAGGAAAAATACTCCTCTAACCAGTACCATAAATGCTACTGGATTCCACAAAATAACATAAAAAGCATAGCTAGGAAACAAGGAAAAACTATGCTTAAAATGCTACACATGTGAGGAGATTAATTCCTAGTCACCCAAGTGCTACTCATGCTTTTATGCTACTTAAGAGGAAACCTATCAGAGGTGAAAACCCTAAGATTAAAATTCCACAAGGACATTCCATCCTCTGGTTTCCATACCAAAGATTCATATTTTTCCCCTAGGGCAAAACAAGACAAAAAGCATACATGAATATCCTAGTATGAAATTTAGACTTTAAGCATTGCTATTTAAAACCTATTTCAAAAACAAGCACCAAGTATCTAGAGGTTCTATAACCAAAATAACAGTACCTAAATGGTACTAGTTTCATGAGAATTAATCTAGCAATAAGCCTAAAAAGCATTTAAAGATCTACTCAAAACATATATAAAAGAAACACATCTAGTGTGGGGGAAATAATGTTTCCACCAAAAATGCAATGAAACCAGTGGGTGCTCCACTAGCATATCAAAGCATTAAGAGGTCACAATGCCTCTGGTCCATTTGCTAAAAATTAACAAAAAACTAAACTAGCATCTAGTGCATTAACAATACTAGCAGAAAATAATAGGGTGCTTAAATAAGCAAGACCATGTTACTCAAGCTATTGTTTTTCACACAAGTGAAAAATCTAGGAGTCAAGCACTCATAACAAACATATCAAAATGCTACTGGACCTATGGATACAACCCAAAAATATGTGGTCACAAAACCACAAATGATTATGTCAAAATTCCACACATGAGGGAATTTTTCCATAACCATTCTCATAGTCATGACAAAGCTATTCATGCTTTTCTACCAACTCAAATGCAAGCTATCAGAGGTGATACTAACCAAATATAAGTATCAACAAGGTGTTGTATCTAAAAATCTCAACACAACAATCCAAGTGCTTGCACATAATTTATCACTCAAAAATACTATGCAAAATATTAATTAGAGATAAAACATATGTTAATAACAAAAGTTCTATTTCTTCTCCACTCAAGTCCACACAATCTAACATGCTAAAATAGTTAAGTAACACTTATAAAACAAGTTCACACAACTTTTACATGCTAGAAAACAATATGGAAACACAAAAATAACTCACACAAATTAATTATCTAAAAATGCCAAAATGGCAGAAACATGCAAAACAAGGATCTGTCCACCAAATTTTCTAGGATTCTCTAAAAATTAAATCCTTCTAGGGTTGGATAGCCCTAAACATATACAAGACCATCCAGTTGAGTTTGCATCAAAAATCATTTTTAATAATTTTATAAAAATCACCAAAGTGCTCTCTGGTGTTTTACCAAATTGCATGCCATTTCAAAAATACAATGAATTTGGAAACGAGGTTAAATGCTACTGTTAGGAAATTTCAAGGGCTTTCCAATGCAATTGGCCTCACTTCATTTGGGGTTGTGAAATTAAAATGGTGCTCATTTTGGTGTTTCTGGTAGCTGTTACCAAAACATTTTTCATTTCAAATTCATCCATCCAAATGTAGATCTACAACTTGGAGATGGTTTAGAATTAGTTTGTGTACCACTGTTAAATTTGGTTTGGTCAAATTAATATTTTAAGTTGCCTTTTAGAGCCTAAAGTAAACATGCATCTTTTCTGCAAAAATTAAAATGGAAAACCAATTTGTGTTGGGCCAGATTTACAAAAGGGCCGGCCGGATCTGCTGCTACCGCGGCGGGAGCAAGCCCGAGTCGCTGACTCGCGGGCCAGCTGCCACGCGGGCAGCCACGCGGCAGATCTGCGGCCCCACAGGCAGGTTTAACTCTTAAGCGCGGTTAAGGAGGCGGTGACGCGAGCGTTGCGTCACCATGATGTCACGCCGGCGGGAGGGGAGCTCCGGCGAGCAATCTAACGGCGCAAACGACCATCATTCTTCGATTCGAGGGCACCTACGTGTTGCCTACTACACGGGGAACCTAACACGCGCAGTCTCGCTTCCCGGGAGTGGCCGTAAAGCGGCGGCGACGGCGTGCGGCGGCGGCCGGACGGTGAGCTCGGCTCGGCGTCGTTTCGGAGGGAGAGGGAGAGGGGAAAAGAGTCGGGGGGACTCCCCTGCTTACCCTAAACGCGCTGGACCAATCGGGGAGGGCAGAGGAGGAGTGCGCCGGCGAGAATGGCTCGCCGGAGTGCCGTCGGGCTCGGGGAAGAACCGGATGGCGCGGCCACCTCGAGGGCTCCCGCCTCGATTCCATTTGCACCTAGGACCACCACGACGATGCGGAGACGATGGGACCACCGGCGACCGGCGGCGAGCTCGGAATCGGCCGGAACGACGGCGACCGTACTAGCTAGGGTTTCGGTTAGGCCAAAATATCTAAGAGAGAGAGTGTGAGTTCAAGGGGGAGAGAGAGGGGGTAGATAAGAGGCCACAGAGGGGTTTTTATCATCAGAGAGTCTTCTACTCGAAGCAAAGGAAGCATGGGCAGCCATGCCCTCCATTTCGTCATCTACAGGAAGAAGAAGAAGACCATGTGACTAGGATTACATTTAAGTCCCTGGAGAATTACAATTAGGTCCTTTGCTCTCTGAAAATGGATGTTTTCCCTAAGCAAACAAAGTCAAAATTTTAAATCCTTTTGCCCAAAATTCTAATTAGTTGAGATGCACAACATATATGAAAATTGGCTCAATTAGATAAACTTCATAATTCAAAGTTGTTCAAATTTGAATTCTTACAAAAATGGACATTGAATTTATTAGACTACTTAGGAGCTTCCAAAAATGATAATTTTTGGCACACATTCCTTATTTGATGTGTTCCTTATGTGGTAGAAAATTCAAGTCATTTTGAGTTACTTCATAGAACAAACTTGTCCAAATTTCAAAAAGGTGCTGTCAAGAAAACAGGGGTTTTTGGCAACTTAAATTATTCAAAAACTTGTGCCCTTTTGGTTTTCATCCTCATTTATGATATAAAGCATGTGGTATTTATTTCATGGCATTTGGAAAAAGTTTGTAGAACAAACTTGTTCAAAATCCCAAATGTTGCTGTGGAGAAAATTCATGTTTTCAGGGCTTTAATGGATTCAATTTTTGGTCTCCTCTTGTGTGTGTTCCTTATTTGATATAAGGAAGCAATGGTATGAATTTCAAATCATTTGAGTAAAGTTTCCAATAGTAACTTGTTTTAGTTTTCTGTTTCTAGAAATATTGGAATTTCTATTTAATAAGACACTTGGCTTTTCTTTAACAATGCTTTGCCAAAATATTTATGTGACTAGAGATAGCAAGTCAATGCTCTCCAATACCTTTGTTTTTAATCTTGCAAGGTTGGAAAAACATTTGATAATATTTTGGTGAAGCATTTAAGAATGCCTCTTTTTCTGATAATCATCTATGGAAATTTATTAAGTGTTTTCCTCTTTCTTAATTTAGGCCTTGTAATAATATTCAACAAGTATTGGATTCATAAGATAGTTTTGTAAAACTCTTTGATCAATATTTACTTGAGAAAATATTGCCAAAGTCATTGGAACAATATGTTGAATATTTTTATCATTGGAACAATATGTTGAATATTTTTAGTCTACTGCTTTGCTATCCTTTTTAAGTTTGTTTAGTTGCACTTAAACAAACACAAACAAACACAATCAAGTTTTATTAGCCAAGCAATTAGCAAAACAGCTGTGTTAACAGGTATTCCAAAATTGGGATGTGACAGGTCTTCCCCCCTTAAAAAGAATCTCGTCCCCGAGATTCACAAGCGAGGACTAAGGGAGGGCCAACAAACACAATGTTAGTGTTGAAGTAAAGGTGCTTCCCCCCTTTGACTTTTCTTGGGAGGTGGGGTACATCCCTAAATTAGCAAATTTACTTTCAAAAATTTCTCTAGCTATCAATTTACTCAACCACCAAATTTTAAAAATTTCTGATAACATCACTACTGCCAACTAGTTCCTTTTAGTGCAGAACTACCTGGAAAAGTACCGTCAATTTTTTTACATGAGTTCCTAGCTATAACCCACATCTTACATAACACATATGGAGTGGTGTACCACTCACATAACATGGTACATAATAAGCTAAAAAATATAGCTTGTGGGTGCAAAGGTTAGGTTGCTAAGGTAAAACAAACAGACAGAATAATACCCATGGCAGTGGGTATTACTCACCACAAGCAACTATCACTTAAAGTGTTCATGATTTTAGTTGGATGTTTTAGATTCTTAAGATACTCTTAAGCACAATCATAACACAAGTATAAACTCATGCTAAGGTAAAACATTTAAACAAAATCCAATAAGCAAGCAAACAACACCACAGATGAATAGACTTTTTATTCGCTAGGTTATTGTTTATTAGAGGTTTTGGAATCCATCAATCATGAACAATTAGCAAACAACCAGTAGCTAAAAACCAATGAAGCTAATCATAAAGATACTCTAAAATACCATCTTCACCCAAGATAAAAACTCCTATTACATAGGCAAAAAAAATCAGGACTGCACAAATAACACACTAGTATGAAAAATCTACACCAGCATGCTATAAGAGATAATCATATCCTATAACCATAGAACATGCATCTAAATAATTCATGGCATGATAACAGAATTAATAACTTCCTAAACATGCTATATCGACATATATACTTATAAAATAACAAGAGGGTAAAACTAGAGCAAAAATCACCATTTTCTAGTGGTGAAACTAGCTTCACCCTAGAGAAGAAAACAATGCTATCATGATGTTTAAACTTAAACAAGCAAGTCATGAACATAAATGTACCTAATAACAGTACCCAAAACTTACTCATGTTAGTAAGCACAACATCAAAACAATCCCATGATACAACTATTAAACATGCAGAAATTTCTGCTAGCAATTTCTGTTTCCTTTAACCAATTACAAGCAAACAAGCAAGGTATAACTCACACAACCAGTAGCTATGTAATTAATGAAAAGTTATCTAAACCTTTTCAAAAATCCATACACTCAATTCAAAATCATTCACAAACAATCTACCAATCAAGAGGAATTTATTTTATTTGCGAACAATTTAATTTTAGCACACGATAGTGAAACATTTCTTAACATGATACCCCTAAGGAATATTATGCTAACAAAAGGATCACGCCTAAACATATTAGTATTTACTAATAAGAGATAAACTTCTCACTTGCATAAGTGAAAAGAAACAATTATATTTTCCATGGTGGAAAATAGAAATCAATCGCATAGTGAAACATGCTATTTTCACACAGGTGTATGGTTGGGGATTTTCATCCTCAAGCCAAAAGGCAATGGAACCAGTGGGCTATGGCCTACTAATACCAAGTAAAAAAATAGGTACTAAACCTCTGGTTACTCATGAAAAACTTTGCATACTAGATAAAAATATAAGGCTATTTAATCTAGTGCAACAATACTAGTGCATATTGATAGTAATGCTTACACATGTTGTTTTATTAAAATACGTGCAAGCTAATCATAGGTACAATCATCAAAATATCAGTACCTAAATGGTACTGGACTCAAAGAAAACATAGCACAAAATTTATCAAAGCATTCACACAAAGGTCTAGCTTTCACAATAATTCCAAATAATAAAAACTGGAAAAATAGCAAATGTTACTCATGCTTTGCTATAAGATCACATGCAAGTTAATGAAGATAACAGCATATAAATAACAGTACCAAAATGGTACTGGATCTATCATAACCATAACAAAAATCTAGGTACAACAAATCTATAAGGATTTGCCCACTCAACAATCCAAATAATAAACTAGAAGGTAACAAATGCTATTTCATTTTTGTTCTCGAGTTTTCAATCATGCACACACTTTCTAGGGTAGATTTATTGTAAGAAAACAATATAATAACAAGTCCTAACAACTCCATATAAGTTAGGAAGCAAGATTTAATAAAACACAAATTTATTTCAATCAAGAGCACACAAAGAAACAAAAACAGGAAAACTGTTGTTTTCCTAGATCTATCACAACCATTCCATTGCTCACTTAATTTCTAAACCCCGAATTTCATAGTACCTAAAATGTCTACCAAGATTTGGTTTCCAAAGTAGATACACCCGATATCCTATTGAGTAGTAAACGAATAGGTCATCGTTTATTTTCTCGTGACTTCTCCTTTTTACCAACTAGATTAAAAGGTGTCGTAAGTCACTTAATTCTTTGGTTTAGAAAGAGTTGTCAGTAGTTCGCATGCTTTGGTTAGGTGTCAACCTAAGATTAGGCAAAGCATGTTAGTCTTGTTAGCTTTCTATTTAATAATGTTTGTCCGACAAGATACGACTAGCGTCATCGTCGAATATTGAATTGTGCTCTTTTGATTGGCTTTCTGAGGGGGTTGCGCATCATGGCATGTGAAGACTCCTTTTTGCACCTTTTCCTAGAGGAGGGAGGCATATAACTTTTAAAAGGGGATCTCTTTAGTTTGGTCTTTTAAAAGGGGACATAATAAGGTGCAATGTTTAGCCAACATGGTAAAAAGAGTCTTTTGCAAACAGGCAAAAGATAGAGGTTTTGGTCAGTAGTGGTTGGTGCATTCACGCCTTTTCCTCTTTCAAGGTTGTCGTTGTTGGAGCTTTATATGTTGGAGTGCAGCATTGTTAGCAACGCTAGCAACTCATGTGGCTTTATGGTCCTCTATATAGGTCCAATGGTGCTTTCATTAATTGTGGGGAAGATGGTGGTGGTTCACGACGGGTCGCACTATGAAGCGAAAACAAGTATAAGTCTAAGCAACAAATTCTTGTTTTTGAATACTATACAAACATTTTTGCTTGCAAAAATTTAACACGAGGCGATTCAAAAACAAGAGCGGGGCAATCACAAATTTGCAAAATTTGAGCACCCTACAAACATATAGAAGCCTAGATGAACCAAATTCTACACCACACAATAGCACAAAGTCCTACGGACACACATAAACAAGCCAAAACACACAAGCAAGGCTCCATTGGAGCTACGTCGGGGGATGATCCAAAATCCTAGAAGTGGCTGAAGAACTATATCTACTTCTGACCATCATCACTGTAGAGCTATGCGATTATTTTGGTCTTCTCGGGACATCGGCAAGTACAAAAAATTTTGTATGAAAACAAGATAAATAGAAGTAAAGTTTTTGATAAAACTTTATGCAACAATCTGTTTTTGAAACTCCAACTAATTTCTGGACAGAAAACTTCAAAGACGAGAGATGTTTCAAAAACAGAGCGGAGCAGTTGCAAACAAGTAAGAAATAAACTCTTAACCGAGAGAGATACTAACTCTATAAGGCCCGCCCTTTGAACCACTGTTCAAGGACGCCCTTGATATGCATTTAGAATCTTTTGAAAAGATCATAAGGAGGGGAAAATATACTAAAATTCCCTTAGATATAAATAATGTAGATATAAATAGGTTTTTACTCAAAAATACTTTTCTTTCCTATCTGACGTCCATGCTAACTAAGGTCTCCTAAGGTCAGGATGGCTCTGATACCAACTCTGTAAGGACCCCAGACCGGCAGTCTGAAACCCTACGTATGCATACATTCACGATCCCAGAAAGATCAGTCGTGAACAACATACACAGTTGGCACACAGAAATACATCATCCATTACACGAATACATAAAGGTATTACATAAAAGATCACATGATCAAGTTTAACGCAACTGCCACATGGGGCAGGCAACTTATCAAACACAGCGGAAGACAAATAAAACACAACGTAGTTGAGCCCAAGTCACGCCTTAACCTACAGGCTGCTGACCCGGAGACGATCCTAGTTCGCAAAGCCGTCAACTCCGTACTTCTCTGCATAGATATCCTTTGGAGGCTCCTTCTCCAAATCTGATAAGTAGATACCAGGGGCGAAACCATAATGAGTACATTTGAATGTACTCAGCAAGACATCCATCATGTCACTTACCAACATGCAAATATGCTTATATGGTGGAATAGGTAGGCTATAAATAGGGTTCACTATCAATGGTGTTCATATATGATGACACCACAGTTGCAGTCAGGTTTATCTGTATCTTCGTTGAAGAAGATACTTCAGAAGAAAAATAATATATAGTTTTATTTCTCTTGTAGATATCACATGTACAAGAGGTTTTGTAAAGTTTTGTTAAAGAGTATTTTCTCTTTGCAAAACTTCTTGGAATCAGTTTCCAGAATTCTTGCTTAGAGTAGAAAAGGTTTTCTTTGCAAAACATTTTGCTTTGTATAACATCATCTGGCTTTTCATCATCGACGATACCTCCACGGTATAAGTTTCCATTCCTTTCCGAACTTCACAAGTTCAACACTTCCTTTCCAAAATTTCCCTTTCAAAACTCCTTTTTGAAAACATTGACACAATGCTAGCTACATGGCCATTCAACTGTCCATATCCGAGGACGCGGCTTCTTCGAAAAAGTTATACTCTGCAGAGGTGTACACATCCACCAGATCCAGTACACCTCCCGTGAAACAATCACGGACTGTAACAACAGTATGTAAACATCAGGTATCTGATCATAACCATCCACTATGTTCAAGCTAGAATATGCCTATCTCTCAGTTGAGTTTAATCTCCTCGGCACCATGTCGCACATCGCCATGACAGGAGACTCAACCGATGCAACCGGAGGGAAAATTAATCCCACACTTTATATGCCTCAACATTGGGAGTTTTGACGACATTCGGTTCGAGGGTACGACGCCCCTTATAGCAAGTGAGATAGCACACACTAATAAGAACAAACTTCAAGTTAAGCCCCGTGCCCATGTTAGGGTAGGGTGGCAGTACGGTAAAGGTTGTCCGGCGAAGACTAGGTTATGTGTCATTTTTTAAAACACCACTTTCTCAAAAATGACCACTTCCACATTCCTCCGGAGAACAAGGATCCGCCTTTTCTCCGGGTTTTTCCGTAAAGCCTTTGTTTCGTAGAATCACAATTTTAGGGTGTCCACTTAGGGACTAGTATATTTGATGGTATTAAATACCATATGGTGGCTTATGGGCTTGGTATTACCAAGTTTAACTACTGGCATGATAGTAACCTATAATATAGTATAGTAGTAATTTCCACATCAAAAATAGTTTTGATAATCAAGTTTTGGTAAAACTTCAGAGGTAAAACATGCATGATATATAATGGTAAGTATTGTATCAGCAAGCAATCAGGATGGCTTGCCTGGTATCTCTTTGTGTCCCTGGTTGTTGGAGTGACTGGAACTTGAAACAGAGCTTCTCGACACTTCCTTCCTCTTCGTTTTCTAACGCCGTAAAAAGAGAATAAAGGACACACATTCAGAACCAAACAAGACAAACAAGGCTACAAGTAATACATACAGCAAGCAATCAAGAAGTACCACCCAAGTTCTCAATTTTTCCCTTAAGAAAAATTGGCATAAAAACTATAGTTGAAAAGTCTGCCTTTTTCCTAGTGTTTATGTGTGGCCAATTCAATGATTTTTAGTTAAGAACACCATGGACCAGTGGGGTAAAGCACATGTTACTAGACAGTAGGGTGTCACATAAAACACATTTTGATGTCTAAAAATTCCCACAACAATCTCTATGGCTAGCACACATAATTTGCTAAAATACTCAAGTGGTGAAATAAGCTCATGACAACAAGTCAAACCTATTTTTCCACCATGAGGCAAACATACCAGTGGGTGTTCCACTAGCAAAAATGCTCACCAAGAGGTTAATAAGCCTCTGGTCACTTTTATAAAAGTGCTCCAAACAAACAATCTAGCATCAAAAACTCCTACTCATACTAGTAGAAAATTTAGGAAAAATACTAGACTAGTTTAGGCTACACTAGTTAATTTTATGCACAAGTGTGCAAGCTAGCAGAGGAAAAATACTCCTCTAACCAGTACCATAAATGCTACTGGATTCCACAAAATAACATAAAAAGCATAGCTAGGAAACAAGGAAAAACTATGCTTAAAATGCTACACATGTGAGGAGATTAATTCCTAGTCACC
Organism: Alopecurus myosuroides; assembly: GCA_028641055.1. NCBI lineage: Eukaryota > Viridiplantae > Streptophyta > Magnoliopsida > Poales > Poaceae > Alopecurus > Alopecurus myosuroides. The sequence goes on along the minus strand of CM054060.1, from coordinate 227,651,818 downwards.
CAAGTGCTACTCATGCTTTTATGCTACTTAAGAGGAAACCTATCAGAGGTGAAAACCCTAAGATTAAAATTCCACAAGGACATTCCATCCTCTGGTTTCCATACCAAAGATTCATATTTTTCCCCTAGGGCAAAACAAGACAAAAAGCATACATGAATATCCTAGTATGAAATTTAGACTTTAAGCATTGCTATTTAAAACCTATTTCAAAAACAAGCACCAAGTATCTAGAGGTTCTATAACCAAAATAACAGTACCTAAATGGTACTAGTTTCATGAGAATTAATCTAGCAATAAGCCTAAAAAGCATTTAAAGATCTACTCAAAACATATATAAAAGAAACACATCTAGTGTGGGGGAAATAATGTTTCCACCAAAAATGCAATGAAACCAGTGGGTGCTCCACTAGCATATCAAAGCATTAAGAGGTCACAATGCCTCTGGTCCATTTGCTAAAAATTAACAAAAAACTAAACTAGCATCTAGTGCATTAACAATACTAGCAGAAAATAATAGGGTGCTTAAATAAGCAAGACCATGTTACTCAAGCTATTGTTTTTCACACAAGTGAAAAATCTAGGAGTCAAGCACTCATAACAAACATATCAAAATGCTACTGGACCTATGGATACAACCCAAAAATATGTGGTCACAAAACCACAAATGATTATGTCAAAATTCCACACATGAGGGAATTTTTCCATAACCATTCTCATAGTCATGACAAAGCTATTCATGCTTTTCTACCAACTCAAATGCAAGCTATCAGAGGTGATACTAACCAAATATAAGTATCAACAAGGTGTTGTATCTAAAAATCTCAACACAACAATCCAAGTGCTTGCACATAATTTATCACTCAAAAATACTATGCAAAATATTAATTAGAGATAAAACATATGTTAATAACAAAAGTTCTATTTCTTCTCCACTCAAGTCCACACAATCTAACATGCTAAAATAGTTAAGTAACACTTATAAAACAAGTTCACACAACTTTTACATGCTAGAAAACAATATGGAAACACAAAAATAACTCACACAAATTAATTATCTAAAAATGCCAAAATGGCAGAAACATGCAAAACAAGGATCTGTCCACCAAATTTTCTAGGATTCTCTAAAAATTAAATCCTTATAGGGTTGGATAGCCCTAAACATATACAAGACCATCCAGTTGAGTTTGCATCAAAAATCATTTTTAATAATTTTATAAAAATCACCAAAGTGCTCTCTGGTGTTTTACCAAATTGCATGCCATTTCAAAAATACAATGAATTTGGAAACGAGGTTAAATGCTACTGTTAGGAAATTTCAAGGGCTTTCCAATGCAATTGGCCTCACTTCATTTGGGGTTGTGAAATTAAAATGGTGCTCATTTTGGTGTTTCTGGTAGCTGTTACCAAAACATTTTTCATTTCAAATTCATCCATCCAAATGTAGATCTACAACTTGGAGATGGTTTAGAATTAGTTTTTGTACCACTGTTAAATTTGGTTTGGTCAAATTAATATTTTAATTTGCCTTTTAGAGCCTAAAGTAAACATGCATCTTTTCTGCAAAAATTAAAATGGAAAACCAATTTGTGTTGGGCCAGATTTACAAAAGGGCCGGCCGGATCTGCTGCTACCGCGGCGGGAGCAAGCCCGAGTCGCTGACTCGCGGGCCAGCTGCCACGCGGGCAGCCACGCGGCAGATCTGCGGCCCCACAGGCAGGTTTAACTCTTAAGCGCGGTTAAGGAGGCGGTGACGCGAGCGTTGCGTCACCATGATGTCACGCCGGCGGGAGGGGAGCTCCGGCGAGCAATCTAACGGCGCAAACGACCATCATTCTTCGATTCGAGGGCACCTACGTGTTGCCTACTACACGGGGAACCTAACACGCGCAGTCTCGCTTCCCGGGAGTGGCCGTAAAGCGGCGGCGACGGCGTGCGGCGGCGGCCGGACGGTGAGCTCGGCTCGGCGTCGTTTCGGAGGGAGAGGGAGAGGGGAAAAGAGTCGGGGGGACTCCCCTGCTTACCCTAAACGCGCTGGACCAATCGGGGAGGGCAGAGGAGGAGTGCGCCGGCGAGAATGGCTCGCCGGAGTGCCGTCGGGCTCGGGGAAGAACCGGATGGCGCGGCCACCTCGAGGGCTCCCGCCTCGATTCCATTTGCACCTAGGACCACCACGACGATGCGGAGACGATGGGACCACCGGCGACCGGCGGCGAGCTCGGAATCGGCCGGAACGACGGCGACCGTACTAGCTAGGGTTTCGGTTAGGCCAAAATATCTAAGAGAGAGAGTGTGAGTTCAAGGGGGAGAGAGAGGGGGTAGATAAGAGGCCACAGAGGGGTTTTTATCATCAGAGAGTCTTCTACTCGAAGCAAAGGAAGCATGGGCAGCCATGCCCTCCATTTCGTCATCTACAGGAAGAAGAAGAAGACCATGTGACTAGGATTACATTTAAGTCCCTGGAGAATTACAATTAGGTCCTTTGCTCTCTGAAAATGGATGTTTTCCCTAAGCAAACAAAGTCAAAATTTTAAATCCTTTTGCCCAAAATTCTAATTAGTTGAGATGCACAACATATATGAAAATTGGCTCAATTAGATAAACTTCATAATTCAAAGTTGTTCAAATTTGAATTCTTACAAAAATGGACATTGAATTTATTAGACTACTTAGGAGCTTCCAAAAATGATAATTTTTGGCACACATTCCTTATTTGATGTGTTCCTTATGTGGTAGAAAATTCAAGTCATTTTGAGTTACTTCATAGAACAAACTTGTCCAAATTTCAAAAAGGTGCTGTCAAGAAAACAGGGGTTTTTGGCAACTTAAATTATTCAAAAACTTGTGCCCTTTTGGTTTTCATCCTCATTTATGATATAAAGCATGTGGTATTTATTTCATGGCATTTGGAAAAAGTTTGTAGAACAAACTTGTTCAAAATCCCAAATGTTGCTGTGGAGAAAATTCATGTTTTCAGGGCTTTAATGGATTCAATTTTTGGTCTCCTCTTGTGTGTGTTCCTTATTTGATATAAGGAAGCAATGGTATGAATTTCAAATCATTTGAGGAAAGTTTCCAATAGTAACTTGTTTTAGTTTTCTGTTTCTAGAAATATTGGAATTTCTATTTAATAAGACACTTGGCTTTTCTTTAACAATGCTTTGCCAAAATATTTATGTGACTAGAGATAGCAAGTCAATGCTCTCCAATACCTTTGTTTTTAATCTTGCAAGGTTGGAAAAACATTTGATAATATTTTGGTGAAGCATTTAAGAATGCCTCTTTTTCTGATAATCATCTATGGAAATTTATTAAGTGTTTTCCTCTTTCTTAATTTAGGCCTTGTAATAATATTCAACAAGTATTGGATTCATAAGATAGTTTTGTAAAACTCTTTGATCAATATTTACTTGAGAAAATATTGCCAAAGTCATTGGAACAATATGTTGAATATTTTTATCATTGGAACAATATGTTGAATATTTTTAGTCTACTGCTTTGCTATCCTTTTTAAGTTTGTTTAGTTGCACTTAAACAAACACAAACAAACACAATCAAGTTTTATTAGCCAAGCAATTAGCAAAACAGCTGTGTTAACAGGTATTCCAAAATTGGGATGTGACAGAAACCCTAGTGCTTGTAGCTTCCACCTTGTAGCAAGAAGCTTCGATTGTTGAGAGCCTCCATCTCACTTGTGGAGTAGCCTCAACCCCTTGTAAAGGTTTGGTCAACGCCTTCAAGTCGACCTCATAGTGGAAACGAGCATCTCCCTCACCGGAGAAGCTCAAGGAGAACAAGGTGTGCACATCCGTGCTATTGAGGAGCGCCTAGGTGGCTCCCCACCTCTCCAACGTAGACGTACTTCTTTTAAGAAGGAACTACGGGAAACATATCCTTGTCTCCGTGTTTTTCACTTGTTGTTATCTTGTACCGCTCCTTTATTTCCGCTGCTACTTGCTTCTTATCACCTAGGGTTTTCACTTAGTTGCACATTTAGGTAATCAAGCATTTACTTTCGTAAAAGCCCCATTAAAAGTGAAAAAGGAGTAAAATTTGTAGGTCACCTATTCACCCCCCCCCCTCTAGTTGACCATATTGCACTTTCAATTGGTATCAGAGCCTCGGCTCTTGTATCGGGCTTAACCGCCTAAGAGTAATCATGGTCAACGGGGATGTTCCCGAAACTTCTAAGGAGGAGCTCTCCAAAATGGCCGACACTATAGCCAACCTTGAGACAACGGTTTGTACCATACAAACCCAATTGTCGAAGGTTAGCTCTAGTGTGGGCTCGGAGGTCTCCTCCATCAAGAAGATGTTGGAGAACATGATGGGTAGAACCAAGGAGCCGTCCCACTCTCCCCATGTCACCGACGAGGATAGTTCGGATGAGGAAACAAATCCGGACATTTCCGAAATCGAAGCAAACATTGCCAAAGCTAAGGCTAAAGCCGCTCAAAAGGCTAAAGCCAAAGCTAAGGAGAGTGAAGGTGGCTCTAAGTCTCAAACGGCTAATGGTTCGGGGTCCAATTCAAAAGTTCCACCACCGCAAAACTATGATTCCATCCACCCAATCGTTTCCATGCCACACATCCTTAATGTTGGAGTTCCACCCATCCTTAACACTAACGAATTTTCCTCTTGGAAGTTTGAAATGGAATCTCACATTTCAGGATCGTGTACGGCATTGTGGAGAAGCGTGATCCATGGGTTTCATCCTCATGATCCAAGCAACTTGACTCCAAGGGAGGATGTTGAATCTCAACTCAACAAAACTGCTCTTGTTATCATCCAGAAGGCTCTCCCAAGGGAGCATCTCACTCACATTCGCGGTTGCAAGACCGCCAAGGAAGCTTGGGACAAACTTGATACCTTGTTTCAAGGAAATGCTAGTATTCAGTCCTCCAAGTATGATGTGGCCATTGACAACTCCGAGAACTTTGTTATGCAAGAGGATGAGACTCCTGAAGAGCTCTATAGACGAGTTGTCACTCTCGCCAATCAACTGAGAGACTTTGGCAAGGAAGAGATCACGGATGAATGGATAAAGAGGAAGTTTGTCAAGGCTATCACACCCTTCGAGAAGAATCTTGCCACTAGCATCCGGACTAGAGCGGACTACAATACTCTCAACTCCATAGGTGTTCTTAGTGAGTTCATCGCAATCTCTCTCTCTCACAAGAGTGCGGATGATGCTCTAGCTCGCTCTAGAGGGATGGGAAAGTCTCCCAACCTTGCATTAAAGTCAAAAGCAATGGCTCGAGTCGATGAAAGTGAAGAAGATGATGATGATGAGGAAGACTATGAAGATACTTACACAGGAGCTCACAAGTGCATTGCCCTTGCTATGCATGGATATTGGAAGAGATGGGAAGCTCACAAGGCCGAATCTCCAAGGCCTCCACGAAACAAGAACTACAAGAAGAAGGGGGAGCGCTCAAGGACATGCTATAATTGTGGTAGCGCTAACCACTTCGTGAAGGAGTGCCCCTTTGAGCCAAGAGAAGAGAACGAAGGCAAGCTCATTCGCAAGAACAAGACCAAGCCTCCTCAAAACAAGAACTTTGCAAGGAAGGTTCCAAGAGCTCTCTACGTACAAGAAGGGGCGGTTCTTGAGACTTACATCTCCGGATATGAAGGAGAAGATGAGGTGGTAGGTGTAGCTCACATCGCCAAGGCCACCGCATCATCACCTTCGATCTCTCTATTCGAATCCCCCAATGAGAATGTGGCTACCCGACCTACATGTCTTATGGCAAAAGCCACTTCGGTATGCTCTCCCAACTCTAAGACCATTGTCACTAACCCTCCTTCGTTATTGGATTGTGTTGAAAATGCTTGTGAAGAGGATAGTGAGTCTAATGAGTTAAGCTTATGGCTATCTAGCCTTAAGGGTGAGACTAAGGAAAAGGTGAACTCCCTTTTGAGGCAACTTGATGAGGCTAACTCTCTTGTTGATGAAAAGGAGGAGATCATCATGACCTTAGAAAGCCATGGAGGTCATACTTGCAATGAGCAAGAGCTTGAAAAAGCTCTTGATAATGAGCGTTCCATTCGTGCCTCACTTGAGGAGAAATTGTCTTGTCTTGAAGAAAACTTTGCCATAAGTGTCTCTAAGCTTAGGAAAGAAAATGCACAATCTCTTGCCTTAATTAAAACTCTTGAGCATGAAGAATTAAAGCTAGGAATTGCTCACGAGGAACTTGGCACTCGTTATGAAAAACTTGAAAAAGAGTTCATGTCTCTTAAGGAAATTCATGACAAGTTAACCAAATCTCGTGACAATCTTCTAGCTCAACAATCAAACAAGCAAGTAGTATCCACTTCATCTTCTAGCTTGAATGTCTTGTCTAGCAATGCTTGTGGTACAACTAATCTTGTAGGAAATGAGAAGAGTTTCCATGAGATTGCTTCTCATCATACCAACAATGGAAAGGAGGGACTTGGCTATGTTGCCAAGTCAAAGAAGAAGTACAAGAAGAAGAACAAGAAGAGAGTCACCTCCTCCTCACAAGAAGTAAGATTTGTGAAGGAGGGAGAGGTGACCAAAGGGAAGGAGACCAACACCATTGTGGGTGGTGAGACCTCTAGGGGGAGCACCACTCACAATAACTTTGCCGGGAAATATAATCCATCCTATGTTCTTATGAAATCTAGAGATGGTCATGTATATGCTAAATATGTTGGTACTTCTTATGGTGACGATTATCATTGGAGTATTTGGGTTCCTAAGACCCTTGTCACTAACATGAGAGGACCCATTCAAAGATGGGTCCCTAAATCAAGCAACTAATCTATTGTAGGGAAGTGCTTCCGGTACGAGCAAATGGACGGTGGATAGTGGTGCATCCCAACATATGACCGGAAGCAATGACGCAATGAGTGATATTCATCCTCCACTACCTCATCTCAATTGCGTCACTATTGGTGACAACTCCGAACTAAAGGTATTGGGACGAGGCAAGGTAGCAATCTCAAATGACTTGTCGATTGAGAATGTTCTTCTTGTTGAGTCCCTTGGCTACAATCTCATCTCGGTTCTTCAACTTGCCAAAAGTGGTTTTACCTCTTTCTTTAATAAGGAGAATGTGATTGTCACTTGGGAAACGACTCTTGAAGTGGCCTTTGTTGGGCATGTCGAGAACGGCATGTATGTAGTGGACTTCTCCAAAGGAGACACGTGTGCCGCGACATGCCTAATGGCTAAAGTTGATGTGGGTTGGCTATGGCATCGCCGGTTAGCCCACACCAATATGAGGACGTTGCATGACCTTCAAAGTGGCAATCACGTTCTAGGACTAACAAATGCTAAGTTTGCCAAAGATCGTGTGTGTAGCTCTTGCGTTCTAGGAAAGCAACATGGAGAAGCACATCCCACCAAGACGAACATCACTACATCAAGAATCCTCGAGCTCATTCACTTGGACCTCTTTGGTCCTCTATCATATGATAGTCTTGGAGGCAAAAAGTATTGCTTGGTGATTGTGGATGATTACTCACGATATTGTTGGGTGTACTTCTTCAAGAGAAAGAGTGAGACTCAAAAGCGGGTCATCGAATTCATCACTTTGGTGGAAAGACAACATAATACGAGCATCATGGCGATCCGGAGTGATAATGGATCCGAGTTCAAGAACTACACCGTTGAGGGATTTCTTAGTGAGGAAGGCATTGCTCATCAATATTCCACTCCCTACACTCCTCAACAAAATGGTGTGGCGGAGAGAAAGAATCGGACTCTTATGGATGCGGCTCGTATCATGATTGCGGAGTTCTCTTCTCCTTACAACTTTTGGGCCGAGGCCGTCTCCACCGCTTGTCATGCTAGCAACCGATTATATCTCCGCAAGATTTTGAACAAGACCCCCTATGAGATTCTCACGGGCAAGAAGCCGGACGTTTCATACTTCAAGGTCTTTGGATGCAAATGCTTCATTCGCAAAAGAGGGAAACGCTTGTCAAAGTTCGAGACTAAATCCTATGAGGGTATCTTTGTTGGTTATGCCACAAACTCTCACGCCTATAGAGTCTACAACAAATCCACCGGACAAGTTGAAGAAGCTATAGACGTGGTGTTCGATGAGGATAATGGGTCCCAAGGGGGCCGTATAGATCATGGTATTGTAGGAGATGCAATTCCTCCCATCGTCATAAGAAGAATGGGGATTGGTGAAATAATCCCCATTGAGGAAAACCGGATGACGGAGGGAGAAGGACTATGCTCTACTCAAGTGGAGCCATTGACTACATCCATTGATAACCATGCTACCCAACAAGATGCACCAAGCCCTCATGCCTCACCACTAGGCCAAGCAAACAATCAAGGCCAAGCTCATGATGAAGGCCAAGCTCATAATGGAAAACAAGATACACATGGTGATGATGCGACTCATCACGTTAGGGATCCATCTCCCATCAATGATCAAGACCAAGGTGGACATGTCTCCGATGATGAAGGTGATGATCAAGCCCTATCCAAAGAAACTTTGGAGGAGATGCTAGCTCGTAGAGCAAAGAGAAGGCTCGATAATCTTGCTCGTGCCGGCCATACGGAGGATATGATCCTTGGACAAGTTCGTGGAAGGGTCGTCACAAGGAGGCAACTAGCGGACTTTAGCAAAGCACATGCATTTGTCTCGCACATTGAGCCAAAGAAGGTCTATGAAGCTCTTGAAGATCAAGATTGGCTTGAAGCTATGCACGATGAACTCAACAATTTCGAGCGCAACAAAGTGTGGAAGTTGGTTCCAAGGCCCAAAGATTGCAAGAACGTCATCGGCACTAAGTGGATATTCAAGAACAAACAAGACAAGGACGGCATCGTCATCCGCAACAAGGCTAGATTGGTTGCTCAAGGCTTCTCTCAAGTCGAAGGTGTCGATTTCGGTGAAACTTTCGCTCCCGTTGCTCGTCTTGAATCTATTCGCATCTTACTTGCATATGCCTCTCATCATAACTTCAAATTGCAACAAATGGATGTTAAAAGTGCTTTCTTGAATGGTCCCATCCATGAGTTGGTTTATGTCAAGCAACCTCCGGGTTTCGAAGATCCCAACCACCCCGATCATGTCTACAAACTCGATAAGGCGCTATATGGGCTTAAACAAGCTCCACGTGCGTGGTACGAGCACCTTAAAGAGTTTTTGGTAGATCGTGGGTTCAATGTTGGTTTAATCGATCCCACCCTTTTCACCAAAAAGGTCGGAGGCGACTTGTTCATATGCCAACTCTATGTGGATGATATCATCTTTGGTTCCACTAACGTTGCATTCAATGATGAGTTTTGCAAGCTTATGACGGACAAGTTCGAGATGTCTATGATGGGAGAATTGGAGTATTTTCTTGGCTTTGAGATCAAGCAACATCCCGAAGGCACATTCATCAAGCAAGCCAAGTATACTCAAGATATGCTCAAGCGATTCAATATGCATGATGCTAAACCTATGAAGACTCCCATGTCCACGACGGTTGATTTGAAACCCGATCCGAATGGTAAAGAGGTAGATCAAAAGGTATACCGCTCCATGATTGGCTCTTTGCTTTACCTTTGTGCATCTAGACCCGATATTATGTATAGCGTTGGTAAATGTGCAAGGTTTCAAGCCTCCCCTAGACAAAGTCATCTTGAAGTGGTTAAGCGTATCTTTCGATATTTAGTTCATACCCCAAACTTTGGTCTTTGGTATCCCAAGGGTTCAAGCTTTCAGCTCATTGGGTATTCGGATGCGGACTATGCGGGAGAGAAGACGGATAGGAAATCTACATCCGGGAGTTGTCAATTTCTTGGTCGCTCATTGGTGTGTTGGTCTTCCAAAAAGCAAAACTGCATTGCTCTCTCCACCACTGAGGCCGAATACATCTCCGCAGCGAGTTGTTGTGCTCAATTACTTTGGATGCGACAAACATTGAGAGATTATGGCATCATCTTCGACAATGTTCCTCTCTTGTGCGACAATGAGAGTGCCATCAAGATCGCCTACAATCCCGTTCTTCACTCCAAGACAAAGCACATTGAGATACGGCATCACTTCATTCGGGATCATGTTGAGAAGGGTGATATTGACCTCTCATATGTTGCGACCAAGGATCAACTCGCGGATATCTTCACGAAGGCCCTTGACGAACCAAGATTCCGGGGTTTGAGGAATGAACTAAATGTGATCGATGCGTCTAACTTCTCTTGAACCCTTGCATAAGTACCTTCATTATATATGCTATCTAGTCTAGATGTAGGCATGGACATAGGGGGAGCGTAGTTCAACTCATGGACCAACACTCCACCTATCATGCGTAAAACAACCAAAACGTCATGCATATCTAGTCAATTTGTGACTTATAGTGCTTTAAACGTGAGTTATACTTTTGAGTCCAAGATACATCTTCGCGGCTCCTTGGTATCACTCAAACACGGTGGCTTCGGCCACCAACCTTTTCTTTGGATTTCATTGTTGATGTTTTTCTCGTATTTTGAGTTAGTTTGTGTCCTTTTTGCATCTTTGGAGGCTCACGATTTGATCCATTTTCCACCAAACTCGGTTGGTTTTGGCACCCCGGAAATTCCGGCCCAGGACCGGAATATTCCGGCCCTCAGACGTTTGTCCCCGAAATTTCGCTAAGTTTCGTTGTGCCCGCTCGCAGAAGGCACCCCGGAAATTTCAGCGGAAATTTCCGGAACAAATTTCTGGGGCCCCGGAATATTCCGTGCCCTAAACCACGGAAATTTCCGGAGGGAGATTTGGACTCGAATAATCCCCCCACCTATCCAGCGTGCCCGCTCGCAGAAGGCACACCGGATAATTGGGCGGAATATTCCGGCCCAAATCTCCGGGGTCCGGAATATCCGGTATTAACACCGGAAATTTCCGGTGCCCTTGGTCTGGGGCTATATAAGGGCGACGGGAGGAGACGGTTCCGCACTGTTTCCTCCCCTCGTCTCTCCACTCGCCCCAGCCAGCCGCCGCCGCCTCCGAGCCTTCCGGGAGGCTCCTTTGCCTCCCTCCTCTGCCTCTCCTCTTCCTTTGCGGATTAAGAGACCGCACGTCCCTTCCTCCATGGATCCCGGTACGTGTTTGTTTTCTCCGCAAAATTTTGGGTTGAGTAGATGCATTTTCAATCTAGGGTTTGTTCCTGTTCTAGCATGGTGCCTTGTTCACACAACGCACCATGTATTCATCCTCGTACTAGATCCCTTGTTCCAGATTCATTTTAGGCCCAGATTCAGATCTGGATTCGAAAATCCCGCAGGCCGGAAATTTCCGCCCAGGGCCGGAATTTCCGCACCCCGGAAATTTGCCCTGAGGCCGGAATTTCCGTCCTCCGGAATTTCCGTCTCCATGACCGGAATTTCCGGCCTATACTGACTCTGCAACAGAACTTCCCAATTCCATTCCTCATTTCGTGAGCCCCCGTTTTTGATGTTTGTTTGCTTTTTCTTTGGCTTTCTTTTGCTTTTCTCGCAGATGGTTCCACCTCTAGGTCTGGAAAGCTGCTCAGTTCCCGCAAATGCCTCCGCCATCTGACAGAGAATGAGGAGGGAACTTTTGTGGAAGACAATGAAACTCGCCGGCGTGAACGAGATGCTCAGCGAGCTTATGAGCAACAACGTGAGGCTGATCGGGCTGCTCGCAGAGCTGGTAGGCAGCAAGGCAAGGCACCTCTCAATGTGGGCACTATGCCCATTACTGATTTTTCGGAATGGCGCAAGAAGGCTTGGTACACGGAGGGTCCTCAGGACCCCACGATTGACTCGTGCTTTTGGCACGTCGAGCAGGAGACTCTCTTCAAGCAGGTCTACACAGTTATGAGCAAACCAGTTTGCCCCATGAAGGTTATCAATTTTGCCCATCTAGCTGCCAACCCCGAGTACTTCAACAACTCTGTTCAGCTTGTGGAGGTCCTTGGTCTTCGTCAGATTATGGAGACTCGTTGCTCGTACAACACCACCTACATCCAGCAGTTCTTTGCTACTCTTGTCATTGATGATTCTGAAGATATTGGGATGTCCTGGATGTCTGGCCCTCACCTGCTCACTGCAAACTTCCATGACTTTGCCACTGTTCTTGACTATCCGTTTGCTGGCCTCAACACTCCTCAGGGCCACCGTATGCACATTCATGGGGAAGAGTACCAGAAGAACAGGCTTGCTGAGCTCTATGGTCCTCGCGGCACAGTTGGTTCGGTTAAAGGCCTCTTTGCAGTCTATGATATTCTCCTGCGCATGTTCAGGGAGTCCATTGCTCCAAGTGCGGGAAACAATGATGCTATTCGTGGTGGATTGGTCAACCTTATGCACCATGCATTCCTGACCTTTTCTGAGACTGATATGACTGATATGGAGGCTCACAGGGTTGATGTCATGGACTTCATTTTCAATGAGATCCACTATGCTCTTTTCCATCGCAAGGTGCCACCATATGCCCCCTATATCATGAAGCTGATCAAGGCACGCTATCCTGAGGCGCTCCGAGAAGACTTGGAGTTGGACTGTGAGGATCACAAGGATGTCAACCTCTACAAGAAGTCTGCTCATACTCAGCAGGCTGCTCATGATGTTGGTGGATCTGGACAGGGCCACAGGGATGCTCGCATGCGTCCTCCTCCTCCTGGAAAGAAGAAGCGCTCGTGGCTTGCTCGTGCTGTTGAGAAGGTGCTCAGCTTGACTGTTTGCCTCCACAAGGAGAACTACGCAGCCTATGTGGAACGCCGCACCATCTTGGAGAATCAGCATCACATCATGACTGCACTCAAGACTCCCTCTGTGCCACCACTTCCTCCTCCTCGGGTTGCCTACAGGAACTGGAACAACCGTGATGTTGACTGGGATATTGGTGTTGATGAAGATGAGGACATGGAGACTGCCACCGACAGTGAAGCTGAAGAGGACGACGAGGATACCCAGGCCTAGAGTGTGCTCCATGGGACGTAGCTCTCTCTTTTCTCTTTTTGGTGTCTTGATGCCAAAGGGGGAGAAGATTTAGATGATCGTGGGGATTTGCTTGGGAGGGTTTCTCTTTCGTTCTTTCGTGCCCTTTCCGTTTCTCGTGCGTGTCTTTTTCGAACTCCGTTCTACCGTACTCGTCGTTTGTGTTGAACTATTATTATTGGGAGGCATGTCTCCTATATATGCTATGTGTGATGTTTCTATATTCTGCATTGTTAGCTTTATTCCCTGCAAATACCCGTGTTGTCATCATTCACCAAAAAGGGGGAGATTGAAAGCTCATGATCCCTCTGATGATTTTGGTGATGATGCTAACACGGATATCTCCTATCTAACAATGTGGTTCAGCCTGTGCAGCTATTACTTTACATGATCATCGATATATCCAAGTCAAAAGATCAAAGAGAAGATCACTATTGTGGAAATTCAGCCACCGGATTTTTCAGTATACAGGGCGGAAATTCCGGATACTATGGGGCGGATATCCGGCCCCTCACCGGAAATTTCCGGCCACTCTTCTGGCTTCCACGAAAACGACTAAGTATTTTCCTGCCCGCGCACAGAAGCCAGGGCGGAAATTTGCCCCGGAAATTTCCGGGCCAAAAATCCGGCCTCCAAGGACTTAGCAGAATTTGGTCTTCTTCGCATTGCCCGCGCACAGAGATGGGGGCGGAAATTCAGTCCGGAAATTTCTGGGCCCGGACATTTCAATTATCCGCCCCCCGGATATTTCAATATTCCGGGCATCAAAGTCCTTAGCCATTTTTCTACCAGAAGTTGATGCCCGCGCACAGAAGGCGGGGCGGAAATTTGCCCCGGAAATTTCCGTGGCAAAAATCCGGCCCTTGGTCCTTAGCAGTTTTTCATCTATGTGTTGGTGCCTGCGCACAGAGATGGGGGCGGAGTATTGGGGCGGAATATTCCACCACCGGATATTTCAATTATCCGCCCCCCGGACTTTTCAAATATCCGGCCACTTCCGACCGGAATATTCCGGCCTTTAGCCCGGAAATTTCCGGTCCCGCAGGACTGCAACGGTCAGATTTTGGAGGAGCCTATAAATAGCTGTCTTCTTCCTCTAGATAGGTAGCTCGTCCATTCCTCTCTCTCCTCCATTGTTGTAGAGCTCAAATCGCCCCGATCTCCCTCCTCCTCCAACCAAACTCGATGCCCTTCAAGGATCTCATGGAGGAGGTCTAGATCTACCTTTCCACCAAGCCAAAACGTGTGTACCCACACCACAACTCTTGGGATCTTGTAATCTCTTGGTTACTTTGTCATCCAAGGGAAACCCTAGTGCTTGTAGCTTCCACCTTGTAGCAAGAAGCTTCGATTGTTGAGAGCCTCCATCTCACTTGTGGAGTAGCCTCAACCCCTTGTAAAGGTTTGGTCAACGCCTTCAAGTCGACCTCATAGTGGAAACGAGCATCTCCCTCACCGGAGAAGCTCAAGGAGAACAAGGTGTGCACATCCGTGCTATTGAGGAGCGCCTAGGTGGCTCCCCACCTCTCCAACGTAGACGTACTTCTTTTAAGAAGGAACTACGGGAAACATATCCTTGTCTCCGTGTTTTTCACTTGTTGTTATCTTGTACCGCTCCTTTATTTCCGCTGCTACTTGCTTCTTATCACCTAGGGTTTTCACTTAGTTGCACATTTAGGTAATCAAGCATTTACTTTCGTAAAAGCCCCATTAAAAGTGAAAAAGGAGTAAAATTTGTAGGTCACCTATTCACCCCCCCCCTCTAGTTGACCATATTGCACTTTCACCTGTTGGTTATCTATTCATGCGTCGGAATAATCTCTCTTTCGGTTGCCAAGTCTATCCTTTTCTATTGTTGTGCTAAAATGCATTTCCATTCAGGATGCCGCCAACAAGGAACAACACGCCTGAGCCACCGCCAATCGCGGAGCTGTTGACTCAGATGACCCAAGTCATGACGCAGATGGCCCAGTTTCAGGCTAATCAGCACATCAACCAGACAGCTCCACGAGTCGGCATCAAGGAGTTTCTCAGTCTGGGCCCAAGAGCTTTCGTGGCCACACGCGAGCCTCTGCACGCTGACGACTGGATCCGTGAGATAGCCAAGGCTCTGGAGATTGCACACGTAGCTTAAGAAGACAAGGTCAAGTATGCCTCCTATCTGCTGAAGGGTCAGGCAGCTACTTGGTGGGAAAACTTCCAGGCCATGAGAACTGGGATGCCAGTCACGTGGGATTGTTTCAAGGAAGCCTTCCTGAAGCACCACATTCCAGATGGTCTCATGGAAAGAATGCGTGAAGAGTTTTGCTCACTCAAGCAGGGCAAGTTGGACGTCATCGGGTATCAGAGTGAGTTCAATCGCCTCGCTCGATACGCTGGAGATGAGGTGTCCACTGAAGCTAAGAAGATGGCAAGGTTCCGCAGAGGTTTTAACCCGGAACTCAAGTATGCCCTCACCAACGTCAAGGCCAACAGCTTCGAGGATCTCGTTAACACCGCGCTCAATAAAGAAAATGGGCGCAAGGCGTTCGAGGAGTCTCGCAAGCACTCGCGTGAGGGTGGTTCCTCCTCCAACATGACCACCCCTCCGCAGAAGCGCCGCATCTGGGTACCAAATGGTGCTGTCACTCGGGCTCCATACGCCCAAACTTCTCCAGGCTTCGCTCCCCGCCCACCCAACCCTGCTCAGATGCATGATCAAAGGGGTTCAATGAGGCAGCCAAGGCCAGGGCCCCCTCGTGTCGTCACTTGCTACAAGTGCAAGCAGACGGGGCACTACGCCGACAAGTGCACGCAGAGGCAGCTACCTCCACCACCACCTCGTCCTAACACAAACCAGGCAATGGTGCGCGCTCCCCCGCCTAAGGCCTTCAACTCCAACAACAGGCCTGTCGGGAGGACCGCAAGGGTGAATCATGTCAAGATCGACAAAGCTGAGGAAGCTCCTGACGTCGTTCTCGGTACATTTCCCGTAAACTCTATTCCAGCTAAAGTGTTGTTTGATACCGGAGCATCACATTCTTTTGTGTCAAAGACCTTTGCCACAACAAACAACCTAATTGTGGTCCCACTAAGCAATCAAATCACTGTTCACTCCCCGGGATCTCAAATGTTGACTTCCAAGATAAGTAAGGACAATCAAATCCTAATTGGAGGCCACATATTCCTTGCTTATCTCATGTTGCTAGGAAGTTCTGACATTGATGTCATTCTTGGTATGGATTGGCTGAAGGCCAATAAAGCAAGGATTGACTGTGCTCAAAAGTCAATAACTCTGTCCCACCCTTCTGGCCAGATAATCTATTCTCCACATGAATCAAGTTCCATTCAGCTGTGCACCCTCAATACAAAACCTCTACCTTCACTTGAAAATGTTCTGGTGGTTTGCGACTTCCCTGACATCTTTCCAGAAGAGTTGCCAGGAATGCCTCCGGACAGAGCAGTTGAGTTTGTGATCAAGCTTGAACCAGGTACTGCTCCAATCTCTAAGCATCCTTACAAGATAGGAACTCCTGAGCTGAAGTTGTTAAAGGAACAAATTGATATGTACATGGAAAAACGTTACATTCAACCTAGTTCCTCGGCTTGGGGTTGCCCAACTCTGTTCGTTGCGAAGAAGGATCACACAAAGAGACTCGTTGTTGACTATCGTCCTCTTAACGAGAAAACCATAAAAAACAAGTATCCAATTCCTCGTATCGATGATCTTTTTGATCAACTTGCTGGAGCCTCAATATTCTCCAAGTTGGAATTGAGAATGGGTTACCATCAAATAAAGATCATAAAAGAGGATATTCCAAAGACAGCCTTCACCACTCGCTACGGTCTATATGAATTCACCGTCATGTCCTTTGGTCTCACCAATGCACCGGCGACCTTCTCTCGACTCATGAATTCTGTCTTCCATGAATACCTCGACAAGTTTGTTGTGGTATATCTTGATGACATTCTTGTCTACTCAAAATCCGAGGAAGAGCATGAAGAACATCTTCGTCTCACTCTCATGAAGCTTCGCGAGCATCGTCTCTATGCCAAATTCTCCAAATGTGAGTTCTGGATTTCAGAAGTTGCTTACCTTGGTCATGTCATCTCTGCCAAGGGCATAGCCATTGATCCAGAAAAGGTTAAAGCAATTGTGGATTGGAAACCTCCAAAGACGGTGAAGCAAGTAAGAAGCTTTCTTGGCTTGGCTAGCTATTGTCGTCGCTTCGTCCCAAACTTCTCCAAGATTGCCAAATCTCTCACTGACCTCACAAAGAAGGACAAGAAGTTCGTCTGGTCTCCACAATGTGATGAAAGTTTCAATCTCCTGAAGACTAAACTCACTTCTACACCAGTTCTGGTTGGCCCAGATCCTTCCAAACCTTTCCAAATATTCTGTGATGCTTCTCTCCAAGGTCTAGGTGCAGTTCTTATGCAAGAACGTCACGTTGTGGCTTATGCTTCACGTCAGTTGAACACACATGAGCTCAATTATCCCACTCATGACCTTGAACTTGCAGCAGTTGTGTTTGCCCTCAAGAAGTGGAGACAATACTTGTTGGGTAATCGCACTGAAATCTTTTCCGATCATAAGAGTCTGAAGTACATCTTCACTCAACCAGATCTAAACCTCAGGCAAAGGAGATGGATTGAAAAGATTAAAGACTTTGATCTTACCATTTCTTACACTCCAGGCAAGGCTAATGTTATGGCCGATGCTCTCAGTCGCAAGTCGTATTGCAATAATCTCATGATCATGGAAAGCCAACCTCCTCTTCATAAAGAATTCCAGAAGCTCAACCTTGGTCTTGTTCCTCAAGGCTATCTTGCAAACTTGACAGCCAGTCCAACTCTCGAGGACAAGATTCGTTCTGAACAACTTCGTGATGCTGAAATCAAGAAGATTGTAAAACACATCCAAGCAGGCAATGAGAAGTTTGAGTGCTTCTCAATTGATGACAAGGGAACTGTGTTCTTCGAAGGACGCATTACAGTTCCTCAGATTCAAAGTCTCAAAGATGTCATTCTCAAGGAGGCTCATGAAACTCCTCTCTCCATACACCCTGGAAGTACAAAGATGTACCAGGATCTCAAGACACTGTATTGGTGGCCTAGCATGAAACGTGAAATTGCTAAATACGTTTCTGAATGCGACGTTTGTCAACGTGTTAAGGCAGTTCATCAGAAAACAGCCGGTCTTCTCCAACCTCTGAAAATCCCTGAGTGGAAGTGGGACATGATTGAAATGGATTTCGTCACTGGTTTTCCAAAGTCCAAGAGGGGCAACGATGCAATCTTCGTTGTCATTGATCGACTCACTAAATTCGCTCACTTCTTTCCTGTCAAAGAGACAATCTCAGCCAGTCAGTTAGCAGAGCTCTACACAGCAAAGATTGTTCCTCTTCATGGTGTTCCATTGGAAATAAGCTCAGACCGTGGAAGCATCTTCACTTCTCATTTCTGGAAAAGTTTTCAAGAAGCCTTGGGCACCAAGCTTCTGTTCAGCACAGCCTATCACCCTCAGTCTCAAGGGCAAGTCAAAAGAGTCAATCAGATTCTCGAGGATATGCTTAGAGCATGTGGTCTCTCCTTTGGCATGAAATGGGAGGAATGTCTTCCATATGCTGAATTCTCCTACAACAACAGCTTCCAGGAAAGCCTAGGCATGGCACCATTTGAGGCTCTCTATGGCCGCAGATGCAGGAGTCCAATCAATTGGTCTGGAGCTGGTGAACGTTCACTCTTAGGCCCTGACATTGTTAACGAGGCCGAAGAGAAAGTTCGCATCATTCGTGACAATCTGAGGATTGCTCAATCTCGTCAGAAAATCTACTATGACAGCAAGCACAGGGACATGGTCTATGCAGCTGGAGACAAAGCATATCTCCGTGTAACTCCCCTCAGAGGCACTCATCGTTTTGGTGTCAAAGGAAAGCTTGCACCAAGATATATTGGTCCTTTCAACATTCTCTCAAGGCGTGCAGAAAATGCCTATTGTCTTGAACTTCCAGAAAAGCTATCCAAGGTGCACGATGTGTTTCACGTGTCACAGCTCAAGAGGTGCTTCAAAGATCCAGGTCGTGCGGTTGATCATGATTCTATTGATCTGCAAGAAGACCCCTCTTATGAAGAGCATCCTGTTCGAATTCTCGATGAGACCGAGCGCAAAACTCGCAACAAAAGCACCAAGTTCTTAAAAGTGCAGTGGTCCCATCATTCCGATAAAGTGGCAATGTGGGAGACCGAAGAGGATCTTCGCAAGAAGTATCCGGACCTTTTCTCTTCTCAGTAGGAATCCGGGGGCGCGATTCCTTCAAGGGGGCGTTTTGTAACATCCCAAGTATGAAAAACAACCTTACAATGTTTGCTTTTTGTTTAAATTACGTTTGCATCATTTCCATCATGACATTGATCTTGTTTTCACTTGTTTTCCATTTGAATTTTCAAACCAAAATTCAAACCTTTGTTTCATACTTGTTCTGTTACAATTTTTCAAATAAAACTTTCAAGTCAATCCATTTGTTTGGTTCCAATAAACTTGAAATTCCAAACTTTTAACTTGCTTAAGTTTCAATAATTCAATTATTGCAAATTTCAATCAAATCCATTTGAATTTCAAACAGCAACAAAATTTAAAAATTTGGAAAACAGAAAGTTGCACAAATGGGCTTTTGTAATAAATAAATTATACAAAATTATCCCCACAATTTTCAAACCCCAAAACCCTATTTGAATTTTAAATAACAATTTCAAATCATTTGGCAATTTCAAATTTTTGGAAATAAGCACACATACTTTTGAATCTTGCTGTTTTGGTAATTCAATAAAATTATTGCTAAAATACAAGCACCCAAAAATCCTATTTCTATTTCTCTCCTTTTCCTTTCTTTTATTTTCAGCAAAAAAAAATAACAAAAACAGAAAAGAAAAAGGGGGGAGGCAGCCAGGCCAGCCAACAGGCCGGCCCATGCCACCACTACCCCCCAGGCCCAGCCCACCTTCTCCCATCCCCTACCTCTGTACGGCATGACATCGAGGATGTCCACGTCGAAAGGCAGAGGATGGGACGGCCGGGAGAGTGCCTCCTCCTCCTTAAAGCCACGCCCACGGGCTCCTCCCTGCTGCCCTAGTCCTCCTCCTCCATCTCTCTGCCGCCGCCGCCGTTTTCTTCCTCCTCCCTCCTCTGTTTCTCTCTCTGCGCCCCGCACCTCCACCACCGCACGGTAGCGCAGCAAATTCCGGCGATCGCCGCCGCTATGGAACCGCTCCGAGGGGCCTGAGCTCGGGAATCGACTCCCCAGGCGACCACCTTCCCTCTCGTTTCCAGGAAGGGGCACGGGCGGCCCCGGAGCTCCACCACCGCGTCGTCGACGGCGACTGTCACCGCCACCTCACCGAGCACGTCCTCCTCCTCCTTCCTCTTCCCCGGTGAGCACGTTCCCCTCTTTTTCTTCCCTCTCTGCATCCTCGTATCACCCGCACGCACCCCTTGCACACACGCACACGCAGCAGCCACCGCAGTGCAGCTCGTCGCCGGCGTCTTCCCCGCGCTGTGAAGTTTCAGTTAACTGAAACTTTCAGTTTCAGTTAACAGCCCGCAGCTGCACCTCAAAACCCCGCGTTCCTCCGTACTGTCACGATACGGCAGCACACCCCAGTGGCATACGCACCGCGCACACGCACCCGAGGGCGAGGGTTCGAGTCCCCGCCTGCGCGGATAAAACCCAAACTTTTTACACCGCGCGCTAACAGGTGGGGCTCCCCTGTCGGCGACCCTGGATGCCACGCCAGCTTCCACCCGCGCCACGCACGCACCAGCTGGGCACTGGCCCACTGCCAGTGACCCAGGGGCTGCTCTGCCTGCGTAGAAAAGATCCTAGGGGCCTTTTCTGAATTTCTTTTTCGCATCCAAGCCCCTGGACCAAATTTAAAACTTTTAAAATCACAGAATAGCCCCTGTAATTCAAATTCAAATATCTTTTGCATTTCAAATCCAAATCTAATAAATAAAATATGTTTTCCATACCAAATTTAATTCTCTACATGTTTAAACCATTTGTATACTGTTTTGAACATTTCAAATGGTTTCAAAATTTCAAATGCAAACAACTCTTTCAAATTTGGTCAAATTCATAACTAATTCAAATTTAATTCAAATGGCACATATAAAATATGTTTTCCATGCACAATTGAACAAGCTTTCCAAATATAAACTTTGTTTCCTGTTTTGAATAATTAAAATTGGTTAAATAATTTAAACCTTGTTTAAATCATTTAAAATTGCTAAATTCATAACTTGGTCAAACTAAATTCTTTTTGAACATATAAAATATGTTTTTAAACCAGAAAAGTATAATATTTTCAAATATGAATTTTATTTAATGTTTTGAACAAATAAAAAATTCAAATAACTTTATACTTGAATTAAATTCATTTAAATCTTGCTTAAACTTGTTTAATTCATAACTAATTCATTTTAATTCCTTTGTCAACAAATGAAATATGTATTCCACCTAAAATTTTGTGTTCTTTGCAAATATGAATTTTGTGATCTATTTTGAACAATTAAAATGGGTGAAAACATCCAATGCTTGTGTAACCCATCTAAGAAGCCAAATTTCATAACTTAATAAATAAAATTCCAAACTTGGTAAACATCATATCAAATTGAAGCTATTGTTGTTTTCTTATTGTTCTCATCATCCATGCATCATTCTAATCAACTTTCACATGATGGTTATTTGTAGATCATTTAATCCAACCTTAATTCATGGGCTTTCCATATGCAATCCAAATTGCATATAGGCCCATTTAATTATGTTACCATGTCAACTAGCTTATCTTGATGCATCAATTAAATTGTCATGCATCATCCCATGTTTGTGCATTATGCCATGTTATTGATTGTTTGTATCTCTGCATGTTTGTTTGCTTCTTCTCGAATAGACGACGACGTTGAGACAGACGAGGTTTACGACACTACTTCAGAGGAGTTAGCCCAGTACCAGGCTACTGAGTTTGCAGACAAGTATTCACTCACCTGAACCATTGTGTCCTTTCCACATTGGATACCGATACTTTCCGTTGTCTATCCTGCTAGCCTTAAGATTCGTTGCTTGTGTTCCGATCCTATCACATGTTATCCTGTAACCCTGATATAGCCTATCCTCCACACCTAAAACCCCGTTGCTTGTTGCCCGTGTCTTACTAGCCTGCTTAGGGTTGTTTATGCTCGAGTCTGAAGTCCGTTATTTCTGTTACCATATTTATTATGTTCTGGGGCTCGATGTTTAAACAACAACCTGTTAATGTATGAGGTAATGCTAATTTGATGATAAGGCACCGGCAGGATGCCGGGTATGGTTTTGAGGCCTGCTAGTGTCGAACTCAGGAAAAGTTCTTGTCCTCTAGATCCATGATGAGCGCGCTAACCGCATGTGGGAAGCGTGTATGGGCGCCCCCCTCAACTTTGATTCGATTCGCATCTCGTTCAAATCGCCTCATTTAGTTCGGGTTTTCCATTTGCCGCATGCATATGCAGGTGCGAACCCGAGGCTAGGGTGGTAACTTTTGTAGTCGGCATTTAGGGAGACACGTTCTTAGAGTGCTATGAGGGTCCCCTTTTCTTCGTGGGGCTTGATTAGCCGTGCGCTCAATTGCACGGGGTTCTTTGGGCTTGATGCGAAGAAGAGTTGGGTTGTGTTGAGTACCTCGCTTGGTGGGTTGATCCCCCGTCTGGCGGGATATTCTTACGTGTACGGCCAAATTGGTGCATCCCTGCAGGGTTAAATCTTCTCGAGAAGCCGTGTTGTCCGCGGTTATGGATGACTTGGTGATAGGGCTGGCTAACAAGGATTAGACAACTTACACCTAATCAATAATAATTTGACTAGTAATAGACTTATTGACACAATAACTTGAACCATCATTATTCCAACTGTGTGGGTTATCCTCGGATTGCTTCTTTGGATAAGGGGCGAGATCCAGGATGGGTTTGTTTGAGGTTAGTGGCAGTTGGTTCCGATACGCTATCTTATCCCTTTCTTTTAGCCGGATGTTGTAGCATGTCTCTGTAGTTGGTTAGGGCAGCCCGCTGCCGCATCTTTGTATCACCTCTATCTTCCGTTGAACCCAAAGCATCTGTACTTGGTGTTGCCGGGTACATTTTGGTATCTTGTGCGTCTTGCTTGCCAGTACTCATCTGTACTGACCCCTTTGGGGATGCGTGTTCTGCAGACTACGTTTCCGAGGATCCCCATGGTGGCTACTACGTGGAGTATGACGAGGCTGCTGACGAGTAGATAGCGGACCCGGGCAGGATCCGAGACTTCGTGGATGGGCTCCGTCTCTTCGTTTCCGGCCTCTTAGGCCTATTTGGATCTTGTCTGTACTCAGACACTTTGGATGCTTCCGATGTGATGTAATGATGACTTGTTGGGACATGTGTCCTTTGCATGACTGTATTTGCTATCTCTGCTCTAGTGAGAGCTATTTGCCACTTATTTCTATTTCTTTGTGTCTTAGAGATTTGTTGTGATATCACTTGTTCAAATGCCGTTGATGTACCATGTGTGTATGTTATGAAGTACGTCAATGGAAGTAGTCGGATTTCTATGGGATGGTTTACGCAGACGATGAATAGTAGAGGATGGTTGTCACACGTTTACGTGTTGGCCTACTCATATTGAGATGCGGGTGCCGGTATGCCCCATAAGCCATTTATCTACTGTGTAGCGGGTTGTGAGTATCCTCTAGAAGTCCGGGTGCGACACAAGACTCCCGCGTCCTCATCACCAGTTCCATCAGCATGCTTTGGAGACCCGACATCCTGCTTGGCCAAGTCTATTGGGGAATCTTGCCCCTTGACTTCTTCTTCTTCAAAGCCGACATTCGTGGCAGTTACATCATCAACCGGGCCTTCAGTGTCCTGGCTGTCTGTCTCCATGTTCTCCGGGTCACTGAGTGTGACTTGGGCGCTAAGGAAAAGAGAGAGAAATAGTTATCGATAGTAAATGAAAATTATCAAGTATACAAGGATATCATATAGCAAAAACTCACCCGGTGTTCACAGATAGTCTGGTGGAAGCTCGCTGCTAGAAGCGGATGAGGCTGTCACAGGACCCGATAGAGGGACCCGGAACTGTCCGGTCTAATGGATGGTTGGGGGAGGGGTGACGTTGAGGTGAGTTGGAAGGTTGAGATGGAGGAGTACCGGCACGGCGAGCTGGTGGTGAGGAGATGCCCGGGTTGAGGGGATCGTCACCCGGGGAGCTCCGGGTCACCCTGCGTTTGGCCGAAGGTGGGTCCTTCAAGTGTGATGGGTTGGATAGTTGTTGGTTAAGTTTACACATGTTAGCAAAAGAATAAGGTTCGGAGGACATGAAGGAGTAGGGAACCTTGGATATCACCCCTCTGGTTTTCCTCTTGGCCCCAACCGTTACTTCTTGTTCAGTTTCGCTTTTATCGGACTCGGTGGCCTCCGGGTCCTCCTTGTCGTCTTTATCGTCCTTGTCCTCAAACCCTGAAAGCCGAGAATGTATGGTTGGAAAAAGTGAGATATGTGAAAGGAAAATGGTGTAGGTGAAGCTGATTGAAGACCCGGATAATACCTTCATCGTTATCTGCCGGTTCTTCATCTTCTTCCGGGTCTCCGGAGGAAAGGGAGGTCTCAATATTCCAAAAGACGTTATCAGCCTGAGATAAAGGTGTAAAGGTAAGGGTTAATAATTGTATCAAGTGAAAGCATGAAAATGAAGGTATATGTGCAGGATCTTACCGCAGGAGCCGGATTCTCGCGAGTGAAAGGCTCCAGTCCGGCTATATTCCGGATAACGTCCAATTTTTCCGTCAAGAAGCTCTTGATGGTCTTGTTGGTATCACCCGCCGGGTAATCCTTCAAAGAATAGCGGAGCGAATCCGTGGAGTGCCCCGAATACTCGCACATTAGCTTGGAGCGAGTGGAGTTGGGCTGAATCCGGAAGTTGACCCATGTCTTAACCAGATTGAGCCCAAGGAGACCTTGGGCAGAAAGAACGGCGATTTTGGCTAGAAGGGGCTGGATGGCTTCCCTGTCCGACTCAGGGGCAAAGGCATTAAAAGTATCGGAGATATCTAGGAGACCCTCCGAGTAACCCGGCAACTTCCTCTCGCCGGGTGGGGAGGTGTCTCGGCAGTAGAAAAAGGAAAGCTGCCAGTGCTTAACATGCGAGTTTAAATTAAGAGTCGGCATGGGTGAGTTTTTGCGGCGCTGGATAGAAACCCCGCCGCAGGCCAAGAGGGCCCCGTCGCCGCTTTCGTGGCACGGTTTGCACTGGAAAAGTTCTATAAATAAAGCCAAATTTGGCGGAATGCACAAATAAGACCCGCACAGGACTATGAAGTGGGTTATGTTCAACATAGAGTTAGGCCCTATGTCGAACACCGGGAGGCCACAGTGGCTAAGGACCTCGCGGAAGAAAGAGTGACCCGGGGGGCGAAACCCCCGGATCACATGCTCAACGAAGCATATTACCTCGTCAGCATTAGGGGTAGGCCGGGTCTCGTCACCCGGTACCCTCCAGTGGATCTCCTCCTGAGGGGGGAGAACGCCTAACTCGGCCAGCTCCTCCAGCTTGGCCTTGGTCACAGAAGATTGCGCCCAGTTGGCGGATATGGATTGGGTCACCCTTGGCTTAGCTGGCTGCTTCCCTTTGTGCTTGGGAGCCATTGGTTCAGTCTGCGAAGCACGAGATAAAGCATGAGACTCGGAAGTTATGGATTTACCGAGTATCGATAAAGCAGTATAAAGACTACGAACTATCCGGGTATCGAAGAGCAGTACATAAATTGTGGGGTATCTAAATGTCAACGAGCAGTTGTAAAAAGAAGTTAATTGCATGGCTATCTAGTGTGAATAAAACAGCCGGAAGAGGAGGATTTTCCGGGTATCTATGAACAGCCGCGGAAATCTGGACGAACTACGTCTAGATTGGAAATTTTGCTATCGATTTCGCGGAGAAATTAATGACTACGAGTGGTAGGAGAGTGCAGTGGGATCAATAATCAAGAAATTGGATGAACTAGGATGAAGTTGTGCGACCTAATTCGGCGCGGGGCAAGAAATGGCCCGCGGGCGGACCTAGATCTAATCTAGGTCAAACGGAGGAATTACAAGTTGAATCACGGGGAATAGGGAGCTTACCGGCGTGGATTGGAGAAGGACGTGACGGCGGCAGATGGCGCAGTCGTGGTGCCCTCGTGCGACTCCCGGCGGGCAGCTCGGGACCGTGGCGGCGGAGATTGGCGGCGGCGCGGGGCGGATCGTGGAAGAGCGCAACCGGTGGCGGCTCCGCTCCGGCAATATCCCCGAGGTCTCCGTGGCGGTGTTGAGCGAGCTCGAGTGAGAGGGCGCCGGTGAGGAAGAAGAAGATGGGGGAAATGAGCCGTTAGGGTTAGGTTACCCCCCAGGCACCTATTTATAGGTACGGGTGGGGAAACCTAGGCTAGTGAGCGGGAACCACAAATTTTGGCAATAAAAGATACCCGTCCGAGATTTTCGGGATATACGCTAAGTGCCCGAACATGATATCCGGACAAGATAAGAAGTAAATCTTCTCCGCGATATTTGGATCAGTTAACGAGTGAAGTAAGCCGGGTCTTCTGCATCTTCCTTGGAACGTTGACCCGGAAAATTGAAAATGGACTTAGAGAAAGGCGGGTTATTATATGGACCACCAATGGAGTTAGGCCTAGCTGTTTATTAAAGCAACCTAACTCGGCCTCTATGAACATGTATGTTTGTTATTTTTGCAGGGAATAGCGTGCGCTTCAAGGAGGATCCCGTGAAGCCCAAGCTATTCTGGGGACTACTGATGGAGGGATGATAACCCGGTAGGCTAACGCCAAGGAGTAACTCGGCCCAAAGGACGCTGCGCAAGACCCGGCTTAGGATAAAGGAGCTTCTAGAAGGCCCAGGAACATAGGCCTCGTAACCCGGATTGTGGGTTCCGGTAAGGAAGTTTAGGGTTTGTAAGCAGTGTCCGGGTAGGATTCAGAGTACGCCTTGGAGAGTAAGCTAGGGGGTCCGGATGTTATATAAGCCGCTCCCTAGGTTAGGGTTAGATGAGTTTTAGCGTGAGAAAGAACACGATCGCCGGATTGCGAGGTATCGAGTATCCATTGTAACACGAGAGTTGAGATAATATATTTAGATCGGAGACTCGGCGACTTGATTTCCGGCTACCAGATCGCATATCACCATGGTTTCCTTTGAGCTAAACCCTCTCCCAAACACCAGAGTCGATTTTCCCCAAGACAACTTACCCCCGGTAACATCTGCCGTGATTATCCCACGAGAGAGAGGATGGCGCCGGTGGTCATTGTGGTGGAGTTGAGGGAGGCATTCACTAGAAGCCATGTCGAGGGCACCTTCTTGATAATGGCCTTGGTCTTGGTGGTCATTGTGGTGGTGACACTCATTTTGCCTTGGAAGCCTTGAATGTGGGCGAGCACCATCCACGAAGCCATGTAGACCAATGTCATGAGTCGGGCTTGGAGAAGGTGGGTGATGAAGAATATCCGGTCGTAGAGGGTGATCTTGAAGAGGGTCACCACGGCCTTGTCGGTGTCGAGGTCGAGGTAGTGGTGATGGCGAGCAATGCTCTAACCAATGTCGTCGCGGAACTTGTGGTGGAGGATGCAGTGAGGTGGGTTTATCACTCTCTCCCATATGGCGGTGATGATCATGGCGACGGTCTTGGTGATGAGCTTGGTGATGATCATGTGGAGACTTGCCATTGCGTCGTGGCTTGGAGGTCGATGATGCTCCATGGAGTTTGGCGAGGATGGTCACTTTGCCTTCAATACTCGCCATGTGATCATTGAATCGAGAATGATGAGATTGTAGTTGACGGTCCAAGCGCTCCAATCCATCACGAGCAAGTTGGCAAAGCTGAAAGTGTACATGGCGGTTGACAAAGTTGTGGTAGCCAATGTTGTTGAGGAAAGAGGTTCCTTGATCTTCCGAGCTCGGCCTTGTGAATAATGCTTCCCTAGACATCTCAACAAGCACACAAGGGTGATATGATGAATTGGATGTCACACTTACCCAACGTTACCTTTTTTGGTCGTATTGAGGCTAGTGGGCGAGCCTAGGTGTAGGGCAGTAAGTCAAAAGTGAGTCCAAAAAGATCGAAAGAAAACCGCAAACGACAACACACACGCTATATGTGGAAGGCAATGGGTTAGAAATGTGGCGAGGAAAAACGACAAATCCAAAGAAAAGTATGTTGTAAAACGTGGAGAAGAACCAAAGAAAAGTTAGCACGAAAAGCAATCCTAGTGGAGGAAATGATATGGTGGAAACTAAAATGAAACACACACACACACACACACACACAAGTGATAAATGGGGTTAGTGCGGCCAATGGACGAGCGGAGACGAAATGTACTTATCGAAGACTAAGCTCAATGCCACACCAACACAAGGAGGACGCTAGCTCAAACCGCAATTAATTAGAGGCAACAAGATTCGCAATGTGGCAACTGGTCACTCTCTTCTCTCTTACAACTCGAAGCTAAAAGTTCCAACAAATGATAACAATTGGCATCGATCTTTGCTTATTTTGGCTCTTTTTGCTTCTTGTGCTCTTTCTCCCTTTTTCGCTTTTTGATGATGATGATGCGGAGATGATTCCCAAATGCCAATGCCTACTCGAAGCTATTCTCTCACAAGAGCTAAACTCGCACTCTCGGTGCCACTAATGTGATGCCAAGCGATGTAAAAGAGATAGTCCAAGTGGGTAAGGAACACAAAGGAAGGGGTTAGTTAAAGCGGAAGCAAGTTATACCTATGCGGTGGATGATCTCGGACTTGCGGCCGGTGGATGTCGATGTCGTGTGGATCCGTTGATGTAGATGCGTAGGCGATGTCGATGGCGACGCGTAGGAACTTTCCTCACTCAAATCGGAGCAAAGACGACAAAGAAAAACAAGATACAAAATCTGTCCAAGAATCGAAAAGCAGGAATTTTCTGCGATTTTGCTCAATTTCGAAATTCCTCTCAAATCAAGAAATCATTTGGACAAATTCGATAAAAATGGCTGAATAGAAAGGTGGGGAATGGTATTTGGCAACAAATCTGTGAATCAAAACCACGAAAAACTCAACAAATCGAGAGATCGGTCGAAATCCCTTTCAGCTATTTTTGGTCAAATTTTCGAATTTATGGTGGATAGAAGAAAAATTGGTGGATGGGGAGGGGTGTGGGTGTCGGATTCGTGTCAATCTAGCTTTGGATACCATATGATATAGGTGTTGACCTATAGGTTAGCCCGATCTTCACGAATCGACGAAGAACACGAAGAACGCACGAAAAACGCGATGAACACGAGATGGAGAATCGAGGGGGAATCGTGGGCAAATGCGGGGAAACACAAAGGGAAATAAATAGCAAGAACCGGAGAACCCCAAATCTCCCGTCAACTAAACCTCGAGGGCCGCCTACGGGACGATCGATCCAACTGAACTCACCTTGATTGGAACCGATTTACACCCGTGGCCGGTCCACCACGCCAATAGAACCTCAAGGATTTACGAGAGGGAGATTGGAAACTCTTAACGGAATCCACGAAGGGAAAGGATAAGTAGTTGTGGTGAATCTTGATACGATCCTAGATGAACATCATCAATCGTAGGAGTAGCCTCGTAAGAGGTGTTGAACTGTATCCACACGTGGCCTGTCACGTTGTGATCGTTCCGTATTGGTTCCCATCTCCTCCTTGTTCTTAGGTTAGTCCTAGTCTTTAGGATCTCCACTACTCCACGTTTGGATTGTAACTATATGTAGTTGTTCTCTGTTCAATACAATTAACGACTCAATTATCCAAAACAACTTGGTATCAGAGCACCAGGCTCGACTCTCATCTCTTCCCTCCATGGCCGACACCAGCGCCGCCGCTGCTCAGGCCACCATGCCTTCGACCACTTCCTCGTCCTTCCCACCGTTGAACCCACTCGACTCCGATCCACGGACACCACTCCCCCAGCGCACCGGCATGCCGCGAGCACCGCCAACCCCCTCCACCTCCGATCCCTATGATCTGAGAAGCATGAACCTCTCCATGCCCGTGATGCCGACCACCGGCGCCGCCACAAACCAGCCATTGTATTTTCCTCCTTCCTCCCCACTCCCTCCCCACCAATTCTGGCTGTCAACATCGGCGCCCACATCAACTTCACATTCAACTCCTCGGGGCAGAACTTCTCTAAATGGCGTCAAATTTTCGTGTTCCTCCTCACGATGTACAAGGCGCTCGACCACGTCACCGAGGGCGCGGCGCCCAGCAACCCCGATGACAACTGGCGCGCCGTCGACATCCACATCTCACTGTGGATCATGGCGACCCTCTCCGACGATCTCCATCGACTCGTGGACGGATCGGACGGCCTCGCATACACCACCTGGACGCGCCTGCATCAATTCTTCTTCAACCATCGGTCGAACCGGTACGTCTACCTTAGCAAGGCCTTCCGTAGTTGCCCTCGTGGCGACATGGACGTGGCCACCTACGCCAACAAACTCCAGTGCATTGCTGACGATCTCGCCGCGATCGGGCGCCCCGTCAGTGACGAGGATCTCACCCTCCAGTTCCTCGACGGCCTCGGCGATCCGTACGGTCTCCCGGACGAGCTGGTCCGAGTGTCGAGGCCACTACCTCCCTTCGCCGACGCCCTCTCGCGCATCCAGATCGCGGAGGTCAACAACGCCAACAAGCCTGTCAGACCCCGGACCCAGAGATATACATATTGTTATGTGCTCCTAGCCATGGACTCACAAGGGCTTCAGGGTTACCAGCCCCGGCCGCAACAAACAACGGCAGGCAGACCGGATTCATCGGCACGTAGTCCGGATCCCCGGTCTACTACTCCTTGTATCCATGCTAGTCATGACCAATTATGCATACCCAAGCGTCCACGAGTCGGATGAAACTGAAGGAACGGGACCAAAGTTATACAGAGCTGCTATGTGTCCAGAAAGTGCAACAACAATCGAGGGTTACTGGGGTTACCTCGCCCCAGGCCGATCACATCGACAGGCGGGCTCGGACATGGATCATCGGCTCCACAACCCCTCGACTGCGACAACTATGCAGGCATAGCCAAAACTGTATAACAATGAGCTCGAAACCAACAACCGATCAAAGCAGTACTCTAAACATGAAGCTTTATTAAACATGTGTTACTAGAGTATAGCTTACAAACAGAGGTCACACGACCCAACATTACACCAGACAACGGAAGGCAAATTATGTTGCTAATCAACAAGAACCAAAAAGGCCTAAGAGGCCGCAACATAAGGCGACGTCCCAGCCCATAGATTCCAGGCTGCTACCTGGGAACCCCGAACTACTCGTCGATGTCCACGTTGAATCACCACCGATGTGAGATCTTCTCCTGAACCAAAATTAAGCAAACCTGAGTACGGGAGGTACTCAACAAGGCTTAGTTAACCTATTATATATCTGCTATCTTCAGAAAGGTTTTATGAAGGTTATTTGCGTAAAGCCATCTTTGTTTTGCAAGTTGAAAAAGGAATAGCACGTCTCATGGAATATTTTGAAAACAGATGAGAAAGCTACTCAACTACTGATATCATCATCTTTTAATCCACCAAAACATTTCAGCACCTCGTGCTTCAAAGATCACCTCCTCCAGTTGTTCCACACTATCTCATACTACAAGGTAACCCCTCTCGGCATCTCCGAGGAGGCATACTTCATTCGTTATCAGCAAGTTTTAATCATTCCGTTTAAGTTATCTATGATCACAGAATCCGTCACCAAGTCGTCTTTAACCGCAGACATGGCTTTTCAAAAAGATTTAACCCTGCAGGGGTGTACAACTTTACCCACACGTACCAACCGACTCTTAGTGCCACCAGGGTTAGCACTAGTCCGGGAAGTGCCGGCAGAGGGTGGTCGATTCCCGGCCTTTACCTTGTCGAACTATATCCATGAGTCAACCCAAACAGGGCCACCCCGTCAACAGGGAGTTGGCCACCTCCTGACGGCACCTGTTCTGTGAGTCGGGAACAAGATCCGTGTACGTCCATCACTTGTCCCGGTCACGGCCTAATTTTCTCCAAAACATTTTCCGACTCACACGCAGATGGAAATCTCAAATAACGTGGCTCATGGATAAGGTTAAACAAGTTAGTTAGCCGGGCGGGGTTCATCGGCCCACGTGTGGCTGTACGCTCAGTCTTGGCTCGAAGGCGAGAACTCGCTCCTAGGGGCATGAACAGGACAAAACGCCACAACCCATTGTGGCCTCACATCCATGCCGTGATTACTCAAGTTATCAAAGATAATTCAAAACATAAACACCTGACATAGTAGATTCACGCATTGACTAGATTCATCAACTAGGCATGGCTAAGCAAGACTCACAAGGTTTAGCGAAGTGCGCACAAACAAACCTATAGCTGCTAGGAGCAGTGGATCAGGATATCTAGGTTATGCAGTATATAGGAAAACTCTATCTACTGACATCAAATAGTTTGGAACCGAATGCAAAGTACGAGATTCAAATCACTTTGAAATCATATATGAGCAGATAAGAGGTTATGCTTGCCTTGGTTATAAGAAAACCAGATAAAGATCTTCTGGAATAAGTGCTTGACTTGTCGGTTAAGATCAAGTATTCGTCATGGAACGACTGTCCTTCTCTTCGGAGTCACGTTCTACCGAGGGGGACAAACACCGAAACAAGAAGAACAAACAACCATGGCATCGATGCAATGCACAACATGTATGCATGAGCAAGTTAATGCAATAAATAAAAGACCTAAACATGATCAATGGGTTGCTAAGGTTTAGATGTTAGTTAGGCATTTTTACTGAGATTAGCCCGAAATAGATCCCGGAGGAGGTTTCAACGGTTATGGAAGTGAGTACAAGTTTTAGTTGCTCAAATGGGTTTGAAAACATCATAAACATATTGTACTTGTCATTTTGAGCAATTTGGTATATAACTTTTAATTTTCTAATTTTCTTGAATAAAAACTTATTTTTCTATTTTAAAAGATTAAACAACATTAAATAAAGGCCTTTTTTGGACTTAGTCAAACATGTGTGAAAGTGACATAAAGAGGTAGATTATATTTTTCTGAACAGTTTGCATATTTGTTTATAATTTTTGGAGTTATAAATTGTAAGTTATTTATTTTACAAGTTTTAAACAATTTCTGTTATTTTCCATATTCTGCGGGCCCCACTTTTCAGTTTAAAACAGAAATAGAAAAACAGGGGCGCGCCACGTGGGCAGGTGACGCCGGGATGACGTCACCGTGACGCCACACGGTGGCCGACCGGAGGCGGATGTGCTCGCCGGCGGCGAGTCCGGTAGCCCCCGGAAGCGTGCGGTAGCCGGTTCGATTCGTCTCGACGAGGCGCACCCAAAGAGGGCGGCGCCACTTGCTGGGAGTCATCGGTGGCGAGTCGTCGTGGAAGAACGGCGGCGGAGGGCCTCAGGCTCCGATGGTTTCGGCGATTACGAGCGCTAGGAGATGAACGGAGGGGTCAGGGAGGATGAGAAGCTCACCAGGAGCACGGAGGGGCGGTCAGATGGGACGGAGGGAGTCGGAAACGGCGGCACGGTGGAGATTTTCCTGGCGGCCGGAGAGGAGGAAGAAGGCACGATTCGTCGTGTCTAGGGCATCCCGGAGGCCCTTCTTGCTTGAGGAGGAAGAGAAGGTCGTCACGGTCCTTTGGAGATCCTCGGGGAGGTCGGGGACGCGGAGAATCGGCGGCTACGGCGAATCGCCGGTGAGGTTAGGGTTCGGGTGCGGGGAGGGACAGAGAGAGAGAGAGGAGGGCGTCCGGGGCTTCTGCGAGCTCTGCTCGATCCGGACGGCACCTTGGGGTTCCTTCTGGACGTCCACATCGCGAGGAGGTAAGCAGGAGGTGGCGCGGCGGCTGCCCTCCTGTCGCCGGACAGGAGGAAGACGACACGGGAAAAATCCTCCATGACCCCCTGAAGCTTTTAAGATTTGCAAGCATGCCCTTTTCTATTATAAAACAGTACAGAAAACAACTTTTTGGGGACCTTTTTGTGAACAGAAAATTTGGCAAAAAATACTTTTTGGAAAGCTTATGAAATTTCCAACCTAACCATGTTTTGCTTTGATGAATTTGAAGTACTTTTCAGAACAAAATTTTAGAACCCCCTTTTAAGTACTATTTGTTGGAAATTTTCTCAAACCATTTAAATTCCAAATTTAAATTGGTTAAAACATGATTAAGTTTTTGTTGCCATGCATGTATGAGATGACCACACACCACACCCCTTTGGTAGCAAAAGTTGGGATGTTACAAATCTACCCCCCTTACAAGAATCTCGTCCCGAGATTCCCGAAGGAGAAGAAAGAAGAAACACCGGTTTTGAACGACCTTCTTGGACGTTACGGTTCTTTTCTCGAAGAGGTTGATCCGTAGCATCTTGAAGTATTGAACGGATACACCTTAAGTAAGAGGGAAACTCTTCACGAAGATCGAGTATTTTATGGCTAACTCAAGACATAAATGTTCACAAAGAACTGTTGAGTTAACAGGCATGAAACACATCAAGGTAACGGAGTGAATAAAAGATGGTTTCAATTTTACAGACGATGGTTCTTGAAAGGATTTAGAATATGAGCTTTGCACAAGACTTTAAATCATTTTGGAAAAGAAAAGTTGAACAACTTTTGACATGAAGGATTCTTCAAACAGAATACCGGAATGGGAAGGATGGTCTTGAATATCACCAAGTAATACCCATGGACGAGGAAGAACACGATACACGCTGGAATCATGCATTCAGGATAAAGGTTTGATACGAAATCATGTTCACTCTTCGGAATGGACACGGAAGATGAAGGAACTTTCATTCCGTCAAGTTTTGTCGAGATCTTTGTCAAAGATCATGATGTTACTTCTCAACGGAGGATGAGTAACCAAAGGATGATGGAACACCGTAGTGAATGATAATTCTTGGTCACACCATAAGGATGGTTAGCCAACGGGGATTAGAATACCGGAAGGAATAATGAATCTTTTTCCTATTGTGGATTTGACGTAGCGATACATCTACCACATGGTTAAGATCCCATGGCTGAAGTGACTGACAAATTCACTCAATGTGTGAGATGAACGGAACTTCAAGTACAAACAACTTGAGAAGGGGAACTGATCAACGGCGGTTACAAAACACCATGAGATGGTTCTCACGGTGAACTTATTTCCACTAGAACAGAAATTTTGGAGGTTCAACGGAGAGATATTGGAACGATTAACTTCCAAGTTATCCTTGATGTTCTAGATACAGACAACAGGCTCACGACAGGCCTTCTGTAGGTCATCAAGTGAAAGTTAAACTTCAGTTTGGAAGAACGGTGAGGAAAACTTGTTGGAATGAACCACACCAGAATTTCTCACGGAGAGTGGTTGTTCTTACGGACTCAAAGAGATATGAAATTAGGCCTTCCGGCTAATTGTGTCAACCACCACATCAACCATGCCGTATTTTCAAATGGACCTAACTCAGTACTCTTGAGTAAACACCAACCATCGTTGCTGTTTGAGATTCAGCTCTGGTTAGTGGGCTGATAACTCAGACTCGGTATGTTTGATCGAAGAGACTGTACCGGTTACCAACGAGATACATATGCTGGATTCTCAAGATAAGGACTTACGATGTCAAGCTCGAAAAGATGAGCGAGATTGCAGGACTCATGTATTAGCAACTTACGAAAGATAGTTGCACCTACATGGCCTACTTGCAACAAAACACATCGGAGTCATTGTTGGGAAGATGTTTACAAAGATAACGAAGTTCTTGGACTTCTTCTCTTTCAACGAACGATCAGTCAGTGGCCTAATGTGGATGTACAACTTCTTCAAGGAATGGAGGTAACAACCAACCATCTCAAGAATAGTCCACACATGCATAACCGACTTGGGATTATTCCCAAAGGAACAAGAAAACTTTACTCGAATCCACGGCGACAATTTTCACCATAAGCACATGGACTGGAGTAAGCCACTTATAACCTCTAGAACACATCTTCGTGATGACACAAAGGTGGTTCGCAAAAGTTTTCCAACATTAGTGCCATTTGTTCAGCATGAACCTCTTGCAACTTGGATGAAACAAGAATGTCGTAGATGGGCTCAACAACATCTTTATCAAGACAATCCAAGAAGAGGGGTTCATATGATATATGATCAAGGCAAAACATTGGTTAGACCAAAGGACATGAAGGTGTACTCGGGCAAAACACTATGAGTGAAAACACCGTCAAGATAGTCCTTGGATCTTTTCTCGATTGACGATAGCCCACATCAAATCAAGGGCAGGATGATAGCATGTCCATGAAGGAGATACTATCCTGCTTCAACGGGATGAGAACAAGACATCCCATTGCACAGGAGCAAGTTAGGATGAGCTTTTGTCTTTCAACTCTCCAAGTTGTTGTTTAAGCTCAACCAACTGGTCCAGGATATCCAGCGGAGTTCTTGGAGGAAGGAGTAGTTCAAATTACCCCTTGTTTAGACATAACGGTCAGGTAACAACCTGGTGATACTTCTAGAAAGACAACCAGAATATCACAACCCACCGGTATGTTTTAGAAATCGATAGGAGGCATGCTTTTCAAAGCAACCGATATGGTCTGGAGAGCTTTGGCATGAACCTAACTCTCTAACCAAAATTGTGCACCGGAATGAAAGGATCTGGTAACACGATCAACTTTAGTAGAGACCGGGTGACCAATAGTGCTAAGAAGGATACAGATATTTCTTAGGTTTTTTGAAGCAATAAGAATTTCTAGGGGTACCTGATACACATTTCGATGTACAAACCCATCATTCTCAAGCATTCAAGCTTGGAGGAGGGGAAAGTGAAGATGTGTGAGAGCATCACTTCATCATTAAGGCCATGCAACTCAACACGACCTCTTGATATAAAGGAGTGTGATACCCTGAGGTAGAACAGAATATAAGCTAATGAAACTTGTTTATTCTGTGGATTACAAAACTTTGACCTGGTCCTAGAGATGGACGAAGTACTGGAGTTTGTTTCTCCTGACATTCCAAGGTGGAATGTTCTGATGGAAAACAAGAGCAGATGAATTGGAAGACTCCAACACGCATATGCAACTTGGTGTCCAAAACAACGGATGGAGATTAAAGAGCAACTGGAGATGGGAACATGCTCAGGAGGATTCTTAAGATCCCTTTGATTGCACATGGTAATACTCACTTGTAGAACCCATGCTAAGAGGAGAAGTATAGCTGAACCAAGAACAAAAATTTGGAATTCATAACGACCACTCTTTGTTGTGATCCCTTTTTATTCCAAAAGAAAGCTTACGGCTATGAGAGTTGGAATTTCCTAACCACCCTGAGGTAAAACAGATTCCTCAGGATTCAACGTAACAGAACTTGGGTTAAAGGTCAGTATCCTGTACTGATGGCATGAGCATCACATGGTTATTAAACCACATGACTCAACTCACCGCAATTCAGCACATTCCGGGACCTTCGGTTCAAGTCCAAGATTGAAAACCAAAACAAAGGAGTAACTACTCTCTTAGTGTCTTGAGGAACACTAGGAATAGCAATCACGGAGTATCTTTCTAAGAGGACAAACTTAGCTCCGGAAGTATTTGAGCAAAAGAGGAAGAATACATTCGAGATGAAAAGCAGATCTCGAGGTTCAGGATTTCAGACTTTTGGAACATGTAAGAATGTGGAATCCGGACAACTCTGAGAGATTGGAATGGAAAGGAAATCTCCCAGATTAAGAGATAACGGAATATGGAACACACACGACTCTAGAAACTCATAACTAGGTCAACTTGGGTAAAAGACGTCCTTGCCAGAGAAGGCACCTAGGTTTTGAATGACTAGGAGAGATAGCAAAACCTTTTCAAATCAAAACAGGTAAGATGACCCAGAGTTAGAGCGATACCAGATACGGAGTAAAATGAATCCTAAGAAGGTTTTTCACAATCATTTGAGGTTTCAAAGTAGTTTTCACAAACACTAGACTCGACATCGACCAAGCAGTAAGGTTTTCCTACAGGCAGTCCTGCTCTGATACCAAGACTTGTCAGACCCCGGACCCAGAGATATACATACTGTTATGTGCTCCTAGCCATGGACTCACAAGGGCTTCAGGGTTACCACCCCCGGCCGCAACAAACAACGGCAGGCAGACCGGATTCATCGGCACGTAGTCCGGATCCCCGGTCTACTACTCCTTGTATCCATGCTAGTCATAACCAATTATGCATACCCAAGCGTCCACGAGTCGGATGAAACTGAAGGAACGGGACCAAAGTTATACAGAGCTGCTATGTGTCCAGAAAGTGCAACAACAATCGAGGGTTACTGGGGTTACCTCGCCCCAGGCCGATCACATCGACAGGCGGGCTCGGACATGGATCATCGGCTCCACAACCCCTCGACTGCGACAACTATGCAGGCATAGCCAAAACTGTATAACAATGAGCTCGAAACCAACAACCGATCAAAGCAGTACTCTAAACATGAAGCTTTATTAAACAGGTGTTACTAGAGTATAGCTTACAAACAGAGGTCACACGACCCAACATTACACCAGACAACGGAAGGCAAATTATGTTGCTAATCAACAAGAACCAAAAAGGCCTAAGAGGCCGCAACATAAGGCGACGTCCCAGCCCATAGATTCCAGGCTGCTACCTAGGAACCCCGAACTACTCGTCGATGTCCATGTTGAATCACCACCGATGTGAGATCTTCTCCTAAACCAAAATTAAGCAAACCTGAGTACGGGAGGTACTCAACAAGGCTTAGTTAACCTATTATATATCTGCTATCTTCAGAAAGGTTTTATGAAGGTTATTTGTGTAAAGCCATCTTTGTTTTGCAAGTTGAGGAAGGAATAGCACGTCTCATGGAATATTTTGAAAACAGATGAGAAAGCTACTCAACTACTGATATCATCATCTTTTAATCCACCAAAACATTTCAGCACCTCGTGCTTCAAAGATCACGTCCTCCAGTTGTTCCACACTATCTCATACTACAAGGTAACCCCTCTCGGCATCTCCGAGGAGGCATCCTTCATTCGTTATCAGCAAGTTTTAATCATTCCGTTTAAGTTATCTATGATCACAGAATCCGTCACCAAGTCGTCTTTAACCACAGACACGGCTTTTCGAAAAGATTTAACCCTGCAGGGGTGTACAACTTTACCCACACGTACCAACCGACTCTTAGTGCCACCAGGGTTAGCACTAGTCCGGGAAGTGCCGGCAGAGGGTGGTCGGGTGACGCCGGGATGACGTCACCGTGACGCCACACGGTGGCCGACCGGAGGCGGATGTGCTCGCCGGCGGCGAGTCCGGCAGCCCCCGGAAGCGTGCGGTAGCCGGTTGGATTCGTCTCGACGAGGCGCACCCAAAGAGGGCGGCGCCACTTGCTGGGAGTCACCGGCGGCGAGTCGCCGTGGAAGAACGGCGGCGGAGGGCCTCGGGCTCCGACGGTTTCGGCGATTACGAGCGCTAGGAGATGAACGAAGGGGTCAGGGAGGATGAGAAGCTCACCAGGAGCACGGAGGGGCGGTCAGATGGGCCGGAGGGAGTCGGAAACGGCGACGCGGTGGAGATTTTCCTGGCGGCCAGAGAGGAGGAAGAAGGCACGATTCGTCGTGTCTAGGGCATCCTGGAGGCCCTTCTTGCTTGAGGAGGAAGAGAAGGTCGTCACGGTCCTTTGGAGATCCTCGGGGAGGTCGGGGACGCGGAGAACCGACGGCTACGGCAAATTGCCGGTGAGGTTAGGGTTCGGGTGCGGGGAGGGACAGAGAGAGAGAGGAGGGCGTCCGGGGCTTCTGCGAGCTCTGCTCGATCCGGACGGCACCTTGGGGTTCCGTCTGGACGTCCACATCGCGAGGAGGTAAGCAGGAGGTGGCGCGGCGGCTGCCCTCCTGTCGCCGGACAGGAGGAAGACGACACGGGCAAATTCCTCCATGACCCCCTGAAGCTTTTAAGATTTGCAAGCAGGCCCTTTTCTATTATAAAACTGTACAGAAAACAACTTTTTGGGGACCTTTTTGTGAACAGAAAATTTGGCAAAAAATACTTTTTGGAAAGCTTATGAAATTTCCAACCTAACCATGTTTTGCTTTGATGAATTTGAAGTACTTTTCAGAACAAAATTTTAGAACCCCCTTTTAAGTACTATTTGTTGGAAATTTTCTCAAACCATTTAAATTCCAAACTTAAATTGGTTAAAACATGATTAAGTTTTTGTTGCCATGCATGTATGAGATGAACACACACCACACCCCTTTGGTAGCAAAAGTTGGGATGTTACAAAGCCCCAGACGGACGCCGCGCAGGTTCACGTCGCCCACAGCGGCCAGCGCGGCCTCGGCGCGCAGCACGGCCAGGGCGGCCAGCGCGGCCACGGTGCGCAGCACGGACAGGGCGGCCAGATTGGCGGTCACCAGGGCGGTCATGGCATCCCGGGGGTCAGCCCCAATTACAAGGGTAAGAACCCCATCCCTGGCTTCATCCACAACAACCATCGCACCGGCCAGGCCGGCGAGAGCGGCCAGGGCGCCCCGAACGGCCATCGCGCTCACGGCGGCCACGGCGCGCAGCACGGCCAGGGTGGCCAGTACGGACACAGTGGACAGCGCAGCGGCCAGGGCACCTCCCAGCAGCCCTGGTTGGGGTACTTTGCGCCGATGGGCGCGCCCTTCCCGCCAGCTCGCGTTCCCTGGATCCCTCCCAACGCCTTCAGCGTCCTCGGGCCCCGGCCAGGCGCACCCTCGCACGCCTACCCCATCATGATGTCTGCCAGCACGCCTCCTCCTGCCTCACCGTACTCTGCATCGACACCACCGTACGCCTTCGATCATGCCGCGAACAACAACTCCCTCACCTCGAACCCGGAATGGATCATGGACTCCGGTGCCTCTTCTCACGTCACCGGTAAGACGGGTAACTTGACCTCTACTTATTCCAACTTAGGCTTAAATTCTCAACATATCATTGTCGGTGATGGATCCCGCATTCCTGTGCCAGCCGTTGGTTCCGTCCAAATCTCCTCACTTCCCCTCTACTTACAAAATGTTCTTGTCTCACCTTCTATTATTAAAAATTTGATCTCCGTTCGTCAATTTACCCGTGATAATTATGTCTCTATCGAGTTTGATCCTTTTGGTTTTTCCGTGAAGGATCTAGCTACCAAGACTACCCTCCTTCGATGCAATAGCGAGGGTGATTTGTACCCATTCTTCGGCTCCACGTCATCGCCGCCCACCGCGCTCCTCGCCGCCACTCACAACATATGGCACCTGCGCGTCGGACACCCAAGCTCCACCACCCACTACCCCGCGGATTTACTTTCTCCATGTAATAATGATCGTTCACCTAGTCGCTCTCCGCTTTGTCATGCATTCCAACTAGGTCACCACACTAAATTACCCTTCCCCAACTCCACCTCTCACACCACCGCCGCCTTTCAGCTCCTGCATTGCGACTTGTGGACCTCTCCCATCCTTAGTTTTACTGGTTACAAATATTATTTGGTTGTACTTGATGATTTTACTCATTATTCTTGGATGTTTCCCTTGAAAAATAAATCCGATACATGTGCTACACTTCAGCGATTTTTTGCCTTTGTTCGTGCTCAATTCCATGCGTCTATCCAATGTTTGCAATGTGACAATGGTGGCCAGTTTCTCACTACTTTTCTTCGTGACTACTTTTCTCAACATGGTGTCGGTTTTCGCCTCTCGTGCCCCCATACATCTCCCCGGAATGGCAAGGTTGAACGCCTCATTCGCACAACAAATGACATCATTCGCACACTCCTCCTACACGCCAAATTACCTCCCCCATTTTGGGTCGAAGCACTTCATACCGCCACCCATCTCCTTAACATCCGCCCCTCTCGTTCCATCAATCACGACACTCCCCATTACCACCTCTACGGCCAACAACCCACATATGACCACCTCCGTGCATTCGGGTGCCTTTGCTACCCGAACCTCTCGGCCACCACACCCCATAAACTCGCACCTCGCTCCACTCGCTGCATCCTCTTGGGCTACCCCCCGTGAACACAAGGGCTATCGCTATTTTGATCTGGCCTCGCGTCGCGTTTTCGTTTCCAGACATGTTGTTTTTGACGAAAACTGTTTTCCCTATACTGCAGAAACCCCAGCCATAGAAGATCCCACCTCCGCTGCCCACCCTGTCGCCCCGCATCCTCCTCGGATCGCCACCCCACCTGCGCCTCCGACCGCGCCTACCTCGTACACCCCTGTAGCCAACCAGCGCGCTCCACCTCGACCACTTACCCACCCCACCAGCCCGACCACACCGTCCCACTCTGCCGCCCCATCAATGCCCACCGCAGATTCCCTGGGCCCCGCCCAATCCTCCTCACCCGACGCGCCCACTTCCGGCCGCTCCCGCCCGAACCCGCACCAATCACCGCTCTCCCCCGCACATGCGCCCCCGACCGCATCCACCTCGCACTCCGCCCCGACCAGCGTGCGGCCCCAGCCTCCCTCTCCTGCTACGCGTACCCCGCTCCAGTCTCTGCCACCGCGCGCCATCCCGGTAAAGCCACCCCAAAACCCACACCAGATGGCTACGCGCGGCAAGTCCGGCTATTTTCTCCCTAAACAACATTTCTCTCTCACTTCTTCTTCCCATCCAAGCATCTCTCCCATACCCTCTAATTATCGTTCCGCTCTCAAGGATCCTAACTGGTATAATGCTATGCTTGATGAATTTAATGCACTAATGCAAAATGACATGTGGTCTCTAGTTTCTCGTCCTGCAGGTGTTAACGTGGTCACTGGCAAATGGATCTACCGGCACAAGTTCAATCCTGATGGCTCTCTCGCACGGTACAAGGCTCGTTGGGTGTTGTGCGGCTTCACTCAACAACATGGTCTGGATTATGGCGAGACTTTCAGTCCTGTCGTTAAACCGGCCACCATTCGTCTTGTGCTTAGCATCGCCACCATGCACTCTTGGCCCATACACCAGCTGGACGTGAAGAACGCCTTTCTCCATGGTCATCTCGAGGAGACCGTCTATTGTGAGCAACCTTATGGTTTTCTCGATTCCACCCACTCCTCTCATGTTTGTCGCCTGCATAAATCGCTTTATGGTCTTAAACAAGCCCCCCGTGCATGGTTTCACCGCTTCACCACTTTTATCCTCTCCATTGGTTTCGTGGCTTCCAAAAGTGATTCTTCCTTATTCATCCTTCATCGTGGCACCACCGTTGCATATTTGCTTCTTTATGTTGATGATATAATCCTCACTGCCAACACCACCACCCTCCTCCACGAGATTATCCACTCCCTCGACTCCGAATTCTCTATGAGTGACCTTGGAGATATCCATCATTTTCTTGGCATAAATGTGCACCATACTACGGAGGGCCTGTTCTTGTCACAGCAACAATTTGCCTTGGAAATTCTTGATCGTTCCACCATGTTAAATTGCCACCCCATCACCACTCCCATTGACACCAAACAAAAGCTATCAGCCACCGATGGTCCTCGCTTTGCCGATCCTAGACTCTATCGCAGCCTCACGGGCGCGCTACAATATCTTACACTCACCCGCCCCGACATATCCTACGCCGTCCAACAAGTTTGCCTATTCATGCACGATCCCCGTGACTCACACTTCCAGCTCATCAAGAGGATCTTGCGATACATACAGGGGACCTCTCATTTCGGCTTGACACTCCATAAACACTCATCGATCGACCTCATTGCCTATTCCGACGCCGACTGGGTTGGTTGTCCCGACACCAGGAAGTCTACCTCCGGGTTCTGTGTCTTCCTCGGGAACAATCTACTCTCCTGGTCCTCTCGTCGGCAGCCAACCGTCTCCCGCTCCAGTGCGGAGGCTGAGTACCGCGCAGTTGCGAACTGCGTTGCCGAGTCATGTTGGCTTCGCCGACTCGAGCCACGATGGTCTACTGTGACAACGACAGCGCCATGTACATGTCGTCCAACCCGGTCCAGCACCAGCGGACGAAGCACATCGAGATAGACCTGCACTTTGTCCGTGATCGCGTGGCTCCTAGTGAAGCAAAGGTTCTGCACGTCCCGACCAGCTCCCAGTTCGCCGATATATTCACAAAGGGGCTGCCAACATCATTGTTCCAGGAGTTTCGTGCCATTCTGAACATCTCTCCGAGCGTGGTTCCGACTGCGGGGGGGGGGGGGGGGGGGGTTGAACTGTATTCACACGTGGCCTATCACGTTGTGACCGTTCCGTATTGGTTCCCA
Organism: Alopecurus myosuroides; assembly: GCA_028641055.1. Lineage (NCBI taxonomy): Eukaryota > Viridiplantae > Streptophyta > Magnoliopsida > Poales > Poaceae > Alopecurus > Alopecurus myosuroides. Next base: position 227,607,581 of record CM054060.1, on the reverse strand, counting down.
TCTCCTCCTTATTCTTAGGTTAGTCATAGTCTTTAGGATCTCCACTACTCCATGTTTTGATTGTAACTATATGTACTACTTCTCTGTTCAATACAATTAACGACTCAATTATCCAAAACAACTAGAGGAGTCACCTCACAAGAGGGGTACAAGGGCATAGCCCGAAGTTCTCAAATCATCCCTAAACCCTAGATCTAGCCACCGGAGTCCCTTATATATCCTAGGGGGTAGGTAGGGTGAAAATGGCCGTTTTCCACTTGATTCTTGCACAAAACAGGGAGGGCCGGCCTGGGAGGGCGGGGTGGGGCTAGGCGCCCAGCCTAGGGGCCAGCCGGCTTGGGAGGCCGACCTGGGGCCGGGGTGGGGGCCGGCCTGTTCGGCCTGGTGGCCGGCCTGGGGATGGGGGAGGCCGTCCTGGCCGGGGGGAACGCCGGGAGACCCCATTTCCCTCCGTTCTTCCTCCTCAGAGCTCCGATCTTGATGTCGTGTTCACCCACTTCCTTCCTAGCTTCATGGGCACCGTCTTGGATATGTTCTTGAGTATCTTGGGCAGCGTCGTTGGGTTCCATGGTGTGATCCCACCTATGCATGTAGAGGGGTATTTCATGAGGTAGCGCACCGTTCACCAAGTCACCGGAAACATACGAAGATAGGAGTGAGTTCACCTTGTTGTGTATCAATGTTGTGCTTGGTTGAATACGGTGGGCTGCATCAGGGTATATTTGTTGGTTACGGTGCCGAATCCGACACTTATAGAGTCTTTGACAAAACCTCACGGATAGTCATAGAATCTTGTAGTGTGGTTTTCGAGGAAAATGATGGCTCTCAAGTGGCGCAATTTCATGTTTCTAATGTAGATGTCGAAATGCCTCAAGAAGCCATAGGAAGGATGGGTGTGGGATTTTTTCGCCCGATAGAGGGATACCTTATGGCAACTCGAGAAGAACTATGTTCTACCCAAGGAGACAAGTGATGAACCTAACCAAGAACATGCTCAAGACCCTCCTCTTGTTGACCAAGATACTACGCAAGAACCAACCACTCCTATCATTCAAATTAGTTAAGGTCAAGGCCAAGATCAACCTTCTTTGTTCTCTTCTCCACAATTTGAAGCTATTGTTGTTGATGATCATGACAATGATTATGATCAATGCCAACAAACCGTTCAAGATGGGGATTCAAATGATCAAGTGATCCCTCCTCGCAATAATGAGGAGATCGAAACCCGTCGTGATAGAAGGATTAGAAAGTCCTTGAAGCGTATTGATGCATCCGATGACAAGGTGTTGGAAGATGTTCAAGCTAGAAGATATACAATAAGGAAATTGGAAAACTTAATTGAGCATCAAGCTCACATATCCATGGTGGAGCCAAAGAAAGTATTTGAAGCTTTTGAGGACTCCGATTGGTTGGAAGCTATGCATGATGAGCTCAAGAACTTTGAGTGCAATAAAGTTTGGAAGCTAGTTGAGAAGCCAAAGAATTTCCACAATGTAATTGGCACTAAGTGGATATTCAAGAACAAGCAAGATGAGCATCGTATTGTCATAAGGAACAAAGCAAGATTGGTGGCTCAAGGATGCACTCAAGTGGAAGGAATTGACTTTGATGAAACCTATGCTCCAATGGCTCGCCTTGAGTCCATATGTATCCTTCTTTCATATGCATCTTCGCATAATTTAAAAATTTACAACAAATGGATGTCAAAAGTGATTTTCTAAATGGTACATTGAAAGAGGAGGTATATGTTAAGAATCCTCCGGGTTCGAGAACCCTAACTTCCCTAACCATGTCTACAAGATTGATAAGGCACTCTATGGACTTAAACAAGCACCACGTGTGTAGTATGAGAACCATAGAAAGTTTTTGGAAGACCGTGGGTTTGAAGTTGGGAAGATCGACCCACCCTTTTAACAAAGAGGGTAAAGGGAGAGATTTTCATATGCCAAATCTACGTGGATGATATTATCTTTGGCTCAACTAACCAAGCTTTTAATAATGAGTTCTCGAAGCTTATGACTGACAGGTTTGAGATCTCTATGATGGGAGATCTCAAATTTTTCCTTGGCTTTGAGATAAAGCAATTGGCTCGTGTGACTTTCATTTCTCAAACCAAGTATACCAAGACATGATAAAGAGGTTTAATTTCCAAGGTGCAAAAGATAAGTCATCTTGTATGCAAGTCCAATGCCACCCAAGCGCAATTCGGACGGTAAAGATGTGGTCCAAAAGCTATATCGTTCTATGATTGGTTCTTTGATTTACCTTTGTGGATCTAGGAACGATATCGTTTTGAGTGTAGGTGTGTGTTGATACGTCATAAACGTATCCATAATTTCTAATGTTCCATGTTGTTTTCATGCTTTATGCTACATATTTGCTACACACTTTATGCCATTTTTATCGATTTTCTAGGACTAACCTATTGAAATGATGCCACAGAGCCAGTTTATGTTTTCTGCTGTTTTTAGTTACAGAAAAGTTGTTGTGGAAATATTCTTGGAATTGGACGACTCAAAAACCATGGGTCTTAGAAATCTGTTGCGCACACGGAGTCCGGAGGAGACCTGGAGGGGGGCCACAGGTGCCCCACACCATAGGGCGGCTAGTGGGTTCATGCCTCCCTTGCAATTCTGCTCGAGTGACAGAAACGTGACAGATGGGGGATGTGTTGTTGCCATTAGGGAGAAAACAACGATGTTTACACTGTTTACATTTCACACTTTTCTTAATGTAATTATATGTTGCTTGCAACTTAATACCCAAGGATTGCTTGGATGACATTCTGGGGGTGGATTATTAGTCATGCATGCAGTTGGATAACGGTCTATGAGTCCTGTTGTAATGCCCACATGAATCACATAGTAATCATCATGTCAGGCATGTTTCAATATCTGTCAATTGTCTAGCTGTAATTTGTTCACCACACATGTTATCTATCTTTTATGGAGAGACACCACTAGTGAACTGTGGACCCCGGTCCATTTCCCGATACTGATAATACAACCACTGCAATTACTGTTTTCACATTGTTTTCCTACTGTTTTCCACACCATACGTTTAACCTCTTTGTTTTTAGCAAAACCGGTGAGATTGACAACCTCACTGCTTCGTTGGGGCAAAATGAATTGATTGTGTTGTGTAGGTTCCATGTTGCTGTTGAACCGGTAGTGCGCCCTGCCAACATCAACTGGATCAACCTTCATAAGTTGCTTCTTTCTCCTACTGGTCTATTCAACCTTGGTTTCTTTCTGAGGGAAAAATTGCCGCTGCACTCTTCACAACCTTTATCTTGGGTTTTACTAACAAGTGCACAACTACGCACCCATCAAGTTTTATGGCGCCGTTGCCGGGGAGAAAGAGGATTTCTGTGAGGGGAGTCTCTCACTTCCAATCTCTTTACTTTTCTTTTTTAGTTTTTCTTAGTTTATTTATTTTTCTTGTTTACTTCTCTATATCGAAAGCACACACCCAAAATCGTTCTTATTCTAGTAGTTATTTTATTCCGTTTTTAATCTTACTAAAATGAGTACCCCTAAGAACAGTAAGTTGTGTGACTTTACTATCACCAACTACAATGATTTTATTAGTACACCTATTGCTCCACCTGCTCCTCCTGCTGTTTTTTATGAAATTAAGCCTCCACTTTTAAATCTTGTTATGAGAGAGAATTTTTTTGGTATTAGTACTGATGATGTTGCTGCCCATCTTAATAATTTTGTTGAACTATGTGAGATGCAAAAATATAAAGATGTATATGGATATATTATTAAACTGAATTTGTTTCCTTCTCTTTGAGAGGAACCTCTCTGAAGTAATTATGTTCCTGAAAAAGCCTGCTAGTAATCCCGATGCTAATATTATTAATATGGCTTTTACAAAACATATTACAAATGCTATCATACAAATTAGAGAAGAAGAATTAAAATGTGAAGCATCTATTCCTACAAAATTAGAAGATGATGGGATCCCATCATTAAAATAAAGGTGGATTTTGATTGTAATGCTCTATGTGACCTTGGTGCTAGTATCTCTCTTGTGCCTAAAAACCTTTATGATATGCTTGATTTACCACCTACTAGTAGGAAACTGCCTTTCTATGAAAGGCTTTCTATGGCGTACCAGACAACCATGCGCCACATAAAATAAATTTTGTGGGGCATGACAAGAAATGCACCACAAAAAAGACAAATTATGTGGCGCACAAGACAAGGGTGCACCACAAAAAACTGGGTGGGGCCCGCCCCAGTCATTGCCCTGGCATATTCTGTGGCACATGTAATCTAGTGCCACAGAAATGTCATATTTTGTGGCGCATGTGTATTGGTTCGCCACAGAATATGAAATTTCTGTGGCGCACCCATACACATGCGCCACAGAAATGTTCTCCCACAACTTTTTCTCTCCACCCCCCCCCCACCCCGTGGATCGCCTTTCTAGTTTTGTCACAGGAGAGTTCCAGGTCTCAAAATCATCAAAAAATAAATTCCTTATAGATCTAGGGAGAGTTTAAGGTCTACTTTTTATCAAATATTGAAAAATGAATTTTTACATCGTATACAAAAGTAGGTGAAAAATAAGTAAAATGGGCATAAATTTTGCGTATGATGTCGGAATTTAAAGTTTAATATGCCAAAAAAACTAGAGAAAAAAAAGGAACTCAACCTCACTCGCCTTTGACATGTGATATTTTTTTAGATTCTCCAAATTAACAAAGGGTAAAAGTTATTTCAAACAGAAGATATTTTCCTACAAAATCAAAAACATTGGAAAAAAAATTATGTGGCGCACAGGTGATGGGTGCGCCACATAATTTTGAATCCCGCCCAACATCCCTTATCTTCTTCCTCTTATTTCTCTTTCTCTCCTTTCTCTCATTTCACTTCTCCACTTCTTCTCTCCCTGGTCCTCCACTTCTCTCTCCCCTTCTCTCCTCTACCTCTACTTGAACTCTACTCTGGCGATCTCCTCCTCCTCCACCACCTCCGGTGACCTTCTCCTCCACCTCCGGCGAGCTCCTTCTCCTCCTCCAACACCACCTCCGGCGAGCTTCTCCTCCTCCACCACCACCTCCAGCGACCTCCTCCCACTCCACCAACTTTCGTGACCTCCTCCTCCACCACCTCCGGCGACCTTCTCCTCCTCCTCCTCCTCCTCCTCCACCACCTCTGGTGACCCATTTTTCTTTCATTAGCTCTTTTACTTTGTCGAGTGGTTTTCTTTGCTTCACAATATCAGTGGTTGTAGCTATGTTTAAAAGTATTAATAACGCTTGTTCCCATGCATAACACATTAATTTTTTATTGTGCACTAACCCTCTAATGCGAATTACTTTGAGTGTGGTGTGAAGGAAGTTTTCAAGGGTGAAGAGAACAGGGTGATATAATGTGGTCAAGAAGAATATAAAGCCAAAGCTTGGGGATGCCCCCGTGGTTCATCCTAGAAAATTCTAAGAAGACTCAAGCGTCTAATCTTGGGGATGCCCAAGGTATCCCCTTCTTCATCAACAAATTATCAGGTCACTTCTAGTGAAAATAAAATTTTATTCTGTCACATCATATGAATTTTACTTGGAGCGCCTTTTATTTTTCGTTTTGTTTTCTTTTGTTTTCCTTGCTGCAATAAATATCATTGGAACCTAGCATTCTTGTTTGGGAGAGAGACACGCTCCGCTTTTTCATATGAATACTCGTTATGCTCGTATTCTTAGTTTTTCTTCTAGCTGTGCAATCCTTTTAACTCCTGTTTTTTATGCATCTCTTATTCAGAGTTGTTAGTTTTAGTAGAGTTATGTTAGTACTCTCTTTCTTAATTGTTGTATCATTTTGAGAGTTTGTGTTAAAAAATATATTGAATGGTGCTTGTTGGAAAAAGAAAATGATGCATGTGGTAGAATTTATAATGGTGCAAAACGAAGCTTGTATAGACTGCGGCTAGACTTTTTCATGTCATGTTAGATGTTATTTTAATTCTAAGCCTAGTAGTTATTTTTGTAGCATGACTTGTTTCAAATAGCTGAGAGTGCTTAATGTTCAATTGAAAGAATCATGATTTGTTTTTAACACATTGAAGCATAATTTTGTGGTGTTCTCCTTTGAAGGTTTTATTTGGTTGATTTGGCGCATGCTTACACCATGTTTATGACTACAAACTAGTCACTTATAGCTTCTATGATAATTTAATTTTTTACTTCTAATACCATTTATGCTTTGATTTATAATGTGTTTGTCGCTATGCATGATTATGACCATTATGCTCTCTTGATTTGTCGCTCCCAGTCTTTGCTAGCCTCCACCTGCACTGAGTATGAGCTCTACTCGTGCATCCAACTCCCAAAAAGTAACGTCTGCCAAATGTGTCCACCATACCAAAGTAAATTGCTCATGTGTTACCTTTAAAACCTTCAAAATTACTCATGTTTTGTGCTCCCGTTTTAGCTCACGAGGACGTGAACAGAGAGTCTTTATCTCGCTTGTTGATTGGACTTCACACCCTAGTCTAGTGTCTTCATCCGCTTATCCAATTGCTAGAAGAGCTGGCAGTTGGGGGCCCACCCCCAAACTTAATACAACAAATTCTCTTTACTATTCTTGCCCCTGATTTATCAATCAAAGTATAATTATGTAAACAAAGAGAAAGAGGGATGACCTTATACCCAGATGCGTCCTTCTATGGGAGTCTCTCTTGTGACGTCTAGTTGGCTTGTGACATACTGTATTTTTTTTAACCATTAGTTGACATAAGCATACATACCCTCTAAAAAATGTTTTCAATACCTGTGTTTGACAAAATAAAAAGCTCTAGCACATGAGTGATCCCTGCTTCCCTATGCGAAGGGACTTTCTTTTAATTTTATGTTGAGTATCCATCCTCTAACTTTATGCAGAGTTGAGAGAGCATATTGTCATTCTGAGTTTAATGTGCATTTTTCCCAAAAATATAATTGATTTGATTCATACCATGTTATTACTTCCTCTCAAATTATTTGTTCTAGTCATCGTCTTAAACTTTGAAGGTGTCCTGGCATTTATGTTTTGCTCCACTCTTAAGGACAAGCGAAATATTACTTTGCTAAGTTTTCTTGATGCTTGAAACAAACATATAACTTTCAAATGCATTATTATTCATGATCTTCTATTTGTGGTACTTTTCATGATGCAAAGTGATTGCTAAGTTTCATTGTTAGAATTATATCTACCATGCTTGCGTTTAAAGTACTATGATCTCAGCTTTACATATACTTTTACAATTTTGATGATCAACTTTATGTTGGTAGCATGTCACCTCAGAAATTATTTATTTTTATCGTTTACCTACTCGAGGACGAGTAGGAACTAAGCTTGGGGATGTTGATACGTCATAAACGTATCCATAATTTCTGATGTTCCATGTTGTTTTCATGCTTTATGCTACATGTTTGCTACACACTTTATCCCATTTTTATTGATTTTCTAGGACTAACCCATTGACAAGGTGCCACAGAGCCAGTTCCTATTTTCTGCTGTTTTTAGTTTCAGAAAAGTTGTTTTGGAAATATTCTCGGAATTGGACGATTCAAAAACCAAGGGTCTTAGAAATCTATGGCGCACACTGACTGCGGAGGATACCCGGAGGGGGCCCACAGAGACCCCACACCATGGGGCGGCGCCCCCCCTTGGCCGCGCCCAGGGGTAGTGTGGGCCCTCTGTCCGCCCACCGATGTTTCCCTTTTGCCTATTTACACCTCTCGGGAGGTTAACCCTAAAGACATAAGACTTGTCCATGAAAAACACTCGAGGCCGCCGTCATCGTCAACCCTAGTTCGGGGGGGGGGGGTTCTAGAGCTCTCCCCGACACCCTGCCGGGAGGGGAAATCATCACCGAAGGGCTCTACACCACCATGCCCGCCTCCGGAATGATGTTTGAGTAGTTCATCCTTGGACATCGGGTCCATAGCAGTAGCTAGATGGTTGTTCTCTCCTCTTTATGCCTCATTTTTAGGTCTTGTGAGCTTCCCTACATGATCAAGATCATCTTATTGTAATGCTACATGTTGTGTTTGCTGCGATCCGGTGAATATTGAATGCTATGTCTCCTTATTATCAATCTATCATGTTCTTTTCATATGTATGTTATTTATGATCTTGCATGCTCTCCGTTGTTAGTAGATTACGTGGCCAAGTAGATGCTAGTGACTCCAAGAGGGATTATTTATGCTCGATAGTGGGTTCATGCCTCCCTTGCATTTGTGCTTGAGTGACAGAAACGTGACGGATGAGGGATGTGTTGTTGCCATAGGGAGAAAACGACGATGTTTACATTTCACACTTTGCTTAATGCGATTATCTGTTGCTTGCAACTTAATACCCAATGATTGCTCGGATGACATTCCGAGGGTGGATTATTAGTCATACATGCAGTTGGATAACGGTCTATGAGTCTTGTTGTAATGCCCGCATGAATCACATAGTAATCATCATGTCATGCATGTTTCAATTGTGGACCCCGGTCCATTTCCTCATACTGATAATACAACCACTGCAATTACTATTTTCACATTTTTTTCCTACTGTTTTTCACACCATACGTTTAAACTATTTGTTTTCAGAAAACCCGGTGAGATTGACAACATCGCTGCTTCATTGGGGCAAAGTGAATTGATTGTGTTGTGTTTGTTCCACGTTGCTGCTGAACCTGTAGTTCTCCCTACCAACATCAACTGCATCAACCTTCATAAGTTGCTTCTTTCTCCTACTGGTCGATTCAACCTTGGTTTCTTTCTGAGAGAAAACTTTCCGCTGTACTCTTCACAACCTTTCTGTTGTGGTTTACCAACGATTGCACAACTATTCACCCATCATGTGTTTAAGGTATCAAGCGGCTCCTGAGGAAAGCCACTTGGTGGCGGTCCATAGAATTTTTCGGTATTTGGTTCATACCTCAAGGTTTGGTTTGTGGTAGCCAAGGGGCACAATTTTGTTTGACGGGGTACATAGACTCGGATTGGGCCGGTGATCAATATGATACGAAGTCTACTTCTGGGGCTTGCCAATTTCTTGGTAGGTCTTTGGTGAGTTGGTCTTCCAAGAAGCAAAATTGTATATTTCTCTCCACCACCAAAGCCGAGTATGTGGAGGCCGCTAGTGCTTGCACCCAATTGCTACGGATGAGGCAAACCCTCAAAGAGTATGATGTTCACTTGGATAAGGTGCCTCTCATGTGTGGAAATGAAAGTGCCATGAAGATTGCCTACAACCCCGTGCAAGACACAAGGATGAAGCATATTGAGATTCGTCATCATTTCATCTGGGATCATGTGGCAAGAGGTGATACTGAGCTAGCATATGTCCCGACCAAGGATAATCTCGCGGACATCTTCACGAAGCCCCTTGATGATGCAAGATTCATGTTTTTGAGGAATGAGCTAAATATCATCGATTCTAGGAGTTTGACTTGAGGATCTTGCACACACCCCTATAGTTGGTATGTGCTTGGGTTTAGGTGTAGGCATGTTGAATTGTGAGCTTCAATGTTGAGAATTGGCAATACACCCAAGATATATCTTCGCGGTGTCATACCATGATCTCTTACATGGTGGCTTAGGTCACCAACCTCTTCTTTGTGAAGAGTTGGATCTTAGTTGAGATTTATTTGGAGCTGATTCTGTTTCTCTCGTTTTCCTAGCTAAGTGTTTCTTATAGGAAAATCTCTCTCACTTGGCCCCTTCATTTTTTTATTCTTGCAAGTGAGTCGGAGAAGTACTATTTTCCATTTTGGTCCTCTATCCTAAGCCTATCTCATCTTAGAAACAGTTTTCTATTCTTGAACATACTCAAATATTGTCTCTAGAGGAAGAGAAAGGGTACGCCGGTACTACCGACCAGCGACCGGTACTACCACGTGTGTATAGTTGAAAGCATGATTTTCTGCTCAAACTTGCACATCCGGTACTACCGGACACGCCCGGAAATACCGCCTGTCGAGATCGAAATAGATTTTCTGCGGAAATCTGTACGACCGGTACTACCGACCCAGAATGCTATTACCGATTGTGCAAAAAGAAGCAGATTTATTCTGCAGAAAATTGCACACCTGGTACTACAGGACGGGTCCGGTACTACCGGGCAAGGCAGTTTCGACTTATATTCTAGGTCGTGCGAGCTGGGGGTTATTCCCCACCCATACAAACTGCTCCTCCACTGCCGGCCCTCCCTCTCCCTTGTCTGCCAAGCCTCCTCCTCGCCAGAATCCTTCGTTTTGAACCGTGTTTTCACCGCGGGAATCACTCCCACACCGATCTCATCCATGATCTCCGGTATTTCGCCTCACGTTGCTCTCGTTTTGGGTTTCCATTGATGCTTTGATGAACCCTTGTTGAGTTTTTGAGGATAGATACTTGTAGCACCAATTCTATCGGTTAAAATTGGTCGGATGATTAACTATTGGCTAGGAATAATAATGTTTAGTTCATTCTTGTTCAAACTTGTTGAACTTCCTTCGATTTCTTGCTTGGATTTGGAGCAGGAAACCTAAAACTTGTACGGACGGTACTACCAGACGCCGTCCGGTACTACCGCCTTTACAAGTTTGGGACAGATTAACTTCTACAAACTTGAATCAACTATTTTTCACTCTCCGATTTCCGGGAGTTTGTTCCCTTTTCTTGTTTCTTATCCCTCTCTCTGTATGTCACAGGTTCTCGTGGTGGTGGTATGGGGACTTTGGGGAAGGAACCTGTCACGTATCCTCAAACCAAGGCAAGGCCCCGGGGGTATGTATGTGACTGATGAGGGAGATGAGGATGAGTTCAGGGCTGATTTTGAAGTTGGGGCTAAGGTCATATGCCCGCCCCTACCACCACAAGGACTTGTGGTGGTGGTTCCTCGCAGCCCAAAATCGTGGCTCGAAAGACTGCTCGTAAGCCATTCAATAAGTGGAAGCCCGATGCTTATCAAGAGTATAGATAAGAGAATCCCTATGAGCATGAGAGGGATTATTTTGATAACCCTCATTTCTTCACAAAGGACCAAGAGTGTGTCTTCAATGACATATACGTGGCCAAGGACTACTCGGTCATCGTGCAAGACACTCTCATTATTTCCCACATGAGGCTCCCTAAGCACAAGGGTTATTTTGATGAAGCTTTGGCAATGTGTGAAGAGTTTGTTCTTATTCCCCTTATGAAGTTCAACCAACCTTACATCAAGTACTACATCATGCAATTCTTTGCCACTGTTCATTTTCGCGAAGATGAAGAGAGAACCCTTAGGTGGATGACAAAGGATAGGGTGCTCTCGTCCACCATGCAAAAATTTGGTGCTCTTTTGGGATATGAGGATAAGGGAGCTCATGAGCCAAGTGGATGGAGATGCCATGACAACAACTACTCAAGCAACAAGAAGACCATTGCCAACATCACCATGGAAGGAGGTACACCGCGAAAAACTTCTCATCTCATTCGCCCATTCGAGATCCTTCACCGTATCTATAGGGATACTCTAGCTCCACGGGTGGGGAATTAGGATGAAGTACATGGTTTTGTGTTTGACCTCCTCAAGGGATCCAAGGAGAAGCAAGGTTCCGGGCAAAGCTTTGATGTTATGGATTGGATAATGAGGAGTTATGAATTTCCGTGATTGATAAGAGGGCCCCTCTCTTTGTCCCTTACCTCATGAAGCTTATCAAGAGGAAATGGTGGGAAGCCACAAAGCAGGACATATTGAAGGATGGCAGTCCCGTGATCAAGCAACCTGTGAAGGATCCTAGAGTGAAGGCTCATATTTCTCCCTCCAAGATAGAATCCGCTGCAGCCCAAAAGGCAACCTCCTCTCGTATTGGTGTGAGGGGTGGAGCACCATATGATGTTCCTAACACTGTGGATGAACCCTCATGGTTCAAGAAATTTCAGATCAAGGCCAAGAAGGCCTTTTTGCCTCAAGCTCGATCTTCAAGAGCGCATGCATGATGCGCATGTCTATCACAAGAAGGCAGCTTCTCGCTAGATATGGGTTTGGCCATGTCTCCGGGGTCCGAGGACTCTATCACTCCTAACGAGCAGTTGATCTCCAAGCATAGGACATGGAGCAGCCTCGACATCCCTTCCTCGTCCACCCACCACATTCCTGAAGACGCGGAGTCACTTGGCATGTTAGCCTCTTCTCCCTTTTGTAATTTTATGACAAAGGGGGAGAATGAGTATATTAGGTTGATCCGGGATTTGCATGGGTGGATTCACAAGCTTTTTCTACCTTTCATGTTTCTTTTGCTTGTGTCTCTGTTTAGTTGAACCTTTTATATTTGGTGTTGAACTGTAAGTTTGGAGCATGGTGTAAGACATGCATTTATCCCGTTAAGTACGATCTATCTATTGCAAGTATTCTTCCTAGGTATGATATCCATTTTTTTGTATTACTTCCTTTATTAGTTAAATTCACTTGTGCTATCAAATCCTTGCTCAAAAATTGTGTTGTCATCAAACACCAAAAAGGAGGGATTGAAAGAGAATTTCCCCGCTATATGTTTTGATGTTTGGTGACAACACAACTAGAGCACTAACGTGTGCTAAGTGATTACAGGATATTATTATGCCTATTTTATGAATCTTGGCAGTATTGATATGGTGGCGAACCCCATTGAAATCCATCGAAGAATTCTGTCAAATGGTGGTTTTACTGGCTCGTCCGGTACTACGGGATGGAGTACGGTACTACCAGATTTTCCCAGTTTCAATACTGGATTCAGCGCACACCCTTCTGTCTAATTCGGTACTACCCGCCTCGTCCGGTAGTTCAGCATGGTACTACCGGCTCCGCCTCGTACTACCGACCATGGATGGGGTGCGTGTGTTGGTTGAGCTGAAGAAGCGCAGTGGGGCAGTACTACCGAATCAGCTCGGTAGTACCGTATCTTCCTATTTTTGGCACTGGACTCGCATTGCCTCTACCTTGTAGCTTTTGTCTAGTTCGGTACTACCGGGGGCGTCCGATAGTGCATTGCGGTACTACCGGCTCCGCCCGGTAGTACCGATGGTGGAAATTCGTCTGCGAAGCAGCGTTGACCAAGGTGAAGATCTCTATGGACGGTACTACCGGACGTCGTCCGGTACTACCGGGTCAGGCATTAAATGCCCCAAATGATCAGATTTGTGGGATGGGTATAAATAGCCCATCCCCTTATTCCCCAAGCTCTAGGTCTTACAAGACATTCATAAGCATTTATTGAGCTCCAATCTCTAATTACTCCCAATCCCTCCACCCAAACCGTTGATTCTTGGAGGATTGGAGGAGAAGGCCCCAATCTACATCTCCACCAAGCCGTTCTTCATTTCCCCATCATTCACTTGAGGGGATTTATTCTAGGGATTCCTTGTGGAGAACCTAGACACCATTGCTACTATGGATTCATGGTGATTGTTGGGAGCCCCCAATTTGGTTGTGGGTGTATGCCCCAAGCTTGTTGTAAATTCGATTTCCGCCTCAAAAGGGATAAATAGTGGCATTGTTCATCGGAGAATAGGGTGAGGCCTTTGTGGCGTTGAGTAGGCCTTCGTGGCGAAACTCACACCCCTCCAACGATACGTACTCCCTTAAGAAGGAGGAGCTCGGGAATGCATCGTGTCTCCGCGTCCTTCCGTTTTGGTTATCTCGTTCCCTCTCTTTTACTTGTGCTTGTATTGTATTTATCGTTGTTCTTGTCATATAGGTAAATTCATCTTAGTTGCATTATCTAGAGAATTTACCTTTGTGTCAAGCCTTAATTTGAAGAAAAATTGAAATTTGTCGTAGCGCATATTCACCCCCCTCTAGGTGACCATACTACCCGTTCACCAGAGAATTTCGCACATCTAATAAATTTTAATACTAGATTCTACAAAAAAAATTATGACAAATGTACAAATATAGATTTGCTACTATTCATATAAAGATTTGCCATTTTTTACTTCTCGAGCTATGTTTTAAATTTCAACCCAAAACGAAAACATGGTAGATAGATGTATTTGACGTGCTATTTTTTTTTAGAAAACTTTAGTCACTTCTAGGTAAGAAGGTAGATTGTAAGGATACCGAGGTCGGGTACACTAGATACATTCTCCATGGATACAAGGCAAGACAACCGAATATGTATAGATTTATACCTAAGTATGATTTTAGAAAATAAGAAATATATATATAATATATATTCCCTATATATATATATATATATATATATATATATATATATATATATATATATATATGTGCATATCTCGGAGATATAAAACATACTCCCTCCAATCCATAAAAAGTGTCGCTCACTTAGTACAAGTGAGCGACACTTTTTATGGATTGGAGGGAGTATCTTAAATATATGGTTTTAGGCAAGGACATGTTTTGAATAGGGAGTGAGTATCCCTTGGCCCACATTAACTCGATGCTTTACTAGATGATGGCATCCAATCTCTGTTGCAACATATGTGCAACGTTTCAGGTTAACACGAATCACAACACAAATCAAATGGTCATGGACATTATTTTTCTCACTTACAACACATGTGTAACCGGAAAAAAAATCAGTTGCAACTCATGTGCAATTCGTAAACCAGCATGAATCACGACAAAGTCCAACGTTCCGGAAGTAGATTAGGCTCTAACTTAGTTCTCTGTCGGCTAAGAATTAGCAAAATGTTATAATAAATCTCTAAACGCCTTGGTTCACTCTTCTGTGCTTCGTTGGCTCCCATGGAAGTACATCTGGGTGATTACATGTTTGCAGCACAAGTTGCGACTGAGGAATGGAAGTGGGGACACCATCGACGCCGTTGATCAAGGACCATAGCTTGGTTGGTGAGCCGCGGGTGGCATGGTATGTAGAGCAGCCGGCCAACCCCGCGGAGGAGGACCATAGTCTCACAATGACCTATCGATGATTTTGGGAAGATAAGGATTAAGACGAAAGTATAGACCATTTGGGTGCTGGTCTACGCTGCAGAATTTAAAATATTGCCTTGCATAGTCCGTCAAGATCGCTATGCAGATAACGATGCATTTCCATACATGCATTGATCGATATCACGACTCACCGGGCAGCGGATTCTATATAGTCCTAGAAGAGTTCTGAACAATCATAGATTCTCACAACTAGGTCTAGTTGCAAAGATGCCGCTAAGCTTCCATCGTCAAGGATCACATGTGTAGTCCCTCTTATGGTGTGCATGCTTATGCTCATGTCAACCCGTCAGCGCTCCGCCATCTAGGACTCAGCATCAACGAAGAGAGACAGACTTTCGGCGTTACTAATTGGTAGCACTAATTGACTGCGATTATAGCTATATGATTCTAGAAGTTTCTCAACACATGATAGAGCACTAGTAATTAGAGCTAGGCCTAATTGGGAGAAGAACCTCAAAACCCAAGTGCCATGATTGGAGGCCCTAGGGCCCACCTACCAGCCCCACCAAGTGGTGCGTCCATGTGGGGCAAATCTGCCCCCTTCGGCAACCCCCTTCTCGGTTTTTGGTCGAAACTTTTTTGGAACCCTATGAACCCAATATATAAAATCATCAACCTTATTTCTAACATCCCGAGACATTTCATGGCCTCTGTTATTTCTCAAATAAAATTCTTTCTAACACCCCACGAATCTGCCCCCTCCTTCTCGGATTTTGCACTAATCGAGTATATACGAAGTAACGAAGTTGTTTTTGATAACCGTCTACGCTACTCCTAGGGTTAGGGTCTAGAGATTGCTGGGGAAACCGGGCGCCGCCACCCCTACCATGGACGGGAGTGACTAGGATAGGCAAGTCTTCCGTGTCTATGAACATCGTAAGGAGTCCAGGCGGGTCATGCCGCCCCCTGATGGAGTCCAACACTATCACAGCTGTGTTCCAGGAGAAGATCGGATCACGGGAGGCTCCCATATAAGGTTGACACCTTGCATCGTGGTCCAAAATCTCATCAGATCCTACGAGTCCCAATCGACAACACACAATCCAGGCAAGAACCCCGATCTCATGCAAGCTCGAGCAATGTCTTTTTTCATCGGTGGGGGTGAAAAAGGAGACGCCGATGAGGCCTTCACCCACCCAAAGATATTGGTGAAAGACATGCTCGGGCAAGCAAGGTAGGGGCGTCAGCTCATGATCGTGTAGGAAGATAAAGACTACGACAACAACTAGGATGCATAAACAATGGAGGGATCAAACCTTTGACCAGGGGCAAGGGTTACTAGAGAGGTGGACCTAGAAGATAACATCTATGCCGAAGAACCAGAGGAGGAGGAAGCGTTGGAGACATGGCCTAAGGTGTGGCAGATACTAGCTCGATAATGTTCCATCAAAGCAACAAACCACTATGTGCTACACCGGCACTTCATGAGCATTTGGAAGATCAGCGGAACGATGACGTTTACGCTGCTGAAGGATAATTTATTCATCATCACTTTCACCATGGAGGGAGACCACAGGTTCGTGGAACGTGGGGGGGCTGGATCAAACATGGAGTTGCAGTTTTGACTGCCATGTTCATTGAAGATGCTAGACCGTATGATACAGTGCTTGACTCCATCCAAATTTGGGTGCGGTTCTATGATGTACCATGGAATAAGTAGAACGATTCCTATGGGAGGTTTGATGGATCAAACTTGGGGTGTATGGAGGAGGTCGATGTGGATCGCGCTGGGTTGGAATTTAGCGACTATCTGAGAGTTTGTAGAACCCCTGTCACTTAACAAAAGACTGCAGACTCATATTACTGCCAACATCAGAGGGAAATCAAGCGCTAGAGTTTGTCCGCTGCGCTATGAGCGTGTGCCACACTTTTGCTTTCATTGCGTATTTATTGGCCACGACAAGGAGGAATGCGAGAAGAAGCTACGAGGAACCCCATCCCTACACTATGATGCAATTCTTAGATGCTCACCTAAGAGTAAATTTTAGCATAGGCCAGTGACTACATCTGTCAACCCAGCTGAAGCACGTCATCAAGTAACATAATGTAGATGAATGTTGTATGGCAATATATCTTGGAACGGCTATGGAAATGTTGTGGTGGATAGGTATGGTGGGTGTTCTGAGGAAGATATTTGGGCTTATGTGTAGGAGAACATGACGAAGTCCTTCCACGAGGTTTAGATGTATCGTCAAAGTTTGCACCTACTCTCAATGTGAAAATGGGCAATGTACAATACCGCAGAGTCTAGCAAATATGGATGTGGAAGTGCCATAAAACCGCAACTTAGAACTCACAAGTTTAAAGATTCCAACTAGCAAAGTGATCTTACAAGACATAATGAAAATCACTCGCACATGGTCCGTGGCAATGACAAGTCACTGTTAGCTACCCCGACCGTAGCGCGTAACGAAAAAATTATCATGGTTGCTATCTACATTAGAAGTCATATACCATCCTACTTTCAACTAATTATTCAAGTGTGCCACAATTTCAAACTTTTAGACCAACCATTAATAATTTTTACTTTACTAAACCAGCAAGTGTACCCGTTAAGCATTTTAATATCTCAAAACCACATCAATAAAATTCAATTGAAACAATTTAATGATCTACAAGATTATGCATTTTTTTTCTCATACCGCTACCACATGTACGGCATTTTCCCGTTCCAACTAACACAAATTAACTTGTTTGAAACAACTCTGATAGAAAATGTTCATTAAATATCAGAGAGATAATCATATATAACTTAATCAAACAAACAAGTTCTAAAAAAATTCGAGTGAAAAACAAGAGCTAAGCACAGTACTAGCAAAAAATGAACACTCACTAAACAATAAGAGTGAAAACTAGAGTGTTCTAGACAATGAAAATAGAGTGTGTCTCTCTCCAAACTAAAATTCTAGGATCCAACCATTTATTACAGCAAGAAAACAAAACTTAAATAAAAAAATTACGCTCCAAGAATAAAACATGTTGTGTGAAGGAATAAAAATATAGTGTTTTGAAAGAAACCTGATATTTTTGTTGATGAAGAAGGGATGCCTTGGGCATCCCCGAGCTTTGACGCTTGTACTTCTTAGATATGTCTTGGGGTGACATGGGCATCCCCAAGCTTGAGATTTTGTCCATCCTTCATCTTCTCATATCATCCTTCTCTTCCTACACTTGAAAACTTCCTCCACCTAATACTTCTCACAATCTTCATTAGCAACATTAGTGCATCAAAATAATAAATCCATTTGCTTCAGTTTCAACACAAGTAAAAAACTCCATCTAAAGATTAGCTATTGTCACAACTTCATTTAAAACTCTTCCGTCTGAAAGAACACAAAAGAAAAAGATTAAGAGGCAAACGCAAATATTGGTAGAAATTTGTCAAAACACAACAGCACGTAAAATGATTTTTTTTGAAAATATTTTATTGCTCAAATAAAAAAGTGCAACCTAATGAAAGTTAGATAACAGCCTGGGCATTTGTCTATTTTTTTTCAAAGCAATCCGACGTTCTGGCTTAGAGAAATTTTTTTTTGGTGGCAGCACAAAAATATGTTTCAAGACAACAACTTCCCCAAATCACACTACCTCTCTATTAGAGATTAATATTGGTACAAAAACGAAATAAAACGGATAATGAGCGTTTGTTACAGAGGTAACAACTTCCAAGACTCAAGAGAAACAAAAGAAAACTAAAGGAAAACATGGTGAAACATAAGGAAAACAAAGTGGGTTGCCTCCCACAAGCGCTTTTCTTTGACACCTTTTAGCTAGGAAAGTTATTTTAAGGGACATTATTTTTATGATACAATGGAGGAAACCAAAAAAACACATATTTTTTAGCTGAGAAGCTTCCATGAGAAGATTTACATTGTTTCCATAGGTATGAACACAAGTGTGCAAGGTTGACCCCTATTTCATGAATGTTCACCTTCTTCACTTCTCTTTTTGAAAAGTTTTAGATAACAAGTATAGCTAATTTATTTATAATCCGTGTTCCCTACCAATAAAGGAGATATAAAAAAACACAAAACTGAAAGCAAAATAAACTTAAAACTGGAAGAAAATATAACAAGGATTGTCTCCCAAGAGCTCATTATAGCCATTAAGATAGGCTCAGCAATTTTCAAAGATGCTCACATAAGAAATAGTAATTTAAGGAAAGAGAGCATAAAGAAGAAAATAAGAAACACATTTAAGTATAACCCACTTTCTATGCATAGGAATCTTGCAAATAAACAAATTAAAGAAGCACAAACTAGCGAGCATAGGAAGGTAAAAAAAAAACTTCAACACTTTCAACATAAAGAGAGATATTTTAGTAACATGAAAATTACTACAACCATATTTTCCTCTCTCATAATAATTTTCAGTAGCATCATGAACAAACTCAACAACATAGCTATCACATAAAACATGTTTTTCATGATCTAAAAACACATAACTCATATCAAGCTCCAAAATAGTGGGATAAAAATTTAAAATCAGCACCTCTTCCAACCCGCTCTTAACATTTGTAAAGCAAGATGATTGATCACTCTAGAAGGGTATGTGATTATTAATAGCAATCCCATTTTCAATGCCATTATAATTTATAACATCAAGTAACATATGACCATCATCTAGAGAATTATCATATAAATTTTCCAAACAAATTTTCTCATTATCATGCATATCAATAATAGGAATAAATTGATAATTATCATGCTATTTGGCATGTTGCCACTACCTTTTTTAATCATCCAAAAAACTTTAAGATAGAAAATTGCTTTTGGGTTTTTTGAGCAAGAAGACGTTTACAAGTATGTGTGCTCCACTATGGGGAAGTTCAAGGTTTGTGCTCAACAACCTATTCACTTCGGGTATCTGGCAAGCAAAGCCGGCTACTTTGGTGAAGCTGTGAAGGTTGTGGATGCTCTTGGGTTGATTCACCTCATGGAAATGCAATGCGATTAAAACATTCATCTCGTGCAGTTATTCTATGCTACGGTGGTGTTTGACTTTTCCATGAATCATTGAATGGCTTGGATGTCTGACAACCATCACAATGATTCCAATTTGAGGGAGTTTGTAGAGGTCCTTGGTTATCCCTTCAATGGGGCTTCTCTCTCTTGTGGTGAGTGCATGCATGTGGAAGGTTCTGAATATGATAAGCACAAGTTGGTCAATCTCTATGGAAGGGATGGAGTCATTGGATACATCATTGGTCCTTTTTTTCTCTATGACATCCTGCTTTGGATGTTCTGTCTATTCCTTGATCCTCGTGCTGGCAACAATTATGTTATTTGCGGCGGCCTTGTAAATGTTATGGTCCATGCCTATGATGCATTCTCTCATGGGAACTTTGAGCATCACCGTTGGAAGATTGATGTGATATACTATATATTTCATGAGCTCTATGCGGCCGTGCGTGACAAGATTGTCCCAATTTATGCTCCCCGTGTAATGATGCTCATCAAGTACAAATGGCACATTCATGATGTTGATCTCTCGGAAGACAGTGAGTCTCACAAGCCTACCAAGATGCACCGGAAAATGTCTCATGTGGTTCAAGCTGGCAGTGCTAGTGCTAGTGGTCCTCGTGATGTGTGAATGAAGCAGTGATATCCAACAAGTATAGGGGATTGTGTGTAGCCTTTTCAATAAGTAAGAGTGTCGAAACCAACGAGTAGCTAAAGGTAGGATAAGTATTCTCTCAAGTTCTATCAACCACCGATACAACTCTACGCAAACTAAACGTTTACTTTACCTAAGAAATAATACTAGAGCAAAAATACGGGTATGAGATATATTTGGAAGATAATAAATGCAAGAAAGTAAATGTTAGTGCCGCAGCAATAAAATATACGAAGTAACAATAGAATAACAGTACCATGAGTGTGGGAAAGTGGTGGTAATTGTGATGGATTTGTCCATGATCAAGTAGTCAAATAAAAAGTTGATATTCATCTTTTATGTGCGAGAGGCAAAACTAACAAGCTCTCACTATTCAATGATTGCAAGTACTTACGATTGGAACTCTAGCAAATATTCGTTACTATTAGAAGATACATTATGGTAAAAATACCCAACCATAGCATTAAGATCAAAAAGTCCTCTTTATCCCATATGCTTTAATCACTAGATTGGGGCTCATGTTACTGTCACTCAAACAACCCTCACCCTATCCTTCTCCACATACTACAAACCATATGATGTGATCCATGCGCGCATAAAAATATGATGGGCACCATAGGACTGTAAAAAAATTCAATATATAGCTCAAACCATTCATAGAGATTCAACAATCAATCATGTGACAAAAGGAAACTACACAAACATGACATAGATGCAATAGATCATCTGCAAATAATTTATAATGTCAAACACCATGTTTACATAGGGCAGTATAGAGGTGTGTGGAAGGACAAAACACCGTATACAATGAGTAATTGGCGATGGAGATGGCGGTAAACACGGTGGAGAAGACAGCGCAGGGCGTAGGGCGGCGCCCGCGGTGGCGCAGGGACTCCTTCCCTGCGCCGCCGGCATCATGGGGGAGCACCGCCCCTTAGCCCTATTCTTTCATGGTATTGGGAGCCCCCCTCCATGGAGAGGCAAAAACGTGGCTTTGGTGGCTGGAAATTCGTGGTATGGGTGTCTCCCACGACCTAGTTTTCCTCCCTTTATATAGTCTCAAGGATTTCCGTCATCCCATCTAGGGCTATGGTAAATTGGGCTTTTCTCAACTGCCCGGACTCGGATTGGGCCAAACTTTATCTCTACCACGTTCCTCGCAAAATGCCCCACAACTTTAACGGCTGCACTTATTCCATTCGACGTTGTCTTCGACCCGTAACGTGATAAATCTTTAAAAAGACTTTTCAAACAGATTTCAGGTAAGTCCCGAGTCGACTCCAATAAGGTTTCCTTTTATATTTTTTATAATTCCTGCACATTAAAGTGTAAAACAAGAACATTGTGCACTTTTGTAACTATTAGTAGGTTAGTACAAATAAATCGTAAATTAATACTATAAAACAATTATCAAACACACAAAAGTAGCATGAAACCATCAAAAATTATATATACGTTTTGGACGTATCAATATGCTCAACCTTAGTTCCTACACGTCCTCGAGTAGGTAAAACGATACAAAGATAATTTTTGAGGTGACATGCTACCAACACAATCTTGATCATCATTATTTTTCAAAGCAATGCAAGCTGAGATCAAAGTACTCTAAACATAGGCATGATAGATATAATTTTAACAATGAATCTTAGCAACCATGTTGCAACATGAAATGTAACACAAAAAAAATATCATGAATAATAGTGCACTTGAAATTTATATGTTTGTTTCGAGCATAAAGAAAACATAGCAAAATGGTATTCCGCTTGTACTTAAAAGTGGAGCAAAACATAAATGCCATGACACCTTCAAAGTTCACGTGGTGACTAGAAACAAATAATTTGAGAACATGTAATAACACATCATGAATCAATCAATAATAATCTTTGGGATTGATGTACATTAAACTTAGAATGACAACTATGCTCTCTTAATTATGCATAAAGTTGGAAGATGAAGATTCAACATAA
The DNA here is from genome assembly GCA_028641055.1 of Alopecurus myosuroides. Lineage (NCBI taxonomy): Eukaryota > Viridiplantae > Streptophyta > Magnoliopsida > Poales > Poaceae > Alopecurus > Alopecurus myosuroides. Next base: position 227,585,092 of record CM054060.1, on the reverse strand, counting down.
AAGTAAAAAAAAAGGCCCTTCATAGAGGGAAGCAGGGATTAACTCATGTGCTAGAGCTTTTTATTTTATTAAAACAGAGGCATTGAAAACATTTTTTTTAGATAGGTGTATGTTTATGTCAACTAATGGTAATGAAAAACTTATCATAAATCATGCAAAGAAAAGTTTTAGACTTTCGAGAGCGGTTTTCGTTGTATATTTAGTTTGGCACTCCCCCCACCATGCTTTTCACAAACCAGGGCTAGCCGTAACCACGGGTACCCACCAACTTGCATCAATCCTTGGGGAAGTGCCTTTTTTGGTTATATTAATTGGCACCAGATATTTGCAAATTTAGATGAGCACAAATTACATACTCATCAGGTCAAACAGGGAGAAGAACCTTTCTTGACATAAACCACAATAAAATTTAAACCACTTCCTCATGAGCTAAAACAGGGGCACAAAACATGTATAATTTTGAAGATTTTAAAGGTAGCACATGAGAAATTTACTTTGGAGTGGTGGTTAAATACCACATATAGATAGGTATGGTGGACACATTTTTCAAACTTTGGTTTTTGGGAGTTGGATGCACGAGTAGAGCTCATACTCAATACAGGTGGAGGCTAGCAAAAGACTGTGAGCGACAAATTAAGAGAACAATAATCACCATAATAATGCATCGCGACAAAAACATTATTAATAAAAGCATAAATGGTATTACAAGTCAAAAACTAAATGATCATGGAGTCTAAAGATGACTGGTTTGTAGTCATAACATGGTGTAAGCATTCGCCAAGTCAACCAAATAAAGCACTCGAAGGAGAATACCACAATATTATTCTTCGATGTGATAAAAACAATTCATGATTTTTTCAATGGCACATTAAGCACTCTCAAATGTTTGATACAAGTCATTCTACATCAATAAATTACTAAGAATAGAATTAAAATGATATCCAACATGACATGATAAAGTCTAGCCATAGTCTAAACAAGCTTCTAATTGCACCATTATAAGCATGAAATATTTTATTGCTTTCCAACACCATCACTTTATTTTAAAAAAAACATCCAAATGATATATCAATGAAAGAAGAGAGTAACACTACTCTACGAGAACTAATAGCTCTGAATAAGAGATGCATGAAAAACAAGAGCTAAAAATAGGAGGAGTTGCAGCAGCTAGACAAAAAAGGAAGAATACGAGTATGATAGGACTACGAGTATTCATATGAAAAAGCGGAGCGTGTCTCTCTCCCACACAAGAATGTTAAGTTCAGTCTAAGTTTATTGCAGTAAAGAAAATAAAATAAAATAAAACAACATAAAAGCAAACAGACGCTCCAAGTAAAGTGCATATGCTGTGACCGAATAAAAATATAGTTTCACAAGAAGTGACCTAATAAGTTGCTCATGAAGAAGGCGATGCCTTGGGCATCCCCAATCTTAGACGTTTGATTCTTCTTGAAATTTTCTAGGATGAACCACGGGGGCATCCCCAAGCTTAGGATTTTTACTCTTCTTGATCACATTATATCATCCTCTTCTCTTGACTTTTGAAAACTTCCTTCACACCAAACTCGAAGTAATTCTTATTAGAGGGTTAGTGCATAATAAAAAAACTCACATGTTCTGCATGGACACAAGCATTATCAATAATTTCTAAACATTAGGTACAACCATTTATGTTTTATGGAGCAAAGAAATCCACTCAACATAGTAAAAGAGAGAATGCAAAGTAAAAAGGCGGAATTTGTCAAAACCAGAACATTATGTAAAGACGATTTTTTTGAGACACTTACGTTGCTCAAATCGAAAAAGTTAAAACTAGAAAAAGTTTCATAAATATCAGAGGATTAAGCACAAGTATAGGGCATCGTGTGTACTCTTTTCTATTAGTAAGAGTGTCAAACCCAACGAGTAGCTAAAGGTAGGATAAGTATTCTCTAAAGTTCTAACAACCACTGATACAACTCTACGCACTCTAAACGTTTACTTTACCTAGGAAATAACACTGGAGCAATAATACGGGTATGATATAACTTTGCAAGATAATAAATACAAGAAAGCAAATGTTAGTGCTGCAGTAATAAAATATACTAAGTAACCATAAACTAGCAGTACCATGAGTGTGGAAAATTGGTGGTAATTGTGATGGTTTTTTTCCATGATCAAATAGTCAAATACAAGGTTGATATTCATATTTTATGTGGGAGAGACAAAGCTAACAAGCTATCACTATCCAATGATTGCAAGTACTTATGATTGGAACTATAGCAAACATATGTAACTATTCGAAAATACATTAAGGTAAAAATACCCAAACATAGCATTAAAATCAAAAGGTCCTCTTTATCCCATATAAGTTAATCATTAGATTGAGGCTCATGTTTATGTCACTCGAACAATCCTCCCTCTAGCTTTATCCACATACTACAAAACCTATGATGTGATCCATGCGCACATAAACATATGATGGGTACCATAGGACTGTAACAAATTAAATATATAGCTCAAACCATCCATAGAGATTCAACAATCAATCATATGACAAAAGAGAACTACACAAATACGACATAGATGCAATAGATCATCTGTAAATAATTTATAACGTCAAACACCATGTTTACATAGGATGGTACATAGCGGTGTGGGAGGATGAACTACTGTATACAAGGAGGAATTTACGATAGAGATGGCGGTAAAGATGGTGGATAGGACAGCGCGATACGCATGGAGGTGTCGGCCGTGGCGCAGAGAAGGAGTCCCTGCGCCACCGGCATCATGGGGAGCGCCGCCCCTCAGCCCTCTCCTTTAATGGTCTTGGGAGCCCTCCCCCATGGAGATGGGATCCATGGGGGAGGAAAAAACGTGTCTTTGGTGGCTGAAAATTCGTGGTATGGGGTGTCTCCCATGACCTAGGTTTTCTCCCTTTATATAGTCTCACGGATTTTCGTAATCTCATGTAGGGCTGCGGTAAATCGGGCTTTTCTTGGCCGTCCGGGATCGGATTGGGCCAAACTTTATGTCTACGATGTTCCTCGCAAAATTCCCCGTAACTTCAACGGCCGCACGTTTTCCATTTGACGTTGTCTTCGACCCGTAACGTGAAAATATTTAAAAGGACTTTTCGGACATATTTCACGGAAGTCCCAATTCGACTCGAATAAGGTTTTCTCTTGTATTTGTGATAACTACTACACATCAAAGTGCAAAACAAGAACATTGTGCACTTTTGCAATTATTAGTAGGTTAGTACAAATAAATCATGAACTTAATATAAAAATAATTATCAAAAGCATAAAAGTAGCATGAAACCATGCAAAATTATAGATACGTTTTGGACGTATCAAGCAGCCATCTCGTGATGAAAACCCCTCTCAGCCTAGCAAAAGCCAAATAAGCGGTCTTGGTTCATGAGGGCCATTAAAAAGGGTTTGTGCATGAAGGTGTTTCTTCTTAAGGAGAAATCGCAAGCTTACAAGGCCCTTCACACTATTCTCACCAATCAGGCATAGATCATGACTGCATTCAAGTTATCTAATCCTCCGACTCCCAAGCCTCTTGTTCCCTATGAGAACTGGAACATTAGACATGTCAGCCGGACTGAGGAGGTCTTTGAAGACTAGTCTGAAGTAGAAGATGAGTATGCTGCTGAGCAGGATGAAGATTGAGGCGGGGATGCTAGTGAGGAGACTCGCGGCAGTGGCAATGCCTATGCTTTGGACGTGTATCTCATGGGACGCGTAGCGTCGCTCTTTTACTTTTTTGGTATCTTGATGCCAAAGGGGAAGAAGTAGCTCTATTAGGTTGCTACGAGATGTGCATGGGTGGACACAAGCTTGCTATCTTCATTTGCGTCTTATGAGATTGTGTCCTCTTTTATGTTTACCTCTTGAACCTTTGTGTCGGACCTCCGTCGTGTTGGTGAGACATGGCTACCCTATAGTTATAAGTTAAAGACTACGTGGGTCCTTCTGGTAGTTTCTTTTATGGTATAATCTTTACTTCCTTTCATGTCTAGTTCTTAGCAAGCTTCTTCATAGTTTATCTTGTTACCTAGCTAGGTTCTCAATATGTAGGGAGAGTGTTGATCCTAGTTTGTGTGCGCTTTGTTTTTATTTACAAACTTCTAGTGAGTGCATATATCTAGGGGGCGCCTCCATATGACTTGAGAACCTTAGTCTTGGTTAATTGATTTATTCCTTGCAAATCATTCATATTGTCATCATTCACCAAAAAGGGGTAGATTGAAAGTGCCTCTCTAGGTTTTGGTAATAATGACAATACATTATCTATTTAACTGTGTGCTTAAGTGTTTATAGATATTCGCAATGTCGGCACTTGACGGTTGGTGACCCCATCAAAGTGAAAATATCAAAGACGGTGTCGCAAGATGGAAGGTGTGGTTGTACCCTATCTCATGAGCACAAGCCAATTTGCACCCACATCCAACCTATGTTTAATGGAAGAGAGAGCCCAAGTTTCCCTGATGTCGTTCCCTATGCCAGAAACATCCGGTGTGCTATGGTCGGAACTTCCGTCCCGACACCTCGGAAACTTCCGGCCCTGAGAATTTTGGCTAAGTCCTTGAGAGCTCTGCTCTCGGATGAGGGTCCAAAAGTTGTGCCCGTAAGTTTTCAGTCTGCCCCGGAAACTTCTGGCCTAAAGTGCTCGGAATTTCCGCCCGACAACTGCAGCGACTAGGAATCTTGGGACCTATAAATATTCATCCCCTTCCTCGGGATAAGATTGCTCGTCCATTCCTCTCTCTCCTCCATTAATTATAAGCTCTCAATGCCTAGATCTCTCTCCTCAAACACCCAAACTTTATGCCCTTCAAAATTTTGGTAGAGAAGGCCTAGATCTACATATTCAGAGAGCCATAAGTTGAATCTCCCTCCATTTCCCTTGTGGATCTTGAAATCTCTTGGGTAACCCCTAGTGTTCAGAGCTTCCACCTTGTTGCAAAAAGTTTTGGATTGTTGAGAGGCTCCAATTGAGTTGTGCAGTTGTCTCAACCTTGTGTAAAAGTTTCGTCTACGCTTTCAAGTCGACCTCATAGTGAAAATAAGCATCTCCCTCACAGCAGAAGATCACGGAGAATACGGTGTGCACCTTCGTGCTATTGGAGTGCCTAGGTGGCATCTCATCTCTCCAACATAGACGTACTTCTCTTGGGAAGGAACTATGTGAAACATATTCTTGTCGACTCATTTACACTTGTGTTTTATCTTGTGCTTTATATGTTGCTTATGTTGCGTAATTTGTATCGTATCACATAGATTATTCACCTAGTTGCACATCTAGATAACTTTGTGTTTTACTTATTTGGCCCAATTAAAAAAAGGAAAATAAGAAAAATGGTTAGTCACCTATTCACCCCCTCTAGTTGGCCACACCGTACTTTCAACTTATCCCGAGATTGAGGCGGCTCGTGACTCCATGACCGAAGAGCAGCGCGCCAGGGGCCACCTCCGCCACGTCATGCCAAAGAAGGAACCTGGATGCGGCGGCACCAAGAAGAAGACACTTACGAAGGTGATGGAGGAGCACACCGACATGGAGGTGGAACTGCAGAAGGCGCCCGTCTGGTCGCGAAAAGACTTCGTGACGAAGGAGCTGAAGCACCAACACCGCGCTTTGGAAGAAATCGCCACGCGACGTCGCGGTCACAACGAGGATGGCATCCTCATGCTCGATGACAACAATGAGGACGCACTAGGGCCGAGCAAGCCGTGGTGCGGCGGCGACTACGACCAGGGCTGCAGCTACGACATGAAAGAGGAGTTGCCGAGTGACTCCGACGACAATGGAGACGACTACACAGACTTCTACCGCCGCCTGGGCATGAACTAGGCGTACTTTTATGTTTCTTTTTTACGTTTTTAGTTCAAATCGCCTAGCCATGTAATGAATCCACCTATATTCTGCCATATATAGTTGAATAGCTTAAGTTTCGTTTAATTTTGTTTTATTTCGTCGAATTTGGTTTGATTTCGCGTAGTTCTATTGGGCTCGTGACTGGGAACTGCACCTCCACGCCGAAATTAGCCAGCGGCCTCCCATGTGGCGCTATTTTCAGCCGAAAAACGCCGGCTGGAGATCCTGACGCTCCTATCGCGAGGCTCTGGAGGGGTCGCCGGCAAGGTTGGAGGAACCGCAGGTGCCTTCTTCGATCCTCCTCGAGGTTGCGGGTGCGTTTGACGAGCTGGACGCCTCTGCGAGGTCAGGGGAGGAGCTGCCTGTGGGGGCGCCATCGTCGGAGACGGTGGCACATGCCCCGTGGCAACAACCCAAGCTCAAGCGCCCGCGGGGCCGCCATGTGGGGAAACAGGTCGCGGAAAATTCAGGGGTCACTGCATGCTCTACGGCGAGTCCTACCACCATGCATTCTCGTGCGAGGTTGGTCCAGTGTGTCTTCTGTGCGGGGTGAAGGGCCACTGGTCCTAGGACTGCTCGGAGCCCTGGCGCCCGTCGGCGTCATACTTCTCGATCTGGATACATTACGCGATGTCGTGAGCATCTGTCTTTATCATGTCTCATTTTCTCCCCGTTCTAGTCTTATTACATCTTTCTACACGCGAATATCCTAGCTCGTCTACAAGCTTCACAAGTTGGAAGGGGAGGCTGCAGCTGGCAGCCACCTCGTGTCCTCGCCGGCGAATGGGAGGCACGAGGGAGAGCGTCGGCGGGCAGGGGCACAAGGGAGAGAAGATGTCATGAGAGAGGATAAGAACGACGCAGACTTTTCAAAAGAGAGTTTTCAAAGAAGGCAGAGATCAACGACGGTAAGTTTTTCTGGCGATATCGGCGCGGACATCGATCTGCGCGTAAGCTAATCTCAGGGTGCCCTGAGATTAGATTTTTCGTAGAAAATTGTTCAGTTTGGTTAGCATTTCACACTTCCATTTTCTAAAATTTGCTTTACATGAAAAATTGGCGCCTTCATGCCGCTGTTGTAGTAAAAAAAAAGAGCAGGCTAACCCAAATCATGAAGTAGCAGCCTGATAATGGAAGGGTGGCCCGTTTAGCACGACTGAATTTACCGATTGTTCGTTGGATTGATCTGTTTGGTATGAGTGGATTGATCTATAATGTTAAAGAACGATGCTATGCCTAGTACGTAGGGCTGTAAACGGATAGGATAATTTCCGCACCAAATCTCTGGAACCGTTTAAAAAAAATCCATATCTGGTTGAAGGAATCCGCCGGATAAGGATATCTGATTCCGAACATGAAACCCAGATACGCTATTAGATATGGTATGTAATATATCATCCGAATATGGATTATCCAAAAATTAAAAAGGATATTCTAGTGGTTTTAATCCGATAATCCGATTTTCTACCGAAATGTCTAACATAATACGTAGAGAATAATATATAGTTATTGAGTTGCCGAGTACGTCCATTTAACAACAACTCATTACATAGTAATTATACAATCGAGTACAACTTTGTTATGTTACTACGTTTATTTAACAAACAAAACTTATTCTCGGTTCGATGGTTTATTACGCGTACCATAGCCGATTTATTTTATTTCCACCATGAATCCGCTCTGTTTTCGTGCCGAATCTGCAGTTACAAATGTCCTCATCTAAATCCGCAACCGGTTAATATCCCTCCCGCTTCGAATCAGATAAAAAAAATGATACTCTAGGATATGGTAAGGAAAAAATCCAAAAAGAACCTTCAACTCATACATGAAAGCCAAAGCGAGCCCTGAGCTTCGAATCCCTGAAGTTGGCACTCTGAACTCTCAGATCCCGGTCTATTTTTAACCCTAAGTCTGTTTGGGTCACCAGGAAATAAAAATCCCGACCAGGAATATCCGTTGTGTCACTGACTAAACAGAACCACTGTCAAAAACAATAAGTGGCTAGGAGCAGTTCTATCGGCATTCTCGCCGTGAACGAGATTGCCTCGCCATGGAAAAAATTGTCCGGACGTCCTGCTTCTAGTCCACACAGACCCGCTCCTACCCCACCTCGCTCCCACTGCCCGCCCTGTCTAGTCCGTTCTTGACCTTGGCTCTGTCAGCCGCCAAGAGCGAAGGAGCATGCCCTAGGCGGGAGCGACTTCCATGGCGGCAAAGATTGGTCCAGATAACTCGGGCAGGAGAAAGTGGAGACGAGCGTCGTAGGTAGGAGAAGGCCTGACGTGGTAGCCAGAAATAGGGGCTGCCGAAAATTCCGCCCCAGTACGGGGAATGGTGCTGACGCTCTGGGCGTCTACACGCACACTGCCAGAGCTCTGTCATGGTTTGTACCGTCTCCGGTGAGTTCCCTCTCCCACCAGCATCTATCTATGGTTCCCCTTCCTTCCATTGTCTCACCGATGCCGGTCCCAGTCGAATCAGCTGGGGAAATCTTCAGAATGTCGTTGTCTTTCCCACCTCCGGCAGAGCAATACCGCCTTCCACCTCCAGCAGAGCAATACCGCCTTCCACGTCGATCTCCTCGCCTTTATCCTCTTTATCCTCCCTGGCGACTGGCACACACCGCGAGAGCTGCATGGCGCGGGGATGTCACCGCTACTTGAGATTGGACTCTTCGTCACGAGCCCTTTCCTGGATTAGAGATTTTGACTCGGAAGAGATATGATGTGGAAGATGTATATGACAAGTGGGCCTTCTTTGTCATTGAGAATGACACATTATTTAGTTTAGAAATTATTTAATTTTCATGCGGTAAAAAGGTTCAGAGTTAAAATAGACCGGGATCTGATAGTTCAGAGTGCCAACTTCAGGGATTCGAAGTTCGGGGTTTGATTTGGCTTTCGTGTATGAGTTCAAGGTTCGCTTTGGACAAATTTTTTTTTTCGCTTTGGACTTTTTACATATGGTAAAGACAAAATTCGATCCGATCGGTTTAAGACCCTGTTTGTTTGGGCTTCTACTTCTGCTTTTAGGCTATAAAAGCGGAAGCCCAAACAAACAACGTCAAATTGAAAAGCGCTGCCCACAATCGTTGTCCAGAAATGCACGGTAAGATGCGAAGCAGCGGAAGCGAGGCCGGAGCAGCTTCCCGCAGCTTTTCAGCTCACGTACCGAAACGTTTTTTCTTAGTACCCATGGAGTTGCTTCAAATTACGAGCTCACTGCCACCGTGAACAAAAGCGATCTATTTTCCATTGCATGCGTGAGCTATACCATGTACTTTTTTTTTTGACAACGTGTACTAGTGTACTTTTGCTTGCATGCGAGCAGACCAGTGTAGTTTCGTTCAAATAATCAAAATAATCAAGCTGGACCCATGCACATGACGAAATTGTATGGGAATCCGACAGTAAGGATCCCAGGCAAAGCAGTTTCAATAATAATAAAAAACTCTATCTCATATAAATATATTTTAATTCGAAATAAATTGTACACAAAATATGTGCGCCTCGACGAGTAGATTCCATTCCCGTGATTGATTTCGAGTTTTGTTGATTGTATCTTTTGAATTTTGGACCGAGCTTCGCATTATTTTTAGAAGAATTTTGTCAAATTTGTCGTTCTCAATCGCCCATTTGAAATTTTCATTATCGAATAGATCGATCTCGCGATTTTACACAACTTTTCGTATTGTAAACTTTTTTGTTTCACATAATATGGAGAACTCTGGTAATATAACTACCGCGATAATCTCGACTTATATGCCAAAAGCCAAAAGCCAAAAGCCATAAGGCATAAGCTAAAACCCATAAGCCAAAAGCAAAAAAAGGTAACTACCATATTTACAATTATTTTATCACTAAAAAGTAAAATTGAGATAATCCAGCTTTTAAGCATGGCAACACTGTTTAAAGGGGTCAGAATTAGCTAATTTATTTTAAATCAGTATTTATACAACTTTTAGGCATTCAGGGGTATTTCAGATATTTCATTCTTCAAACCAACAGCAGCAGCCATCGACAGCACTCCTGCCAAACATCAAATCTCTGATTCTAACAGCTGCTTCCTACAGGTGCTTTCTAACAGCTCAACAGCTACAACTGCTTCTCAACAACAGCAGCCCAAACAAACAGACCCTAACTCCCTGTCAGCTTCCCGTCCGTTCCCTCGAAAAAACTTCCATTGGAACTTTGTACGACGTAAATCTTGGGCCTTCTGATGGGCTCACATCATGAAGTTGGTCCGAGGGATTTCGAGCGTTGAATGGTACTTGTAAAATCCAACGGATCCCTAGAAAACTGTGCCATTAAAAATAAGATTTGGATGCCCTGACCTTCTCCGCCCCCCTTCCTTGGACGCCATGGCCGCCCCCTCCCCCTCTTCCTCCTCTGCCGTTCTGAGTCCGCCTCCACTCCCCGTTGGCGATGGCCACGATGCCCCAAACTGGGTCCTCCTCAACATCCCTGGCTATATGGGTGACTATCCCACCGCCACCGGCTTGGCCGAGAGCAAGACGAGCACCGGCGAACGCATCCAAGTGTCCTTCTGCATTGCCCGCCCACCCCAAGTCTCCCAACTCTGTGTCCACTGCCCAGATCTTGGACCCGCCCCTTTTGTGGTGCCTCCCAAGGTTGTCAGCGCGGATTCCGATCTCATTCTCTTCCAAGTTTCCGTGTGCCCCCACGTCCGGTCCAATCCGCGTTACTGCGACTACTTCCTCTACAGGGCGCAACTTCCGAAGCCGTCGCTCGACCGTCTTCCGCACCCGTACCCCAACTTCTACTTCAGAGATCAGGATGTCGCCCTCCTGAGCTTCGGCAACGACGGCGAGTACGCCGTTGCCGCTCTCACAAAGTACCGGTATATGATGCCTAACAATGAATTCCATCTCCGCCTTTACCGTTCCTCCGAAGCTCTGCAGGGGTGGACCTCCAAGGTGGTGTCAGTGGCGGAGCCACTGAGGGACAAGTTCTGCCCTGTGGATTTTGCGCCGTATCATGATACAACGAAGGTGATCATACTCGGCCGCGGCAATGTCGGCTGGGTTGACCTCTGGCGTGGCATCCTCGTCTGCAATGTGCTTGATGTGGCTCCCGTGCTCCAGGACATACCATTGCCGCTGCCAGCAAGGGGTAACCGGAGATTCTACTACCAATGCAGCGCGCTCGTCATTCGGGATATCACCGTCAACCTGCTTAAAGATTCCATCAAGTACATTGAGATTGCAAACCCACCGAAAAAGGTGGTTAGCCCTGACCACTCTTCCGATTCCTCCGTTCGCCAAAAGCAGCGCACAGCGCCCAGTAGAGCCTGGAAGGCCGCCACATGGAGCCGGCCGATCCTGATTGATTCATGGAAGGAGGACTGGCATCGTGACTGCACCTTCAATGTTGCTGACATCATTATTGACCCAATGCATTATGAGCAGCTGCCTAGTCTGCGCGACAGTCCCTGTGAGGCAACATTACCGGCAGACCTCATTGGTTTCCCCACCATGAGCATGGATGATGATGTCTTCTACCTGCTGTATATGGCCAGCCGAGTGGGGTACAAGGATGTGGTGATTTCTATTGACATGAGGAAGAATACACTACAAGGGTCTGCCAATCTTGCCACAGGAAGAGACTTCACTTCTCCGCGTTTCTGCACCAGTGAAATCTCCAAATATCTTAGTAAGGATGAAGGTAATTTTGCTATACTAGTACCCGCTCCGTGTTTATGTGACTATCTGTATGAATGGTCTGCTTATCCTATATATGTCAAGTCCTGATGAAATGAAACCTTATTCCTACGGGTTCTTGCCAAACCTAGTTTCTGATCAGTCTTATGTCTTAACTTTTCACAGCACGCTTATTGTTAGGACAAAGGAGTTCACCATGACTGAAAATCTAGACACTCCTGTAAATAGGGCTGCACGCTGTTAATTTTGAAAGAGCTAACTGCTATGACCTTAGGCTGGTGCCAATGCACCGCCCACTATTCACGGGCTATAGCCCCCGCCACGTCACCTTCTCTCACCACTCTCACGCCACTCTCACGGGCACGGTGCCAGTGCACGGGCTATAGCCCGGGCTATAAGATTCTCTCTCCCCACTATCACCCGGCCTATCGCCCCCATTGGCACCGCGTCGCCCTGCTATCGCCCCTCACTCTCGCCCGGCGCGGGCGCTATCGCCTCGCTAGTGCGGGCGGTAGGCCGGGCGACACGGGCTATAGCCCGGGCGGCAGCGCCACCGCCCGCCGCCACCTACCGCCCGCCCCTACCGCCTCCTCTCGCCCGCCACCGGGCGGTAGCGCCCCTACCGCCCCGCGCTACCGCCCCGGTTGGCACCAGCCTTATAATATTACTCTTTTGCGTAGGATACGAGCTTAGCTAATTATGGCTAGACGTTCAAGGTTGTTTCCCCTTTTTGTTTTTGCTACAAGACAACTCTAGAGGTTAGTAGACTTCATTCAGGTGTGTTAGTTTGATAACAATGATGGTGTGCAATATGAGAGAGACGGCTGCGAAATTAATCATCTGGATTTTGCCATGCACAAATTTGACGTAAAAATATATTCACCTCGTTATATTTGTATATTTGGTTGCATCTAAATAGGTAAATACTAGTTGTCAAATATGTATGTCGAACAACTTGCTGCTTTCCAGAGCGACAAATAAAAAGAACGTACACATGAATAATATGTGATCAAAACAGACTATTAGAAGTATTTGTTCCGTAGTTTTGTTTTTCGCTATCCGGATTCATTATTGCTGTAAGTTCTGTTTGCTGTTTTATAACACCAAATGACAAGATCTTTCTTCATTTTTTGATTGAAAAGAAAACCAGTGTTTCTCTGTCAGTTTGTCAAATCCTGAGCTGTTTTATATGATACAGGCATACGAGAAGCTTCAGAAACAAACATAAGGTCGTATATGCAGGAATTTGATCAGTAGAAAGAGGCGTGCTGGCAGCTGGCCCAGATGGGAGCTATTGAACGAATGTGAATATGCGCATTTGAGGACTTAAACTCTCTTTTCTCGCTCTGTCCCAGTTTAAAGGGTCTGCATGTAGTTTAAGAACTTTGAACACCAATTTCATCAACAAAATATGAGATAAATTCCATAAATTTATACCGTTAGGTTCATATTCAGAAGTTTTTAGTGACATTGTTTTTGTGACAACATTTATGTGTTCACCAAATTAATGGCAAATTTTTCGTAAACTACTTGCAGTACATTTAAATTAGGATGGAGGGAGTATTTAGTACTCCTTTTGCCTTGGTTCAAAGGCCACGGATGGCAAATCTATTCTCTGATTGTGGCCGTAATCTTGGATGCATCCATGGGGAGAGGCAGCTACGCCCTAAGTAATACTAGCTAGATAATTAATATAGATACACTGGGGGATTTAATGTAACAGCCCAATTTCGACACCCTAAAATTTGAGCTAAATTTTCACCTTTGCATTTCATCATGCATCATGAGCATCCATATTAGATTGCTAAAATTAAATAAAGCAAAAGTTGGAAACCAATTAATAGGGGGCACACCCCTTCCCAAATTCCAAATTCAATGAAATTGTTCAAATGGCAAAACAAAACTAATTGTGAGCTTCCATATTTGTGAACGAAGTTCCAAGAGTTAAAATGGTAATTTGGAATTATAAGAAAATGCCTTTTGGTTTCAAATACTTTCAAAACTATTCAAATTTAAAAACAGACTTTTTGGGTTGCTTCTCCATGATAGTGGGAGCCTCCATAATAATCTTGTTAAATTTTGATAGAAGAAAACACATATGCCAAAAAATAATAAAGAGAAAAGTCAAAAATGAGTATAACACAATGCTTCTTTGAATCACAAGATTACAAAGCACATGAATTGAAAAAACCGCACGAATTTCAAGTGCAAAACAGAGGATTACAAAACAAAGAAAAATTGTAGAGATTACCATTTGGATGGAATCTCAGGAATAGTGACCCGATTCTACACGAATGAGTGTAAAAAAGAGGTTAGAATGGATGTTGAAATTCCTATGGGATTGGGGCGTAGGAATACAATTTATAGGAATTTTGGACGTGACATTCCTTTGATCCAAAGGCATTCCTTAGGAAAGAATCCTACGGATTGGAATCCTCCAAAATTTCTACAAAAATCCTTCAATCCAAAGAGACCCTCAATTCCAATGGTTTTGTGAAACTTATGACATCCACAATGGGGAATATCATTTTTGCAAATGCTAATGAATTGTGAAACATTTTAAATATTAGAATTGCAAAAAATGGCATAAAGAAAATTTAAACAACTTTGTTTTAGAAACTTTGTCAAATTGAATTGCCAATTTTACCATGGATTCCTCTTGCCGAAAAATAATTTCATGCAAATTTTCAAAAAGTTGAATTGTTTAAATGCCCCAAATAAATTGTGCAAACTAACAATAACTAAGGAAAATGGAGCAGGGGGTTTCTACAAACAACGTCCTTCTTCCTCGTGTAGCTGGAGGTACGACAATGGAGGGAACCGCTCGATCCTGCGACCTCCACGCGTTGAGCATCATCGTGATGCGCCGAGGATAAGGAGGCCACCGCCGCACGCTCCTCTCCTCACCCTCCTCCTCCTCTCTCTCTCTCTCTCTCTCTCTCTCTCTCTCTCTCTCTCTGTGTGTGTGTGTGTGTGTTTTTCCGCCATGGCACCAAAACCCTAGCTAGGACGTCGCTGCTCACCACCGGCGATTGGAACCGTCCCCGACGAATCGGAGTGGTGCAAAAGGTCCGCCTCGCCGCCCTCTACCTCATCACCTCAGGAATTGAAGAGGGAGGGCCCAAATCGGCGCCACCATTCAGTTCTTCCCCGCGGTCGGCCGCGCACTGCCGAGCTCGCCGCCGTCTCCGTCCTCCTACACCTTCTCCGATCTCCCTATCGCGTCTTTGGTGAGCTCGCCGTCCTCGACGGTGCTCCGCCACTGTTCTTGCAACCGGCAACGGCGAAGTCCAAGGCCCCACCCCCGAAGCCAAAGAGGCCCAAGGTCATACTCAGCGAGATGCAGAGGAAAGAGGAGTCGGTGAACAGGGCTGGACGGAGGACTAGGGCGAAGGATGTCGTGGATCCACAGGCCGCGGACAACGCGGAAGCCAAGATCGCCCGAGCCGCTGCACAAGACGCCATGATCATGATGGGCATGCAGACCGTGCCCACCATGAATGTGGATCCCACCGTCTCCGCCAACTCGAACGGATCAGTGATGCGTCCATTTTCGGTATAATTTTACTTACTAAATTATTAACAGGTAGATAGGGAATTTGGTATTTTACCGTGTCAAAGCGGCACCATTTATGTCTTTGTATGCATATTGTTGAAATCCCAAAGAGATATTAATTACAAGGCATAAAAGAGCAGAATTGGGACATGATATGTTGACATCGTTGCATTTAAGCCATTCCAAGAAAACACAAATTCGCATAAGTCAAGAAGGAAGAAAAAAAACTTAATGAGTGGTAGTATGGTTAATATCGACCGTATTGACCACCGTATCGGAAGGCATCTGTGCATGAAACACCAGTACTACTTTAGAGAGTCACGGTACGGTTGCCTCTGACTGTACTAGAAGGAAGAGCTCGACACCAAGGTCGAAGTGGAGATATCAAGCATATCGGTCTAAGGCGGTAGCGAAAATGACCACTGGTATGGTGAGTAACGAGCGTACTTCTCACTGTACCAGGGTGCGTTTGGCTCGTTTTGACCAGTATATTAACCCCGTGTCATCAAGGAGCAAGCGGAGAGCCAGACTAGCCGTCATACCACGAAATTCCACCAAACCCTAGCCTCCGGAAGGTGTCTGGAGGAGGAATTCAGAGAAGAGAATACATATCCATCAACTCCATCATTGTGAAGGCCCCGTATCGATCTTAATCACCACCACCGTCATCTACATCTAAGTGATAGCACCTTCATCTCACCTCGTTGTAATTCTAGAACATTTAGTTATGGATTTGCACGTGTATTCATTCATATATCCATTTTCCATCTAGAATACAAATACTATGATGTTTACCACCTTCATGTGTGAGTAGCTCCTTTAGTTCTTGGGGAGATGGGAAACCCTAGTACTACTATGAATTGAGATAAATATGATATTTTTTCTATTGACTAGTTTGTGATAACAATCCTCATGATATTGTGTGAAGTCAACCACATCAATATTCTGCCATCAGGCCATGACGTGATTGTTCGTGTTGGTTTGCGGTGGATCAAAAGAATGCATGTCATCCTCCTGGTGGCCCCCCTTCGGATCTTCTTTGGACTCCGTCTCTGTTCCGGGTAAAAAATGATCTCCGTGGATTTTTAGCCCTTTCCGAGAATATTTCCTTAAGAACTTTTCTGAAATAGAAACACAACAGAAAACAACAACTGTCCCGAGGCATCTTGTTAATAGGTTAGTTTGTGAAAACATCTGAAAAACGAAAGAAAAATTATGGAAAACAAAAGGTCTTGGGTAGAAAACAAGCATGGAACATAAAAAATTATAGATACGTTTCCAACGTATCAGCATCCCCAAGCTTAACTCCTGCTCGTCTGTAGCACCCGGGGATTTTCCCCAATTAGTTTGGCTTGTTTCTCTTTTGCATCACCATGGCATCATGCATCTTCATCGCATCATATTCCATAACCTTGCATATTTTCTTAAGAACCCGAGTTATTATTTTTGAGCAACTCTATTTTTGGGTTTTGCAAGAAAACAATAAAATTCCTATCCTTCTTTTCTATTTTAGAATTAAAAAAACCCCAAAATAATATTTGAAACTATTTGATGAACTATTAACAAAAAAAAACAAATACAATAAATTATTTTGCAAAGTCTTGTCCCTTCTTTTCTTGCCTTTCTTCTCTAATTGTTTATCCTCTCTTTTTTGTTGTTCTCTCTTTTCCAATTTGAGAAAAATCCTTAATTTTCCTAACGGGCCTAGAGAACACTTCTGGCCCTTTACCATTTCTCTCTCGAGGCCCACTGCCTATGCACGTTTTCTTCTTCCTCGTACGGACGAGCATCCGTGCTGTCCACGTCCCGTGCAGACTGATGGGACGGATGGAACTTCTCCCCTGCCTGTATAAAACCTCCACTCTGTCCGCCTCCTGCAACCCTAGCTACCCCTTCTACCTCTCCCCTAGCGCTGCCGCTCTCTTCCTCCTCTGCTCCTTTCTTTCCCTGAATTTCTTCCTCTGAACCGAGAGAAAAGATGGAGCGTGCTGTCGTCGCCCCGCCGCCACGGAGCTCCGATCGTCGAGCTAGTTGCGGGAATGGAACCTCCGTTCCATCCTCGTCATCTACGCGGAAGAACAGGAGCCGTAGCTTCCCGGATCATCGTCAAGTTCGCCGTCGACTGATTCTGTCCGTGCACACGTAGCGGCTCTGCTTCCTCGTCGTCGACACATCCCCGGCCACCATCGTCCTCCTCCAGCCCAGTGGTGAGAACTCCGTCCACCAAGACCTCTTTCCCCTCTCCCCACACTGCTCTGGACGTCCGCCATCGAGCGGCGTCGTTGCCGTCGTCCTTCATCTTGTCTCCGTTCCCGTCATGTTCCTCTGAATATTTGGTGTCAAAAATTCAGTTAATCGCGCTTTCTTACATCTTATTGGGTCGGATCTGTACCATGACACAACCACAGCAGCAGCCTAGTGGCTTGGCCCCTGTCTCCACCCTGGGAGAGCTGGGTTCGAATCCCGCCCAACGCGAATCAAGTCCACCTTTTTTTTTCTATTTTCCTCGCGCGAGGCGGCCCCGCTGGTCATTGCCTCCGTTTGCCACTGCGTCATCCGTCCGCGCCTCGTCAGCTGCCGTGTGGCATCGGGCCCGCCTGCCAGCAGCAGTGGCTGGGATCCTCTCCGGTGAGAAAAGTCCAGATCCAGATCTAGATCTGGCACTTTTGCACCGAGCCCCCTGTACTCCCTCTGTTTTGCACCACAACCCCTCCACGCACTGTCCAAATCACAATCAGGCCCTAGAAATTCTTCTGAACTTTTAAAAACTGCAGATTAGCCCCTAAAATTCAAACCCACATATCTTTTGAATTTCAAATCCAAATTTAATAAGTAAAATATGTATTCTACTCAAAATTTCCTGAATTTTCCAAATATGCAATTGTTTTAATGTTTTGACAAATTAAAATTTGTGCAATTTTCTGTACTTTATTTAATTCATTTAAAATTGCATAAATCATAACTAATTCAAATTAAATTCAAATTTAATGTGTAAAATATGTTTTCCAACCAGAAAAATGCAATTAACATTAATATGCCATCCATGCCTTTGTTTGCATCTTGCATTTTGCAATTTAGTTGTGTTATGCATGTTCATCTAATATTTAAATATGGAATGTGTTGGGGTATTAACTAAATATTGCCCTATTCCATTTAATCTTGTTTAGCTCACCTACTTATTGTTTTTCCATGTTAAACAACATTTAATATGATGGTTAGATAAATAACTTGAACATTCTAAATTAATTGTTGGGACTCCGGTTCCACTTAAATTGGTTAAGTTGCATTCTCGCATGTCATGCATCCATATCTTGATCATGCTGGTTCTTTTGCCGTAGAAGTAATTGTTGCATCCGTTGATTCTTTTAGTGCTTTGCTTCTTCGCGGATAGGACGTTGAGATGATGTGAGCACCGACAAGTTCTGCGGATGTACCTCTACTTGCTGGATCTCAGGCAAGTATACTCACTTGCTACCTATGTTGCCTTTCCTCACTTGTTACCGATTCTTTCCGTTGTCTTTATGCTAGCCTAGTATTTTCGATGCTTGTGTTCCGATCCCATCACATGTTTACCCTGCTGCCACGATATTGCCTTACCTCCACACCTATAACCCTGTTGTTTGTTGGCCTGTGTCGTACTAGCATGCTTAGGTTTGTTTGCGCCCGAGTCTTGTTGTCCTTTGTCGTATCACCTGTCTAGTTTGATAGTTGGGTTTCAATTTAATCAACAACATGTTAATGTTTTGGGTAATAATAATTTGATGATAAGGCACCGGCAGGAGGCCCGGCGTGGTTTTGAGGCCTGCTAGTGTCGAACTTAATTAGGAAAAGGGTCTTGTCCTCCGATCCATGATGAGCGCACTAACCGCATGTGGGAAGCGTGTATGGGCGCCCCCCACAATTCTGATTCGATTCGCATCTCGTCCAAATCGCCACACTTAGTTTGGGCTTTCCATTTGATGCATGCATATGCAGGTGCGAACCCTTGATGCCAGGGTCATGATTTAACGACCCCTTTTGAGGAAAAGGAAATGGACGATGTTATCATGACTATGCCTGCAGACCGTGCTCCTGGGCCGGATGGTTTTAATGGGCTTTTTCTTAAAAAATGTTGGCTGATTATTAAAAAGGAATTTTACAGTTTGGCTTCTGAATTCTTTCATGGTAGAATTAAACTGAAAAATATCAATGGTTCTTTGATTACTCTGGTCCCTAAGGTTCATGTGCCTATGGCGGGTCAATGATTTCAAGCCTATCTCCCTCACAAATGTCTGTCTAAAGTTTCTCACCAAGTTGGCTGCCAATAGGTTACAGGGAAAGATTCTGCAGTGTATTTCAAAAAATCAATATGGTTTTATTAGGGGTAGGTCTATTCAGGACTGTCTAGCTTGGGCTATTGAGTTTTTGTTCCAGTGTCATGCTTCTAAAAAACCTATTGTCATCATTAAGCTTGATTTTGCTAAGGCTTTTGACACTATTGAACATCAAGCTATCTTGGAGGTATTGCAGGCTAAGGGTTTCAATAGTAAATGGATTAGATGGGTTAAGGAAATCTTGTCCTCTCGAACCTCTTCTATTTTGTTAAATGGTATTCCTGGAAAACAATTTTACTGCAAAAGGGGTGTTAGGCAGGGTGATCCTCTTTCCCATCTCCTGTATGTTTTGGGCTCTGAAATCTTACAAGTTGTGGTTAATGATTTGCTGGCCCAGGGCTTAATTGATAGGACAATTGATTGTGCTGATAAAAAGTTTCCAATTGTCCTGTATGCTGATGACACATTGCTGATTATGCCTGCTGATAAGACTCAATTGCTGAATTTTAAAAAAGGAACTTGAGGATTTTTCCGTGTCCACTGGTCTTGAAATTAATTTCAATAAGTCACTGATGGCGCCTATCAATGTGGATGTTGTTGTTATGCATGATCTCTCCCATTGTTTTGGCTGCCTGATTGGTTCTTTCCCTTCTCCTTATTTGGGTTTTCCTTTGGGGCTACCAGACCTAAGATACATGATCTTATGTCTCTGGTTTCCAGCTTGGAGAGAAGATTAGCTGCTAGTTCTTCTTTGCCGTCTCAAGGTGCTAGACTTCAGCTCATAAATTATTCCTTGTCCTCTATGCCTCTCCATTTCCTTTGTTCTTTGCAACTTCCCCTGGTATTACAAAGCAATTGGATAGGATTTTGAGGCAATGTCTCTGGAGAAAAAACAAAGACTATTAAGGTAAGTCTTTGGCTGCTTGGGAGATAGTCTGTCTTCCCAAAAAATGTGGAGGACTTGGTGTGGTTGACTTTCAGAAGAAAAATGCAACACTATTGATCAAGTTTTTGGATAAATTTTATAACAAGAGGGATGTGCCTTGGGTTCACTTGATTTGGTTTGCATACTACACTAATTCTCTGCCACATGATGATAAGCTTCAAGGTTCTTTTTGGTGGCGTGACATGCTGAAGATGGTGGATAATTTTCGTGTTGTCTCGGTGGTGTCTCATGGTGATGGGGCTACCTTTTTGTTCTGGTTAGACAAATGGGACATTGGGGGATCTTCTTTACCCTTTCGTCGTAGATTTCCACGGCTATTTTCATATGTCAGAAACCAGTTACTTTCTGCACGTTCAATTTTTCAAGCAAGTGATATTATGGAATTATTTCATTTTCCCATCTCGAGGCAGGCAGAGGAGGAGATGCAGAGCATGATGACTATTCTAGTGAATTCCCCTTCATCATATGCGAATGATGTTTGGTCCTATGTTTGGGGATCCAAATATACTTATGCCAGGTTTTATGAAAAAAATTCATGCTCAAATTTCCGTGCCTTCAGTTTTTCACTGGATTTGGAAGTCGGCCTGCACTATGAATCTTAAAGTCTTTGCCTGGTTCTTACTGATGGATCATATTAATACGCAAGATCTTCTCAAGAGGAGACATTGGAATGTTTCTGATAGCACAGATTGTGTTCTATGTCCCACAACATCCTATGAGGATAGAAAACATTTGTTCTTCACGTGCAATTTTAGCCAAACAATTTGGAATTACCTTAAATTTTAGTGGTTGGATGAACGGACAACGACGTCGCCTAGAGGGGGGGGGTGAATAGGCGATTAAAACTTTTCCGGTTAAGGCTTGCTAAATGCGGAAATAAACTAGGTGTTTAAATTAACAAGCATACAACCTAAATATTCTAGGGTCAACTAGATGCACCAACAACTTATGCTAAGCAAGACAAATAACAAGGTGATAGCAAGATATATAACTTCAAGCTCGATGGCTATCACAATGTAAATTGCATAAGTAAAAAAGCTCGGGTATAGAAATAACCGAGGCACACGGAGACGATGATGTATTCCCGAGTTCCTCCCACAAAGGGGAGTACGTCTCGTTGGAGGGGTGTGAGATCGCCACAAAGGCCTACTGTGACGCCCCGAGATCGGGCACTATGCAGATTTCAGCATTCCCGCCAAAATTCGCATAATAACCGATTCTAGGTTGCCACTTGTGATAACATTACAACAGTTCACGAGTATTCCGCAACAACAACAGAAAAGATATATACAAGAAGACTCAAACGAGCCAAGGATACAACTGATACAATACAAAGATCCAGATAACAGCGGAAGAAACAACATAGCGTCCGACTACGGACAAGATACAAATTGGACTAAGAGTCCTGAAGATAACCGAGAGCGTCCAATCCCTGCCCAGGCCAAGCCGGAGGGATTACCAAGCTAACGTCGTCAGACTTCAAACCTGTTGACTGCAATGTTGAATATGCAGCCACGAAAAAGGATTCGTGGGTCAGTACGGTTAAGTACTGGCAAGTGGATAAACCATACTCACAAGATACCGGCGTAACCAGTCATCACAAGATACAAATACTTTGGGTTCAACGGAAGGAAGGGGTTATTGCAAATAAGCGGCAGCGGGCTGCACTAACCAACTACAGAGACTCACTACAACATCCGGCTAAAAGAGGGGGATAAGATAGCGTATCGTAACCAACTACAACTAACCACCAAACAAACCCATCCAATGTCACCCCCTA
Organism: Alopecurus myosuroides; assembly: GCA_028641055.1. Taxonomy (NCBI): domain Eukaryota; kingdom Viridiplantae; phylum Streptophyta; class Magnoliopsida; order Poales; family Poaceae; genus Alopecurus; species Alopecurus myosuroides. The sequence goes on along the minus strand of CM054060.1, from coordinate 227,562,949 downwards.
CTAAGGAAGCAACCCAAGGATAACTCACACTGTTGATTAGGGTGACATCAGGTTATTGTGACAATATGCCTATTACTAGTCAAATTATTAGTAATTAGGTGTAAGTTGTTCTGAGTACTTGTTAGCCAGCACTTTCACCAAGTCGTCACATAACCGCGGACAACACGGCTTCTCGAGAAGACTCATCCCTGCAGGGTGTGCTCCAGTACCCGTACACACTCAAGCCACCAACTAAAACTCAGGTTGGCTTGACACGACCCAAACCATCTCTACAACCCATCCTAGGAGCCACGGAGCTATAAGGTCCCAGCCACGCAGCCGAATACTCAGCGCAGGTGTGCAAAACTCCCGCAGGACACAACACCCCGGCACTACAGGCCTCGCCCTATATGCATCATCATCATCATCAGTAACCATGGGTGATCAACCCATTATGCAAGGAGCAAATGGAACACCCGAACTAAGTGTGGCTCTTCGGACAAGCTGCAGATCAGGTCTAAGTCGAGGGGGGTCCCATACTACCACCCGGATGCGGTGAGCACGCTCATCATGGATCAGTAGACAAGACCCTTTTCCTAATTAAGTTCGACACTAGCAGGCTTCAAAACCCTAACCCGGGCCTCCTGCCGGTGCCTTAACATCAAATTATTATTACCCAATACATTAACATGTTGTTGATTGAATTGAAACCCAACTATCAACTAAACAGGTGATAAGACGGACAACAAGACTTGAGCGCAAACAACACTAGGCATGCAACTACGACACGATGGCCAACAAGGTAAACAACCAACAGTTAAATAGGAAGTGGAAGGAAAGGCTATATCATGGTTGCAAGGTAAACATATGATAGGATCGAGACACAAGCATCGAATCAACAGGCTAGAATAAGAACAACGGGAAGAATCGGTAACAAGTGATGAAAGGTAGCCATATGGCAGCAAGTGAGTATACTTGCCTAAGATCCAGCAAGTAGAGGTATATCCGCAGCACTTGTCGTTGCTCACATCATCTCAACGTCCTATCCGGGAAGAAGCAACGAACCTCGAACAAACACCGGATGCAACAATTACTTCTACGGCAAAAGATCCAGCATGATCAAGATATGGATGCATGACAAGTTTAAAGATGCATCAAGATAAACTAGTTGACATGGTAACATAACATGATTAAATGGACCCACATGCAATTTGGATTACATGTGGAAAGCCCATGAATTAAGGTTGAAATAATTGTTTTACAACTAACCAACAGGTGAAGGTGGATTAGCATGATGCATGGATGGGGAAAATGAAAAGAAAACAACAATAGAAGCAATTTGAAATAAGGTTTACCAAGTTTGGAAATTTATTTATTAAGTTATGGAATTTTGGTTCCTTAAAGGTGTTACACAAGCATTGGTTGTTTTCACCCATTTTAATTGTTCAAAACAGGTAACCAAATTCATATTTGGAAAGAACACAAAATTTTAGATGGAAAACATATTTCATTTGTTGAATTTGGATTTAAAATGAGAAAGTTATTAAATTGACAATTTTAGATGCATTAATTAAGAAATAGTTGTTTTCAACAATTTAAATTATTCAAAACAGAAAACAAAGTTTATATTTGGAAAGCTTATTCAATTTTGCATGGAAAACATATTTTACATGTTGGAATTGGATTTGAATTGCCCAAGTTATGAATTTTGCAATGTTTAAAGCATTTAACAAATAATAATTGTTTTCAGCATTTTAAATTATTCAAAACCAGAAATAAAGTTGATATTTGCAAAATTTAGAGAATTTTGATTGGAAAACATATTTTACTTTTTCAAATTTGGAGTTAAAATGAATTAGTTATGATTTATGCAATTAAATCAATTTAAATTGAGCCGGAAGCCCAACAATTAATCATAGGTTTAATTTATTTAGCTAGCCATCAAATTAGATGTTGGTTAATATGATCAACCGAGAAATTGGGTGAGCTAAGCAAAATTAAATGGAACGGGGCATCACTTAATCGATACCCCCAACACATTCCATAGAGGGTTATTTAGGTGACATGCACGATGCAACAAATGATCAATATCAAATATGCAACATGAGCATGGATGGAAAATTAATGTTCCTTACATTTTTCTGATAATTTTAGACATAAAGTTTGTATTATTTGCATTTACAAATTAGAAGATATGGCATAGACAAGTTTGCAAATAAAATAAAAGAGGGCAGAGCAAAAGATTGGTCGGAGCAAGGATTTGATCTTCTGTTACCCAGGAGGAGGACTAGAATGTGAGCCATCAGACTACGATGGTTTTTATGTAGGAAGCAGAGCTGGGTATACAAGTAGCAACTCCAACATAAACTGAATTTTACAAGCAGGAACGGTGGATACAGACTTTCAGATACAGACTATATATAACAGGATAAAAAAGGAGAAAATATTGCCTCGGTTGGGAACTGAACCAGCGATCTCCTACGAAGCAGGTCGGAGGCAGAACCACTTGGCTAGCTAATGTGTTTGTACGAGTGTACAAGTCTTACACAATATGAGTAGCGCAGTTACGGCGTTTTTCTGACAAAACTGAACTCAGGTTCATTACTGAACAGAAACAAAAATAGAAGCAAAAAAATGAGTCCCTTGCTTCCGATGGGACTTGATCCCGGGATGCAGCGCTGCTCGACAGAAGCACTGACCAATGGGATGAGATAGTGTTGCTGATACATAACGGATTTAACATGAGAAGAAGTGACAGGAGCGGGGAAACTGAATTTCGATCGAAACCATGTTGTTCTTCAGGTTCGGAAAGACAGTTCGACGGAGACAATATTGCAGCAGGGGCCGCTCGATTCCCTGGTGCGATCTAGAGGGCAAAGATGCAGGGGCATGGTGCGGTGTGCTGGGTAGTTAGACGTCGGGCACGTGATGCTGCCACGGTAGCGTGCGTGCAGGAAAAACACATGAGCAAGTCGGCAAAGCAGGAACATGGACAGGAGCTTTTCCTTGCGTTCATGGCGCACACATAAACAGACCAAAGCTAGAGCAAACTACATGATGCGATAGGGCACATAAACCGCGGGAATTGAACCGGGGACTCACCGTGGTGGTGCTGGGGTAGCCGGACACGTTCGAGGAGGACCGACGGCGACGAAATTCGACGGTAACGGTGGCTGCTTCCGCCACTCCCTCTCGGAATTGGTACAGAGAAAAGAATCGAGGGTTGGAAGGGTGAGAGAGGGAAGATGGCGGCGGCAGAGGAGGGGAGGGGAGAGGTGCGGCCTAGGGTTAGGGTAGGGGTACTTGTAGGGGATCGGGGCAGGTGGAGCAAGGAGGGGTCCATGGAGGGGGGAGATGACAGCGACCTCTCCTCTGTCCGTACGAGGAAGATGAGGTGGAGTGGGCTGGGCCGAAATAGAACAGAGGGGGATGGGCCACTAGGTGGGCTGAGGGAAAAAGGGAGAAGGCTGGCTGCCTCTCTCCTCTCTTTTTATTTTTTATTTTTTATCCTTATAATTATTTTTTTTTGTAAGGATGAAACAGAGATAGGAATAGAATTTGGAGGGGGGGGGGGTTATTTTATAATTAAATTTTTATTAATTGCAGAACAGTGAGTAAAAGCAAGGTTGGTAATGATTTTCATAATTTGGAAAATTAGTTTGGTTTTAAATGGTTAGTTCGATTTCAATTATTAGTTTGATTTGGAAATTTTGGAAATAAACAAATTCTATTTAATAAGCTCAAGCAATTATGAAAATACTGTTGAATTTAATTGTTTGCAAGAAATTAATGTTTTTAACCACAATTTGATCATGTCACCTATGATTGAAATGATTTGAAATTTAAGTTGAATTGGAAATTTACCATTAGGGTTTTCAACAAGAGGGAAAAGATTATTAACAAGCAATTTGATCAAACAACTTCAAAATATTGAAAAACAATTGAATTGTTTTAGTTTGCAATTTTCAATTTGGAAATTTTGGACAAGTGTGAAAGTTTAAAGTGGTTTGAATTTTGAGTTGTTTTGAAAACATGGTGCAATGCATATGATGCATGTGATGCAAAACAGAAGGAAACAAACAACTTCCTAGCTTTGGGTAACACCCCAGGTGTTACACCTACTCAACGCCACAAAGGCCTCACCCTATTCTCCGATGAACCCCACCACAAAGGCCTAGTTCACCTTCCACTATTAGCAACCTTCAAACCCGAGGCACGCATCCACAACTCAATTGGAGGCTCTCGGTGTCACCACAATCTTGGGGCACACATCCACAACTCAATTGGAGGCTCCCAAGAACACCACAAGTCGTCTAGGGTCCAAGACCCAAGAGTAACAAGCTCACAAACTTTCACTTCCACGAATCCTCGTGGAGAGAGCAAACCGATGCAACCGATGCAAATGGCAAGAGCACAAGTGCTCAAATCCTTCACTCTCAAATTCCAACAAATCAACAAATGCTTATGGGGGAATAAGAGAGGAAGAACAATGGAGGAGAAACACCAAGAACTCCAAGATCAAGATCTACTAGGTTTCCCTCACTAAGAAGGAAGATGGATTGGTGGAAATGTAGATCTAGATCTCCTCTCTCTTTTCCCTCAAAGATATGCAAGAATCATGGGAGGAATTGAGAGAGGGGCAAGCTTTCCAAGGTCAACAATGGAGGAGAGAGAAGGGAAAAATTCGTGCTTAGAAGACCTAACTCTTTGGGGAAGAAAGGGGGCCTATTTATAGGTCCCCACGAAAAAGAGCCGTTGCAGGAAAACTTACACCGGAGACTCCGGTAAGTCTCCGGTAAGTCTCCGGTCTGAAGATTTTCGCACCGGAGACTCCGGTAAGTCTCCGGTCTGAAGATTTTCGCAGACCACTGGACCGGAGACTCCGGTCTTGACTTGCCGTCTGAGCCCAGACGGTGTCTGTGGTCGAGCGGGACCAACATCCACTAGCCATACCGGAGGCTCCGGACACTCTCCGGACCCTATAGAGAGAGAGACATCAAGGGAGCAACCCCTGGGGAAGTTTTTGGTCCGGAGACTCCGGACTGCACACCGGAGACTCCGGACTACCGGAGATTCCGGCCCTAAGTCCGGAGACTCCGGACTGGCGAAAACTGCAGAGACACCAATACTAAAACACTCATAACTTTTTCGTCCGGACTCCATTTTCGATGATCTTTGGCTCGTTGAGTTCGCAATGAAAAACTCTACGAGATCATGCAGAGAAACATCACTGTCCAACAATGGAAACTAAAACCAAATGTAGAAAGGTTTAACCTCTCTAAAAGGAGCAACCGGTAAAACCTCCATCACCGAGACGAACATAACTTTTGCGGATGAACTTCGAAAGAGGTGAATCCAATTGGGTTGGAAAGATAACAGCAAGGAGTATACAAACAAAAATGAATGAGAAGTTACCACACATGGAAGGTGTGGAAACATTCTCAAAGATGAACCGGATATTTTCTCCACCGAAAACGCAACAAGTTTTTCTTACGAAATCCGTTTTCGAGAAACCAAGGCTTGTCATGAAGATCACGACAAGCACTAAAACCCAAAGGAGACAAAAGGCAAATAAGAACCAAGAAAGATGATATGCAAAGTATGCAAAGGTTTGAGCTCTCCATAACGATTCGATCGAGTTACTCACTTGAGAGCCCCTCTTGATAGTACGACTATCTATCCTATAACCCGGTCTCCCAAAGACACGAGACCGGTAAAATAGAAAACCTATCAATATTATACCTTTGCCTTGAGCATTCCACTTGAGCTAGATGATGACGATCTTGACTCTCTCAAGTTGGATCTTCTTTCTTGATTGCGCTTGCTAGCACAAACTCCGCTTGAAGAAGACTTGCAAGTTGCTCCCCCATACACCATTATGGGAGAGACCCTTCGGCAAATCTTCACAAGGCCACAATCTCCAAAAGGGTGGCAAGCATCAAGCATAGGATATCTTCTAGATGCTTCACTTGAGCTTCCTCGTCAAGCTAGATGACAAACACCACTTGACGACGACATAGACCATGGGCTATATATGAAATCTTCCTTTTGGTTCATGCCCATGGAAAGATACCTAACCACACATAGAGATGCGACACACACATATCATGGGTTAGTTCACAACGCTATATTTGAAAAATTCTTACCATACCATGGGATACACAATCCCACTTGGTACAACTTGTAGCTTAGTGTGTTGATCGCTTGCTTGATCAACCTTGTATCTTTGCTTCTCACTTCTAAAGATGATTTCTTGAAGATGATAATGAAAGATCACCTAATCCTTTTCTTCAAGACATACTAGCAATAAGCTCAACTCAAACCAAGACCATTCTTCATATAAATCCATGAATATAACAATGGCCATCAAGGAAGCTAATAGAATTCAACACATGAACTCCATTATTTCCTATGGACAAGATCTACAAGGATAACTCAATGCAAACATTAGTCCATAAAGGATTGTCATTAATTACCAAAACCACATATGGGGGAACCATGTGCTTTCAATCTCCCCCATTTTGGTAATTGATGACAATCCCTTTTTACGAGGGTTTATATGATGAATAAAGCAAACATGCAAAAAGAGCAAGGATGCAATAGCATGGAAAGGCAAATGCTTAAGAACGAAACTAAAGCATAAACCTAATTCCCTTAAACCCTCTAAACTTCTCCCCCATTGGCATCCATTGCCTAAATGGGTAAAAAGATTAGAAGGCCAATATAGTAAGAGCTCCCCCATAGTGTATGCATTCCTCATGATATGAGTGAAATCAAATGCATATATCCAACTATAAATAGATGGAGGGAGATAAAACTATATTGAGGATCCAAATATTTACAAGAAATGTCAAATTGAAGGATACTTTCACAAAGAAGCAACCAACCAAAGGATCCGAAAAACCGATTGACCAAAATCAATAATTTGATAAGATAAACCAAGTGTTCTAGAAAATCAATAGGGAACTCCCCAAAGTACATGCACAATGTTAGGTTTGAATTACTATATAATGTGCACAACATGGACTCATCACTCCCTTCTAGATAATTTTGAACACAAACAAGAGCAAGCGAATAGATTGGAAATGAAGCAAAGCAACTTGCAAACAAACAAAAGTTGAGCAATGAAGATCAAAAAGTGACAAATAAAAACTTACTCAACCGAAATAGATGCGTGTGACAAGGAAAAACATTTTTAGGAGACTAATAGGATGATAGAATCATCAACATAGTCTTTCAATATATAAGGCACATAGTGCATATCATGTCTTTCCCATACACACAAACCATCAAGTGATAAAACACATAGGTCCACAAGCTTATTAAGATGCAAAAGAGATACCAAAAGAAAAGCAAAGCTTGTGCCTTTTAGGAACCACCAAGGAATATAAAACAATAAAATGTGGTCACTAAAGAAAAAGAATATCAATTAAAGATGTAACTATTATCGTGTGTATATGTTTCTAAGTGGACAAAATCACAAAGATATATATCCACAAAGAAACATGCACACACAAAATAGGTACAAAGGTGAAGAACATGATATCCAAGAGAGGTTCATAAATATACCAATAAGATTTTTGCTAGAAAGCAAAGCACTAAGCTTAATTTTGTCTTAAAGGGATATATATGAACAAACAACAAACTCATCAAAGCATCACAAATATCACAAGGGAAAAGTGATAGTTGGAATGCTTTGAGAAAGGTAACATGTATCACAAAAAAAAATCAAATGGTTTTTGAGAATCCATCAATATTGCATATGAGAGACTTCAAATAGAAGTTGCTAGATTAATATACTTGGGATCGGTGAATCATGAAAATGATTATAAATATCCCCTTAGTATGTAATCATCCCGGCTTACTCATGGTTGCAATGAAGATGTTTTTGATAAGACATTTGCAAGAACCAAAAGAAATGCAACAAAGGGAAATCATGCAAAGAAGCAACCTACACAAGGTTGAAAGCTAGAAATGTATGCATGAGATAGATACTAGTTACCGAGACGACATTGGTGATGAAGAGGATGCGAGTTTGATAATCATCGTAGCTTGACTCTTATAATACCATGGTGAGAACACCTTCCTTATGAATGGAGCAAGCAACCAATGTATCTCCATTGTACCTAAAAACAAAATTCAAGTACAAAATGGTACCCAAACTCATTGGGTCCAAAGTAGTTAGAACAACTACAATACATAGGACAAACTCCAAGTAAATATGTGCATATTAATATGAATTTGAATTTCATGCACATCTTAGCCATTTAGGATTTGATGGAGTTTATCCTATATATTGGATCAACGAAAGTAAGCATGCCAAAAGATATATATAGTAAATATGCATGCACAAAACTTTCAAGAACCAAAACAAGATACAAATTGGACAAAGAACTAATTAAACCAAGAAGCCACTCACAAGAGTGAAAAGAAAGAGAATTGTCCAAAATATATCAAGACCCAAATCAACACATGATTGAGGAAACCAACCTAGAGAGGATACCAAAAAAAACATAAAAGAGTGAACAACCCCTCTACACTTTTCATGATAGCACACAAAGTACCAAGACGAAAAGTGTTTGTCTTCCAAAGAGACAAGTAATTGGGAAAACAAACAAATTTAAAGGCAACAAGTGTTCAAACACATATAGGATAGTTCTTCCAATCATAGTGCATTATTTATGATCTTGTATTTGAATACAAAATGCATACAATGGAATCATTGCTCTCCATATGTATTATTCAAACACTAGTCATGTTTAAATAAAATTAATTAGATGCAATACCAATTTAAAGAACGGTGATCTACTCAAAGTAGGATAGCTTCCCCAAGAATGGTGCAACCCAGAGAAGTATGACTTTGAACATAAGTGCAGAAGTATGGGATCATTGCTTTTCCTAACACAAGAAAGCATAAAACAAATTTTGAGTAGAACAAGGAAGACACAAAGGAGTTTGAACCAAACAAAATCCTTGGCAAGAAACAAGGCAATATTAGAGCAAAGGCCAAAGTAAATATGATCAATAAATTTACCACATATTATTATAACTTGTCAAAGACAAGAGATGTATGGAGATATTTCTCGGCGGTAGATTTGTTCACAATCATATTCACAAAACATAAGCATGTGGTAAAAGATAGGAATAAAAAACATGCTTAGATAGAGATTCTTGAAGGCTTCAATTAAAAACCGAAAAGTAAGGCAAAAAGAAACTCTCTAACAAACAAGATACCAAAGAAGAGTGACACAAAATATTTTAAGCAAATATGGAACTTGTTTGAGCAACATGCCACTTAGGAACAAGATAACTAACAATATCAACTCTAGGTGGCAATACCTCAAATGTTCACATTTTCTAGGCTTGTAATATGCACATAGCTTATTACTCCCCCATAATGTGATAATCCATTTTTTTAACAAGAGGCAAAGAAAATAAATCCAACTAGGGAAAGCTAATGGACATTTATAAATGAATTTCTCATGAGAATGACATACCACATAGAGAATAGATAATATGATATATCAACACTAAGTGGTATTCCTCATGTACACACATTTTAGGATAGTAAAGTGCAAAGCATATTACTCCCCCAAAATGGGATAGTCCATTAATCTCCCAAAGAGCCAACTAAGATAAGCAATGAAAGCAATGAAGGCTCAATACAAAGAACACAAGTACATGGAGTGAAAACCAACAAACATAACTAGATTACTCAAGATAGGTAAGTAGGAAGCACAACATATACAAACACATGCTAGAAACAAAACTAACATATGCAAGGGAGCAAGCAACTTTCAAAGTATATAGAATTAAATACAAGTTACCGCTTGGAGGAACATAGGGTAAGAGATATATATAATCCAAGTGACTTGGCTTGAGGAAATATAATTGATGAAGATCCCTTAATTCTTCATAAAATAGCCAAGTCTCCAATGCCCTCCAACACCACCTATTGATCAAGTTTGAGCTTGTTGGTCCCCAACAAAGTTGGGTCCTAAGAGGTTAGTCACAATAGGTTTGGCAACCCAAATGGTTCTTTTCTTGACACCACTTGGAGTACCAACATATTTGGCAAACACATTGCCCACATTATCCTTCCGAATGGAATAAACATTATCAACAAGGATAGGGTTGGATAATGTACCATTAGTGCATGAAGAAGCAAAGTGTCCCTTCTTGCGACAAAGGTAGCAACATCGACTCTTTTCTTTCTTCTCAATAGACTTCTCAACAAGAGGAGCATTGGCTTGAGTCTTCTTAGGAGGTGGCCGTTGTTCAACTCGTGGTTGAGCATGAGATTGAACAAGAGGACGCTTCCCTAGTTGCTTCTCACTAAGAGGCTTCTTCTTCAAAGGGCAAGATCTAACATGGTGCCCTTCAATCTTGCACTTGAAGCAAATAATCTTGGCCGAATCTTTTTCTTGTTCTTGGCCCTTCTTCTTGTCAATAATGGACTTGTTCTTGATATTGGAGTTGAATCCAAGTCCACTCTTGTCATTGGGAAGTATTCGCACTCTCAACATCTTGTCAAGTGTGGAACTCCCTTCATGACACTTTTCCAAGTCTTTCTTCAAAGAAGTGACTTTGGCCTTGAGCTCTTTATTTTCCTCTACATGGTTAGAAACAACACAAGAGCTAGAGGAAGTAGATGCTTCATTGTTAGAGCAACAAGGCAAGGAAAGCAATTCATCACAAGATGTAGAAACATTATGGGAGGATGAATTAGTAATACTAGAACAAGGCAATATAGCATTAATAGAAGAGATTGTTCTAGTAACCACATGAGGCTCACAAGATGTTACCTTTGTAGTGATAGCCTCAAGAGCTAATTTTAGCTTGGTATGGGATGATAGAAGATCCTCATGAGAGCTAGATAGCTTTTCATGACTTACTTCCAATTTCCCACACTTGCTAGTCATTAACTCAAGTTGAGCCCTTAGCTCAACATTCTCCTTCAAGAAAGATGCTTCACAAGATGTGGAGTTAGTAGCACAAGCATCATTAGAAATAGAAGAAGATAACTTGGCAAGCTCATTATTTAACCTAGAGTTTTCCTCAATTAGATTAGCATTGCCAACAACAAATTCAACCTTTTCATTTTTAAGCACTTTATATTTAGCATTGGTATGGTCACGTGCTTTAGTGAGATAGGCTATTTGTTCATTATAGAGCTCCTCAATAGATTCAAGTTTCTCCTCAAGAGTAACTCGGAGCTCATACTCTTCCTCAAGAGACATAGTGAGGGATGCCTTTTCATCGGCATCACTTCTTTCAATCTCACCTTTCTTTTCAATGATTTTAGCGCTATAAATAGCAAAAGCCAATATTTCACTAAAAGGAGTGATAGCTTTACTACCTTTAGGGAGATCAATAAGAACCAACTCACCCTTCTCCATTAAGGAGGCTTCGTCCTCAAACTCTCCATAAAATATATCCTCATCCTCATCATCACAAGATGTAGTGGGTTCCAAAGGTGGAGATACCTTTGAATCCCTAGCCATAAGGCACATATGAGAAATGGATGGTGATGATGAAGATATACTAGAAGAGCCATTAAGGTCCATGTCTTGTTCCACCAAAGAATGGGATTCCTCTACATTGTTAGCCACACAAGTAATAGAGGAAATGGAAGCATTGTTTTCATGAAAACAAGACATAGGAAGCATATCATCATGAGATTTAGTTAAACAACTATTACATGATATGCAAGGACTATCAACACTAGCATGTATGGAATTTTGAGTGCTAGAATATATTAAGTCCAAAGATAGATCATTGCAATGGGATAGAGATGAAGTATAGTCAATAGCAAATTCACTATCCACAATGCAATTTCTATCACCACTCACCATATCATTACCTTGTGACAAATCACATGTTGGTGGAGTGGAGAAAGATGTGAAATCATCACGGCCGGAAGTGGATGGAGAACAATCATCCTCAATAATTTTGGACACATCATATATATCTTGAAGTTTTGTCCATAGCTCATGAGCGTTCCGAAAAGGCTTGATTGATTCAATAACTACATCGCTCAAAATGCACAAGAGACCATTAGATACAAGAGTATCGAGATAAGAGTTTTCCTCATCCTCTAAAGATAAATCTTGAGAATCCTTTGAAGGAGGAAAATCCATATCTACAATTCTCTTAACATACTTTGGACCCATGTCCTCAAGAAAATTAAGAATGCGAATTTTCCAAGCATCATAATTTCTACCATAGAATATAAAAGCGGGATCATGTTCTATTTCTCTAAACGACATCATGTTGGGGCGCGTGGAGATAAACGAAAACTTTTCCTACGCGGTACTCCCAAGATCTAGCCGAGGTAGAAGGCCACGAGTATTACCACTAGACGCGCAGGTGCGGATTATCGATGTAGCGCGTCGGGTCGGGGCAGTGCAGTCCCACGATCCGCTCCGGCCGATCCAATCCCTCGAACGTCGAAGTGCTGAACGTACAGCACCTCTGCCGGTATCCACACGTACGAGGAGGAGCTCCGACGGCGGACTGCTAGGTCCGGTGCGGCGGCTGGACTGAGTGGGGCTAGGGTTCCCAACGCATGGGAGAGTGGACTAACGTGCCCGCTGGGCAACCTGCGCCCCTCTTTATATAGCGTATGGTAATGGGCTGCACAACACTTGTGGCCCATTCCCTCTGTGAGTCCGACTCACTAATTCAGTCCATTTCCGGTTCGGGTCCAACCCAACCAATATTTGCTCCCGCTCTTAAGTGTGCGACCCTGCAGGCTCATGGCGACTTGGACACGATTGGAGTCCGACTCTCAATCGATCAATCGGTAGCGGCTCCTAGCAGAACGTGCCGACTCCCAAGTCCCATTGAGTCATGACGACATACCTTTCAATGTGATATTCATCTTAGTCCCTTTTGCCTCACGATATACCTTGTCGAGCTATAGGCGATTTATCGTCATCCCTTAAATAGCTCAACTCTCTTCTCGATCCGTGATATGTGATTCACCTGACTAACTCTTAGCCAACAGACACAGTTAACACTTAACTGAGTTGCGCATGGCCATGCTTACTGAATCATATCACTCGAGAGGGCCCAGAGAATATCTCTCCATTCGGAGGGGCAAAATCCCATCTTGATTATCCACATCACGCAGCTTGCTTCTCATTCGACCCGAACTCTGCCTTTATAGTTGCCTTGTCACAGAACAACGTTTGACAGAACCTAAGTCGGTGATCCACAACTCGGATTGTGCGACAACCTCAGGTCTAAGGATTACATTGATTGAGACATGCAAATGACGACTTGATCGTTGCATCTCAATGTGGGTCAGTCCGACTTGCTAAACTCTTTAGCCAAGTCCGTGAACGTTGGAATGGCATCACCATGCCCATGACAAGTGGAACCGTGTCATCAGCCAACACTCACATTAGTCTAGGGTGTGTGTCCAGCACAACCTAAAAGACTAAGGACAATCTAGTATGAACAACATGAATACATAGTTCCACAATCGAATCACATATTCAATGACATGTATCAGATGTTCAAAACAAGGACAACTTAATAACTTTATGAATACAGTGGGAATTACATCATACATGATTGCCTCTAGGGCATATTCCCAACACATCATACTCTCTAGGATGTAAAGCCTAATAAAGAGAGACGAGGCTCTGATACCAATTGAACGGACAACGACGTCGCCTAGAGGGGGGGTGAATAGGCAATTAAAACTTTTCCGGTTAAGGCTTGCTAAATGCGGAAATAAACTAGGTGTTTAAATTAACAAGCATACAACCTAAATATTCTAGGGTCAACTAGATGCACCAACAACTTATGCTAAGCAAGACAAATAACAAGGTGATAGCAAGATATATAACTTCAAGCTCGATGGCTATCACAATGTAAATTGCATAAGTAAAAAAGCTCGGGTATAGAAATAACCGAGGCACACGGAGACGATGATGTATTCCCGAGTTCCTCCCACAAAGGGGAGTACGTCTCGTTGGAGGGGTGTGAGATCGCCACAAAGGCCTACTCAACGCCACAAAGGCCTCACCCTATTCTCCGATGAACCCCACCACAAAGGCCTAGTTCACCTTCCACTATTGGCAACCTTCAAACCCGAGGCACGCATCCACAACTCAGGCTCTCGGTGTCACCACAATCTTGGGGCACACATCCACAACTCAATTGGAGGCTCCCAAGAACACCACAAGTCGTCTAGGGTCCAAGACCCAAGAGTAACAAGCTCACAAACTTTCACTTCCACGAATCCTCGTGGAGAGAGCAAACTGATGCAACCGATGCAAATGGCAAGAGCACAAGTGCTCAAATCCTTCACTCTCAAATTCCAACAAAGCAACAAATGCTTATGGGGGAATAAGAGAGGAAGAACAATGGAGGAGAAACACCAAGAACTCCAAGATCAAGATCTACTAGGTTTCCCTCACTAAGAAGGAAGATGGATTGGTGGAAATGTAGATCTAGATCTCCTCTCTCTTTTCCCTCAAAGATATGCAAGAATCATGGGAGGAATTGAGAGAGGGGCAAGCTTTCCAAGGTCAAAAATGGAGGAGAGAGAAGGGAAAAATTCATGCTTAGAAGACCTAACTCTTTGGGGAAGAAAGGGGGCCTATTTATAGGTCCCCACGAAAAAGAGCCGTTGCAGGAAAACTTACACCGGAGACTCCGGTAAGTCTCCGGTAAGTCTCCGGTCTGAAGATTTTCGCACCGGAGACTCCGGTAAGTCTCCGGTCTGAAGATTTTCGCAGACCACTGGACCGGAGACTCCGGTCTTGACTTGTCGTCTGAGCCCAGACGGTGTCTGTGGTCGAGCGGGACCAACATCCACTAGCCATACCGGAGACTCCGGACACTCTTCGGACCCTATAGAGAGAGAGACATCAAGGGAGCAACCCCTGGGGAAGTTTTTGGTCCGGAGACTCCGGACTGCACACCGGAGACTCCGGACTACCGGAGATTCCGGCCCTAAGTCCGGAGACTCCGGACTGGCGAAAACTGCAGAGACACCAATACTAAAACACTCATAACTTTTTCGTCCGGACTCCGTTTTCGATGATCTTTGGCTCGTTGAGTTCGCAATGAAAAACTCTACAAGATCATGCAGAGAAACATCACTGTCCAACAATGGAAACTAAAACCAAATGTAGAAAGGTTTAACCCCTCTAAAAGGAGCAACCGGTAAAACCTCCATCACCGAGACGAACATAACTTTTGCGGATGAACTTCGAAAGAGGTGAATCCAATTGGGTTGGAAAGATAACAGCAAGGAGTATAAAAAAAAAATGAATGGAGAAGTTACCACACATGGAAGGTGTGGAAACATTCTCAAAGCTGAACCGGATATTTTCTCCACCGAAAACGCAACAAGTTTTTCTTACGAAATCCGTTTTCGAGAAACCAAGGCTTGTCATGAAGATCACGACAAGCACTAAAACCCAAAGGAGACAAAAGCCAAATAATAACCAAGAAAGATGATATGCAAAGTATGCAAAGATTTGAGCTCTCCATAACGATTCGATCGAGTTACTCACTTGAGAGCCCCTCTTGATAGTACGACTATCTATCCTATAACCCTGTCTCCCAAAGACACGAGACCGGTAAACTAGAAAACCTATCAAGATTATACCTTTGCCTTGAGCATTCCACTTGAGCTAGATGATGACGATCTTGACTCTCTCAAGTTGGATCTTCTTTCTTGATTGCGCTTGCTAGCACAAACTCCGCTTGAAGAAGACTTGCAAGTTGCTCCCCCATACACCATTATGGGAGAGACTAGCTCCCCCATACACCATTATGGGAGAGACCCTTCGGCAAATCTTCACAAGGCCACAATCTCCAAAAGGGTGGCAAGCATCAAGCATAGGATATCTTCTAGATGCTTCACTTGAGCTTCCACGTCAAGCTAGATGACAAACACCGCTTGACGACGACATAGACCATGGGCTATATATGAAATCTTCCTTTTGGTTCATGCCCATGGAAAGATACCTAACCACACATAGAGATGCGACACACACATATCATGGGTTAGTTCACAACGCTATATTTGACAAATTCTTACCATACCATGGGATACACAATCCTACTTGGTACAACTTGTAGCTTCGTGTGTTGATCGCTTGCTTGATCAACCTTGTATCTTTGCTTCTCACTTCTAAAGATGATTTCTTGAAGATGATAATGAAAGATCACCTAATCCTTTTCTTCAAGACATACTAGCAATAAGCTCAACTCAAACCAAGACCATTCTTCATATAAATCCATGAATATAACAATGGCCATCAAGGAAGCTAATAGAGTTCAACACATGAACTCCATTATTTCCTATGGACAAGATCTACAAGGATAACTCAATGCAAACATTAGTCCATAAAGGATTGTCATTAATTACCAAAACCACATATGGGGGAACCATGCGCTTTCATTGGATACTGGGGATAACATTCAATCAGTTGTCATACATGTTAGGCGATCTTTTGGTCATGCTTTCTTCATGGAGGTGCTAGTGTTGGCTTGCTGGCACATTGGACTCAAAGAAATGGTGCCATTTTCAGGAAGGAGAGAACCTCTTTTGCTAAGTGGAAAGGGGGTTTATACATGGTCTCCTTCTCTTAAGGCATAGATGTCAAGTCTCTGTCTAGAAGGATTTGTTGGACTGGGTTAAGGCTCTGCCTTAGGCTTTGAGGCTTTACCCCCTCTTGGGTGGTTGGATGCCTTTGTGTAGTGATTTGTTACATATGTTCTATTTTTGTAAGTTACTTTTATTTTAATAAAGGTGGGTAGCCGTGGGGCTTTTGCCTCACAGTTTTAAGGTTTCAAAAAAATTTACAGCTGAGCAATTGACAAATCATGAGCATATAACAATACTATTATGAAGAGATATAGTTCACGGGTTCTAACATTTTAGGCATAGGGGGGAGAACAACCATCTGCCTACTGCTATGAACCCATAGTCCCAAGATGAACTACTCATGCATCTGTCCAGAGGCGATCATGGCGATGTAGAGGCCTCCGGCCCCTCTCCAGTAGGGTGCTGGAGCAGGACTCCAGAAGCCCTAGATTGGACTTTCGAGGTGACGACACCTCTCTATATGTTTCATGGAAAATAACTATGTCCCCGTGATTTTTAGGGTTATAGGAAATTTATAGGCGAAGTGGCGGCGGGATGCGGTGGCCAGGGCCGCCAGGAGCCTACCAGGCGCGGCCTAGGGGGGCATGCCTGGCACCCTCCTGGTGGATCCCTGGCCCCCCTCCGGCTCTTCTTTGGACTATGTCCTCGTTCCTAATAAAAACTGATCTCCGTGAATTTTCAGCCCTTTCCGAGAATATTTCCTTAAGAACTTTTCTGAAATAGAAAAACAACAGAAAACAAAAAATGGCCTGGGGCACCTTTTAAATAGGTTAGTCTGTGAAAACATTCGGAAAACGAAAAAAACATGTGGAAAACAAAGGGTATTAGGTATAAAACAAGCATGAAGCATAAAAAATTATAGATACATTTGCAACGTATCAGTCGCCGGCGAGCGGCGGGAGAAATGAACCAAGACGGCGCCTACCGGGCAAAACGTCGAGCACCTTCGGCGTTAGGTGGGATCCTGATGTCGTTGGGGTTGTTGGGCGAGGTCGCGAGCTCCTGCGCGACGTCGGAGGGCGAAAGCGGACCGGAGGGGGGCGACGGGCATGGGTCTTTTTTGTTTTGGGCGGCACGCCGCCGGGATGCGAGGATGGGTGGGAGGAGCGACCCAAACGGCGGGGGGATGGGAGGGGGAAAGTGGACAGCGAGCGTGGCGACTGCCCTTTTTTATTTCCCTTGTGCCTATGACGAGGCGGCCCCACGCGCTCTGCGAGTCGTCCAAAGTCCCCGATGCTCCCTATGGGCGACCGGGCTAGGTTGGGTTCTCTAGAAGGGAAATGGGGCGAGTCCGTATGAGAAGGCCCAATGGGGCGAGCGACTGGGCGCCATTTTTCGTCGGGCTCGCCCCAAAGAGATTGGGGGTCAATGGGGCACCTGACTGGAGATGTTTTTAGTCGCCAATCTCTTCCTTCACATCCCTCCCCTTTCAACTTCATTGTGTGTTTCTTCTTTTCTCACCAAGGCAACAAACGCGTGAAAACCGAGATAGGACAGTGGCACATCTCAGCGATGTTTGGGCGGCTAAGCTCCCACTTAAGATCAAGATCTTCTCGTGGCAGTTAGTTTTGGATAGGCTCCCTTCGGGGATGGTTCTGGCTTCAAAATAGAGCCCATCGGATGGGCGTTGTGCCCTGTACGTGGCGAGCTTGAGAATGTGGGGCATATTTTCTTCATTGGCTATGTTTTGTTGGAGCGTGACCCGCTAACTGCTCGGGTGCAACTAGGAGCCAGCCAACTTTGCATAGTTCTACGCGCTTATCGCCTCTCTTCATGGCACTCAACGTAGACTAGTCTGGTTCCTTTTTGTTGTGCAATCTTAGGCTCCTTGGCATGTTAGGAACAAATTATCGATCGAACGAAAATTGATTAATCACCCTCTAATGTGATTTTTAAATCTTTGGTCTCGTTGCGGTTGTGGCCTCTTACTGTAAAGGAGGAGGATGTCCCAAGGCTTAGCAAGCTTGTGGACGACTTAAGGCGCCTCCATATGCTGCTAGCCGTGGTGACCGATGATGTTGGTGTCGTAGTTTTCTGGTGGTCTCTCTAGGTTGGCTAAGTTGTATGTTTTAGCTTGTGTTTTTCCTTCCAGTTGGCTAAGTTGTTTGCCTCCACATGTATCAAGCTTGCTTATAACTTTATGTTGGGCTTATTAATTTAAGGTCAGGCATTTACTACATGGCATATAAAAACCCGAGATCGGACCATTCTTGTGCAACAAGATCCGAAAAAGGAAATATTAGCAACCGTAAACAAAATTACTCCTATACACATCAAAGTTACCCAAGGTTGTGAAAAAACCTATTAAAAAAGTGGTTGTGAAAAAAAAAATGCAACATGAACATTTAAAAAAATGTGCAGGAAAAAGAGAATTTTCGAAACAATAATTATACAGAATCAATGTACAAAATACGGCACGAAGGAATGCTACACTAATTAGGTCAAGATATTTAAAAATTGACGTGGTTATCGGTTAACCCACCCCAAGATATATGTACACTCTTCGGCTATACGGGCGGCAACGTTTCATCAGTCGGCGGTCCCGTCTCTACGGCCCCCACTTTGGCAGCAGTCGTCCGCGGCGGCGACAGGTCGCAACGGCAGATAGGGCACGTGGAATGCGAGTGCAGCCACATGTCGATGCACTCCACATGGAAGAGGTGCTTGCAGGTCGGCAGCTGCCGCACCGTCTCGCCGTCCTCAAGGTCCTCCAGGCAAACGGAGCATAGCTCGCCGCTCCCGGACTCGAGGTCGTCAACTCCCTCGGCGTCACTGGGCGCGTACGCGAACGTGGGCAGTGCGTCGATCACAGACTTCGCGAGCCCGAACCGGCATGGCACCCGTGGCGTGCCTGCCGTCATAGCCTCCTGCTCGTCGCCGGTGCCTCCCCTCTGCTCGAGGCACTCTACGATCCCGAAGGCAACCAACGCCAGGCCAGCGAACACGAACGCCTTCCAGACGCTGACGGTGGCGACGAGCACGCAGAAGACGAGCATCGACACGAAGGACACCACGACGCCGTACCATGCTCGGCGGCCGCCGTTCGCGTCTCCGCGGAACCACGTCGGGAGCCTCGCCAACAGGTCAGACATGATCACTAACTAGCGTTGGTAGTAGCGCTGTGAACTTGTGTGTATGTGTTTAAAGTTTGCTGCAACTGCACAGGTTGCATTGTGGCAAGGTGGTGCTCTGCACGGCAAGAAATAGTATGCCTTTGAGCTCGAGAATCGGAGCCCGATGCGAGAGATCGAACACGGCGGCCGCCGCCTGCCTGTAGCTGCCTGGCGCGCGGAAGATAAGCTAGCTCGGTGTTTCTTTGACGAAAACTGCATGGCGTTTCTTTGACGGGAAGTAAATATTTTGAGCGCCCGATTCTCCAGTCAACTTTCAGTCGCCGGCCATTAGCTTATTGTTAACAATAGCATAGTACTCCCTCCGTTCAACAATAGATGACTTGCATTTGTCTATATAGGGATGTATCTAAAACTAAAACATGTCTAGATACATCCATATATAGAGAAAGAAAAGTCATCTATTGTTGAACGGAGGGAGTAAATGATACGGCACGGTGGAAAGCGACACAGAAGCTGTACCCACGCGAGCACTCAGCACACCCACTTGGAGTAGGACTAGTGGAAAAGGTTGACAGTAGAGATTTGAGAAGAAGAGGGGTCAACATAACCAGGAGACAATCTGGTCAACCGAGGAATGCTTCATTTCTTTATTTACCTATTGTTAGGCGCAGGCTGACTTGGCATGCCTTGTAAACAGGTGTATTGTCTTTACTCAGTTTAGGGTGTTTTTTAACAACCTTCTAGCATTATTACAAAAGCAAGTTCGGGTGCACCTTCAACATATGAAAATTGTGTTTCGAAAATAAAAATACCAGCAAGTTCATTTATGTTCATTTGGAAAAACAATGTTTAGATGCAAACTTTTGAAATATGGATATTTGCAACGTATAGGGACAAACTTGAAAAATCACTTTCTGTGATCTCTTTAATCCGCATGACCTCAAAATGCACGAATAGGAAAAAACATATGATTATGGTGGCATATCAACTTCGATCCTACCAGATCATGATGTTATGTGATTTTTTAAAAATAAAGGGCTTTTATTACTTAAAAGGTTGAATCATTAAATCGGTCCTCTGCATAACTAAGATGCACACAAAAAAAAAAGGAAAAGAACAATAAAAGTGGCAACAGACTACAAACACTCATAGAGATGTGACAACTCGTCGTCTAAGGAGAGCCAATACTAAGATCGAGCGGCCATTCATGTGGGATAAAAATATCCCTTGTCACCTTTTCCAGTCGTGCACACGGCTCCGTAAAAAGATCTCGATACTCCGTCGGCTGTAATATGAACCACAAACGGAGATTACATGTGCACCGGTAAAGTACCTGCAAACGAGGATATGTGATTGTGCGCAAGGAAAATGTATGATAGTTTCTAAGAGGTTGCAGTTGATGATCCTTTTATAAATGAATTCTAAGGAAAAAAAAATCATAGGATTTGTTATCCTATGAATCAAACAACAAATGTAGGTAATATCCCTACGCATTAAATTCTCCAAAATTAGTCCGAGAATCCTATGAATTAAAGAGGCTCTTACTCTGTTTTTTTCTAAATGGAGGTTAAACCCCTGTCTCTGAATCGAAACGATATACACAACGATTTTATTAAAAATTATTCAGCAAAGCCTTACAAAAAAAGATACATCTAAGTCTGAAGTCACCTTCCTAATAGCATATGTCACTACTCTACTAAATCAGTAAAGGGGGTGGATATGATCGGGGTCGTCTACCTATACCTCACACCAACGCTCATCATGTAAAACCGGAGGCCTCAACCAATCCAACCGACGGTGGGTTACGAGCACAAACCGATCCAGCCGACTCAGTGGGCACCCGGGGTTTTCCCCAAGTAGATTTGCTTCTGCTTGTTTTGCTTTTCTGCATTGTCATGCATCCCCATACATCTAACACTTGCAAAATAATTAACTTGCATCAAATCCTAATTTTCTAGATTTTCTGGAATTAATTTGGTGTCTCAAACTTTATAAAATTGTGCTAACTGTTTCTGAGAAATTGATAAAAAGAAACCAAACAAATAAAAGGTTTTGGAAGAGGGCAGGCCAGCCCACCACGGCCAACCTGGCCCGTCTCCCTCTAAACCCTAGTTTTCCCCAGCCGGCCACCCTTACTGTTTTTCAGCCATTCCCCGCCGTCTCTTCTTTTTTTCCCCGGGTCCCTCCTCTCACTCACATCGCACCGCATGCACACACACATCGACGCCCGATCCCCTCGACCCCTTCCCTCTTGTCTCGCTCGCACACCCACCACACACGCACACCAGGGATCAAACGATCCCCAACATCACACCCTCGCCCCGCTCGACCCCGCCTCCCGCAGATGTCCTCGACCTCCATGGCTAGGGCGCGCCCGCCTCTAATTCCTTCACGTCCGGCCTCCCTGACCTCTTCTCTCCACGCGAGCTCCTCTTCCGAGTGTGCAGCGTCGCCTCCTCGTCGATCCGCCCGCCCTCCTCTCGCTCGGCACCAACCGGCCGCCGTCCTCCTCAGTATATGTTGTCGTCGTGCCCCGTCCTCCTCAGCGCCATGGACG
Source organism: Alopecurus myosuroides (assembly GCA_028641055.1). Taxonomy (NCBI): domain Eukaryota; kingdom Viridiplantae; phylum Streptophyta; class Magnoliopsida; order Poales; family Poaceae; genus Alopecurus; species Alopecurus myosuroides. The sequence goes on along the minus strand of CM054060.1, from coordinate 227,540,703 downwards.
GCCGCCCCAGCTGCTCTACGGCCTTCCACCTCCTGCAACCACGGACGTCGGAAACGACCAGACCAGTGCCTCCCCGGCCACCTCCGCCCTGCAGCATGCCCCCGCCGTCCAGGAGCTCGAACCTATCAAGCTCCGCCTCGATTCCTCCACCGATTGCCATCCCCGTTGTCTTGACGCCATTCTTCGTCGACCTCCGGTCGTTGATGCCTTCACCGAGTACTGCCGAGTTGTGGCTCTGCTGATGGCACTAACCACACTCGTGGCCCTTCTTTGACGGTGTTGTGAGCTCGTATTTGTCACTCCGTCGATCTTGACGCCCGCGATACATTTGTTGCAAGTCCCGCAAGGATCTCGGCATCCTGCACACACCCGCCCCTGCTCCGTTGCTGTGACCGGGGCCTTCGTGCCCCGGGTTCTCCATGGCCGTGCGACTGTGTTGCTCCCCCTTCTTTCGCTCGTATGTTCTCTTGTGCGTCTACGGGTGCCACATCTGTGTCCGAACACCGGAACTCCAAGTTTGACCCCGACCCGTACCTCATCGACAAGTACCTCGGCCGTGAACCTCGGAACCCCAAGGACTTCATCGACAAGTACACGAACCTTGAAAGATCTTCGACCCGAGAACGACAACCACCGACAAGAACTCCGCCGTGTATTCGTCTACTCCTCAGTGTCCGCTTTGCGTTGCCCACCTTCGTGCGTGTCGTGAACCTCGAGGAATGAAACCGTCAAGTCCTCTACGTCTTGAAGACACGACTACCTCGACCTCCGGAAGTAAACGACTACTTCCACTACGTCGACAACTTCCTCTACGTCTTGAAGACACCTACGTTACCCGAATCCTCTTTCCAACGTGCGAACCCAAACCCAACCGTTTCACCTATATGCCTATTTTTTAAATGCCATCTATATCGTGCATATCAAATCATTCATCATGTTGCATTGCATTTTGTGGGTTGTGGGTAATTAGCAATCACGTAACAATTAAATATGGAATGCGTTGGGATGTTGTTATATTTATTGTCCCTATTCCATTTAAAATTGTGTAGCTCACCTACATCTTGTTTCTCCTTGTTAACTCAACATTTAATTTATCGGGTAGATAAATAAGTTGACCCTTCTAAATTAACGGTTGGGCTTCCGGCTCAACTTAAATAGGCTAAGTAGCATCTTATTTTGCATCTCGCATGTCATGCATGTAAATTAGGAACACGGTGGATCTTTTACCGTAGTAGTAATTATTAGTATCTTTCTTCTTCGCGGATAGGACGTTGAGATGATGTGAGCTACGACAAGTTCAGAGAAACAACAAGTTCTACTACCTCTACAGATGGATTCCAAGCAACCTTTACTCACTTGCTACCTATGGTTGTCGTTCCTCACTTGTTACGGATGCTTTTTGTTGTCTTTATTCTAGCTTTATGATTTGATGTTTGTGCCTCGATCCTATCATACGTTTACCTTACAGCCATGCTATGGCCTTGCGAGTCGTAGTGCATGCTTAGCTTCTTTGGCGAGTTTGGTTCTTTGTCACCTGACTAGTATGATAGTTCGGTTCAACTTAACTAAAATGATCTTAATGCGTGGGTAATAATAATTTTGAATTTGAGATAAGGCACCGGGGAGAGGCCTGTCGAGGTTTTTGGTCCCTCCGGTGTCGTCATAGGAAAAGGTTCTTGTCCGCTGATCCAAGAGTGAGCGCGTTAACCACATCGTGGGTGGTATGGGACTCTCCGCAACCTATTAGCCCCGCTGCACTCTTGTCCAGGATGCCACAAAGTAGTTCGGGCTTTCCATTTGGCGTACACACATCACCAGTTCTGCGGGTATGATGGCAACGATGTTGAGCATGATGATGGTATGTTACCGATGTGCATACAATTATATAATTTTTCGCGTTATGACGTGAAGCGGCCAGTTCCGGTTTGGTTTGATCCGCTTCGCGCGTAGATGCAAACGTCTGGGTTCGCTTCGAAGCATCGGCCAGACTCTCGACGCGGTTCCAACCTATCTAGGTGGCTCCTTGGACTTGTTTGTGCTGAGGTGAAGTGTTGTGCCGACAGTCTCGCGACAATTCGGTGCGTGTGGCTACTTTAGTGCATCCCTGCTGGGTTAAATCTTTTCGAAAAGGCGTATCGTCTGCGCTTATGTGACGATCTTGGAGAAAGTTGTCGGATATGTGTCGGTTAGAGGTATGTCCGTCATTGGCCTAAAAGCCGGATTACCAGGGTGGCTCGTAGGTAATGGATCCTAGTCCATTGGGCAGCCCAATAAGCTGATGCGCATGAAGCCGGATTCTAGAAGGACACGGACCACGGCCCAAAATGGTGCGGCTTGGAGGAGAAGACGGATTTCTTACTTTCCAAGTTAGATACTTTTCGTAGTGTTCTAGGTTTCCTTTCTGTAAGCCCTAATCTGACTATCTATATAAAACTAGACGGGAGCAAAGAATACATAGACAATTAGCTAGAAGCCAACTCGCCGAGAAGTTGATCCTCGTCGAGTTAGCGAAACCATACTCACATTGTACTTTGTATACTTCAGGCTTCAGCCCTGATTTAGTGAGATTGCAGGAGTAGGAGCCCCGTTTAGTTGCATCGCACCGAACCTAGGTAAAACTCGGTGTTCTTGTTTGTCGTATCATCACGTCCCCCGCGGTTCTACCAATAGGCTCAAGGCACCCCCGTCTATGAACTCTACTACGATGTCTCGACAGTTGGCGCGCAGTATGGGCCAGCGGCGTCAGAAGTTACGTTTCGATCGGGAATACTCGGCGGAATCAGTAGTAAAATAACTGTCGGAAGCCTGAAATTCGACGACGGCGTCGGGCGATTCCTCGACAACGGATCGTACATGCCAGCACGGAATCACCTGGTAAGTGCCTGCATTTTACCGATTGGATCTACAAATATTTTTATCGGATTAACAACAGAAGCAATAAGATTCTATGGTGGAAGTAAATTTATCCCACCCGCCCTATACCCAATTGAGGAAAACTATGATACCGGATTCTGCTTGAATCGCCAAAACAGTGCTGAATTTGCTTCCTCTTCGGAGATGCCTGCAATCATGTCTCACTTTATTGACATGGTGCAATCCGAGATCGCGGGCAACACGGAAGAAATTAATCCCGTGGAAGAAGCAGAAAAGCATCATCCCACATAACAAGTGGAAGATCCGACACCCGTCGGTGAGGTGACGAACTCGGAAGCCGACTCTGTATTAGCTGCTATAGAAGCAAGATTGGAGTCGGAACCCGGATCTGAAGACATAGATTCCAAAGATGAAGATGAAGACGCTTTCGAGAGAAAGGTTAAATCTATGCAAGGGAGTTTCTATGAAGTACTTATGGAAAAACCGACTGAAAACTCGGCTGCCGAAGACGATGAAGACCCCAAAACACCTCCGCCCGATGAGGAAAGAGAGGAGGGTGAAGCTAGTCCAACTTACCCCCGATGTCAGAGAATTGACGGAGGGAGAACCGGGAAAGAAACCTCCTTCTTCCAAAAAAAAAAACAAGACTGTCAATAAACTGCAATATAAAATCCAGAAGAAAAAGATGGAAAAATTGGCAGGTATTGCCAACCAAAACCTGGAAGTAGGAGGAGGTAGCGGAGTCAAACTTGCGGAGAAGAAAAGGAATGAAATCCCCGTTCCCCAAATGTCGGAACAAGATGAAATCGATTTAATTCAAACCCCGGTGGCACGAGACGAGCCCCCGAAAGTGCTGGAAGCTAGGAGACAAGCTCTACAGCGGCATCAGCAACATCTATTCCGTGCTCGAGAAAACCTCATCAAAACCCAAGCTGACATTAAATTGCAGCAGGAAGAAATAGAGGAATACGAGAGAAGGAATATATCTGGCATTAAACCTACGCGGTTACCCGGAATTGCAAAACCGGATGAACTGGCAGCAAGAAAGAGGTTTGAAAACCCTTCTTGGCAAAGGCGGGTTAACGACACCAATGTCAAGGGCGAACGCATATACAAAACCGCAGCCGAAAATGCGGAGGCCGCGTTCGCCATCTTTAATGATGATCTATACTCCAACGACGAAAAACTTCAGGCAGTGTATGCTTTCCTAGGAAAGGCATTACAGCAGCAATAGCGAGGACAGACACGATCATGGAAGTTACACGATGACTCGGCCCTATGCAAAACTGCCACATGCGCCGCTGGAGCACCTGAACCTGGTGAACTTGGAGATTCAGGTGATTCTAAGGAAAATAAGGAAGATCCTAATAAGGACAAGAAAATTCCGGACAACAAGGATGCAGCGTCTAGAACAGGATCCCATCTGCCGAAAGGCGGAAATCATCCCCGTGATTACAAGGAACGGGAGGAACAAAATCGGAAAGACGGAAAAGTAATGCCGCCTCCGAGACACCCAGCTGATAAAGCCGGAAGATATGAAAATCCTCACAGGCGTGAGAGATCCCGTAATCCTCCTAGGAACAAAGAAAGGCCAAGGAGTAGAACTCCACCTTATTTCAAAGGACACGACAACGGAAGAAGCAGGGATAATCCCGGAAGAGCGCACTCGCGTAACAATGGGCCAGAAAGGAGCAGATACCCTTCTGTCCATTCGGCCGGAAGATACTCCGCTCACGTCGATAAGGCGGAAAGAGACGATCTATACTTTGGACCTAAGTGTTTAACTGACAGGATCCGCAGAATCAGTCTACATTCCGGTTTCGCCAAAGTTGGTCCAACTTATCAAAAATATACCGGAAGAACTAACCCGGATACATGGCTTTCAAATTACTATACTGCCATCCAAATTAACAAAGGGACGGACTTAGAGGCTGTAAAGTTTATTCCCCTAATGTTATTGGATGGAGCCAGAGATTGGATCAATGGGCTACCGTCAAGGACAGTGGACAGCTGGGAAGATATGGCGAGAGTATTCGATCAACACTTTTGGAGCATGTACAAATGTCCTAAGAGTATAAACCAGCTGAACCGTTGCGTGCAATATGAGGATGAGTCGTATGTAAACTTTATCTCAAGATGAAATGCAATGAAGAATAGTTGCTCTGGAGTAAGTGATGTACAAGCAATGCACACTTTCATCAACGGACTGAAACCCGGCCTCGTACCATTCATGGTTGGTTCGAAGGAGCACAAAGATCTTGGATCTATGCTTACCACCGCCAATGAGCACGCAGTGGCCGAAGATGATATTAGAGCGAGAGGTAAAAATATTGGTGCTTTGGTTCAGGCCAAAAGGCGTCTCGCTTTGAAAAGAAGGCTACTCCAGAAGCACATCCAAAACCCAAAGAAGTAAACTTAACCTTTGGGAAGGACAATGGCAGCAAACGGAAATGAAGAAACACAGATCCAATCTCCTATTCTAAAGAAGAATGGGAAAAGATAAAGTCGAAAAACTGTGTCCACCATTCGCAGTTTGGGAAGCCTACCCATACCAATGCGTAGTGCCGCCTCAACAAACATATGAAAGGCACTGCAGGATCAGCAAACAAAGGAAAGAATTCCAAAAGGAAGTTCAACAAGCAAAAGCCGAAAGCTGAAAAAGAAGAAAGTGAACCGGACACCGATGATAAAATCCAAGAACAACAGCGGAAATGCGAGCCAAAATTTCCGAGAGTTGAAGGAGAATGTAACCTAACTTTTCTGACAACTCCCTCAGCAAAACAGGCGAAAAGAAGACTTCGAGAAATCAACGCGGTTGTCCCTCCAAATCCAAAGTACTTGAAGTATTCAAATACGCCTATTACCTGGGATCAGTCTGATCATCCCGGGAACATCCCAGAACTCGGCACACATGCTTTGGTCGTAAGTCCTATTGTTCAAAACACTAGGCTCAAAAGAGTGTTGATGGATGGAGGATCTAGTATCAATATCATTTACTTAAGTACATTGAAGCAGCTACACATCTCCGAGACCCATCTCAATCACAGTAACATACGTTTTCATGGTATTGTTCCTGGCAGACAAGCACAATCCCTAGGAGAAATTTCCCTAGACGTAAGCTTTGGAAAAAGAGAACACTTCCGCCAGGAAAGGATCTCATTCGAGGTGGTGTTGTTCGAGAGTGTTTATCAGGCAATACTCGGACGTCCCGCTTTCGCCAAATTCATGGCAAGATCATGTTATATCTATAACAAGCTGAAGATGCCAAGGCCAAAAGGAGGAGTAATTACCATATCTGGAGACTTCAAATTGGCGAACGAGTTGGAGAAAGGAAACGCCCTTTGCACCGAACAGGTGGTTCGAAAGGAAGAATTGAAGGAGCTGGCTAAAGAAGTATCGCCGACGGAAATGTCGGTAGGAAAAGAAAGCCGGAAGCCGGCAGATAGTTTCAAAGCCTTGGAAAATACAAGACAGATCATCCTAGACCCCAAAGATCTGACAAATTTGTCGTAGTGGGGACAGGAATGACTGACAAATAGGAAAGCACGCTCATCAAGTTCCTACATGAGAACTTGGACATTTTTGCCTGGTGTCCTGCTGATATGCCGGGTGTGCCTAGGGAACTTTTTGAGCACCAAATCAAAGTAATCACAGGATCAAAACCCGTCAAACAAGGTCTCTGTCGTTTCGACGAAAGAAGACGGAAGGCTATAGGCAAGGAAATTATCCGGCTTTTGGCAGCTGATTTTATCCGGGAAGTTATATATACTGATTGGTCTGCGAATCTAGTATTAGTCCCGAAGAAAGATAGTATTGTTCTTAGGATGTGTATAGATTACACAGGCTTAAACAAATTGTGTCCAAAGGATAGGTTCATGTTACCGCGAATTGATCAAATATAAATGCCGCTACTAGCTCTGAGCTTTTATGCTTTTTGGATGCTTATTCCGGGTACCATCAAATACGTATGAAGGAGGAGGACCAAATAAAAACTTCCTTCATAACCCCATATGGAACATACTATTACATAACCATGCCTTTTGGCTTGAAGAACGCCGGTGCACCATACCAGCGTTGCATGCAAAGATGCTTGCATAGTCAAATCGGAAAAAACGTCCATGTTTACATGGATGACATTGCCGTAGTTTCCAAGGAAAAGGATACACTCCTTGAAGATCTACGGGAAGCCTTCAAAAATTTGCGCACTTGTAAAATAAAGTTAAATCCATTAAAGTGTGTATTCGGGGTTCCCTCAGAAAAGCTTCTAGGTTTTGTCGTTTCTCACTGAGGAATAGAAGTAAACCCGGAAAAGATCAAGGAAATCTTGAACATCACAAGGCCTACGTGCCTAAAAGATGTCCAAACACTGACGGGTTCTTCAGCCGCCGTTAGCTGGTTTATAAGCCGGCTAGAGGACAAAGCTCTGCCATTATACAAACTATTGAAGAAATCCGACAAATTTGAATGGACAGAAGAGGCGGACAAAGCAATAACCCAGTTAAAGGAAACCTTGATGAAAGATCCGATTTTGGCATCTCAAAAAGACGAAGAACCCATGTTACTGTATCTTACAGCAACAAATAGGGTTATCAGCGCAGTGATAATTGTGGAAAGACGGAAATACGAACAAAGTATACCAGATCAGCATCCGGTGTATTACGTCAGTGAAGTATTCTCCGAATCAAAACAAAGGTATCCACATTATAAAAAACTGGCATATGGCGTGTTTTCGCATCTCAAAAACTCCGTCATATTTCCAAGGACATTCCATAACAGTGGTAATCAAAGCACCACTTGTTGGAATGCATAGAGATAAACGAAAACTTTTCTACGCGGTACTTCCAAGATCTAGCCGAGGTAGAAGGCCATGAGAATTACCACTAGACGCGCGGTTGCGAATTATCGATGCAACGCGTCGATGCAGTGCAGTCTCACGATCCGATCCAGCCGATCCAATCCCGCGAACGTCGAAGTGTTGAACGTACAACACCTCTGCCGGTATCCACACGTGCGAGGAGGAGCTCCGACGGCGGACTGCTAGGTCCGGTGCGACGGCTGGACTGAGTGGGGCTAGGGTTCCCAACGCATGGGAGTGGAATAACGTGCCTGCTGGGCAACCTACGCCCCTCTTTATATAGCGAATGGTAGTGGGCTTCACAACACTTGTGACCCATTCCCACTGTGAGTCCGACTCACAAACTCATTCCATTTCCGGTTCGGGTCCAACCCGACCAATACATTTGCTCCCTCTCTTAAGTGTGCGACCCTGCAGGCTCATGGCGACTTGGCAACGATTGGAGTCCGACTCTCAATCGATCAAGCGGTAGCGGCTCCTAGCAGAACGTGTCGACTCCCAAGTGCCATAGAGTCATAACGACATACCTTTCAATGTGACTTTCATCTTAGTCCCTTTTGCCTCGCGATATACCTTGTCGAACTATAGACGAATTATCGTCATCGCTTAATAGCTCAACTCTCTTCTCGGTCCGTGATATATGATTCATCTGACTAACTCTTAGTCAATGCACTCAGTTAACACTTAACCGAGTCACGTATGGCCATACTTCCGGAATCATATCACTCGAGAGGGCCAAGAGAATATCTCTCCATTCGGAGGGGCGAAATCCCATCTTGATTATCCATATCACACAGCTTGTTTCTCATTCGACCCGAACTCTGCCTTTATAACTGCCTTGTCACGGAACAACGTATGACAGAATCTAAGTTAGTGATCCACAACTTGGATTGTGCGACAACCTCAGGTCTAAGGATTACATTTATTGAGACATGCAAATGACGACTTACTCGTTGCATCTCAATATGGGTCAGTCCGACTTGCTAAACTCTTTAGCCAAGTCTATGAACGTTGGAATGGCATCGCCATGCCCATGACAAGTGGAACCGAGTCATCAGCCAACACTCACATTAGTCTAGGGTGTGTGTCCAGCACAACCTTAATGACCAAGTATAATTTAGTATGAACAACATGAATACATAGTTCCACAATCGAATCACATATTCAATGACATATATCAGATGTTCAAAACAAGGACGACTTAATAACTTTATGAATACATTGGGAATACATCATACATGATTGCCTCTAGGGCATATTCCCAACACCACTAGGGGATATCATCAACAATGCGGACGCAACAGGCCGAGTCGCCAAATGGGGCATTGAGCTAGCTACATTTGACATTAAGTACCAACCCCGGACGACAATTAAATCCTAGGTGTTGGCAGATTTTGTGGCCGATTGGACAAAAGCAATGGAAAACACACCAATGTCGGAGTCGGAATATTGAATCATGCATTTTGACGAATCCAAAATGAAAGAAGGCGTTGGGGCTGGTGTAGTGCTTAAATCTCCAAAGGGCGACATAATGGAATATGTATTGCAAATAAACTTCAACGCCAGCAACAATGTGGCAGAATATGAAGCTCTACTTCATGGCTTGCATATTGCAAAGGAAATAGGAGTTAAGCGTATAGTTTGTTATGGTGACTCGGATTTGGTGCAGCATCAGCTAAACCAAACATGGGATGCCAAAAGCCCCATTATGGCCGAATATCGGAGAAGAGTGAACGAGTTTGCCACTTGCTTCCTAGGATTTGAAGTACTTCACATCAAAAGAGAAGAAAATTGGAACGCGGATGCTTTAGCCCACATGGGCTCAGAAAGAGTGAAAACCCTACCACCTGATGTGTTTGTCCAACATTTGCATGAACCATCAATAAAAGACGGAGATGTTGATTATCCTCTAGTTTCGAAGTCAATAGAAGTTCTGCTTATTAACCCGGATTGGACAATTCCATACTTAAACTTCTTAGTCGATCAGAAGTTTCCGGATGGAGCAGAAGAAGTCTTACAAAGGCAGATACAACGCCGATGCAAAGGATACACGGTAATCAATGGTTGCCTGTATAAGCGCAATACTATTAGAATTTTTCAGCGATGTATTTCGCCAGAAGAAGGACGAGAAATTCTACAGGAAATCCATGCAGGAGATTGCGGACATCATGCTCAGTCAAAAATAAAAGTTAAAAAAGCATTCCATGCAGGGTTTTTCTGGCTTACAACCAAGGCAGACGCGGAGCACATAGTGAATACATGTACCGGATGCCAGTATTACGCCAAGCAGACGAATATGCCAGCTCAACCACTCAAAACTATCCCCATAACATGGCCACTTGCGGTCTGAGGGCTAGATATGATGGGACCATTCAAAACTGCAAGAGGCGGACTTACTCATCTACTCGTTGGAGTAGATAAGTATACCAAGTGGGTGGAGGCGAAACCCATCAAAAAACTTGACAGTGTGACTGCCAGAAATTTCATCATTGACATAGTCATGCGATACGGAGTTCCACACAGCATAATCACGGATAACGGGACAAATTTATCTATTGGAGAGTTGGCAAAATATTGCCGTCAAACGGGAATTAGTCTAGATCTTGCATCTATGGCACACCTACAATCCAATGGACGGGTTGAACGGATGAATAGTTCAATTCTGCAAGGAATATGCCCAAGACTCGAATCTCCTCTTCATAGAGTAGCTGGAGCATGGGTAGAAGAATTACCTTCTATGCTTTGGAGTATTCGAACGACGCCAAATAGATCAACAGGGAAAACGACGTTTTTCTTGGTTTATGGCACATAAGCAATGTTTCCCACAGACATGATCCATGATAGCCCAAGATTGCTGGCGTACGATGACTCGGATGCCAAAAATGCACGACGGGATGTTGTTGATCTCTTAGAAGAAGAACGAGAGGTTGTGCTACAAAGATCTGCCATTTATCAGCAAGGATTACGATGTTATCATAGTCGTAAAATGAAACACTGATCTTTCAAAGAGGGTGATTTGGTGCTATGATTGGTACAGGAAAGGAAGCACAAATTAGCCCTAGTTTGGGAGGGACCATTTGTCATCAGTAAGGCTATGAAAAATGGATCATATTACCTTATAGATATTCGAGATATGGAAGATGATCCCAAAAATCCGAATCGCAAGAGAAAAAGAAAGATAGATGTAGAACTAGGAGAGACAAAGAGACCCTGGAGAATCCAGCAGTTACGTCCCTTTTACACTTAGATCAAATTCTATGTAAACATCTTTGAGATCATGAAATAAACTTGTCGAATTCATGCATTTTTTGTCTGTCTTGTTATTTTTGTTCAAAGCATAAGACCGCCTTATCTATTTCCCAATGATCTTTCAAATTGCTTCAATGTTAACCCGAATTTTGCATGTGTGCTCGGAGTTATAAACCTGAATAATTTTATAGCCTAAGGAGGCTCAAGGAAACCCAGATTGTGCCCGCATGCCTGAGTTTCATACTTTTTCAAAATTCCTTACTTTTTCCTGAGTATTATCTGATTGTTTGTGTGTTGGGTCACTGGAATTAGTAAGTAAAAGTGCCTAAGTACAATCCATGATTCCGAGTGTTGGATGATAGGTTTGCACCCAGTCACTTGGCATGAAGATTAAGTACTGTTGAGCCACTTTAACACTAAGGAAAGTTAAGGCATACAAACCAGGGAACTTAGAAGGAAAAGGAATTAGATTCAAACTTTAATGCAAAAGGATAAATACTTGTTTATACAAAAGATACATAGCATTACCATTGATATTACATTTTGAAGAATAGTAATGCTTTCTATTGTCTTGGCTGGCTACGCAGGAATTAGACGACATCTTCATAGTCCTCGTCACCATCCTCGTCGCTGTCGCTGGGGTTCTCTGGAGTTTTCGGAATTTCTTCCTCCGGGTAGAATATCGAGATTGACACCATCTGAGCTATCTTGGTGGCATGCCCCTTGACAGACTCAAAAATATCGGCCCTCTGAGCTTTCGTGTATCCTTGAGGGATACCGGTAGCGACACGCCAGGACTTTGCGGTGGTGTAATGCATACGCATCAGCCCAATGGCCATGCGCACACCACCGCGAGCAGCAGAACGAAGCCAGGAATCCCTCTGGTTCGCCACCTCTTCTATAGCCTCCGGAAGTTTGCTGACTTCCGAGAAATCTTCAGCTTTGTCGGGAATGCACTTGTTCACAAGTAGCATCCCTGCAGTCTTGAGGTCGGCGAAGATTATCCCAAAATCCCGGATTCTTTCAATCTGGGTGAGAAAAGAATTCCCTTTTGTTGAAAATAACCAAGAAAAGTTAGAGTAGCACAGAAGGAGGAAAAGGAAGGTGTGCTTCAAAAGTACAAGAAATGATTCGGTAAAAGTAAAAAATTACCGAGAATTTTGTCCATCTCAACACCTTCTTCAAGGCGTTGATTGAGAGCATTCTCTAAGTCCCGGATAGTCGCCCTATCTTTCTCAGCTTGAGAAGTAGCGCGAGACTCGGCTAATCTGACAGCAAGTTGGCTCGCCTCGAGGTCTTTCTGGAGCTTTACGGTCATCTTGTAAAGCTCTGGATTTCCCTTTTGGAGGATTTCAGCGTTGCCAGCATATTCAGCAATCTGTTTGGCTTTGGCCAAAGAAGCTGAAAAGAATACAAATAGAGGAATTCAAAACCCGGAAAACGACTTAGAAGAAATTCTTGAAAACAGCAGAAAGACATTTGCCTGCTGCATCCTTCAGTTGTTGCTGAACTGAGGCCAACTCCGAGTCTTTGTCATTAAAAATACCAAGGAGAGATCTAACCTCCTGGTTCTTAATGGTGAGCTTGTTGAAAACTTCCACATTTATGCTCTCGGCGGTTTGCTGAGAAATAGACAAAGGAAAAGTTGTTAGTCAAAGTGATAAGCAGGTAGAATAAAAAAGCATCAAGGCAAAAAGAAAAGGATGCTTTGTCTTAATACTTGGGGGCTAGAGTTATATACCTGGCTCATCCTCTGCAAACATGCGAGATCCTCGGAGAATTCCTTGGCGTATTCCACAAAGGTAATCCCCATGTGGTGGATGTCGTCTTGTAAAACCTGGCGAGGCGAGAACACGTAATTATTCCGCACGACTAGGCCGGATTGCGGCCAAGGACGAACCAAGGGAGCTCGAGCAAAGTGTTTTTTCGCCCACGGATGGATATACCCGTGTTCGTCAAAACAATCTTCTTGCTTTACCTTGAATTTGTCGTCAAAAGTAGGGATTGGGTCTTCCTTGGGAAGATTCGAAGGCCCACCCTCTTCCGACGCTGCCTTTTCCCTCGCATCCGAGTCGGGTGCAATAGGCTAGCTGGACTGCATGGGATATTCTCCTTCACGTGCAGCCGAGTTCTCCTCCCCAACCGTTGTTGGAGTGTCCGGCGCAACGGCGGGAGACAGCTTTACTCCTATCTGTGCAACAACTTTGTTCTTCTTCCGGCCTTTACCCTTCAAGGTAGTAGGGGCAAGGCTAGAAAATAAAAGAGAAGGAAAATCCGAGATGTGAGATTCCGAGAAACAAAGAACATGCAACAAAAAGCATACAAATGAAAAACCCGGGTTTTTACCTGGAAGTGGCGACGGGCACGCCGTCAAGATCGACGAGCTCCTGAGTGGCGGATGGCTTCTTGCGCTTCCTCCCTCCAGATTGGAAGTTGGCGCGAAGTGCAGACAACTCGTCATCAGTAGCGAGTTCTGCTTTAGGAAGATCAAGAATCTGTAAAAAGAAGAAAAGTCCAGATTAGAATAAAAAACATCCGAGAAAAAGAAGACAAAGACTCAAGAAATTTCCCAAAGTACAAAAGTATCCCTTTGGAGCAGGGTTTCCGGCGTGATACATTTGCCGGCTCTCCTCGTACTGATCGCGTGTAGAAACCAGCCGGTTCACGCGTTTCTTGAACTCTTTCTTTGTCAACTCACTCTTCGTCGACCTCATCGCGTCGTCTGGGCCCGTGTATTCACACATAAGCCGTTTTCCGCGATAATCAAGGGGCTAGATCCGCCTTCCGAACTAGCAAAGGATTGTATCCATGCCGGTTAGCGGAGGAGTGGAAGAGATGAGTTTTGCGATTCACCTCTTGATCCTCATAAGATCTGGAGGCAGAACCTAGACCGCGTCCAACGCCCAATTGTCTTGAGGCATCACCGAAGAATTGACAAAAGACGGAATGCCCGTTTCCTTTCCAGGAAGGACATCCGTGTGATATAAGATTGAGCCCGTCCAAAATTTGACGGACTCAGATGTTTTGATCTTGGGGAACCAATCCTCCCTAAACCTACGGAGGGTGAAAGAGATTATCCCGCAAGTCGGAAGTGCGCCCTCTGAGGGGTTGCGTTTAACACTAAAGCAGTATTGGAAGAAATTCAGGCGGGGTTCTATCCCTAGATAACCCTCGAAAAGGGCCTGGAATCCGGCTAAGTACAAGATTGAGTTGGGTGGCAGATTGTGTGACTGGATCTTGTAATGGTCTAGGACCTGGCAGAAAAACGCGAAAGGTGGGAATCCCATACCTCTGTTGATATGGGAAGCTAGGAGAACGCGTTCTTCCGGTTGCAGAGACGGCTCGGAGTCGTCTTCGTTCACCCGACATTTGTCCTTGATCACGAAGCCGTCCTTCTCCAATGCCGGGAGAAGAGATGGAACCATGTTGCAGTGGCTCCAATTGCCAGTGTTTTCTTCTCCTTCGTCCTTGCCTCCGGCAGTGGCGGAAGCGACAACGTCCTCGCCTCCGCGAGAAGTATTATCCTCCTCCATAGGCTCGGAGAAGGGAGTAGGAGGAGGAGCAGTAGACGATGGAGGCGGCGTGTTTCCGGTCGCGGGAGGAAGATCCACGCTCGCCGGCTCATTGGCGGCCCCCTCCGGCACATTCGCAGTGGTGCGAGGCGCGTTTGTCGTATCATCACGTCCCCCGCGGTTCTATCAGTAGGCTCATGACACCCCCGTCTATTAACTCTACTACGATGTCTCGACAAAAGTGCTGGCTAACAAGAGCCAGACAACTTACACCTAATGATATTTGTTAACCTATGCGATAACGAGATTACTATTTCAACATGTGTGATTTTTTCTCGGGTTACCTCCTGGCATTTTGTTGAGGGGGGTTAATCCTGGATGGGTTTTGTCCTTGGTGAGTAGTTGTAGTTGTTTTCGTCACGCTCTCTCGTCCCTTTCTAATAGACGGGAGTTGTAGCATGTCTCTGTGGATTGCTTATTGCCGCCGGCTGCAGCTTCGTTACAACCAACCTCTTCCTTTGTACCCGAAGTATTTGTATCTTGTTATGACTGGTTTCACTGGTATATTGTGAGTATTGCTTGCCGCTTGTTGGTACATTCAAAGTACTGATCCCATGATCCAGGGCTGTATTCACAATGCAGGTTTGAAGTCTGACGCCGTTAGGTTGGGAACCCCTCTGGCTTGGCCTGGGTAGGGATTGGACGCCATCGGTTATCTTTAGAACTCTTAGTTCAATTTGTATCTTATCCGTAGTCGGATACTATTTCGTTTTCAGCGGTTATTTGGATCTTTGTAATGTATCCGTTGTATTCTTGACTCCTTGGAGTCGTCTTGTATATGTATCTTTTGTTATTATTTTTGTGGGTTATTCGTGAACTGTTGTACTGATTACCAACAGTTGATAACCCGGGATCGGTATTATGTGGATTCTAGCGGGAATGCTGAAATCCCCATAGTACCCGATCTAGGGGCGTCACAAATGGTATCAAAGCATGGTTCCGATTCCCAATGTTAATTGTTTCGATACGAATTGTTATCGAAGCAACGGGTCCGCAAAGCCTGTAGGATAACCTTGTTAACGATCGTGTATCTAGAGTGTCAAAACTATTTTGGTAAATATATTTTGAAACTATCTGAATAGGACTGATGTTTACTCCTTACCTCTGATTTCTCTTCCTTCTTATCTTTCTTTGTTTTGGAGTCTTCTCACTTACCTATCTTTCAAATATTAGGAGTCTACGTGGGTGGTCGATCTCTCAGCCTTTTAACCTAATAGGCTCAATCTTGATTCAGAAGAACATCATCATCAACTCGCGAGCCAAACTTCTTGTTAGTGGTGTCGTTTTTTATCTTATCGGTTGATGCATTCCAGTTTTCTCACGGTTTCCTTCATCCATTCTCATGGATCCCTTGTCCTCTCAAAGTTACACCCTCCTCCTTACCAGTATACCTTGGAGGATATCCATACCATTTTGGAAGAGTAAATGAGAAGGATCCACATTCGTGAAGTGGGAGGATCCCCTGAGCATGTGTTGCTCATGCCCACGGAACCATTGTAAAATCTTATCATTATTATCCCTCTTGTTGTCTATGGTCACAACTTTCCCGCTATCATATGGAATGTTATCCAATCATAGCATTGACCATTGATGCTTTTTTCTCCATGTCTTTCCGGTGTTTCCTGACGATCCAAGACGACGACATCCTTCTATCTAAAAATCCGTGAGTGGGTTGTGCGATTCATTTATTCATGTTCGGAGTAATGCTTTGGGTGCAGGATGGAGCAGCTACCATACTGTCTACTCTTATCATTCACTCTTGTAACACTGAATATGTGGATCAATGTGTGACTCTTGCTCCTTCCTATGAAGTTAGAGGCGATTTTCTTTTGATACCTCTACTCAACTTTTGGTTATCCGGAGAAAGATCCTCTTGTTAGTGGTGTCGAGATGATCAACAAGGTGCCCGAAGACTCGATAGCCCCACATTTTCCCTCTCTCTTTGTGTTGGGTGGATTGCGAGTGCTCAATCTCTTGTTAATGGTGTCGTCTTTAACACCCGGGGTTTTCCCCAAGTAGATTTGCTTCTGCTTGTTTTTCTTTTCTGCATTGTCATGGCATCCCCATGCATCTAACACTTCCAAAATAATTAACTTGCATCAAATCCTAATTTTATAAAAAAAGCTGGAATTAATTTGGTGCCAGAAACTTTATAAAAATTGTGCTAACTATTTCCGAGAAATTAATAAAAGGAAACCAAACAAAAAAATGTTTTGGAAGAGGGCAGGCCAGCCCACCATGGCCAACCTGACCCGTCTCCCTCTAAACCCTATTTTTCCCCAGCCGGCCACCCTGACAGTTTTTCAGCTGCCTCCCCGTTGTCTCTTTTTTCCCCGGGTCCCTCCTCTCTCTCACATCACACCGCACACACACACGCATCCACGCCCGATCCCCTCGACCCCTTCCCTCTCGTCTCGCTCACACACCCATCACGCACGCACACCGTGGATCGATCGATCCCTAACATCGCTCCCTCGCCCATGATCGACCCCGCCTCCCGCAGTTGTCCTCGAACTCCATGCCTAGGGCGCGCCCGCCTCTAGTTCCTTCATGTCCAACCTCCCTTGACCTCTCCTCTCCAGGCGAGCTCCTCTTCCGAGTGTGCAGCATCGCCTCCCCGTCGATCCGCCAGCCCTCCTCTCGCTCGGCACCAACCGGCCGCCGTCGTCCTCGGTATCCGCCGCCGTCGTGCCTCGTCCTCCTCAGCTCCATGGACGGCCGCCCCAGCTGCTCTGCGGCCTTCCACCTCCTGCCGCCACGGACGCCGGCAACGGCCAAACCAGCGCCTCCCCGACCACCTCCGCCCTGCAGCATGGCCCCGCCGACGAGGAGCTCGGACCTATCAAGCTCCGCCTCGAATACTCCACCGGTTGCCATCCCCGCTGTCTTGACGCCATTCTTTGTCGACCTCTGGTCGTTGATGCCTTCACCGAGTACTGCCGAGTTATGGCTCTGCTGCTGGTACTAACCACTCTCGTGGCCCTTATTTGACGGTGTTGTGAGCTCGTCTTTGACTCTCCATCGATCTCGATGCCCGCGAGATGTTTGTTACAAGTCTCGCAAGGATCTCGGCATCCCGCGCACACCCACCCCTGCTCCGTTGCTAGGACTAGGGCTTTCGTGCCCCTGTTTCTCCATGACCGTGCGGCTGTGTTGCTCCTCCTTCTTCCGCTCGTGGGTGCTATTGTTCGTCTACGGGTGCCTCATCTGTGTCTGAACACCGGAACTCCAAGTTCGACCCCGACCCGTACCTCGTCGACAAGTACCTCAGCCGTGAACCTCTGAACCCCAAGGACTTCATCGACAAGAACATGGACCTTGACAGATCTTCGACACGAGAACGACAACCACCAACAAGAACTCCACCATGTCGCTTTGCGTTGGCCACCTTCGTGCATGCTGTGAACCTTGAGGAATGAAACCGTCAAGTCCGCCACCGACCATGAAGGCGATGATGTTGCGTATCGTCCACGAGTATCTCGACCTCCGGATGTGAACGACTACTTCCACTACGTCGACTACTTCCTCTAAGTCTTGAAGACACCCGGCGTTACCCGAACCCTATTTCCAACGTGCGAACCCAAACCCAACCTTTTCACCTATATGACTATTTTCTAAATGCCATCTATATCGTGAATATCAAATCATTCATCATATTGCATTGGATGTTGTGGGTTGTGGGTAATTATCACTCACCTAACAATTAAATATGGAATGTGTCGGGATGTTGCTATATTTATTGTCCCTATTCCATTTAAAATTGTGTAGCTCACCTACATATTGTTTTTCTTTGTTAACTCAACATTTAATTTGTCGGGTAGATATATAACTTGACCTTTCTAAATTAACGGTTCGCTTCTGGCTCAACTTAAACCGGCTAAGTAGCATCTTCTTTTGCATCTCCCATGTCATGCATGTAAATTAGGAACATGCTGGATTTTTTACCGTAGTAGTAATTGTTGCATTTCATTGTTTCTTTTAGTGTCTTGCTTCTTCGCGGATAGGACGTTGAGATGATGTGAGCTACGACAAGTTCTGAGCAAAAACAAGTTCTGCTACCTCTACAAGCTGTTCGAGGCAAGCTTTACTCACTTGCTACCTATGGCTGCCGTTCATCACTTGTTACAGATGCTTTCCGTTGTCTTTATTTTAGCATTATGATTTGATGCTTGTGTCTCGATCCTATCATACATTTACCTTGCAGACATGCTATAGCCCTACCTCTACCTCCTATGACATGTTTATTTATCTTGTTGGCCTTGCGAGTCGTAGTGCATGCTTAGCTTCTTTGGCGAGTTTAGTTCCTTGTCACCTGACTAGTATGATAGGTTGGTTCAACTTAATTAAAATGATCTTAATGCTTGGGTAATAATAATTTTGAATTTGAGATAACGCACTGGCGGGAGGCCCGTCGAGACTTTTGGTCCCTCTGGAGTCTCCTAAGGAAAAGGTTCTTGTCCGCTGATCCAAGAATGAGCGTGCTAACCACATCGTGGGAGGTATGGGACTCTCCGCAACCTATTAGCCCCGTCGCACTCTTGTCTAGGATGCCACAACATAGTTCGGGATTTCCATTTGGCGTACGCACATCACCAGTTCTGCGGATACGATGGCAACGATATTGATGATGATGATGGTATGTTACCGATGTACGTACAATTATATGGTTTCCGCGGTATGAGGTGAAGCGGACAATTCCAGTTTGGTTTGATCCGGTTCGCGCGTAGATGCAAACGGCTGGGTCCACGTCGAAGCATCGGCGGGGCTCTCGATGCGGTTCCAACCTAGCTAGGTGGCTCCCTGGACTTGTTTGTGGTGAGGTGAAGTGTTGTGCCGACAGTCTCGGGACAGTTCGGTGGGTGTGGCTACAGTAGTGCATCCCTGCAAGGTTAAATCTTTTCGAAAAGACGTATCATGAACGCTTATGTGACGATCTTGGAGAAAGTGTTGGCTAACAAGAGCCATACAACTTACACCTAATGATATTTGTTAACCTGTGCGATAACGAGATTACTATTTCAACATGTGTGAGTTTTCCTCGGGTTACCTCCTGTCATTTGGTTGAGGGGGTTTAATCCTGGATGGGTTTTATTCTTGATGAGTAGTTGTAGTTGGTTTCGTCGCGTTCTCTCACCCCTTTCTAATAGACGGGAATTGTAGCGTGTCTTTATAGATTTATTGTTGCCGCCCGCTGCAACTTCGTTACACCAACCTCTTTATTTGTATCCAAAGTATTTGTATCTTATGATGACTGGTTGCACTGGCATCTTGTGAGTATTACTTGCCGCTTGGTGGTACATTCAAAGTACTGACCCCATGATTCAGGGCTGTATTCACAATGCAGTCAACATGTTTGAAGTTTGACGCCGTTAGCTTGAGAATCCCTCCGGCTTGGCCTCGATAGGAATTGGACGCCGTCGGTTATCTTTGGAACTCTTAGTACATTTTGTATCTTATCTGTAGTCAGATAGTATTTCGTTTTCCGCTGTTATTTGGATCTTTGTAATGTATCAGTTGTATTATTGACTCGTTGGAGTCGTGTTGTATATGTATTCGTGAACTGTTGTAATGATTACCAAAAGTTGATAACCCGGGATTGATATTATGTGGATTCTGGCGGGAATGCTGAAATCCCCATAGTACCTGATCTAGGGGCGTCACACATCTTCAGAACAAGTATCAACGCATTGACCTTGTTAGACTTGTCGTCGAGCACGACGCCAGACAGCGCCACCGCCTTGCGCGAGTCCATCAACTCACGCCTGACACTGAGACCCCACCGCGCCATGTCGCCGAGACTCGCCGTCGTCGACGAGGTAGATGCACGCCACTCCTCCTCTTGCCTCTTCCGTCCATCATCTGCTTCAAAAAATTCCCCCATGAGGGAGAGCGACACTGATTGCGCTGCCATCATCCAATCCGGGATATTCAGATTTACGTTTCCCCCTGAAACAGCTCAAGTGGGTACATGCAGGCTGAAATGCCGATACCTTCAACAAGGTTGCGGCACGTAGACGCCGCCATCATCAACTTTATCTAGAGTTGGAGCTCAGTTTTCACTGACAGCCATGTGTCCCCAACTTGCTGTTGGTGCTAGATGTGGGAACATGCCACAACTAGCTAGGCCGACCACCATCGGCAGAGGATGAGGCCGCCACCGCCATGCCTCATGTTGCGGAGCAGTCCCTAGAGCACCTCACGTGACGCCATAGGAGACAATGCAATAGGGACGGTGTGCAGATCGCAACCCGTCCGATCCCATATTGGTTCAGAACGGACCAGCCTACACCATCGCCACCGGCAGCACCACCTGCTGCCGCAGCTCGCAAAGGCCCACTATCCGCCGACCGCTCGCTCAAGTGCTGTTGAGGTAGACCGGACGGATGCCGCCGCCACAATACAGATCGCAACCGAGGTCAATTCTCCGCCGCCGCGCCACGCGTGCCTAGCCCGACGACGATCCCGACGGCGGCAGGAGGAGGAGGCGACGAGTATAGGTCGACGAGGAGGGTAGGTGGTGTCCACCTGGTGCGGCTCGACGTGGACGCACGGGGTCGAGAGAGGTAAGGGGTCGAGGAGTGTGTGATGACGATAACGAGATGGGAGGATCTTACTGTCACAACATGTTTGGTTGGAGGGAACTAGATATAGGGAATGGGAGTTTAACCTGCAAATACTTTTAATCCTTTATTTGGTTGGAGGGAATGGGAATTAAGTAGGAAAGAGGAGAGAGAATTCACGTGCTAAACTCCCACTAATCTCTTACCTAGGGGACCCCGGTAATTTGGCCGTGTGATGGTGTGGTGGTGGCAGTTGCCGTGCAGCCAGGGCCCGATCTGGACCAAGATGGGCTTGGCGGTCCACGGCCGTCCGCGGTGGTTTTCGCTGTGATGTGCGCTGGTGCTGCCCGAAGCTGCCGTGCAGGTGTGCGTGCGACATCCCTTTGCTCGCGCCTCACGCCGGAGGATTTTGTCTTTTTCTACTACGGCCTATGGGGTGGCCCTGGTGCGTGGTGTGGTGGTGGAAGTTTGGTGTGGACATCCAGTCTAGTGTGCAGAACAGTGCAGCCGCCGACGAAAGCATGGCTCGACCTTGGTCGGCCGACAAAGGTGACGCCTATGGGCGTCATCACCTTTCTGAAGGTGTCGTCAAGGGTTTTCTCGTGTTCTCGCATGCTCCGGGGGAAACCCTCGACCCAGTTCTATCGGATCCGGTGGTGGCGGCACTCTATGTCGTGTTCCCTCTTGAGGGCACCACTTTGGAGCAGGATTCAGCTGGGGGGACCTATGGCTTTGGTAGTGGTGGTTCCTCTACTTGTTCTCCTCTCTGCGTCGTCTCCCCATGGCCACGACGATCGAGCTTCTACGGAGGGCCCGGAGTCTCTCCTCTGATGTCGGTTAACGGCCGGGCTAGTGCCGGTGAGGATTCGCGGGTGTCGACTCGTCTGTGTGATGCCCTTAGATTATGTTGTTGGCTGTTCTGTAAAGCCTCGGCGACACATGGCCCTTCATCTAAGTGTGGACTCGGCAATGTGCTGCCCTTCGGCTGCTCCAACACCATCGTGGCTGATCTCGGCGGATTGAAGCTTTTCGTCTACGACGGTGAAGATTCTGGTGCACTGGCGTCCAACGGTAACAGGAGGATGATGAGAGTTGAAGGCCTTCCCTGCGGGGTTGTTGCTTAGTGTCATGTTGTTCTTCTTCCTTGTTGTAGCTCTTGCTTTTCTTTATTGTTTCTGTCTAACTCCCTGTAATCCAAACCGGCATTTGTCC
Source organism: Alopecurus myosuroides (assembly GCA_028641055.1). Taxonomy (NCBI): domain Eukaryota; kingdom Viridiplantae; phylum Streptophyta; class Magnoliopsida; order Poales; family Poaceae; genus Alopecurus; species Alopecurus myosuroides. The sequence goes on along the minus strand of CM054060.1, from coordinate 227,518,381 downwards.
CAGATTCTTCTTAATATAATGAGGCAGCGCTAGGTGACTTCCGTAAAAAAAAATTGGACGTGCGATGGGAAAGAGGCATTGAACTCCCATTCCTCTTCTTTTGGGTGCCAAACAAGATGTCATTTACCTCCGCATAATGTTTCGTCATAAAGGTAAGTACAAATTGACCCCTACACATAGGGTTTGCCATAAAGGTAAATACAAAATTCCTAAGACTCCAAAGGCTGACATCAGTAGAGTTTATAGCGACGAAAAAACAAGAAGGCGAAAAAAAGGTGTCCTGAGGATGATTGTGGAGTAGTTGCTACACAGCGTCAGATTTGTATTGGCAAAAATTAGAATTGTCGAACCATACTCGTCACTTGTCACGTCACTCGTCACATATATATGTACAGTTATTTCAAACATATGATGTTTCCAAAAACATTATTTGACTATTGTTTGTAGTAAGAGTAAATTTCATAATCACATATCAATAGGGGTTGGATTAAAAAAAAAATCAATGTATGATGCTTTATAACCAAAACTCCAATTATTGAGACTAGCAGTAAAAAAATATTTTAATTAATAAAGATCCCTTTATCCAAAAAAGCCGTAAAAAATACCGAATCTGCACATTTTAGAGCATCTCCATCGGTGTCCTCGATATGTCTCTCAATCGGCCTAATGGGCCCGAAAACAAAAATCGCCTCCAACGGTGCCCCAATGGGTCCGGACAACCCGAAAACATGTCTGCCGTCCCCTTATCCCCGCTCAACTTTCAAGGGCTATATATATATATATATATATATATATATATATATATATATATATATATATATATATATATATATATATAATGAAAATTGCCCATCTAAATGATCCACGTCGTCTTACATTCTACACGATGCATCTTTGTCGCCATGGCCTAGAACCCTAGACTCGAAACCTTTATGGCCGAGCGCATCTATGAGTTCGTCAAGAAACTCTTGTACAAATCTTATAGCCACGTCATGCATAAAGTCTGGGAATCTTTATCTATATTATCTATGAATCATCCTCTTATGATCCACGAAAGTGAGATTGGTGTGGGACCATGACAACTATATTTCGACAGTGTGGTTGAAAATGATGAATAACAATAGAAGTAAAAGTGGACCAGTGAGGAAACAATGTTGAAAGCAAGTAAAACGAGAGCGTAAACATATTAAAGGATGGATTGGGGTCATAGTTTCACTATAGGCATATCTCCACAAAGATAAAACAATGTTTGATAAATATTCTAACCAAAAAATTACTTGCAACTATTATGATAAAGAAAGTTTAGTGCAATATTCATATAACCATTGCGTCCAATATATATATAATCCACATCCACAACTAATAATCCACCTCAAAACCGCTTTTAGAATTGCATCTCTTGGTATTAAGTTTTAATAAACAAAGTGTTGCCTTAAGCAAGTTGACATAATGTAAACAGTAAAACTATTGACCAACTTACCCATTTGTTGTCACTCGCGTATAGAAATATGCACGGTTGAACCCACTATGCTACACAAAAATCTCTCTTAGATATTTACACCTAAGCTTTGTTGGAGCATACATATAAATCAGAGAGCCAGTAAGTCTACTAATATAGCAATTTGATGGTAGCAAATAGCATCAATATAAAAATAAGAAAATAACATCAATATAAAACCTAGACGATCTGATCACAAAGTGACAAGTCATCATATCCGAACAAACACAATAAGAAATTAGCAATTACATTATATGGATCTCAATCATTTAGGACAACTCATGAGACCTTTGTATAAAAACATGGGACATAGACGATGCCATCTAGCTGCTGCTATGAACCTGTAGTCCAAGGGTGGAGTACTCATGCATCATCATGGAGACGGCAATGCTGGTGCATATACCTCTGGTGTTGATTCCCCCTTTGTTAGAGTACCGGAATAGGGCTCCAGATTGGTTTCCGCGACAACAACGACTCTGTGGCAAAACTCCCCGAAATGAAACTCGATATCGATGTTTTAGGTCAAATGCTTTTTATAGGCGAAGGGAAAGGGGATACTGTGCTCTCCTGCCCTCCTCCGGTGCTTTTCGTCTCAGTCTCAAACGTTTTGTTGTTTTATGCAAAAAAAAATCATAAACAACAACTACCACTTCGCACCACATTAATATGTTAGTCCAATAAAATGCTATATACTTATATAAAAATATAGCAAAAGCATAAATTAGTGATATAATAATAACAATGATAAAAAAATTACAGATACGTTTCACACATATCACCATGATGGCACAAGTATCAGCGGGGACAAGCAACTAACAAATATCGTCTGATCTAAATTTGGTAGCTAGCCACTAACATAGAGAGATGCCCTTATATTCTCAAACTTATATTCAGTCTATTTAGGAAATCCCTATCACGTATCTTCGTAATCCATTTCTCAACACACTTGCCACATTCCATCTTAACACGATCGTAATAGTCAATCGCTCCAAAACCTCTTGAATTCAGAGACATAGTCCCCACTCCGTTCTCGCCTTGGCTCAACTCTTTACTTCTTTCTGGATTTTATATACTGACATTTCATTCCTCGCTCCCAAGTATGCACCCGTTTGATATTGAGGTAAAATTATAACTTGAGGATAATATCCGCTACTCAAAAAAATGTTATACAAAAATCTTGAGAGCCATGTGTTGACCAAGAATGTTTCCAAAAATGTGCCTTTGAGATTTTTTTTTTGTAAACTCACGTATCATCACCATGATTTTCATAAACACCATTTTCATAAGCAAGTTTGTAGTAAAAATCCTCATCACCGGCAAGGCACCGTCCTGACCGATGTCAAAGGTTCGGCAAAGAGGTCCGACTCCATCCCTGTCGTCGGCTCCATCCTCAACGCTGGCATGTCACCTCCTGTAACATCCCAAGTATGAAATACCCCCTAGAATGTTTTGTTTCTTGTTTTAATTCAAGTATTGCATCATGTCATCATGTTTAATTATTTGTTTGCATTGTTTACTATTTGTTTTCCATCTGTTCTTAATTGTTTTCACATTTCAAATTCAAATTATTTCAAACATTTATTTCATACTTGCTCTGTTACAACATTTGAAATAAAAATCACCAATAAAAACAACCAAATTGTTTTCTTTTTATTCCATATGCTCACTTGTTAAGTTAATGGTTTTAATCAATCAATTAAATCCAAATCACATTTAAAAACTTAAATTCAAATTCAAACAGCACCCAATTCCAAGTCATGAAAACTAACAAACCATTCCAATAAGTTAATCCAAATTAATAATAGGGTTTACCCTATTAAATTTGTTGTTTTCTAATATTAATCAATTAGTTGCAAATTATTCAAATTCAAATCAGTTGGCAAACAGCAGCCAAAAATTTGATTTTTCCAAAAACTTAAGTTGTAAGTGGTAGTTTTGACCTAACAAACTCACCTGGTTTTTCCCAAAATTTTTAAAACTAAAAACCCTATCAAATGCTTCCATTTGCAAATTGCTACAAAAAAAACAGAAAGCAAAAAAAAATAAAAGAAGCAAAGCGCGCGCGCGGCAGCTACCCAGCCCACCTAAGCCTTTACCCGCGCGCAGCCCAACATCCCGGCCCGAAAAACGGTTCGCGAGCGCCCCTTCTTCTTTCTCTCGTACGGCGACGATCCGGTGGCGCCACGTCGCCGTACGGCGGCGCCCGACGGCCAGGAGCCACCCTAGGGCTCTATAAGTAGCCTAGACCCCCCTGGCGCCGTGCCCTAAGCACTAGGGTTCCTGTTCCATCGAGATCGCCGCCGCATTTCCCTCTCCCCTTCGATTTCCAACCACTATACCTCCCTCGCCGGCGAGATCACCTCTGTATCTCCGATGACAACCGCCGCAGCAGCCACCCACCTAGCCACCTAACACCTGGAACCGACTCGCCACCATCTCCTCTTCCGATTGGACATCGCAGAGGAGCTCGCCATCGACTGTAGCCTCGCCGCCGTCCACGGGATCGCCGCTGTTGTCGCCGACGAGATCGTCTCCGCGCCTCTGCAACGGCGACACCGGTGGTGAGCCACGTGATCACCTCCTCTTTTCCTCTCTGTGCATCCGTGCACGCATCTGCTACGCATGGCACCACCAGATCCAGCCCCCACCGTAGCACAGCCACCACGGCTCACCGCCGACGATCGCAGCTCTGACGAAGTGTAGCCTTGCGCGCGCGTCAACAAAGTTCAGATAACGCAGATCTGAACTTTAACCTAGCTGCGACGCGGTATCTGACAACGGAACGCATCTACCGCACTGGTTCAGGCTTGCGCGCAGCGGGGGGAGATCGCGGGTTCGATCCCTCGCTCCCCCGGGATAAAATCCCAGCTTTTTGCAATTCAAATTTGAATCCAAATAATTCAAATGCAAATTTCTAAATTCCATAACTAATTCATTATTAATCCAATAAATGCAAATAAAATATGTTTTCCATGCTATTTCAAATAACCTTTTCAAATATAAATTTTGTTTCATGGTTTGAATAATTTAAATTGCCTAAATAATTTAATACTTGTTTAATTCATTTAAATTTGATAAAATCATAACTTGCTCAAAATAAAATATTTTTGAACATGCAAAATATGTTTTCAAACCATCAAAGTGTGAAATTTTCAAATGTGAGTTTGAATTTATGTTTTGAACAAATAAAATTCAAATAATATTTACACTTGTTTTAAATTCAATTAAAACTTGTTTAATATTGTTTAAGTCATAATAAATTCATCCTACCTCCTATTTCAAAATTTGAAACATGTAATCCAACTAAAATTTGATGTTCTTTTCAAATATAAATTTTGTTAATTGTTTTGCACACTTTAACTTGATGAAAACAACAATTGTTGGTGTGACATGTTTAAGTAACCCAAGATTTCTAAACCTAATAAATGATTTCCAAACATGTTCAAATTCTTTTCCACTTGCATCTATTGTTGTTATTTTGTTGTTATCATCATGCATGCATCATGGTAATAAATTCTCACATGGTAACTAAATTATAGATCATTTGTTTCCACTTAATTCATGGACTCTTGCCATATGCAATCCAATTGCATATGTGGTCCATTTAAATTGAGTTATCATGTTAGCTAGTTTATTTTGATGCAACCATTAACTTGACATGCATCATCCCATGATTGTGCACTATGCCATGATATTGATTGTCTATCTTTCTGCTTTGTTTGTTTGCTTCTTCTCGGATAGACGACGACGTTGATACCGACGTTCTTTACGACACCCCTTCTGAGGATCTAGCTCAGTACCCGGCTACTGGGTTTGCAGGCAAGTTATCACTCACTTGAACCATTGTGTTCCTTTCAACCCTGGTTACCGATACTTTCCGTTGTCTATTTCTGCTAGCCTTAGTGGTAGTTGTTTCTGTTACGAACCTATCACATGAATCCCTTAACCCTGATATTGCCTCACCCCCACTCCTACAACCCTATTGTTTGAGCCAGTGTCTTACTAGCATGCTTAGGTTGTTTTGCTCGAGTCTGTTCACTACAACGGAATCACTCTATTGCAACGAAACTAGTCGTTGTAAAAAGTGACTTATCGTCGCAATAGGGTTCTGTTGCACCGAAATAGGGTTCGTTGGGAGGCGTCGCGAAAACCTCCGTGGTAGAAGGTTGTCTCCGCGCACTTAGAATCGTCGCTAAAAAATAATCCAGTTGCAACCATTTCCTAGGCCAATTGCCACGCACGTTTCCGTCGCGTCTCGCACATAACGCAACGTACATATTTCGTTGGTACACCTCTAGTGCAACAAATACCCAAACGTGGCGAGTGACCAATGTGGCAACGGCGAGTGTTCCGTTGCGCTTGTTCTTTCGTTGCAAAAGTCGAGTTTATTTGCCACGTCCAATTGTGTGGCAAAAAACTATGGCAACAAACATTATACGCGTGGGAACAACGTTTTGCCACACACAATCAATCGTGGTAAGATGATTTTGAAATAGTAATCGCTACGGCCTTCATATTAGTAGCCATAAGCAATCGTGACAATTTCAACTATTCGTGGCGCCATTCAATTTCTACAAATTTTAGTTTCGTGGCGAGATGTAGTATTCGCAACATCCACATTTTATGTTGCTACAAGCAACTGCGACAATAACAACTTTTCGTGGCGCCATTGTATTTCGACAAATTTTATTTTCGTGGCGAGATGTAGTATTCGCAACATCCACATTTTATGTTGCTAGAAGCAACTGCGACAATAACAACTTTTCGTGGCGCCATTGTATTTCGACAAATTTTATTTTCGTGGCGACATATACAATTCGCAACGTACAAATTTTAGTAGCTAGAAACAACTGCGACAACTTCAACTATTCGTTGCGCCTTTCTATTTCTACAAATTTTAGTTTCGTGGCGAGATGTAGTACTATTCGCAACGTACAAATTTTAGTAGCTAGAAACAACTGCGACAACTTCAACTATTCGTTGCGCCTTTCTATTTCTACAAAATTTAGTTTCGTGGCGAGAACTATGGGAATTCTGTATTGCAACGAACATAGTTTGGTGGCGTGAATGAAATATCGCAACAAAGTTAGTTTGGTGGAGAAAAAATATTGCGACGATGTCTCCCTCATGGTGGTGAGAGTCTATTTCAACAAAACACTTTGTTGTGGCGACTGAGGCTTCACGCAACACTACAATTATCGTGGTAAACTACCTATTGCCACGTTATAGAAAAAAAAAATAAGGAAACAAAAAATACGGGCATTGAATTAAAATGTTCAAAAGGGTACGTAAAATATGTTTATTTACACAAAATAATAGTTCTCATAGATATTTTTAATATATACAAATGAAATTCTCGTACAACATGGATCAAATCAAGATAAAATCAAACTGAAATATCCAGTGCAGCTATTTGTTTCCATCAGAAGTTTGATTGCCGTCCTGCAATCAATTGTAAAAAAAAAGGTGTGAGTCTAGTCAGCAATAGCACATGCTGAAACATAAGAACCAGCAGACTATAGTGTATGGATGAAGCAAAAACAGTTGTTGTTTCTCAACGAAGCCACAACCCATAGTGAAACATAAACTGCAGCAAGTATAGGGTGGGTGCAGCAACGCTATAGTGTGGGTGAAGCAAAAACAGAATGTACTAGTACCGAATTGTACAAGATTGTGACTTACATATGACTTAAACATTCGACTTTTCTGTATCGTGCTGTGCGGAGGAACTATTTTCTTAGCAGGACTGTTGGTAAGTGATGGTTGCTGGTTCGACTTCTTAGACGTCTGCAAAAACAAAGTGCACTGTTAGCAACGCAAGTAAACAACTAAATCTTACTAGTTTGCAATTGTATGACTATCATCACCTGAGGTGTAGTCGTCTTCTGCTTTTCCATCTGTGCGGAGAGCTCGTCAAACTTTGCCTGGAACTGTGACTTAAACTGTGCAACCAAGTTATTTTCAAATTCTTTTCTTGAGTTTCTCTCCGCCTCCATCAGTTTTTCCCTTTGAGCAAGCTCTTCCATTAATCTCTTCTCAAGATTTTCTCTCTCAGCCCGCTCTACATTAATCTTCTCTTCCATGCTTGCACGTTCATCTTGTAACTTCTGTTCTAAAGTAGTGACCTTCGTGGTGAGCTGGGAGTTAACTTTTTGGGTCTCTGCCGTAGCCCGAGCTTGCTCCTCTAATAGCAACTTAGACCGCCGAGAACTAGTTTGCACCTGGGCCATGTATCCGAACCCACGAGGCTGCGATGACTTGCATTGAACTTTAGATTTATATGCTTTCTGGAAAATATTGATTCTTTGTTCAGCTGACAATGGAACACCAGTTTCCTCTAATCTGTTTTCAATCTCTTTACATGCTGTTTCCTGATTACGAAAAAAAATCTCAAATCAGATGAAGAAACATCCAAGATGGAGAACAGTAAATATGTTTAGAGTAGCTTCTAAGTCAGTTAACTCACGTAAACATCCTTGGACTCTTCTGTAGTCCATGTTCCATCCCTTGTGTGGGTCAGTCTCCAGAGAGCAACACAGTCTGGCTCTTCTCCAGTTTCCGAATCCCTCTGCAAGTAGTGCAACAATTAGATACTATAAACATTAAAGCAAAGTGAACACCGACGCATGCATAGTGAGTAGGCCCATACATTCTCAAAACTGAGTTGAGAGTAGGATTTTGATCCTACTCTGTGTTTTGTCTTCATCTGCGAACGGTTATCCTTGTTCTTTTGGCTGAGTTCCTGCTCATTCAATTACAAAAAAAAACTTGTCAGACAAGCCATTTGATGATAGTACAAAATTCACAAACAGGTAGTATAGAAATAACCAGGAATTTCGGATCAGTGCCAAAGTACTCGATCAACCATTCCCACTCTTCTTTTTGTAAATCTTCTGGGACAACTGCCCTTCTGGCATCATCTGTTCTGTATGCCTTGTAAGTGCTGCTTAGGTTTCCTCGCCAGCCTCTGTAGCGTTCTTTTGCAATTTTAAGAATTTTTTCGTGTGTTTCTTCTGTATCTGGCATATCATATCTGTCCTGTAATGCGTAGAACAAACAGATAGACTTAGTTTAGTAGTAGTTCTTTTGCTGCAGTTTAGTACATTAATTATGGACGAAAAAAGCAGACAACACATGTGAGAAAGGTTGTACGCACCAACATATCTGTGATGATCATGCGATGGATGTTAGGGTGAATGTCTGTCCACCTCCTCACTCCAATAATTGGTAACCTTCTTTTCATTGTGATTACCAAGTCATCCTTGAATGAACGGTTGTTCATTCCTACTGGACCACCCAATGTTTCAGAGAAATCAACACCTAGCTTTCCAGCTCTATTGGCATGACGCTTCTTATTGGCTTTCAAACCTTTCACAACACCTCGCCCTTTCTTCTTCGGTATGTCATCACCTACATCCCAAAACACACACAAAGAAACAATTTATTTTGTAGTTGATTGAAAGAAATTAGGACACAACGGTAAAAAAAATAGCTAGTACCTTCTTGTAGTTGTAGCTTCGGGCGATAGCAGCGTGCATGGGAAGGCCAATCATCAACGGAACACATGTCAGTTTCAGACACATCAGTGTTAGGTTCAGTTCCTGTTTCAGGGTTAACATTTATACTGAATCAGCAATCGTAGATTTTATCCATTAAAACAAATATTAGACAGAGCTTAAATGTCAAAAATAAATTACCACGTCTACGTTTTCCCTGACTTTTTTTATATTGTAGTATACTTTAAACCCTTGTCATGCAGACAGATCCTTTCTTTATTACTGAAAATGTTAACAATAAATGGACAAAGCATTTGCATTGTGCATAATTCAGAAAGCTGATTAAGAATTAATGAACTTGTGTACCATTCCCAAAGGAGTAATCTGTATCTTCTTCTTCGTTTGAAGCTTGTTCCTCTTCGGTTGCATCCCTAACTGCATGTTTATGAAAATTGTGGATTAGGTAAGGAATGCATAAAATAGTTACCGGGGAAAATATTTATTAAAGTCTGTATTGAAGGAGTTGCGAGTTGGAGATTTGGCATGAAAGTATACCCTGTGAGAGTGATCTGTCGCTTTTTTCTGGTGGATCCAGTTGCATCATCAAGCAGAGACTCTTTGGTTGCAATATCAACCGCCCTGGCCTTCTCCGTAAACACACACAGGGAGATCTTCTTATCATTAGAGTGTATGCGTTTCAATTGCTCAAAATCACTACCATGGTCTATTGGAACAAGTTTTCCTTTGCCAGGGCCATTATTAAGCCTGCAGTACAGGTAATCACGCGCGCCACTGAAGCCAACTTTTTCAATCAAATTGATGAACTCCATATAGCAGATTTCCTCCGGTTCCATGGCTGCTTCCACAACTTTTTTGTTTTTATCACCTTCCTCATAGAAAAGTCTAAATTTCCAAATGGGTTCGGTCGTCTACAATTAGATAGAAGGAAAAAATGAGAACCCAAATATGCAGTGAGTTAGCAGATCTGAAATAAAAAAATAGTTACATGGCATTATTCACATAGAAAACCAGATACACATATGATCGACTAGGTGTTCATACACGGATTAACGCTTCAACCAGAGGAAGAACAGAGAATAACAACCAATATCGAGACCATATAAGAGACGGCGAGATCACGGAGATGGACGAGAGAAGCAGATTAGACAGGAAAACCTGAGAGGATTCGCGTTCCATGGAGTCCGATCGCGACATCGACATGTGTAGAGCTCTGAACGTGATGAGGGCGAGATGAGATCTAATCTGCAATGGCGAAAGAGGTGGCCCGCAGATTATGCTATGGCGAAACAGGAGGGGGCATCGTGCACTTCTACATACACTTTAGCGGGAAATTTAAAGTGACTGCTTTTATTTTTTGGTGGGAACACAAAATTTCGCTACACTTGGCGTTTTAGCGGGAGGATTTAATTTTTTTTTGGTGGGACATCGTATTCGAGCAACCACAACGCCTTGTCGACAATATAGGCGCTAATAGAGCAGTTAAACAATGCATGCAATCGTAGGCTGCCTAGAAGGCATATTTTGCATTGAGTTTCAAGGCGTCAGACTCTTAACTATCGAGGGAAAACTAACCGGATTTATTCCCTAGCGCTTACAACGTAGGATTGAAAACATGTGGAAGTCTCGCATGAGTCATGTAATGTCACTGAACAATTATTTCATGCAACTTATTAGCTGCCGCCGCCTTGTTTATTTCTGCAAACTTGAAATTGCCAGTGAAAATATAAACAGGACAAGTAATCTTCACTGCAGATGAAGGTTTGGGTGATCAAACCACTGAAGCACATCGCTGATGGCAGTACGATAATTACATACATCCATACGTTCATGATCCGATGAGAATGTCCAAGTTGGCAGACTACGTACTACAACCAGGGCGACATCGCCCGCATCACGATCTTCACGTCCAAGTGGCGGTTACGGGTGCTCCTAAGTGTAATGAGAATAGATTGCTTTTCATATAAATGCTTGCCTTCAAGGAATTCCCGCCATGCATTCCTGCCAAACATAATGCGGTCGTCCCTCTCCGTGTTGTATGGAACGGTGGTGAACGCCTCTGATGATCCGAGGCATAGCCCAGCATGGCCTGAAGACGGAATGCCAGCACTGTCCGCTATGGACTGAGGTAGTTTCTGGATTTCGAGCGTGTGGATGACATACAAAAAGAAGTAGGTCATAGTAAGGCACACGTTGTAAGCATAAATTGTGTTGAAAAACATAAATAGCATTGGCACCTTACGTACCATCTCATATCTGGCCACATTTGTCCACGTCAAACGAGTCACGTATGGCACTCCAATGTATTCATCTATTGTGGGTAGAAGCTCACGAACGTGGTCCTTCTCATCGTCATCAAGATCAGCTCTCTGGGAGAATATGATGGAAGAGTCGAATGGGTCATCCTCATCCATGGACTGCTGATCCGTGGACTCCTCATCCGTGGACTCCTCAACAGTCCTGGGATCTGGGTCAGTTTCATTGCTTGTAGTAGCGTCGTGGTCGTACAAGTAGTGCCTGCGGCACATGTCGAACTTGAACACCTTGACGGTGAGCAAGGCGTCGCCGTCGTAACTGAAGAGGAGGAACATGCCGCGCTGCAGGAAGTAATATTGGGCGAACTTGTCCCAGCCGTGCCCGAGGAAAATGCGGCCAGCTTCATCGAAAAGCACATCCATGTCCCAGTTCTTGCTACTCGGATCGTCCGCCTCACGCAGCTTAAGTTCACGTGGTTCACGGCCCTTCAGCAACTCCACAAACTTCTTAGGCAGCACCTGCAGCAATATGAAAGTTAAATGGATAGAAAAGAGTGCTTACTAGAAATAAATTTACTGTTTGATGATGGATGAGTACTATAAAAATGTAAACAAGTAGTACCTAGTAATCAGTTATACTAAATCTTAGTTGAGCAATGAGGGTGTTTGCCACATTAATTCAAAAAGATGAACTTTCAGTGGGAGCTGAAATGTACCATATCGAGTGAACATATTCACGTAGAGCAATTGAGCTACTACAACCCATCTACTAGACCTTAATTTGATTCACAAATTTAACTAGCTACAGGATCATAGCTCAGACACTATGTCAGACTAAATAACTGAAGTGGTGGTGTGGGTCGATGAAGCGTACCAGTTTGTCCGATGTAGCGTCTACTACGAGGGAGTAGAACTCAAAGTGTGCCAACTCCATCTTAACAGATCCCTCTGTTCATCATATAATAGAAATGCAAATCAATTTCCGGCTACATATATAATCGGGAATTAACATTTTGGTGATACAGTTCACGTACTGAATGCCGCGTTGTATTGCAAGCGGCAACTGCTTAGGTCGAACATCTTTATTGTGATGACATTGCGGCCGTCGTAATTGCAGATCAGAATAAAGCCTCTCTGCAGTTTGTAGGTCCGGGCGAAACACTCCCAGCCGCGCTTGAGGAACATGCGGCCAGTGCTGTCGAACCACACATCAACGTCCCACGTGGTGCTACGCCGATGGCCGACCTCAAGCAGCTTCAGTGCACGGGGTTTACGGTCCCCTAGCAACTCTGCGAACTTCTTAGGCAGTGAATGCAGCAGAGGATAGAGCAAACCATGAACATCATTCCACCTATCTGACTAAAATGACAAGTAAAATGAGTACAATACCTGTTTGTCCGATGAAGCATCATCTACGTAAGCGAGGAACTCGTAGTCCATTGTATGCAAACCCGCCTGTAGATCGTACTAAAAAGTATGACTTCAGTTACATTTAGCAGACGTGCCAAAACAGCAGAGGTTAAGAAACATGAAGGTTCACTACAAATTTAGGAGTAAATGCAGTCTAGCAGCATCATGGTTCAGAGACATTCATACACAGGTGCAATTTAAATTTGACATGCATTCAAGAATTTCATGGAAGTACGGAACTTCAGAAAAGAAAATCTACTAGTATGTCAAGGAAATGGTGTGCCGACAATCAATTGTACTGCTTTAGCAAATTAATTGAAATAGCTACTGGTCCTAAAAAATGGCTCACATCTATTGTCCTGCTGAAGATTAAAAATGGAAATTACTAAAAATAGCTAGTGAACCTAAAAAGGGGTAAAGTCAACTGTACTTGTGAATAGTAAAAAGGGAAATTACTAAAAGTAGGTACTGGTCCTAGATATGCCAGTGTGAGTACCAGAGGTCTTACTTTCAACATTACTAATTACCTACCTAGAAAAAGGCACACACACAACAACAGCTACCAACATCAATTGGGCACCTGGAACTATCAAAATTAACATGAAGGTATAGTGCAACATCTCAATCAGATGCATGTAAGTACCATTTACTTTAGTCATAAACGTGTAAAAGACAAATCAATCATGAATGACATCGAACATAAATACGTGCTACCATCTATATGTAGCACAAGATTTCACATTTCTTTCCTGTCTAGACAAGTAGGACACTAGTTACCTTATAGAAAATGAGTGTTTGAACTTAAATCGTTCTGCAATGCATCCACAAGAGGTGAAGTTCTAACCTGAGTGTCGCCCGCGATGGATCAGTGGTGAATCGACGCGCCGTGGGTCAATCTACAGCGCGATGAAGAGACTGACGACGACGGCGGTCGCGAGAATGCGGCGGCCCAGAGAGGGATGCTGATCGAGGGGCGGCGAGGTCGAGAGATGGATGGCGGGGGCGGCGGCGGCGACGGTGTCGGTGAACTGCGGAATAAGGGTTTTCTCGGAGCAAATAACTGTAGGTACACAAAGAGGAGGAATGCGAACTTGACGTGACAATACGAGAGGAAGATGATACTTGGGCCCACCTGTAAGTCTGTTACCACAAATGTTGGGTACATTTCCGCGGGGCAGTTGCCATTTTTATGGTTCCTATCTGAAGTGCCACCGAGCGTCTCCCCTCCCCTCGCTTCATTTCAGCAACATTGTGAAGGGGAACGTAGCATAGAAAACAAAAAATTTCCTACGCGAGAGACACCCGAAAGGCCAAGATCTAATCTAGGAGACGAAGTGTAACGGGCAACAAGAGGGTTAAGAAGAACACATACCCTCGAAGACTCAAAGTGGTACGAGATCAAATCTCGTTGTTGGCGTAGTCGTACTCACACCGATCCCGATAGCGAGAAGATGGCACCGCAATCCGGCGGTGCATCCGTGATCGGTCACACGTACGGTTGATGACGACCTCCGTTCCCTCGTTCCAGCGGGGCGCGGAAGTAGAGAATCCCTCGGAACTCCAGCAGCACGACGACGTGGTGGTGGTGAAGAATCCCACGGTCAGGGCTTCGCCAAGCCGGAGACCATGAAATGGAGCAGCGGGTGGAGGGAAAGGGAAGTGGCCAAGTGTGTGGAGAAGAGGAGCTCTCACCCTCCTTTTATAGGGGAGGGGGAGGCAGCCCAAGAGGGGGGTGCGGCCAGCCATGGTGTGCCCCCACCTCTTCCCTCTTCATGTGAGTGGAAGCTCCACTCACACCCACTCATGCTCCCATAATTTCCCACTTGGAAAATCCAAAGGTTTTCTTTTAATAAATAAATAAAACCTTTTTATTTCTTTATTTCAGCATTTGTTAATTCTATTAACAAACTTTTGCATATAGCACCTCGAATCATTTGTTAATTCTATTAACAACCATTCGACGAAAAACCCCTTGAACTATTTCAATTTTCCCCGAAACAATTTCGGTGCTGTCCAAAATATTCTTCGATATTCCGTATCCTCTCAAATGCGTCATCGAACCTTAAGTGTGTCACCCTACGGTTCGCGAATAAGATAGACATGATCGAGACTCCTCTCCGATCAATAATCAACAGCGGGATCTGGAGATCCGTGATGACTCCTATATATTCAACGATGACTCTCGTGATCGTGTGAACCAACAACGCCGTGAACTATTCCCTTTGTCTCGCGATATTTTACTTGTCCGAGATTCGATCATTGGTATCAACCATACCTTGTTCAATCTCGTTACCGACAAGTACTCTTTTCTCGTTCCCGTGATATAACATCCTTTGTGATCATATCACGTGCTTGCAAGCGGTTTCGATGTGATATCACCGAGAGGGCCCAGAGTATATCTCTCCGTCATTTGGATGGACAAATCCCACTCTTGATCCATGATCCTCAACTAATACTTTACGAATACTCAACGACACCTTTATAGTCACCCTGTTACGGTGTGACGTTTGATGCCATCAAAGCACTCTTCCGGTATCAGTGATTGACATGATCTCATGGTATAAGGAATAAGTTACTTCGTGTGTTTGATATAACAATGTAAACTAAATGACTTGATCGCATTGCTATATTATCTTTGGGTATATGTTCATCACATCATTCTTCTAATGACATGACCCCGTTATTAATAACATCCAATGTTCATGATCAGGAAACCTTGATCATCTATTAATCAACGAGCTAGTTAAAAGAGAGGCTTTACTAGGAACCATTGTTTGTTTATTAAGCACACATGTATCAACGTTTCCGGTTAATACAATTCTAGCATGAGAAATAAACATTCATCATAAACAAGGAATAAGATAATAACCATTTTATTATTGCCTCTCGGGCATATTCCCTTCAGTCTCCCACTTGCACTAGAGTCAATAATCTAGTCTGTAAGCACTTTAACACATATGGCGTACCAGTGTTATTACCATGCTTCGCATGCGGTAAACATTATCAAAAAGATCTGAACTGTTCAGGTCCTATTGTATTTGCATGTTCTTTGCGTCTACACGCATCACTCATTCTCTAATGAGATGGCTTTGTATATATATAGTCAATTCGTGAAAACTTAATTCCTCAGCTTAAACTGATGTCACTAACATTGTGAAAATGTAGCTTCATAGTGTTAGCATTCTTGGAAACTCACCAAGTTCCGGTGATACCTTAATTCCTCAGCTTAAACTGATGTTACTAACATTGTGAAAATGTAGCTTCATAGTTTCAGCATTCTTGGAAATTCACCAAGTTCAATAAAGAACTCCTTGACACAAAATACGCTTATAATTAGTTGTCAACACAACGATATACTTTAGCCTTTGTTGTAGTATCTGTCACAATATTTTAATTTTGAAACTCTTTCAAATCCAGCATGGAACTTTCTTCCATCCTATTGTGCTACCCTTCATCACATATTTTAATTGAGATAAAATTACTTGAATAAATGACAAGACTATTAGTGTAACATATTACAACTATTATTTTGTCATTACTATATAGGAAAACATATCCTTAGCATTTCTAAAATGACACAAGGATCTCTCCCACTGTTGTCTAATCATCATATGAATTATCCTACTATAACATTTTATAGCATAGGACTCATCTGGTTGTGTACATAGCATGGAAACATGACTTAGAAATCTCAATTTCAATGATGCTCATCATGTGTCAAAACACATGAATCTTGCTCAATTATTTTCCATGTGACAAGAACTCCTTCTTATCAATTTTATATTGACTTACTTCAATATTTCATCTATGTAATTTGGCTTCAATCATATCAGGCGCTTGAATCCATCTTTTATAGATATCGATGCTCAATATCTTCTAAGCCTTTCATCAATATGAAAATCTTAACCGTGTTAATTTAAAATACATATTTTCCAATCAACCATATGTCATCTACATAAAGTATTGGAAATATGTCATAGCGCTCCCACTTAATTTCTTGTAACTTTACAAGCATCTTTATCGTTCATGATGGAATCAAACTCTTTTGATAACTTCATTAAGGTAAAGATTTCAACTTCGTTATGCTCACTTCAACCATTGAAGTGTGCATACCTTTCTAGCAACCTTTTTGAATTTTACAAAACTCTCAGACTGTGTCAGGTACACATCCTTCATAAAACTTCCTTGAGAGAAGAGTTGGTTTTGTTATTCAACTGCCATATCATAATATGTAACCTTTTGCTAGAACTATCCGCAAAGACTAAAGCATCACTACGGAAGATCAAAATCTTGTAGTAGTTAACTCTTTGAACTTCGTCGAAAACAACTTTTCGATAAGTACAATTTTAATAAGATGTAAAATCCATGTCTTTGTCGATATATAGACCCTTTTGCTATCGCTAGGCATCATGCCTATCGAAAGGACTACCAAGTCACATACTTGATATTCATACAAGGATACTATGGCGGATATAATGACTCATAGTCAATTTTACGAAGCCAGGGCCCATCATTTGCTTCCTTTATAAGGTCCAGGTCCTTTGTTGTCAAAACAACACTTTATTCTTAAACCACAAGTTGTTCAAAGTACAAAGTTTTTGGACTTTTCTGGTACAGTTCGCAAACTCATTTGAAGTATCTACAACATTTGTAGTGTCTTCTACTTAGTCAAAATAGTAAACCCCGGAACAACTTCCAGTGCTGCGCTACTCTTGACATGATAACGGAGATTCTGTAATCTTGTTGAGTTTGTACCATGCTCCCACTCACTTGTTTCGCAAGAACTACTTTCTCGAGAAATCAACCCTTTCTGACAAACAACATTTGTCTTTTGGTTCGGTGATAGGATAAATACCCAATGTTTTATTTGGGATAACCTTATAAACATATATTTATCCTATTTTGGTTGTAAACATTTTACACATGCTATGCATACCAAAACTTAAGAAAGTGACAATTCGGGTCACTACCCAAACCATATCTTATATGTTGTCAATTTCAGCGGATCATGATGGTGCTCTTTTTAGTGTAAAAGCGGTTGTCCTTAATGTATAAACTACAAAATTATAATGGCAATTTTATTAATCTTACCATGTCAAACAGGGTTTGATTTTGTCTTTTGAATACTCCAATCTAATGTGGGGTATTCGAGAAGTATAAGTTGTAGAACAATTCTGCAACTTCTCAGATGTTTTGCTAAACTTGTAACTCAAACTTTATCCTTTATGATCCAATCATAAATACTTGATTATCTTGTTACATTGTTTTTTAACTTCATATTAACAACCTTTTGAACCAATTCAAAATGTCAAACTCTGTTCCCTTTAAATAGATGTACTCACATATCTACTTAAATCATCGACAGAATTTTATGAAGGAAAAATTAATCCACCATACATGACTACACATAATGGACTATATACATCAATATGTATAATCTCCACTAAATTAGTCGTCCATTCTACTTTGGCCTAAGAACGGAATTCTAGTCATCTTTTGGAAGAGGTCTCACAAGCGTCAATAAAATGACTCCGGAAGTCCATCAATATGGAGTTCCTTCATGTTTTCCTTTCCGATATGAACTAAAATGGTGGTGCCACAATTTAAGTGAAACTCTTTTACGTCTTGCAACGTTTAGCATTCAGTCTTATAGATGTTTACTTTACCAACATGATTTATATTAACATATCCATCAATTATGGAATATGATCATAGTTTGAACAATCTCATTTGTTCTCACAAAAGACTAGAACAAAATAACAAATTATTAAGTTCTTCAAATAAATCTTGACTGGTTGGTTCGATACGACAATGAACACAATAACACTTTATTTATGTTCTTGTCATAATCGATTCCACATCTATTACTAGTTCCTTTTAGGCCCTTGTATTTCTTGCATTGCGTTGCTTTGTATGACAACTCATACCAACCAATGTGGTATCAAAATACCCAAAAATACTTTGTTAACTAGTAATACATCTATAACTTGTATATCAAGCATATACTCCTGAGCTGGACTTTCCAGTTATCTTCTTTTTCTGCCATATATCTTTTTGTAATTCTATTTTCAATATTCCCTTTCCTTTATAGAAGAATCATTCAACATCAAACAATGCTAGTCTTACTAGCTCATTTTCTTTGGCGTGTTAGTCATATACTATCACCCATTGAGTCATACTTTGAGTTTGATTGTTCTACTAATATCACCATATTAATAGCATTCTTCTAGATTCCACTCTTAGCAATTTCCAAGTAAGGTAAACTACTTTACCCATACTTCTAATCCATCCCATCATAACAATTTTATGATTAAGCTATTATAGCTCGAAGGAAGGAATTTAGAGGATAATTTTTAGCATCCAATTTCTTGGAATATTCAAACGCCTAGCGTCTTCAATCATTGCATATATTCAGATAATATAAGCAAACATTGTCACGCTAAATTTGCATATATTCAGATAATATAAGCAAACATTGTCACGCTCAATTATACTCAGTCATGTTGCTACAAATAAGTTTCTAGATATCAATATATCTTTCACTTGATTGTTTCTGAAAACAACTCTTTTCAGTTCCAAAATCACCTTGATCAACAAACATTCTTTTGAAGATAAAGTAATACGAAAGCAACCATGACTCTGGATTCTAAGTAGGAATTATTTGCTCTCTAGATTAATCAATCATTAACCATATGGAGCTTGGTAGGAAATACCAAAAATCTACAATAGGACTCAATTTTAAATTTCACTAATACGGTACCAATCTTAAATGGTATTTACCAGATCATAACAGTTATATCTCAATTAAGAATCTAAGTGTAAGGTAGTTATGTGGATGCCAATGAATACTACAATTTGTGCAAATTCACTTTGATTAGTTGTTCATGATAAATAAGTTCAAGTTAATTCAAAAATTATTCCATGAACTCCCACTCAAAAACAACATCCCTCTTAGTCGTCTTTAGTGATTACACGAACCAAATTCACTACACCAAAACCGATCATCACGTGAGATGATGTAGTTTCAAAGGCGAACATCGACATGTTCATCATATCATCCATATGACTCATGCTTTACCTTTCGGTTACGTGTTCCGAGGCCATGTCTGTACATGCTAGGCTCGCCAAGTAGAACCGTAGTATTGCGTGTGTTTCAAGGCCATGTCTGTACATGCTAGGCTTGAAAACACCCGTTGTATGCGAACGTTGAGTCTGTCACACCCGATCATCACGTGGTGTCTCGAAACGACGAACTTTCTTAACGGTGCATACTTTAAGGAAGAACACATTATTATCTTGATATTAAGTGAGAGGGATCATCTTATAATGCTACCATCGTTATCTAAGCAACACAAGATGCATAAAAAGGATTAACATCACAGACATCACATGAAAGGATAACGTGATATGATATGGTCCTTCTTGCACTTGATCTCCATCATGTGCATTATGGTATGATCTCAATCATTCCACCGGCGTGGTACCAAGTACCACGGTACCCCAAACTTGATTTTCCATCAATAAGAAGACAACCATATGGATACCTTCCGGTATATCAATAATTTACAAAATAGATCATCTCATAATCAAATTTGTAATATTGACCATATCACATCACATGCCCAGCAAAAACTAGTTAGACGCTTCTAATTTATTTTTGCATATTTTACGTGGCTTAGGGCTTTCGAGGATAGAACCGTTCATACCTACGAACATCAACCACAACGTTGATAAACACATTTTTAACAACCCTTCATAGATTAGATCTTAACTATAGTAGGAGAAACAGACACCCGCAAGCCACTTATGCAATACAAGTTGCATGTCAGTTGTGGAACAAGTCTCATGTACGTGGACATGTAAGGTTAGTCCGGGCCGCTTCATCCCACTATGCCACTAAGATCATAAAATAGTCAAGGAGGTAATAACATGATCATCAACGCCCACATACACCTATGTGTTCTACCCGTACAAAACATCTACGCATAGATCCGGCTCTGATACCACTGAAGGGGAACGTAGCATAGAAAACAAAAATTTTCCTACGCGAGAGACACCCGAAAGGCCAAGATCTAATCTAGGAGACGAAGTGTAACGGGCAACAAGAGGGTTAAGAAGAACACATACCCTCGAAGACTCAAAGTGGTACGAGATCAAATCTCGTTGTTGGCGTAGTCGTACTCACACCGATCCCGATAGCGAGAAGATGGCACCGCAATCCGGCGGTGCATCCGTGATCGGTCACACGTACGGTTGATGACGACCTCCGTTCCCTCGTTCCAGCGGGGCGCGGAAGTAGAGAATCCCTCGGAACTCCAGCAGCACGACGACGTGGTGGTGGTGAAGAATCCCACGGTCAGGGCTTCGCCAAGCCGGAGACCATGAAATGGAGCAGCGGGTGGAGGGAAAGGGAAGTGGCCAAGTGTGTGGAGAAGAGGAGCTCTCACCCTCCTTTTATAGGGGAGGGGGAGGCAGCCCAAGAGGGGGGTGCGGCCAGCCATGGTGTGCCCCCACCTCTTCCCTCTTCATGTGAGTGGAAGCTCCACTCACACCCACTCATGCTCCCATAATTTCCCACTTGGAAAATCCAAAGGTTTTCTTTTAATAAATAAATAAAACCTTTTTATTTCTTTATTTCAGCATTTGTTAATTCTATTAACAAACTTTTGCATATAGCACCTCGAATCATTTGTTAATTCTATTAACAACCATTCGACGAAAAACCCCTTGAACTATTTCAATTTTCCCCGAAACAATTTCGGTGCTGTCCAAAATATTCTTCGATATTCCGTATCCTCTCAAATGCGTCATCGAACCTTAAGTGTGTCACCCTACGGTTCGCGAATAAGATAGACATGATCGAGACTCCTCTCCGATCAATAATCAACAGCGGGATCTGGAGATCCGTGATGACTCCTATATATTCAACGATGACTCTCGTGATCGTGTGAACCAACAACGCCGTGAACTATTCCCTTTGTCTCGCGATATTTTACTTGTCCGAGATTCGATCATTGGTATCAACCATACCTTGTTCAATCTCGTTACCGACAAGTACTCTTTTCTCGTTCCCGTGATATAACATCCTTTGTGATCATATCACGTGCTTGCAAGCGGTTTCGATGTGATATCACCGAGAGGGCCCAGAGTATATCTCTCCGTCATTTGGATGGACAAATCCCACTCTTGATCCATGATCCTCAACTAATACTTTACGAATACTCAACGACACCTTTATAGTCACCCTGTTACGGTGTGACGTTTGATGCCATCAAAGCACTCTTCCGGTATCAGTGATTGACATGATCTCATGGTATAAGGAATAAGTTACTTCGTGTGTTTGATATAACAATGTAAACTAAATGACTTGATCGCATTGCTATATTATCTTTGGGTATATGTTCATCACATCATTCTTCTAATGACATGACCCCGTTATTAATAACATCCAATGTTCATGATCAGGAAACCTTGATCATCTATTAATCAACGAGCTAGTTAAAAGAGAGGCTTTACTAGGAACCATTGTTTGTTTATTAAGCACACATGTATCAACGTTTCCGGTTAATACAATTCTAGCATGAGAAATAAACATTCATCATAAACAAGGAATAAGATAATAACCATTTTATTATTGCCTCTCGGGCATATTCCCTTCACATTGCACGTGTGGGATCTCAAAAAGCCGCTTCCATTCTCAAGTTGCCTACCAATCTTATGTCGTAGCCGTTTCCGGGGACTTTCGGTCCAGAACATTGTTCCCTTCCACCTACGATGCCTGGAATACAGCAGAGATGAGAATGTAAGCCACACTTGGCAATGTGGGCCCACACAAAATGCTTGAACCCCATTGCAGGACTTGTATGGTGCCGCCGTTGCGCTGGGTGGCGTCGAAGCACCGGACGTTAACCCGGACGATTCTCGCCGCTTCTCGCTCTTGCATGCCAGCCTCGACACCTGGGGCATCCTTACAACCCACTCCAAGCAACTCACTCCACATGCAACACTGCACCTTGTAACCCCTGCCCATGAGTGGGCGATGCGTGATCTGGTTTTATATTGCCTTCGAAAGCGGAAGGAACGGCCGAAAACGGGGATTTCCTTGGCCAACTTGTTGTTTCCCATGCCCAAAGTCGAAATCATGATGCATTCCAAGAACCTCGCTTCATTTCAGCAACATTGCACGTGTGGGATCTCAAAAAGCCGCTTCCATTCTCAAGTTGCCTACCAATCTTATGTCGTAGCCGTTTCCGGGCACTTTCGGTCCAGAACATTGTTCCCTTCCACCTAGGATGCCTGGAATACAGCAGAGATGAGAATGTAAGCCACACTTGGCAATGTGGGCCCACACAAAATGCTTGAACCCCATTGCAGGACTTGTATGGTGCCGTCGTTGCGCTGGGTGGCGTCGAAGCACCGGACGTTAACCGGGACGATTCTCGCCGCTTCTCGCTCTTGCATGCCAGCCTCGACACCTCGGGCATCCTTACAACCCACTCGAAGCAACTCACTCCACATGCAACACTGCACCTTGTTACCCCTGCCCATGAGTGGGCGATGCGTGATCTGGTTTTATATTGCCTTCGAAAGCGGAAGGAACGGCCGAAAACGGTTTTTTCCTTGGCCAACTTGTTGTTTCCCATGCCCAAAGTCGAAATCATGATGCATTCCAAGAACCTCGCTTCATTTCAGCAACATTGCCGTGTGGTATCTCAAAAAGCCGCTTCCATTCTCAAGTTGCCTACCAATCTTATGTCGAAGCCGTTTCCGGGCACTTTCGGTCCAGAACATTGTTCCCTTCCACCTAGGATGCCTGGAATACAGCAGAGATGAGAATGTAAGCCACACTTGGCAATGTGGGCCCACACAAAATGCTTGAACCCCATTGCAGGACTTGTATGGTGCCGCCGTTGCGCTGGGTGGCGTCGAAGCACCGGACGTTAACCCGGACGATTCTCGCCGCTTCTCGCTCTTGCATGCCAGCCTCGACACCTGGGGCATCCTTACAACCCACTCCAAGCAACTCACTCCACATGCAACACTGCACCTTGTTACCCCTGCCCATGAGTGGGCGATGCGTGATCTGGTTTTATATTGCCTTCGAAAGCGGAAGGAACGGCCGAAAACGGGGATTTCCTTGGCCAACTTGTTGTTTCCCATGCCCAAAGTCAAAATTATGATGCATTCCAAGAACCTCGCTTCATTTCAGCAACATTGCACGTGTGGGATCTCAAAAAGCCGGTCCATTCTCAAGTTGCCTACCAATCTTATGTCGAAGCCGTTTCCGGGCACTTTCGGTCCAGAACATTGTTCCCTTCCACCTAGGATGCCTGGAATACAGCAGAGATGAGAATGTAAGCCACACTTGGCAATGTGGGCCCACACAAAATGCTTGAACCCCATTGCAGGACTTGTATGGTGCCGCCGTTGCGCTGGGTGGCGTCGAAGCACCGGACGTTAACCCGGACGATTCTCGCCGCTTCTCGCTCTTGCATGCCAGCCTCGACACCTGGGGCATCCTTACAACCCACTCCAAGCAACTCACTCCACATGCAACACTGCACCTTGTTACCCCTGCCCATGAGTGGGCGATGCGTGATCTGGTTTTATATTGCCTTCGAAAGCGGAAGGAACGGCCGAAAACGGGTTTTTCCTTGGCCAACTTGTTGTTTCCCATGCCCAAAGTCGAAATCATGATGCATTCCAAGAACCTCGCTTCATTTCAGCAACATTGCACGTGTGGGATCTCAAAAAGCCGCTTCCATTCTCAAGTTGCCTACCAATCTTATGTCGAAGCCGTTTCCGGGCACTTTCGGTCCAGAACATTGTGCCCTTCCACCTAGGATGCCTGGAATACAGCAGAGATGAGAATGTAAGCCACACTTGGCAATGTGGGCCCACACAAAATGCTTGAACCCCATTGCAGGACTTGTATGGTGCCGCCGTTGCGCTGGGTGGCGTCGAAGCACCGGACGTTAACCCGGACGATTCTCGCCGCTTCTCGCTCTTGCATGCCAGCCTCGACACCTGGGGAATCCTTACAACCCACTCCAAGCAACTCACTCTACATGCAACACTGCACCTTGTTACCCCTGCCCATGAGTGGGCGATGCGTGATCTGGTTTTATATTGCCTTCGAAAGCGGAAGGAACTGCCGAAAACGGGTTTTTCCTTGGCCAACTTGTTGTTTCCCATGCCCAAAGTCGAAATCATGATGCATGCCAAGAACCTCGCTTCATTTCAGCAACATTGCACGTGTGGGATCTCAAAAAGCCGCTTCCATTCTCAAGTTGCCTACCAATCTTATGTCGTAGCCGTTTCCGGGCACTTTCGGTCCAGAACATTGTTCCCTTCCACCTAGGATGCCTGGAATACAGCAGAGATGAGAATGTAAGCCACACTTGGCAATGTGGGCCCACACAAAATGCTTGAACCCCATTGCAGGACTTGTATGGTGCCGCCGTTGCGTTGGGTGGCGTCGAAGCACCGGACGTTAACCCGGACGATTCTAGCCGCTTCTCGCTCTTGCATGCCAGCCTCGACACCTGGGGCATCCTTACAACCCACTCCAAGCAACTCACTCCACATGCAACACTGCACCTTGTTACCCCTGCCCATGAGTGGGCGATGCGTGATCTGGTTTTATATTGCCTTCGAAAGCGGAAGGAACGGCCGAAAACGGGGATTTCCTTGGCCAACTTGTTGTTTCCCATGCCCAAAGTCGAAAGGGATAATTAACAAGGTGCCCTCAGTTGGCACTAGGGCTGAAATTCGAGCCGCGCTCAAGCTCGGTCAAGTGACGAGTCGAGCTCGGATCGACTCGTTCAACAAACGAGTCCAAAATCAAAACTCGACTCGGCTCGGCTCGGTGAACTCGCGAGTAGCTCGCGAGCTACTCGTTTAACTTTTTTTTTATTTAGTAAAATTATAAAAGTCGACATTATATATTATATATATAATTATTTTTATTATTTGTGGCATGTATAATAAAATCATCACAATGATCGATGAAAATATGTCACCATAAAATAATTTGTAGTAAATAAACTACAATAATCAGTAAAAAAAAATTCACATATATAAAAATATCATTAGAAACTCTTTTTACCGAGTTAAACGAGCTAAACGAGTACTCGTAAACTCGGCTCGTTTAGCTTGAACTCGTTTACTGTCGAAAATGAAAACTCGACTCGGCTCGTTGGACAACGAGTTCGAGCCGAGCCGAGTCGAGTTGCGAGCTACTCGTTTAACTCGCGAGTTTTGAGTTTTAATTCCAGCCCTAGTTGGCACCACGACCTCAGTTTTACCCCTAGCGCCGAATCGACCTCAGTTTTGCCCCTAGTCAGTGCGCAAGGACTCCTTTCGCTGCTCCCACCGTTACTTTCGGCCCCCGTTAGGATCCTGACCTGTGGGACCCATCATAGATCCGTTGGCGCGGCCTATGGGCCCCAGCTGTTGAGCCTTGGCGCTGCATGTGGGCCCCACCTGTTGACGGTTGGCGCTGCATGTGGGCCCCACCTGTTGACCGTTCCTTGCGGCCGAATGTCACATGAGGCCCAATGTCAACATGTAGACATTATCCATTTATATTTATTAATCACTACATGCAGACTACGCATTATCCATTTATTAAACCATCAAATTATTCGTATTAATAATATAAAATATACTGTGCTCAACTCAAATTTTTATGTTATCTTAGAAAACATAATGCAGCACATCTCTTATATATAAATTTTGTTTACAATGTGCAGATTTTAAAGCGATGATTAGAAAGGAAAAAACTTTTAAACAGTGGGTACATTTGGACAAATATAAGAACATAACTTTATATATAGGGCTTATATATAATTAAACATACTTAAGAGAGGATAACTGGCCCCACTTTACATGTATTCAGTGGGGCCCGAGAAACATTACATTTAACTAAAAAAAAATGCTAGCCCTAACTGCTCCCGCTCTGCATGCGGGAGCCCTTCCCGCCCTCCGGCGCCGCCCTACTTCCGCGGCCACTCCGCTGCCCGGATCTCCATCTCCTTGTTGACGCGGGCGCGGTGGTTCTCCGCCCGCATCCTCTCCTCCTGCCTCTCACGGGACCGCTTGATCCTGGCCCGGAGGGCCTTCGCCTCCTCCTTCGCCTCCTTCTTCTCCTGCGCCTTCAACTCCTTCGCCTCCAGCCGCTCCAGTCTCTTGAGGCGGAGGTTCGTCCTGGGGGAGATGTCCGACGTGTTGGTGGTGAGGGAAGGGACGGGG